>CM062817.1:2069472094-2070072094 GCA_031772625.1 Pinus tabuliformis | reverse complement strand
CCTTTCACAAATGATCGTAATCGTTTTTCAATAAATGTCCATTAATGAACCGTTATGCTTGACTTAATGTTCATAACTTCACATTGAAAGTTGGGAAGTACCCTCCTAGAATCGTGAGCCCTTTAAGTTGCAATTAAAGTGATTTTGCGATTTAATGCGCAATATCGCAGATCGCTATATCGCAAAACTTGTTTTCATTAAGACACACTGCCATGTGAGTTGATGCGATATGCAAGATGCCATCACATTTCGTAATATCTTCTTATGCTTTATCAAATAGCATCGCGTGGTTTGAAACTATGATGTGATGAGAATTTTAAGATTTTTCATTTCGCGGATTACATTTTAATGGGGTAACTTTTATAAGGGAGGTCCGCCATAATTGTTTTTGTGATACGAGAATAATCTTCTTTAAAGTGGGTTTTTTCAAGATTTACTTTAATATTCACGACTTCCTGGGTATAAAGTTATTTTTAGGCTTTTTGATCATGTGGTGCTTATTTAGGAAACTTAAGGTTTATGAAGTTTTATGCGCCTAAAGTATGAAAAGGTCCTTTTTACATGTTTTAGCAAGTTCTAATTTTGATATCTTATTTTATTCTAAAAACAAAAGGCATGATTAGATGCTAAGATTTGATTTGTTTTTTAAGGGTCCCCATTTATTAATGTTATTACTAATACTAATAAATGGGGGGTTGTTGATAGGCACAACAATTGGTGATTCACTTAGAAGAACGAGTTATCTCTGAGGGGTTTTTGAATTTTATAAAACTTCCAAAATAGAAATGGTTTTGAAAATGAAACTTCATTGTACAAAATATAAGGTAAACAATGCTATTTATTAACAACAACATCATGTTCTAACTATCTTTATTCTGATTATCTTCTTGTTAGAGTCAGTTATTTTACTCACATCATTCATTACTTGGTCTGTAAAGATAAAACAAAGCATCTCGTTAGATTAGTTTTGGTGTACTCATTTGTCATAGGTAAAGCCTCTGCTGCCAGCATGCATTCATAGCCTCGACAGGGTTACTTGTTACCCAACAATGATCCAGTGTCCCACTTGAGAAAAATGCAATTTTAAAAGATAAATCCTCATATATACTTATTACTTTTTTTTCTTATTTCTCTTTTATTTCTTAGAGAACAATGTCTTGGTTTGGTGACCAAAATTGACAGTGCCATTCACTTGTTTTATAACAACTGAACAAGCTGGCTCTTGATGAGACCCCTTGTCTTTTGATTGAAACAATCTCCAGCCATAACCCTATTTTGATATTCAGTATGGAAATTTCAGTTAGTTATAATCTTTATGATCATGATAAGCTGACTCTTGATGAGACCTCTTATTATTTAAGTTTAAAGTGTATAATTGGATTACTCCTTGGATCTTGCAAATTCATCGAGTTGGGGGAAAGTCATTGGTTCCTTAAGAATTCTCCTGGACGACAATTGTAGAGTTTAAAATAGCTTTTCTGCAGAGAGTCATTGCTTCGTTATTGATACCTTTTGTGACTGATGTAAGGAAAATTTCCTCCTAAGGTAGATTCTAATCAAAACTTAGATAGTTAAAACAAAAGAACAGGGAAATTTTTTCAAAATAATAGCACCTAACCCTATGTTTCAAAGAATGGAGATTAATT
This sequence comes from Pinus tabuliformis, assembly GCA_031772625.1. Taxonomy (NCBI): domain Eukaryota; kingdom Viridiplantae; phylum Streptophyta; class Pinopsida; order Pinales; family Pinaceae; genus Pinus; species Pinus tabuliformis. The sequence goes on along the minus strand of CM062817.1, from coordinate 2,070,070,448 downwards.
TTCATAATCATTCCTACTTATACAAGTGAAAAACAAAATTGAAAAGAGAGACTATTCTTTTCGTAAAACCAAAAGTGAACTTTATCAACTTGTTTTATTATCTAAAGAAAATTAAACTAAAACTATAATCTATAGAAAAATAGAAGAGATCATCTTCTATGGAAAATATTTCTTTAGGATCTATCCATTAACAGGTAAAGATTCCCTCTTTCCTGCTAAGTCTTGTAACATGAAAGTTGATGGGCCAATGAGTTCGACAATCTGGAATGGGCTAAGCCACAACCGTTGGAATTTAGTATGCTTTCCTTTCTCTTCATGGGCCTTATCCCATTTTAATACCAAGTCTCCAAGTTGAAAATCTTTTCTAGAAATTGAATTTGAATCAAAAGAGGCTTTCACTAGTTGTTGGTGATGCGCATGGGTAATCCTGGACTTTTCTCATTCCTCCTCAATTTTAAGGATTTGTAATTGTCTTAATTGGATGGATGATGAAGGAGTTTCTTCAATGAAGTAGATTAAGGCTAGTGAAGGAATAGCTAGATTTGTTGGTAAGACCACTTCTCTCCCATAAACTAAATTAAAAGAAGTGCCAATGGAGGTTTTCTGATTTATACGATCTGCCTAGAGAGCATACACTAAAGACTTATGCCAATTTCTTTGATTTTGATCAATAGTCTGTTTAATAATTATAATAAGGCTTTTGTTCGTTGATTCGGCTAACCCATTTCCTTGTGGATAATAATTAGCAGAATATTTGAGTTTAAAACCTCTTTTGAGAGCAAAATCTGTCATGGCATTACCTGAGAAATAGGATGCATTATCAAACATTAAAGCAAAAGGTAAGCCAAACCTGGTGATTATGAATTGATCTATAAATTCAATGATACTTTCAGAGTTGGCTGTCTTGAGTGGAACTGCTTCTACCCATTTGGTAAAGTAGTCGGTAGCTGTAAGGATGTATTTATGTTGTTTAGAAGAATGAGGAACGATCTCACCTATTATATCTAATCCCCATTGTTCAAATGGTTGATCAATGTTGACTGGATGTAATGGCAACGATGGCTTCCTCTGTCTTCTAGCAGCAGTTTGGAAAATCTGACATCTCCTTACATAACTATGTGCATCTTTAAATAGAGTTGGCCAGTAGTAGCTAGCACGTAGGATTTTGTGCGTTGTTCCATCTCATGCATAGTGTCCGCCTGCTGGTCCGTCATGGAGTTCCTGCAATACTTTTTCTGCTTCATATTTCTCAATGCATCTCAGGAGAACAGAATCATAATTCATTCTAAACAGCACATAATTTATGATTTGATATTGTTTAGATTTTAACCTCAGAGCACTTTTCTTTATGTAATTCAAATTTGGAGGGGCATATCCCTTTCTTAGGTAGAAAATGATATCATCATATCTTGATTCAGAGTCGTTTAGGCTTACCTCATAAATTTGTACTTCACTATCTGGAGACCGTGATTCTGGAATTTTCGACGCTCCTGCCAACATCCTACAAAAACCTTGACCTTTTACGATATTTGCTAGTTTAATTTCAGCGTCATTCCTGCAGGGCTGTGACCCAATTTGCTCTTTTTTCACCCACATCCCTCTGTACCAGAAGGTTTCTTATTGCTGGAAACGGTACTATTTTTTTGGTGTGAGTCTTGAGAAGGAAAGGTCTGAAGTGTTTAATTGCTTTAAACACAGCATAAGCATGTTTCTCAACATCAGAGTAATTTAATTCAACTCCTTGCAAATTTGAACTAAAGAAAGCAATTGGGGCTTCGGCTTTATCTTGATTCGCTTGGGTGAGTATGGTAGCATATGATTTCTCGGAGGTGAATGTATATAGGGTGAAGGGATTGGAAAAATTTGGTGTCACTAGAGATGGGGAATTTATAATTGCTTGTTTTATCAAGCTGAATGCTTCATGTTCTGAATGACCCCATTTGAAGAGAGAGTTTTTCTTTATCATTGCTTGGAGAGGTGACACAATTCTTGAGAATTCAGGGATGAACCTTTTAACAAAATTGATCTGACCAAGAAAAGACTACATTGATTTTTTATTATGAGGTAAAGATATCTTAGAAATTTCCTTGATCCTATCTGGGTCAATATGGATTCCTAATTTGGATACTATGAATCCAGGAAGTTTTCCCTCACTTAACACAAAAAAAAAGATTTTTTGGGGTTAAGCGAAATTCCATATTTTTGACAACGTTGAAAGATTTGTTTTAAGTCTCTGAGATGATTACTACATTTTTTAGAATATACCGTTATGTCGTCTAAGTAGATTACCACTGGCCTATTTACTAATCCCTTAAACGCAATGTCCATGGCTCTCTAAAACATGGCACCAGCATTGATTAGCCCAAATGGCATCTTTTGATAAGCATAAGTGCCCCATTTCGTTCTGAACGTAGTTTTTAATTGATCATCCGGGTGGACTAAGATTTGATTATACCCTGAAAAGCCATCTAAAAAGGACATTAACTCTGACCCTGTGACTGATTGTAATATCTATTCCATGGGGGGCTATGGAAAATTATCCTTTTGGTAAGCTTTATTGAGATTAAGAAAGTCTATACAAATCCGAATATCACCGTTTTTCTTTCTAACTGGGATGAGATTGGAGACCCATCTGGAATTCCTAACAGGAAAAATAATCTTGGCTTTTAGTAATTTGTTCAACTCAATTTTAATTTGGCTTTTCAAATTAGGATGTATTTTCCTCAATTTCCGTTGGACAGGTTTTTCATCGGAAATCATAGGAATTGTATGCTGGATAATAGAAGTGTTGTAGGTTTTAAGATCATCGTAATTCCAAGCAAAGACACTCTTGTACTACTTCAACAACTGATAAAATGTTGTTTTTCTTTAGATGTCAGGCCAAGACCTAGGTTGATGTTTTGTGGTTTCATGTTTGTCCCCAGATTGACTAATTCATATCTCAGAGTTGAACTCTGGAGCTTTGAATTGGTGGATCGTTTAAATCTGTCCTTCAAGTCATATAGGTCCTCTAACATGACCACGGATTTTGGTATATCGTTATTTTTGTTTCCTTGTTCCAGTTGTTTCTCATGTTGGTCTTCATCAATTATCTGATTATTATAGGAGCCTTCTGAAGTCAGAAAACTTACGATATCAGGGTCATTGTTGAAACCTCTCCAGTTGGTAATGTTATCAGGAATAGAGGGTCTAAGGATTAATTCAATCGAGAATATGTCTGGGCTATAGTCCTCTGGTGGAATAAGCTTGGAAGCTACATTAGCAAGGATATCAACACTAGCGTTTTGGAGTCTTGGAATAGATGAAATATTAAACACTGTAAAGTGTGAGGTCAGGTCTTGTACTAAATATTGGTAGTGTTTTAAGTGTCCCTGTTGGGTTGTGTTATATTCTTTCCATGACTAACCCACTTAGTTAACCAGGGGTTAGAGGGGGGGTAGAGCCCCACTTTCGTTGCATCGATTGCGTAGTGGGGGGGGGGGAGGTCATAGGGGGTTTGAGGGGTACCTGTAACCCCACTCTATGGGGTCTGGGGCAACGCCCCAGAAAATTTTGGTTTTGGACCCTATGTTAGGTTGGGTGGACCCACCTATGGTTTTGTGCATGATTTTCGCACATGTTTTTGGACGCGATGGTTTTTGGTCCATGGTTTTGGATGTGATGGTTTTCGGTCCATGGTATTGGATGCTTCAGCATGTATAAATATGTATTGTAACATTGAAAGGAACATAATGAAAGATCAAGTTGGTAGTCCCGGTTTTGGGATCCAGGGGAAAATATCTGTGTATATGTGTTATGCTCTTGCATTGTTTATTTTCTGTGTTTAAGAATTTGTAAGTAGGTAATTTCTATACGGGGTTAAAACCTACATTTGGTATCAGAGCTGTTTTGTCTTCAAGGGGACGCCTTTGTGTTGGCATTATGATTCTAGTATGGCTTTATGATACATATGTTGTACTTGATGGCAACCCACTCACTCAGATGATAAATTATAGTGCAGAAAAGTTCACGCACTTATATGCAGAGAAAATCTTATTCTATGTAGAGAAAAGTTCACACACTTATATGCAGAGAAAAGTTTATTTCATGTAGAGAAAAGTTCACGCACTTTTATGCAGAGAAAAGTTTATTTCATGTAGAGAAAAGTTTATTTCATGTAGAGAAAAAGTTCACGCACTTTCATCTTGGAGAACTTACCTTTGGTCCATGGTAGTTAGTCCTTGGTATTTGAATCTATGGTTTTGGACCATGGTACCTCGTCAAAAGTGTGTATATGTTGGAGAACTTACCTTTGGTCCATGGTGGTTAGTCCTTGGTATTATTGAGCCCCATGTTTTTGGGCCCCTTGTATTGGTTATCTATGGTATTGATCCATGATTTTAGGAAGAAGCTTGCCTATATAAAGCAAAGGAGATCACTTGGCTAATTCATCCTTGCAATTGAATATCTTAAGATCTGAAATATTGGGTTATTGTTTTGAAAGTTTGATCTATGAAAGTGAATTTGAAAGTGAATCTGTGAAGGGTGATCTCTCAAGCACTGCAGCTGCGGAAGTATGGAGGCGCCACAGAAGGCGCAGTGCGGAGGCGCCACAGAAGGCACAGTGCGGAGGCGCCACAGAAGGCGCAGTGCGGAGGCGCAGTGCAGAGGCGCCACAGAAGGCGCAGTGCGATGACGCCACAGAGGCGCCAGAGAAGGCGCAGTGCGGGGGCGCCACAGAAGGCGCAGTGCGGAGGCGCCACATAAGGTGTAGCGCGGAGACGCCACAGAGGCGCCACAGGAGGTGCAGTGCGGAGGTGCCACAGAAGGCGCAGCGCGGAGGCGCCACAGAAGGCGCAGTGCAGAGGCGCAGTGCAGAGGCGCCACAGAAGGCGCAGTGCGCAGGCGCCACAGAAGGCGCAGTGCGGAAGCACCACAAAAGGCGCAATGCAAAGGCGCCACAGAAGGCGCAGTGCGGAGGCGCCACAGAAGGTGCAGTGCGGAGACGCCACAGAGGCGCCACAGAAGGCTCAGTGCGGAGGCGCCACAAAAGGCGCAGTGCGGAGGCGCCACAAAAGGTGCAGTGCAGAGATTCCACAGAGGCGCCACAGAAGGCACAGTGCGGAGGCGCCACAGAAGGCGCAGGTGTGGTGGTCGCGGCGCCACAGAAGGTGCAGGTGCGGAGGTAGTACAGATATCTGCAGATCTATACGAGTGAAGTTGCGATCCCTGCTTAAAATTTGTTTTAACTGCCTTTGAATATTCTGTAGGGTTTTGGGTGAATAACTCATGTTTGGTTACTGGTATTGAGTTCAGATAACATCATGATTAATGACTTATCTTTATGTACTAGATCTGGTTGATAACTCTCATAATATCATTGTGTATGTATGGATCTGGTGATTGGGTGATTCAGAAGGTTGTTTGATTATGAGCTTCAATGTTGTTGTTGGGTCCAGTATGAAAATTGGATGAAAAGTGGCCTTTCAGATTATGTGTTGTGCTTCAGTGTATCCAGTCTGAAAATTGATGAAACGTGGTACCTGGAGGAGAGAAGATTGTAGGCCAGCGCCTATGTACTAGTATCTAAGCTAGTACAAAAGCTAAGGGAGATCTTTGGAGCATTGTAGCAGGTAGCAGCCTGCGTACTAGTAAATGGATCGGCTAGTACAAGAGAAAAGGGGGTTGTAGCTCCCGTACTGGTATAAGACTGCACCAGTACAAATATTGTAAAAGGATTTTCTTATTAAGAAGAAGATTGAGATGACTTGCAGCAGGTGGTTTTTCTCCTGCATTGGGTTTCCACCTTATATCATGGTGTTCATGTGTGTGCCTTATGTGTGATGATCTATTCTCTATTACGGCATTTGTTATCTAATAATATGGTTGATAATGTTCTAATGCAATCATTGAAGATCAATTAACTTAATCATAAGAATTTGTGGAAGTAACATATATGAATCTGATTATGGAAATGAAAAAGTTTTATTAATGTGATAATACTAATTCACCCCCCCTATCAGTATTATTTCCAACAATTGGTATCAGAGTAGGTCCTTTGATAGAAGCTTGATCGCTTGAAGGAGATCCGTGGAACAATGGGAAAGAAGCTTAAGAAGAAAGCACCTAAGAAAAAGAAGTGATCTCAGAAGAACTATGACAGTGGGAGAATCGATTGGGGATTAGGTATAAGAAGCTCTTCAGATTCAGAATCAGATTCAGAATCATTATCAGGTATGAATATATTATCCTCTGATGTTCCAGCTATCTTTCCTTTTGGAAGAGATGAAAGTGATAGCGAAACTACTGAATTTGCTCTTATGGGTGAACAAGAAAGATATCAAATAGAGGCAGAATTTAAAAGTCTGACAGACAAAATTAGAGATCAACAAGATCTATTGAACAAAAGGGAATGTGATTTCAAAGAAGAAGCTACCAAACTAAAGACCCAACTAGATGAAGGAAACAAGGTAAGAAAGCTACTCAAGGACAAGGAAGACCAATGTCAAAAATTGCAGCATGAAGTGACATCATTAAGAAAAGAAGTCAACGAAAGAAGCACAACCATCAAGAAACTCAAAGATAGATCCAGCTACTATGAAAATCTTGAAGCTACAATCCTCTCACTAAAAGGAGATCTTGAAGAATCAAAGAAGCAAAATACAGATCTACTCCAAGCTATTGCAAAACAAGAAAACGAAGTCACCAGCTTAAAATCTCAACTAGAATGTGCCTTCCGAGTTTGTCAAATGCAGCAGGATCTGAATGAAGATTCTGAATGCAGGAGCAGGTTTTAGCAGACAAAGGAACAAGCCTCAAACACCAAAACATGGAGAATAAAGGAACCACAAACAGAAAGATGTGGGATAGCATTCTATGCAGAGGGACAGGAAAATCTATGGTACATTGACTGTGGATGTTCGAAGCATATGACAGGTGATAAAGAAAAACTTGAGTCATATTCTGCTCTAGAAAAGGGAAAGAAAGTTTCTTTTGGAAATGATACTCCTGCAACTATAAAAGGAAAAGGCATTGCTCAGTTAAAAGAAAAGGTCAAGGCTGGAAATGTTTTGTATGTTGATGGATTGAAACATAATCTTCTAAGTGTCAGCCAGATGTGTGATCAAGGAACCGAGGTGATATTTAGAACAAATGGATGTCTTGTTCGTGATCTTGATACAGGTAAAATGGTGATCAAAGGTAAAAGAACTCCAAATAATCTATACGTATTTGAAGAAGGACAAAAACAATGCTATCTAAGAAAGGATGATGAACACTGGCTATGGCATCGGAGGTTGGGGCATCTAAGCTTTTCACAAATAAGGAAAGCATGCAAATATCAGGTAGTTCGCGATCTTCCAGATATCAAAATTCCAGACACCACCATATGTAAATCATGTCAGTTTGGAAAGCAAACCAGAACTAATTTTCCAGAGAAGGAAGGATCAGCTAGCATGCCTCTTGAGCTAGTACATATAGATACATGTGGTCCATTCAGAAAAAGAACACCTCGAGGAGAAGAATACTTGATATTATTCATTGACGATTTCTCCAGGTTTGTCTGGTTAGGACTAATGAAGCACAAAGATGAAGCATTCGAAAAATAAAAATCCTTCAAAGCCTTGGTTGAAAATGAATCATTATACAAAATTAATTGCCTCAGATCTGACAGAGGTGGGGAGTTTACCTCGAATGAATTTTTCGATTTCTGTGAAGAACATGGGATAAGAAGAGAATTCTTTACAGCTAGAACTCCTCAGCAAAATGGAGTTGTGGAAAGAATGAACAAAACAGTCCAACAAATGGCTCGTGCTATGCTTGATGAGTCGGGTACTCCCGCAACTTTTTGGGGTGAAGCTGCACATGCTGCGATTGTTATTCTCAACAAAACAAATGTCCGTGTTAACAGCACTCAAACCCCTCATGAGCTCTGGTGTGGTGAGACTCCTTCGGTGAAGCACTTCAAAATCTTTGGGAGAAAATGTTATATTAAGAATACTGATGAGCAACTTGGCAAACTTGAACCTAGAGCAGATGAAGGCATTCTTCTTTGTTATTCTCCACATAGCAAAGCATACAAGTGCTACAATAAAAGACTTGGCAGAATTGTTGACAGCATTGATGTAGTGGTTGATGAGAAGGGATACATTCCTAGGCAAGTACATCATGAAGACATCGAAGAAGATGAAGGCTACCCTCAAAGACAGAATGATGAAGAAGAAGAACCTCAAGAAGAACCAGAGGAGCAGACAAGAATAGAAGAGAAGACTCCATCCAAATATGTTCAGAAGAATCATCCAGAATCTCAGATTGTGGGGCAGAAAGAAGCAGGTGTACAAACAAGAAGAACAATTGCAGAAGCTTCAAGCTATTTGGCATTACTCTCTTCCACTGAACCACAAAATGTGAAAGAGGCATGCAAAGATGAATGTTGGGTCAAAGCAATGGATGAAGAACTTGAGCAGATCGAAAAGAACAACACTTGGGAGTTGGTTCCTAGACCAAAAGATAAGAATGTTATAGGAACAAAATGGGTCTTCAAAAATAAATTGAATGAAAATGGAGAAGTAATTATAAACAAGGCCAGACTTGTTTATAAAAGGTATGTGCAGCAAGAAGGAATAGATTTTGAAGAAACCTTTACTCCTGTTGCAAGACTTGAGGCCATCTGAATGTTCCTTTCTCTCTCAAGCTTTCAAAATTTCAAAGTATTTCAAATGGACGTGAAATCAGCCTTTCTGAATGGAGACTTAGAAGAAGAAGTATATATTGAGCAGCCAGATGGTTTCATTCTTGGAAATGATCCAAATCTTGTATGCATATTGAAAAAGGCTCTCTATGGTCTCAAACAAGCTCCAAGGGCTTGGTACTATCGTTTGGACAAATATCTTCATCAACAAGGTTTTTCAAAAGGATCAGCAGATAGAAATCTTTATATAAAAGTTGAAAATGACAAATTGCTAATACTTGTTGTGTATGTAGATGACATTATCTTTGGCAGCAATGAAGAAGATATGAGTCAAAGCTTTTCCTTGGTCATGCAGAAAGAATTTGAAATGTCCTTGCTGGGAGAACTGACATATTTCCTTGGTTTGCAAATCCAACAAAAGGAAGGAGGAATCTTTTTGTCTCAAACCAAGTATCTCAAATAGATTTTGAAGAAATATGGCATGGAAGATGCAAAACCAGTATGTACACCCATGGTCACAGGATGTAGCCTCAGTGAAAATGATGAATCTGCAGCAGCACATCAACCAACATACAGATCTATGATTGGAAGTCTACTTTATCTGACAGGTACCCGACCGGAAATCATGCATGCAGTTGGAATAGTTGGAAGATTTCAGGCAAATCCGAAGGAGACTCATCTTCAGGCAGTGAATAGAATTTTCAAATATCTTCAAGGGACTCAAAATTATGGTTTATGGTATCCTAGAGATACAAATCTCACACTTCATGCTTATACAGATGCCGATTGGGTCGGAAGCGTGGATGACAGGAAGAGCACAAGTGGTGGCGCATTCTTTATGGGTTCCAGACTAGTATCTTGGTTCAGCAAGAAACAAAGTTCGATTGCCTTATCTACAGCTGAAGCAGAATATGTTGCTTCTGCATCTTGCTGCACTCAACTCCTTTGGATGATGCAGACCTTGCAGGATTTTGAAATCACTTGTACACCACCTATCTCCATCTTATGTGATAACACAAGTGCAATCAGCATCTCAAAGAACCCAGTCATGCATTCAAAAACCAAGCACATACCAATCAAGTATCATTTTCTTCGGGAACAAGTGCTTGAACAGAAGGTCAAGTTGGAGTATGTTCCTTCTAAGGAACAAGTTGCTGATATACTCACCAAACCATTGCCCAGGGAGACTTTTGAATACCTCAGGCAAAAGCTGGGGGTTGTTGATGCATCATCTTTTTGTTGAATCTCTTCTGATTGTTGGTTGTACGGGAATATGCGTACATGTGCTAGGTTGCAGATTGGTTGAAGATCAAATAGCACTGGTTCAGGGGGAGCTTATAATGCATTGTTGGCATTATGGAGGATGTACAGAAGGCGATCATGGATGTTGATATGAATATTACTGCAATATGTCTCTATCTCTTTCATGGTCATTTATGGTGTTTGGTGGATTATGTTTCTTCTTTACAGATCTGGTTCATATTCAGTGGGAGCATGCTCTTAGTGGGAGCATAACCCTTTGCCCTTGATGTCAAAGGGGGAGAATGAGCTGAAGATTTTGAGGTTTCCATCAAGTCCAAAGGGGGAGATTTTTGGCATTATGATTCTGGTATGGCTTTATGATACATATGTTGTACTTGATGGCAACCCACTCATCTCAGATGATAAATTATAGTGCAGAAAAGTTCACGCACTTATATGCAGAGAAAAGCTTATTCTATGTAGAGAAAAGTTCACGCACTTATATGCAGAGAAACGTTTATTTCATGTAGAGAAAAGTTCACACACTTTTATGCAGAGAAAAGTTTATTTCATGTAGAGAAAGGTTCACGCACTTTCATGTTGGAGAACGTACCTTTGGTCCATGGTAGTTAGTCCTTGGTATTTGAACCTATGGTTTTGGACCATGGTACCTCGTCAAAAGTGTGTATATGTTGGAGAACTTACCTTTGGTCCATGGTGGTTAGTCCTTGGTATTATTGAGCCCCATGTTTTTGGGCCCCTTGTATTGGTTATCTATGGTATTGATCCATGATTTTAGGAAGAAGCTTGCCTATATAAAGCAAAGGAGATCACTTGGCTAATTCATCCTTACAATTGAATATCTTAAGATCTGAAATATTGGGTTATTGTTTTGAAAGTTTGATCTATGAAAGTGAAGTTGAAAGCAAATCTATGAAGGGTGATCTCTCGAGCGCTGCAGCTGCGGAAGTGCGGAGGCGCCACAGAAGGTGCAGTGTGGAGGCGCCACAGAAGGCGCAATGCGGAGGTGCCACAGAAGGCACAGTGCAGAGGCGCCATAGAAGGCGCAGTGCGGAGGCGCCACAGAAGGCGCAGTGCAGAGGCACCACAGAAGGCGCAGTGCGGAGACGCCACAGAGGCGCCACAAAAGGCGCAATGTGGAGGCGCCACAGAAGGCGCAGTGCGGAGGCGCCACAGAAGGCGCAGTGCAGAGGCGCCACAAAAGGCGCACTGCGGAGACGCCACATAGGCACCACAGAAGGCGCAGTGCGGAGGCGCCACAGAAGGCGCAGCGCGAAGGTGCCACAGAAGGCGCAGTGCAGAGGCGCCACAGAAGGAGCAGTGCAGAGGCACCACAGAAGGTGCAGTGCAGAGGCGCCACAGAAGGCGCAGTGCGGAGGCGCCACAGAAGGCGCAGTGCAGAGGCGCCACAGAAGGCGCAGTGCGGAGACGCCACAAAGGCACCACAGAAGGCACAGTGCAGAGGCGCCACAGAAGGCGCAGTACGGAGGCGCCACAGAAGGCGTAGTGCAGAGACGCCACAGAGGCGCCACAAAAGGCACAGGTGCGGTGGTCGCAGCGCCACAGAAGGCGCAGGTGCGGAGGTAGTACAGATATCCACAGATCTATACCAATGAAGTTGTGATCCCTGCTTAAAATTTGTTTTAACTGCCTTTGACTATTCTGCAGGGTTTTGGGTGCATAACTGATGTTTGGTTACTGGTATTGAGTTCAGATAACAACATGATTAATGACTTATCTTTATGTACTAGATCTGGTTGATAACTCTCATAATATCATTGTATATGTATGGATCTGGTGATTGGGTGATTCAGAAGGTTGTTTGATTATGAGCTTCAATGTTGTTGTTGGGTCCAGTATGAAAATTGGATGAAAAGTGGCCTTTCAGATTATGTGTTGTGCTTCAGTGTATCCAGTCTGAAAATTGATGAAACATGGTACTTGGAGGAGAGAAGATTGTAGGCCAGCGCCTATGTACTAGTATCTAAGCTAGTACAAAAGCTAAGGGAGATCTTTGGAGCATTGTAGCAGGTAGGAGCCTGCGTACTAGTAAATGGATCGGCTAGTACAAGAGAAAAGGGGGTTGTAGCTCCCATACTGGTATAAGACTGCACGAGTACAAATATTGTAAAAGGATTTTATTATTAAGAAGAAGATTGAGATGACTTGCAGCAGGTGGTTTTTCTCCCGCATTGGGTTTCCACCTTATATCATGGTGTTCATGTGTGTGCCTTATGTGTGATGATCTATTCTCTATTACGGCATCTGTTATCTAATAATATGGTTGATAATGTTCTAATGCACTCATTGAAGATCAATTAACTTAATCATAAGAAGTTGTGGAAGTAGCATATATGAATCTGATTATGGAAATGAAAAAGTTTTATTAATGTGATAATACTGATTCACCCCCCCCCCCTCAGTATTATTTCCAACACTTTGTTGCTGAGGGGTTCGGCTCGGGCCTATGGTAGACCTTGTTCAGTGGGAGATCTGTGAGATTGATTCTGTTGGTGAAAGAAGATGGTGAGCAGTGGAAAGATAGAGATTGAGAAATTTAATGGTCAGAGTTTTGAGTTGTGGAAATTCAAGATGGAGGATCTATTGGTGGATAAATATTAATGGATCGCGGTAGATCTAGGTACTTAACCAACGGGAGTGTCCGATGAAGAATGGAAGAAGTTGGATCGGAAGGCAAAGAGCACAATACAATTTTGTGTCTCAGATTTAGTATTGTTGAATGTATCAGGGGAAGCTACAGTGAAGGCTTTGTGGGACAAGTTAGGGACTTTGTACCAATCTAAGTCTTTGGTGAATAAACTTTTCCTGCGAAAAAAGTTGTATAACCTGAGGATGAAAGATGGAGACTCGGTGAGAGAGCATCTGAATACATTTAATACTGTGGTAAGCCAGCTAGCATCTGTTGACATTAAAATTTCAGATGTAGATAAGTGCATCAATTTGTTGTGTTCTCTACCAGATTTGTGGGATAGTCGGGTTATTACAATAGGTAGCAATGCAACTGCCTTACAGCTTGATGAAATAGTCTCATCCTTGCTGACAGAGGAGATGAGACGGAAAAATATGTAGAGCCAGAATGGTGATGCCTTGTCTGTATGAGGACAGTCCCAGAACAGAAACAAAAATAAGTCATTGATTGGGAGATCTAAATCTAGAGGGAGATCTAAATCTCCAGGAAAACCTGTAAAGGTGGTGTGCTGGAAATGTGGAAAGGAACAACACTACAAAAATGACTGTAAATCTAAAGCTCTTGATAAAGGAAAGGGATCTGATGATGCTCCTTCTGCAGAGGAAAAAACCACCTCAGATGAAGGTGGGGATGTATACTTGGCTTCTTCAAGTACACATGTAGATCATGAAGCATGGTTGATTGACTTAGGTGCATCCTTTCACTTCACTCCCCATAGAGAGTGGTTCTGCGAGTATGAGAAATATGATGGTGGTGATGTCTTCTTGGGGGATGACAGGTTGGCTAGAATCATTGGTCATGGAAAAGTAAAGTTGAAGCTGCAAAGTGGAAGGGTTAGAACACTTCCAGGTGTTCTGCATATTCCTGCATTAGCCAAAAATCTGATTTCTATTAGCAAGCTGGATGATGCAGGTGTAAAAACAGTGTTCGAGAAGGATACCTGAAAAATGGTTCGGGGAGCACTGGTATTGATGCGGGGAGTTTGTATTGGAACTTTGTACAAGCTACAAGGTAGCACACTTGTTGATGGGTGCAATAGTTTTGTGGTTCCTAAAAGTGGAGTAGAAAATCTAGTGGTCTTTGGAGATAAGACCATGTTGTGGCATCAAAGGCTTGGACATATTGGAGAGAAGGGCCTTTGAATACTTCATGGTAAAGGTATGGTAGAAGGTATGAGTAATAGTTCTCTGGATTTTGATTTTTACGAAAATTGTGTATATGGGAAGCAGAATCGGGTGAGTTTCCCCTTTGGTAGTAAGAGGGCGAAATAGATATTAGAGCTTGTGCACATGATGTGTTTGGACTTGTGAAGGTTCCATCACTAGGTAAGTCTGTGTACTATGTATCATTTATAGATGACTTCTCAAGGAATGCCTGGATATATTTCCCTAAGAAGAAATCTGAAGTCTTTGACAATTTTAAAGAATTTAAGGCTCTCGTGGAAAATTAGACAGAGAAGAAGATAAAGGTGCTAAGGACAGATAATGGTGGAGAATTTTGCAGCAAGGAATTTGAAGAATTCTATAAGAAGTGTGGTATAGCATGGCAGAAGACTGCTCCATATACACCTCAGAAAAATGGAGTTGTAGAAAGAATGAACAAGACATTGATGGAAAGGGCAAGAAGCATGCTTAGTGGTGTCGGGTTAGGACAGGAATTCTGGGAAGAGGCGGTGGAGACAACATATTACCTAGTCAAAAGATCACCTTCTTCAATGTTGGAGGATAAAACTCCACAAGAGGTAAGGACTGGTAAGAAACCCTCTCTTTCACATCTGAGGGTATTTGGATGTGATGCATATGTACATGTTCCAAAGGAGAAATGAACCAAGTTGAATAGTACATCTGAAAAGTGCATATTTATTGGGTATAAGGATGATTTAAAGGGTTATAAGCTTTGGAACCCAGTATCAAGGAAGGTTTGTACATCAGAGATGTGGTGTTTAGAGAGGTAAAAGATGTTATTAAACGTGAATTCCAACCAAAGGAACCTGAGAAGATAGAGTTTGAGCTAAAGGAGGAAGAATCAGACTCTACGGTAGAGGAGGAATTAGAAGATGAAGAGCCACAAACTCCTGCTGTGAGAAGATCAGTTTGAGAAAGAAGGCAGCCTGAAAGGTATAGTCCATCTGCTTTCTGTTCAAATTTTTCTTTGTCTGTTACTGATGATGATCCCAAAACTATGAAGGAAGTAGTGGATTCAGAGGATGGAGAACTCTGGAAAGAGGCCATGGTTGATGAAATGGAATCTTTGCACAAAAATGAGGCTTGGGCTCTGGTGGAGTTGTCGGCTGGAAGAAAACACATTAGAAACAAATGGGTGTTCAAAAAGAAGACAAATTCAGAAGGAAAAGTGGAGAAATACAAAGCTCGGTTGCTAGAAAAAGGTTATTCCCAGGTGTCGGGAATTGATTTTGGTGATATTTTTTCTCTTGTTGCCAAGGTAACTTCTATTAGATTACTTTTATATGTTGTTGTTGCTTTTGATTTTGAGGTAGAATAGATGGATGTGAAGACAACATTTCTTCATGGGGATCTAGAAGAGGAGATCTACCTAAAGCAACCTGAAGGTTTTGCGGTGAAGGGTAAGAAAGAACTAGTATGCAAGTTAAAGAAGTCTCTGTATGGGTTAAAACAGTCACCAAGGATGTGGTATCAGAAATTTGATACATTTATACGGGGACCTGGCTTCACCAGAAGCAAAGCAAATCACTGTGTGTATTTTAAATTAATTGTTGACCGTGTTATTTATCTGGTCTTATACGTGGATGATATGTTGCTGGTTGGAAATGACAAAGAAATTATCTAGGATTTGAAGACCCAATTGTCCTCCAAATTCGACATGAAATTTCATGGTGCTGCAAACTATATTTTGGGCATGGAAATTTAAAGAGATCATACAAAGAGGAAGCTTTGGTTAAACCAGAGGAAGTATGTCAAGACAATACCGCAGAGGTTTAATATGAAGGATAGTAAACCAGTGAAGGTTCCTATTCCTTTAGGTGTGAAGTTATCTACTGAATAGTGTCCAAAGACACAAGAAGAGGAAGAGGACATGTCCCGTGTTCGATATGCAAGTGCAATCGGTAGCTTGATGTATGCAATGGTTTGTACTAGACTAGACATTGCACATGCAGTGGGAGTATTGAGTAGGCTTATGTCAAAACCAGGGAAGGAGCACTAGATAGTAGTGAAACAGGTTTTCAGGTATTTTCATGGCACTAGTGATTGTGGTTTGTGCTACCAAGGAAGACCAGGATTGGACAAAGTGTTGGATATCCGTGGCTATGTTGATACAGACTGGGCTGGAGATCTAGATCAGAGTAGATATACAAGTGGGTATGTGTTTAACCTGTTTGGAGGTGTAGTCAGTTGGATGAGTAAGTAACAATCTGTAGTGGCACTATCAACTACAGTGGTAGAATATATGGCAGCCACTCATGCAAGCAAGGAAGCAGTTTGGTTGTAGAGATTGTGTTCAAGTATGGGGTTAGTACAGATAGCTATAAGGATAGAGTGTGATAGTCAAAGTGCAATTTTCTTGGCAAATAAACCTACATATCATTCAAAGACAAAGCACATTGATGTTCAGTATCACTTTGTGAGGGATATGATAGAAGACAAAAAGGTGTTGCTAGTAAAGGTGGACACTTTGAAGAATACTGCAGATGCATTGAGAAAATTTGTGAGCTCTGAGAAGTTATCTTGGTGTAGAGAACCAATGGGCATTGTAGGGATAGATAAATGACTAAGCTCTCTTGTAGCCCCCTGTGGAAAGAAAACAACAAGTGGGAGAATGTTGGGTTGTGTTATATTCTTTCCACAACTAGCCCATTTAGTTAACCAGGGGGTTAGAGGGGGGGCAGAGCCCCCCCTTCGTTGAGTCGATTGCGTAGCGGGGGGGGGGGGGGGGAGGTCACAGGGGGTTTGAGGGGGTACCCGTAACCCCACTATTTTGGTTTTAGACCCTATGTTAGGTTGGGCGGACCCACTTATGGTTTTGTGCATGATTTTCGCACATGTTTTTGGACGCGATGGTTTTCAGTCCATGGTTTTGGACATGATGGTTTTTGGTCCATGGTATTGGATGCTTCGACATGCAAAAATATGTATTGTAACATTGAAAGGAACATAATGAAAAATCAAGCTAGTAGTCCCATTTTTGGGATCCAAGGGAAAATCTCTGTGTATATGTGTTTTATGTGTTATGCTCTCGCATTGTTTTTTTTCTATGTTTAAGAATCCGTATGTAGGTAATTTCTATATGGGGTTAAAACGTATAGTCCTGACAGACAATGTATAGTATTTCTTACTTGTCTAATGACAATCCTAGAGTCTCCAAATACTTGCTGATGAGCCCCAATTTTGGTACAATTTGGGCTCATTTTGGCCTATTCTACTTGCTCAAACCATTCATTTTTTATTGCTTATGCATGCATTTCTTAGTTTATTCATGTTGTTTGTAGGAAGAAGGGTAGGCACTCTCTCTACGTGACTAATGCATTATGATTCCAGGTTTTGGCATTAAAAGGGAGCAAAAGACAACGAAAAAGGAGATAAGGAGACAACGAGGTGGCACTGCGGGTTTTGGGAGAGGATGTCCACGGTTCTAGGGACATCCCTCGTGATTTCCATCAAGCACTCCGAGCTCTAATCCATCTCCCCTCCGAGCTTAGAAAGCAGCCAGCTGTTCTACAGGAACAACAGTTATAAACTGCTCTACAGGAACAACAATTATGACCACCCTACAGGATCAGCAGTTAAACTCTAGTTGGACAGCCGAGCTCCTAAAATGAAGGATACTTGTTGGATCATCGTTTTTGTATAAGTATGGAGGCTTTAGCCTTAGATGGGTTGTTGAAACTCTCGTATTGCTATTGTAATTTTGGAGCACAGTTCAGTTTTCGTTCCTTTTTGTAAGCCAATTTGGCATGATATCAGTTATGAATAAAGAAGGCAATTTGTGATCTAGTTCTGAGTTTTTCTTAAGGAGACTATAGCTCTCAGGTTAGGGCCCAACCTGAGAGCCATAGATCCCCTCTGCTGTAGTGTTGTTTCCATTTCATTTCAGCACTTTGAGCTTTTCATTTACACATGCAATTCGAATTACAGATTGTTGCGTTGGTCTTTTTCATGAGTTAGATAGGAGATTTCTTATGGTGAATTTGTTTCCACTTGCTTAGTGTAGCAGAGGATAGATATAATCGATTGGAGCTCCAACAAAAAGGTTCTTAAGGCTCACGGCCGTCTCATCTGGGATTGGAGTGAAGTCCATGATTAACCACCAAAAATACGCATTTCTTTATTCCATGGTTGCTGCAAACACAGTCACGTTATGTTAGATGCTTCCATATGATTCACACCTGCACCACACTCCCTTACCACAGCTTCATGCACATTCTCCTTCACGTTTAGATTACTGCTCATTGAATTTACAAGCATAGGTAGTTTAGGTTGATGGATTTTTGGTTGAGTGACAGTCATAAGCGTTTGTTTCACTTACACTGCTCTCTCTCTCAATCCATCACTTTTTCCTTCATCTTGATCACGCATGCAGATATCTCTTTGACCCCTGCTCCGCTCTGTTACCTCACAAAGTCTTTCATTCCTCACGTACTCCCATTCTCTATCCTTTCGTTGACATAGCCCTTTACCTTTCAACCTACTCACTACACTCACTTCCCATCCTATTCTTCCACTTCTAAAGCCATCACCAGCCTCATTCCTACCTTACACATCTCCCTCTACCATTTCATCATCACTCCAAACACTCACGATAGGTCATCCTGTAGCCATTTGAAGACATCCTGTAGAAAACAAAGTATCCTGTAGGATTCACCACAACCATCCTGTAGGAGGCCACTCTCTCGGTTGCTGAGCATCTGAATGTGAGGAACCTCTATGGATGGGTGCTAAGGATCCCTAGGGACCTCTCCTAGCCTCCCCAACCTATCCCACGCTTTCCTTCCTTCTCCATCCCATCTGCACAACCAAACCCTAGTTAGCACAAGATCACCATCATTCCACACACTTAAAGGAAAAATACAAAAACATAACTTTCATGATGCAAGTAGTGTAGATCCATGCATTCTCACTTATTAGAGGTAATGACGGCATTGGTAGAAGTTGCATTTACATTCCTTGCACTATAGAGGTCAGACTAGTTAAATTAGGGTTTCCTAGGTTTACATGCTTTGAGTTGCTTTCAGTTCATTTTTGTCAATTAAAGTAGATTTCCTTTGAGATTAGCTTTCGTCCATCAATTAGCAAGCTTCTTCTGAGAGCCTATAGAAGTTGGCTTGAGCCCTAGCGGACTTGTGCCAGCTGACCAAGTGACAGCTGCGACAAGAGCTAGTACTTGTGCATATAGCACCGTCGCTTCCAAGTTTGTACGAACTACCGGGTTGATAAAATGAGAGACAGGAAGCCCCAGGAGTTGTAGCATTATTGCTACAATACTGGAGCTCACCATCTTTTTGGCGCCGTTGCCGGGAAGCGTCAGAGTATTAGTAATTGTTGCTTTTCTTCTACTTCCATACTCTTACTTCTGCTCAGTAGTTTATTTCATTTCCATTTTGCAAAAGTAGCTTAGCGTTTCTTGCTTTCCTATATTAGCATTTCCTGCTTTCATAGATTAATATCTCTTGCTTTCCTAGAGTAATTTTGCTTGCTTTCCTAGATTGGCTTTCCAATTTTGCAATTTCATTTGAGCAATATAGTTAGTTGTAGATCACTTTGTTTCAGTTTTGCAGGTACCAAAGAAAAAGCAAAAGCACTCAAAACAAAAGAAAGAAAAGTCCTTTCCATTTCATGCCTCGTAGGAACCGAGATAGATCAGGAAAATTCCTACCAAACACCCCCACCACATCACTGAGTCACCCTTCTCTCTTCTTTGGTGACAGTGACCCCGAGGAACCTATAGGTGAACATCCGGAGATATACCAAGACCCTATAGAAGAAGAAGAGTTAGAGACCACTCCATCTGTAGCCATGGCTGATAATAGGAGAGAAGATGAGAGAATAGAAGGAGCTTTCCCCATCCGAGAGACCAATGGAGATATGAAAATGAAAAACATTAGCCCCTCCGCCTTGCCTCACTTCCATGGACTGACCACTGAGGATCCTGATACCTTCCTATTTGAGTTTGCTGTCCTCTGTAGAACCTATGACTATACTGAAGATGAGTAAAAGCTGAAGCTTTTCCCTTCCACTCTTAAGGATGCAGCACTACGCTGGTTCATGGGATTACCTAGGAATAGCATCGCTACTTGGGCTCAGATGCAGCAAGCCTTCAATACCAAGTATAGGGATTATTGTAGGTCCAAGGAAACTAAGGGAGAGATATTTCGAATGACCATGGGGAATGATGAGTCTTTAGAGGATTATGAGGAGAGGTTCCAACTTAGCTATAAACGGGCCAGGTGCACACTTGACCCTGAATCCCTCAAGTTGGTTCTACTCCGAGGAGTCCCTGAATATCTCTTAGACACCCTTCACATGTTAGCTGGGGGGGACATTTACCAACTGCCTTATGAGGACATCAGGATTGTGTTTCGAAATCATTCCAGGGCAGCTCGAAAACGAGGTAGAGGAAATCTCCTCTCCACTGGTGTCCCTTTCTCCAAACATGATTTTACAAACCAATTAGAAGATCTTAAGAGTGAGGTAAGACAGACCATTGCCATGCAGCTGGACACATTCAGGATCCAGCAGAAGAAAGAAGAAGCTGAGAGAGCCTTGGCTGTCTTCTGTCCTAGGTGCACCAGAAGACACCCTAAGAACGAATGTCCATTGCATTCGGTTGAAGTGTGTTTCGTTTGTGAGGAGGACCACCCAACAAATCAGTGTCCAACCTTACCTGGGTTTAAAGCCATGTACCAAGGAACTGAAGCCCCCACTGAACCTCTCTACTTCATCAACCAAAGGAGGCCTCAAGGATCTAGACCTTATCAGCAGGGGATGCAAGGGGCATCTCAAGCTTATTACAACCCCAACCAGTCAACTCCTATGCCTTCCTGGGGTCCCCCTGCTCATCCTTCATGGTCCATGCCTCCTCCATGGTCTTATCCACCTCAGTATCCTACTCAACCTCCTTCTCATCCATATCACTCACATACCCAGTCGCAGCCTCAATGGAGTGCTCCTCAGTCGGGGTGGAGGCCCCAATACAACACTCCTCTTGCCATTTTGCCTCCACCACCAGTTCAACCTCAGCCTTTACCTCCTTCTCCTCCAAGGCAACCTCAGATGCCTGCTCAACCGAACCCGAACCCCAACAATAGACAGGCTCAGCAGGTATATACCGGGGAGACCTCATGCCCTACCTATGCTGTGGAGATCCAGGAGATCAATCTTAGATCTGGAAAGACTCTTCCAGATCACCAACCTCCTCCCCCAGAGGATGAGGAAAACTATCAGGAGAGTGAACCAAAGCCTATTCCACCCTTTCCTGAGAGACTAACAGCCACCACACAACCTAACCCAGAAGAAGATGAGCTTTTGGGTGAGCTCAAGCAGTTGTGTGTAAAAATCCCACTTCTCCAAGCCATCAAGGATGTGCCTATATATAACAAGCTGGTTAAGGAGAAGTGTTTCAAACACCCAGGCAGACGGAAGAAAGATGCCTCAACTATCAATGTCATAGGACAGCTGTCTGACCTTATGCTAGGACAAGTCATCTGCCCAAAGTACCTAGATCCTGGAAGCCCTGTAGTAGATGTTCACATCAATGGCACCATTATCCCCCACACCTTGATTAATCTGGGGGCAGCCATCAATGTGATGACCAGGGATACCATGCTTAAACTCAATCTTCAGGGTTCCTTGAGGAAGACCTCGACAATACTGCAATTAGCAGATCGCTCCACCGTGACTCCCGAAGGGATTGTGGAGGATGTCTTGGTCTCTATTGATTCTTGGGAATACCCTGCAGACTTCCTGGTTCTGCAGCCAAAGGCCAAGCTTACTGGATATCCTCTCATCTTGGGAAGGCCTTGGTTAGCTACTGCAGATGCTTACATAAGTTGTTGGGCAGGAAACATGACCATCAAGAATGGTCCCATGTCCAAGCAGCTAGTCCTATACCCTCCTGCCCAACCTTCTTTAGAGCATGATTTACCACTCTGGTTGGAGGAAGGAGAGGAAGACGAGGTGTACTCTGCACCTCTGTGCACCCTAGATACCAATAGAAGAGACCCTCCTACCGAGGATGATTTGGTTGAGACCCTGATCCAGAATCCACCTTCCAGTGCACTATCTTTAGAGAAGTTGGTGGAGGATGCCCAAGCTAGCACCTTAGTGGACCTTTGTACAACCGGCCCTGTCACTCCCAGAGTCAAAAGTGTGGAGTTCGGCCCTGAGAGAGCATTAAAGATCAGCTCCTCCCTATCTCCTTCCCAGGAGAAGGAGTTGTGTAGCCTATTGGCCAGCCACTTAGATGCCTTTGCTTGGAGCTATAAGGAGATGAAAGGAGTCCATCCCTCGGTCTGTACCCATCATATATACATCAAAGAAGATTGTAAACCAGTTAGGCAACCCCAGAGGAGAATGAATCTAGCCCTTAAGGACATTGTCAAGGAAGAGTTGCAAAAACTGTTGGATGCCAGATTCATCTACCCTATCTCAGATAGTGAATGGGTGTCCCCTCTAGTGTTGGTTCCCAAGAAGAATGGGAAGTGGAGGATCTATGTAGATTACCGTGAGCTTAACAAAGCTACCAAGAAAGACCATTTCCCCCTACCCTTCATAGATCAAGTGTTGGATGGACTGGCAGGAAAGAAGTTCTTCTCTTTCCTGGATGGCTTTAGCGGGTACAATCAAATCCAAATCAGCTCGGAAGACCAAGATAAGACCACCTTCACTTGTCCTTGGGGTACCTTTGCCTACAGAGTCCTTCCCTTTGGGCTATGCAATGCTCCTGCTAATTTTCAGAGAGCTGTCTTGAGCATCTTCTCGGAGTTGGTCCATGATGCAGTGGAAATATACATGGATGACTTTACCCCTTATGGGGCCAACTTCCAGGAAGCATTGACCAACTTGGGAAAGGTCCTAACCAGGTGCACCGAGATGAAATTATCCCTTAGTCCTGAAAAATGTGAATTCCTAATGACTGAGGGGACCGTGCTAGGCCATACTATTTCTTCCCAAGGATTGCAGGTGGATCCTAACAAAATTGCTCTCATCAAGAGGGTTCCACCTCCTCAAAAAGTAAGGGATGTCCGCAGTTTCTTGGGATTAGCAGGATACTACCGGAAATTCATTAAGGACTTCAGCAAGTTAGCCTCACCATTGTTTGGTCTGTTGGCAAAAGATGTGGAGTTCAAGTGGACTGACGATTGTCAGAGGAGTTTGAATGAGTTAAAGGACAAGTTGGTGTCTGCACCAATCTTGAGAGGTCCAAACTGGGCCCTACCTTTCCACATCCACACTGATGCCTCGAACAAAGCCATAGGTGCTGCCTTAGGACAAGTTGAGAAAAAACTTCCATATGCCATTTACTTTGTTAGCAAAAAGTTGTCCAAAGCAGAGCTGAACTACACTGTAACCGAGAAGGAATTCTTAGTTGTGGTCCATGCACTGAACAAGTTCCGACATTATATTACCGGTTACCAGACTTTTGTACATACTGACCATGCTGCTATTAGATATTTGATGAATAAACCAGATGTGAATGCTCGTATTATTAGATGGTTACTTTTATTGCAACAGTTTGATCTAACCATTATTGATAAACCAGGGAGAGAAAATGTTGTTGCTGACTTCTTGTCTAGATTGGATTTGTCTGCAGGTGAAGATGGGACAGTGGATGACCAGATGCCTGATGAGCATCTGTTTGCTATATCAGTACTCTCTCCATGGTTGCTGATATAGAAAACTACCTTGTTTCAGCTCAGTTCCCTCCGCACCTCTCCTCAAAAGAGAAGAGCAAAATCATCAGAAAGAGTGCCTCATTTACATGGATCGAGGGCAATCTGTTCAAGCTTGGCCCCGATCAGATCTTAAGGCGTTGTGTAAGGGAAGAGGAAGTCTTTGACATCCTCCTCACCTGTCATGATGGGCCTTGTGGAGGACATTTTGCAGCAAAGAGAACTGCCTTCAAGATCCTGCAGGCAGGCTACTATTGGCCCACACTGCATCAAGATGTCAGAAGATATGTCAGCCAGTGTGACCAATGCGAAAGAATGGGGAAACCAACCCAAAGGGATGAGATGCCTCTCCAACCTCAAGTGACTCTTGAGCCATTTGAGAAGTGGGGCATGGACTTTGTGGGTCCAATCAATCCCTCTTCGAGGCAAAGATCCTACATCATTGTGTGCACTAACTACCTGACGAAGTGGGCAGAGACCAAAGCCATCAAAGCAGCAACAGAAGAAAAAGTGGCCGAGTTCTTGAGAGAGAACATCTTCTATAAGTTTGGCTATCCAAGAGAGCTGGTCACCGATCAAGGGAGCCAGTTCACCTCCCACTTGGTTGAAGATCTCCTAGCTCATCACAAGATCAAGCATAGAACCTCCACTCCCTATCATCCTCAAGCAAATGGGCAAGTGGAGGTCACCAATAGAGCACTAGAAGGGATCTTGACTAAAGTGGTGAGCAGCAGCAGAAAGGACTGGGCAGATTGCCTGGTTGAAGCCACATGGGCTTACAACACCACTTGGAAGACCACCACCAGCTTCACACCTTATGAGCTGGTCTATGGGAAGAAAGCTTTGCTGTCCATTGAGTTTGAGTATAACACTTTGAGGATGGCAGCTCAGCTGGACCTAGATCTCAGCCATGCATAGCAAGAAAGGTTATTGCAGCTGAATGGACTGGATGAGCACCGCATGCAGGCCCTCCTTCACTCAGAAGTGGTTCAACTTCAGAGGAAGGTGTGGCATTACCAACATCTCCATGACAAGCAATTTCAGCCGGGAGATTGGGCTTTGTTGTATGACTCCAGATTCAAAGATTTCAAGGGGAAGTTGAGAACCAGATGGCTAGGACCATATGTAGTGGAGCAGTGCCATGACAATGGATCTGTCCTCATTTGAACCATTGATGAGGAAGCCATTCCCATGCTTGTCAATGGGCACCGATTGAATATCTACAGAAGACCTCTCTCAAGACAAGAGTTTATCAGCACTATGGAGAAATCTGTTTTGGTCATAGAGAAGGGTTCTGCCTCCACTTTGGGCATACCCTGAAGAAAAAAAGAAAAAAAAGAAAAAAAAAAGAAAAAAAAAAAGAAAAAAAAAAGAGAAAAAAATAAAGATCCTTGGGTGAAAACCTCTTTGAGGTGCCCAAGGCAGGCAGTACGGGTGAAAACCTCATTGAGGCGCTCCTATTGTCTTTCAAAAAAAAAAGAAGAAAGTTTAAAAAAGATCCTTGAGTGAAAACCTCTTTGAGGCGCTCAGGGCAGGTAGCAAGGGTGAAAACCTCTTTGGGGCGCCCCTGCTATCTTTTCAAAAAAAAAAGAAAAAAAAAAAAAGAGAGAAAAAAAAGAAAAAAACAATAAGCACAATAAAAGTTTTGCATGCAGATGTTCTATGGAGGAGAAGAAGCCTCTCCACTCCAAGCCAGGGGCCTTCATCATGCTATCAAAGGATGTCATCAACACCTCCTCCAAGAATAACAATGTTTTTCAAGGTATGTGAAATTTTTATCATGATTTGGATCTTCTACAGGAAGATACAGTTTTCTACAGGAACAGACAGCCTTCCTACAGGAAGACACGGATCTTCTACAGGAAAGTGCAAAATTTCTACAGGAAGCTCTGTGTTCTACAGGAAACTTCCTGTAGAAGGTTGCGACGGCCGAAATGTGTTTCAAATGAAGATCTAGCGACTGAGGAGTGGATTGAATGCATGCATGCCACTGATGGCACCCCTGAACATTGCTATTATCTTGCTCCACCATCCTCGTCGCCATGCAACTAAGATCCCTGCAGCAGCACAACAAAGCAATGAGTTCTCGTGAAAAAAAAATCTGTCAAAGAAAAACCAAGCGCCGAGAGCCATACCACATCCACGTTATGCATCAGAAGCGCTGGGATCGTGATCGAGAAGCCAGAACCACTAGCATGCAGCATGCACCCAAGGAGGTGAGACTGTTGCAAGGCTCCCGCGGGAATCCTGTAGCAGTCAAACCTACAGGAGTGGATGCCATTCATCGCCCAGCCATCTGCAAGCAAAACGCGGGCGCATGCAACCAGAATTTCCACCACAGCGCCAGCATCCTGTAACCGCGAGCCTCCGGGACTGTGTAAGCCACATGCAGCAGGTAGATCCGTTGTCCAAAAACCTGAAAATCATATGCAGACGCGCGCAGGTAAGTGTTCTAATCCTTCTCTCCATCAAATAGCATGGATATTACTTTGATTTGTTTTGCATGGCATAAAGGTGAATGGTTGAGCGGCCGTAAGGCCAGTTGACTGGCCACATCAGCTAGTGAAGGGATAGTTAGATGATGAGGTGGCAGCCACGACGAAAGACACACGTAGCACGCACATGAAGATTAGTCCCGTCAACCGTGAAACGAGTTTAACCAAAAAGGGCGGTGGCAGATCTGTGGGAATGAATGCGGCAGCAAGCGAATGTGCAGGTGGATGATGGGTGACATCACCCAACGGTCCGGCGGGGACAGCTCAACCCCCGTGCCATGAGCTGCGCCGATTCAAAATCTAATCGGCTCGATTAAGTGTGTATATCCATCAACCTCACTTCAAAACTCGAGTAGCTCCTCTGATTACCGCTGCATGTTGATACGCCAAGCTCTCGGCTACCTGAACGCTGGTAAGGCACCTCTCGACCGCTGTCCAACTATAGCTCCCCCCGAAGTCTGCGCACTGCTCCTACAGGAACAATTTCTACAGGAACACAGTCCTACAGGAAGCAGTATCTACAGGAAAGCAGTCTCTACAGGAAGGTGAAGTCTTCACGTAAAAAAGGTGGCGGAAAAGAGGTAACCCTGAAACTCCTTCCGCAATTGGTTTTCAAAGGTGGCAAGGTCATTTTTCACAGTCTGGTCATAAAAGATATTGGATTGTCGTGCCCATACTATCGCTTCTACAGGATAGCAGTATAATTAGACTATGGTCTTTGAATTCATTGCATGCTATGTCTATAAGACCAAATTTCCTTTGTATCTACCGCCTTTGGTCAAAACCACTGTGTTCGTCATGCCTGGTGGGTTTATCAGGCGAGAGCCCACTGATTCAAATAAATTAAGGAGAAATCCAGCAGTGGTAGATCTCTTTACCAGGGCACAATGGATGCCTTTTTGTGATAAGCTACAAGGCTACGATGATGAAGTAGCCGAGGAATTCTTGCAGGCCTTGAAGCCTAAATCCCTGACACTGGCCACGGTAAGCTTCAGAGGTCTCAACCTCCAACTCACCCCAGAGCATATAAGTCGAATCACAGAACTACCCATGGGTCTACCGTGGGATAAAGAAGAGCGGAAGCAGAGCCAGCAAGCAAAGAAGGAGTTCTTCCCACCGGAAGAATCATTCACAGAGGACAAAAATGGGGTGAAAAGGACAAGCCTGTTGCCACTGTGGAATGAAGTCAGTTTGCAGATTATGAAATATATCACCTGTGAGGGTCGTTACAGCATCATATATGCGTATCACTTCAGGCTGCTCAATGAACTACGACACCAGATTGACCTTCCTGCAGCACAGAGGCTAAGCATTCCTTACTTTTTACTGCAGTCCTTGATGGAATGCTCTACAAAGCTCAAGGACGGAATCCCCGATCAGATAGCCCATCATGGGTTGATAAAATTGCTTGTGGAGGATGCTCTCCACTCATATAAAGTCCCCCTCGCATGGGAATCATTTAGGAACTTAACAAGGGAAGGGGACATAAAGATGTTGCTTGAAGAAATGGAGTCCTCTAGCGGTGAAGAAGAAGAGCCCATAGCCAAGAGTAAGAAAGGGAAAAGCCAAAAGGTCCCGACTCTAGCACAGAAGAAAGAACGAAAGGAGAAGGAGGAGGGAAAGGATGACAGAGCAAAAGGGGACACCCCCATCCTGTCAGCAAGGGAACAGAGGATGAAAAGCAGGGTAGTCAAAACTGAGGTGGTCCCTGCCAGCCCAAGCACCTCATCAGCTTTTGCAGGCAAAGCCAAAAGCAAAATCCATGCAGCCAAGAAAGAAAAGGTGGCGGAAGTTGCATCTACAGGAACGCAAGCACAGGCTTCTACAGGAAGCCCGAAAACAAAAACAGGCTTCTACAGGAAGCCCAAGAGCAACAACCGAGGCTTCTACAGGAAGCCCAAAAATCATTGGAGGACAGGCTTCTACAGGAAGCCCAAAAACAGAGAAAAAGGCTTCTACAGGAAGCCCGAAAGTGCAACTACAGGCTTCTACAGGAAGCCCGAAGACAGAGACAGGGGCTTCTACAAGAAGCCTGAGATTGGAAAGAGGGGCTTCTACAAGAGACCCGAAGGTCATTGAGAAACAGCCTCCTATAGAGAGTCCGAAGACAAAGAAAGAATCTTCTACAGGAAGCCCGTAAGCGGGCAAAGCAGGGTCTTCCACAGGAAGCCCGAAATCTAAAAAGGAGAGGCCCTCTACAAGGAGCTTCGAGAGAGAAAATCGCAAGAAAGAGAAGGCTGACATTCTTGAGAAGGAGGCAGCAGTGGCACTGGCTGCCCTCAGCACACCTCCGAAACCAAAAGAGAAAAGGGAGAGGGAGACTCCTCTACCACCTGAAGTCAGAAGAAGCAAGAGGATGACCACGGGCAAGCCACAGCCTCCACCCAACAGCCAAACCACTTCAGGGGATGTCCCTACTTCACCCAGTGCAAGGACCCCCTCTAAAACATCAGCCACCCCAGAAAAGGGGAGCCCAAAAATAACTTCCTGGACACGGAAGATAGGCCAGTCGCCTTCCGAAGCCCGACTCAAGGAAATAGAAAAGGGGAAGGAAGCATCCCCCTCATCACCACTAGGGGCAGAGAAGGCAGGGCCATCGAAAGCAGAAAAGAAAGAGCCTGTTCCGGTCCCGAGTCCTCGACCAAGGACAAGGAGCAGGAGCAAGGTTGCTCAAGGATGAGCAAATGGTTCAGCTAGGGGGTGATGATGAGCCCCAATTTTGGTACAATTTGGGCTCATTTTGGCCTATTCTACTTGCTCAAACCATTCATTTTTTATTGCTTATGCATGCATTTCTTAGTTTATTCATGTTGTTTGTAGGAAGAAGGGTAGGCACTCTCTCTACGTGACTAATGCATTATGATTCCAGGTTTTGGCATTAAAAGGGAGCAAAAGACAACGAAAAAGGAGATAAGGAGACAACGAGGTGGCACTGCGGGTTTTGGGAGAGGATGTCCACGGTTCTAGGGACATCCCTCGTGATTCCCATCAAGAACTCCGAGCTCTAATCCATCTCCCCTCCGAGCTTAGAAAGAAGCCATCTGTTCTACAGGAACAACAGTTATAAACTGCTCTACAGGAACAGCAATTATGACCACCCTACAGGATCAGCAGTTAAACTCTAGTTGGACAGCCGAGCTCCTAAAATGAAGGATACTTGTTGGATCATCGTTTTTGTATAAGTATGGAGGCTTTAGCCTTAGATGGGTTGTTGAAACTCTCGTATTTCTATTGTAATTTTGGAGCACAATTCAATTTTCGTTCCTTTTTGTAAGCCAATTTGGCATGATATCAGTTATGAATAAAGAAGGCAGTTTGTGATCTAGTTCTGAGTTTTTCTTAAGGAGACTATAGCTCTCAGGTTAGGGCCCAACCTGAGAGCCATAGATCCCCTCTGCTGTAGTGTTGTTTCCATTTCATTTCAGCACTTTGAGCTTTTCATTTACACATGCAATTCGAATTACAGATTGTTGAGTTGGTCTTTTTCATGAGTTAGATAGGAGATTGCTTATGGTGAATTTGTTTCCACTTGCTTAGTGTAGCAGAGGATAGATATAATCGATTGGAGCTCCAACAAAAAGGTTGTTAAGGCTCACGGCCCTCTCATCTGGGATTGGAGTGAAGTCCATGATTAACCACCAAAAATACACATTTCTTTATTCCATGGTTGCTGCAAACACAGTCACGTTATGTTAGATGCTTCCACATGATTCACACCTGCACCACACTCCCTTACCACAGCTTCATGCACATTCTCCTTCATGTTTAGATTGCTGCTCATTGAATTTACAAGCATAGGTAGTTTAGGTTGATGCATTTTTGGTTGAGTGACAGTCATAAGCGTCTGTTTCACTTACACTGCTCTCTCTCTCGATCCATCACTTTGTCCTCCATCTTGATCACGCATGCAGACATCTCTTTGACCCCTTCTCCGCTCTGTTACCTCACAAAGTCTTTCATTCCTCACGTACTCCCATTCTCTAGCCTTTCGTTGACATAGCCCTTTACCTTTCAACCTCCTCCCTACACTCACTTCCCATCCTATTCTTCCACTTCTAAAGCCATCACCAGCCTCATTCCTACCTTATACATCTCCCTCTACCATTTCATCATCTCTCCATCACTCCAAACACTCACGGTAGGTCATCCTGTAGCCATTTGTAGACATCCTGTAGAAAACAGAGTATCATGTAGGATTCACCACAGCCATCCTGTAGGAGGCCACTCTCTCGGTTGCTGAGCATCTGAATGTGAGGAACCTCTATGGATGGGTGCTAAGGATCCCTAGGGACCTCTCCTAGCCTCCCCAACCTATCCCACGCTTTCCTTCCTTCTCCATCCCATCTGCACAACCAAACCCTAGTTAGCACAAGATCACCATCATTCCACACACTTAAAGGAAAAATACAAAAACATAACTTTCATGATGCAAGTAGTGTAGATCCATGCATTCTCACTTATTAGAGGTAATGACAGCATTGGTAGAAGTTGCATTTACATTCCTTGCACTATAGAGGTCAGACTAGTTAAATTAGGGTTTCCTAGGTTTACATGCTTTGAGTTGCTTTCAGTTCATTTTTGTCAATTAAAGTAGCTTTCCTTTGAGATTAGCTTTCTTCCATCAATTAGCAAGCTTCTTCTGAGAGCCTATAGAAGTTGGCTTGAGCCCTAGCGGATTTGTGCCAGCTGACCAAGTGACAGCTGCGACAAGAGCTAGTACTTGTGCATATAGCACCGTCGCTTCCAAGTTTGTACGAACTACCGGGTTGATAAAATGAGAGACAGGAAGCCCCAGGAGTTGTAGCATTATTGCTACAATACTGGAGCTCTCCACTTGCAAGTGTTTAATATTAAGTTTTATTGCTTTGTATAGCCCTTGAACCAATGCTTCATATTTAGAAGTGTTGTTTGTGCAATCGAATTCAAGTCTACATGCTAACATGGTTTTTTCTCCTTTTGGACTAACTAATATGCAACCTGCTCCTGCTCCATCATTGGATTTAGAACCATAAAAAAGTAATTTCAAAAACAAGGTTTTATTTACAGGTTTATCTACAAAATTGATACATCTAGAAGTGTCAGTCTAAGAGAAATATTCTATCTATGATAAAACGGAATTTTCCAAAAAAGGTGAAGTATGAGCATTGAAATTCCCTAAGAATGACTCAACCGAATAGTTTTCAATTATATTTTTGCTATACGCTACAGGCTCGTTTTCTCCTTCTAAATTTGTCACTATATACTTTTGATGTCTTTCTCGTTCAACCTTAATCTGATTTGGTTTGCCATTGTAGGGGAGCCACATATGAGACCAGTCGGTCACAAAGTAACCGTGAAGCTTTTCTAACCAATCCCTACTGAGGATCAGTCCGAAAAATTCATGAATGTCAGTTACAAGTATATCGATAACTTGACATACCTTTGGATTTGACAAAAGCCTTATGGTTACTTGATTAAGTTCACCGATGACCTCGACTTGAGACCAATCTAGCTGTACTATTCGTACTGCAGATTTTTGAGGCTAGACTTTTAATTTAGCACAAATTGTCTTAGGTAAAATGTTAGATGATTCACTGGAATCCACTAGGAAGTTATGCAAAATTTTATTGAAAACTTCAAAAGTAAGGAGAAATGGCGGAGTATGGGATTTTGATCTTCCGCCAATTAGAGCAATGTCAGTTGGATTGACTTTATTTGAAATGCCAGTCGGAGGTCTTCCCATTTCATGAGTAGCTTGTGAAATTACAACAACGAGAAGAGGCGTAGTAGGTACTGCATTCATCTCTTTCAAGAGTAATTTATGTTGATGTTTTAATTCACTGAGCTTGTGAAGAGTAATGTTTTCCCTGGTTTTCTTCATATCTTCAACAATGTTGTATTCCATCTCATCTGAGATGATAAGAATTTTGGATGAAGGTGTTGAATCAGATTAGATTGGGTTTGAGTAGACTTTGGTGAGGAATTTTTACCTACGATTTTATCTTTGGGGGTCGGAATCAGGTTTTTTTTGTTTAGCACTGGATTGTGGAGGATCGAGTTGATTTCTACTTCTAGTGGCAATAGATAATACATCTTGATCTTCCTCATCTAGAAGAATGAAGTCCCACATTCCTTGTAGTTCTACAACTTCGTCATCATCAGTTTGTTCCTCATTTGAAACTTCTTCCTCTTCCCCTTCCGATTCTGTGTTTGTTATAGCATTTGGAGGTTTAGGATCGGTTGGAGGATTTCTTTTAAAGGGTTTAAAACGTTTCTTGGAAGAGGTTTCTGCTACTTGTTTCTTTATATCAACCATTTCATTGGACATGGTCTTTAGGACTTTCTGTAACCCTTCTAGGTCAAATGGGTCCTTCGATTGTTTTTCTTAGAATCATCTCTAAAGGAAAATTTTTTAGACTTTCTTTCATCTAAAGCATTTTGCTTTTCTACGGCTAGGATACGTTTTTCTACAGCCATTGCCTCTTTCATGTTTTCTGCTAACGTTGGCTTGGCAGCTTTATCTACAAAGATAGCTGAATTTGAAGGTAAAGTAGAAATATACCATTCGTTTTGGACTTCATCGCTAGGCTTAGACACTGTTGGTATTTTGTTCAGTAATTTATTGAAGCAAGAGTTGAAATCCTTAATTGGTTCCTTTGGCTCGACTTGTAAATTGGAGACGCCATTTATTAAGGTTGTTGTTGACCTATCATCCCCAAATTTTGTTAAAAATTGATCTTGAAATGTATTCCAGTTATTAATGGAGTCTGCTGGTAAAGAAAAATACCAAGATTCTATTGCTCCTTGTAAAGTATAGGGGAATAATCTTACAACTGCGTCCTCTTCTGTTACTCCATTCAAATTAATAGATAACATGAAATTATTTATGTGTTCCTCAGCTAGTTGGCCATTGTCAGGATTGAATTTGGGCAACCATTTCTCAGGATGAGCTAGTAATTGAGATAAAGGTGTAGGCATTCTTACCGGCCCTAGATTGGCCCATGGCCTTGGTGGTGGATTTCCTGCCATTATCAGAATGAGTAGGAGGAGGTATAGTAGTAGTTGAAGGTGATTGGTAGAGAAGTATGTTGCTCCTATACCTGTATGAACCACGATCTAGAGTTGAGGGATGGATGAATGACCTTGTGATGATATGGATTGGAAGGTAGACGAAAATGATGATAAAACCTCACGGTGAGATTCCACTAGTGTTTTCCTAGCTTTCTTACGACTCGGTAGAGGAAACTCAACTGGTGGGATTCCTAATTTTCTGCTTTGTGCTCTAGTGAATGGTTGAGATGGGGTTAGATGAGAAGTGACACTACCTTGGGATAACTCAGATTCTTCTTGAGATATATAAATCCCCTGTAACTTATGAATTAAGGTTTGTAACTCAGGGGGATATGAAGAAGAATGATCTGGCTTGTTTGGGATTTCAGTAATGTGCTCTGCATTTTTCTTTTCAACTTCTGGTTCAGAGATAGGATATTTGGAATGCGAACGAGAAGTTGAGGGTGATGGTGAGGGAGTTTTACTCTTAGAATGGCATGAAGATGTAGATTTACTTGCCATTCACAGTCAGGCCCTCCTTCTAGCGCCAAATATGTTGAAGGCTCGAAAAATTGGGACTCCAACAAGGGGGATAACCACCTGGTCTGGACCTTAAGACAACTCCTTTTCCATTTGGAATAGTGGCTCCGACTAGGGATGATGGGACCAGTTTCCCAATTTATTTATGATGTTTGTGCTAACGGGATGATGTTTTTCTTTTTGGGGTTTTATGGGGTGAATACTTATTCTAATCTTAATCTATCTTCTAACTATCATATGCAATCTATCATAATCAAAGAAAACATCTAACTTTAAAACTATCCCAGGAGTAATGTTTATATATGCGATCTAAAATGATTTCTGAAAGTAATTGATAATAAAGATCATTCAATCACAATAAGAAAAGAATCCATTTGATAATGATCGTTTCGTATAAAAAGTTAGCCGAAACGATATGAAAGATATATTGCATAAAGAGTCATTCACATATTCAGCATAAAGAATAAATCATCATCATACAAAAGTGCAATAATGATAACTAAGAATTTAAACTTTCATACATCAATAACTGAAAATGATTTGTTGCTTGATACACGATAGAAGTACCATTTGTAATACATCCTACTCATATGCTCCAACAATATTGATCTATATTCAAATCACTTAACATTGACTAAGAGTACAAAAATGCAATTTCAGTAGAAGATGCTAAACTCAGGTAGAAAATAAATCTCGTTCCATTAATTTTACCAAAACCTCCTCAGTGGGGGGCATAAGTGCACGTTCTGAAGAATGTTTTTGATAAAATTTCTAGATCCCTCTCTAAATACATGAGAGGGGTTTAAATACTAATCTATGAAACTTAAAAATAGATATTACAAAAATACATGAGGAGGTTTAAACGACCTGCCTCATTTTAAGAAAAAATAAACAAAAACAAAAATAAAATATGTCTATGACTAATCCTGCATCTGATCCTTGAGATCGCAAATATCCAGCATCGGTTTTAAGAGTGTTGGTTGGCCGACTTCAGCTTTCAATTGTCCTACAAATACGCCATTGGTATCCGCTGGCACTATTTTCATGGCTGAAATCATCAGGCATTTTAGGGTCATCCATTGGTTGTGTGGTTTCACTAGATACTGCTAGTATGCTTCCCAGTCCAATCTGTTTACCTGTTTAATTGCCTCTGCCCTTTCCTCTGCTGCTTGTTTCCATACTGCTCGAAACTATTGTGCTTTTGGAAGAAAGAAAGGGGTGGTTTCTGCTACAAAATTAGCCGTGTGTAGATTTTCATTTACGCATTCGATGACACTGTTCATTGCTACCGCCACATCCTCCATTGCATGTTCTGCCTCCCTTAGCCGAGAATCCCATTTCGCAAATAAAATTTCTTTGTGTGATTCATCAATTTTGGGCATGTCTGCTCTTTTCCCTTCTTCAAATTTCTTCCAGTTTAAGAAGTCTGAGACTTTCTTAAAAATTGAATCATATTCAAGTCGTAATTCCACAACTTGATTTGTTATATTATCGCTCATTTCGTAGTGGGCATTCCACTGTGAAATCTTCTGGCATAATAGTTCTTTCTATTGTAGAAGCTAGGAATTGAGACCAAGTGCCTCTGTGACAAACTGTTCTATTTTGGGATCATCTTTATGCAGTTCTATTATACTTTGTAACTATTCTTCTTTACTAGTTAAACTGCTTTGATGTGCCAACTGCATTTTCTGAAAGTCTTGCTGAAGTTTTGCCAATTGTGTTTCCGCTTGTTGGTTGATGCTAACCTGCTGTAACTATTGTTCCAAAAACAAAATCCTATCTTCTTTTTCTTTTAGCAGCAGTTGTACCTCTGCTGCTTTGTCAATGGTTGTTGAAGCGTATGCACCTGCGACCTGTGAGAGCCTAGTGAGATTTGCCGATGGATCTGTAGATGGATCTTTCCAAAGAACATCTAGAGGTTCATCCTCCGATGCGAGCACAAAATCCAACTTTCTTTTCTTTCTTTGTCTTCTAACGACAGCCTTATGTTGAGGTCTATAGAATATATCTAGAGGAGGAATTTCCTCTATTCTCAATACAATCTCAGATGTGGGAGCAATGGGAATATGCTCTGTTTCCTGAGTGCTAACAACCCTTTCTATTACCATTTTTGTGGTTGTCTCTTGTGTGTTTGTTGGTGGCTCTGCATTTTGTTCCTCTGTGTTAAGTATCTTATTAAAATTTTCCCATTCTCATTTTAGATCAATTATGAGTAGCTTTACTTGCTTTGGGAGGGGAGTGGAGGCTTTAGCTTGTTTTATAAATGAAGTCTGCTGATCAGACTTTGCTGTAGACTGGGTTGTGTCTTTTATTGACTCCTTGCTCTTACTGTGTTGATCTTCGGATGTTTTTTCAGATTGATTGCCAGGCTTTCCTTGTGAATCTTTTTAAGAACTTGTTTTCGAATTCTCTTTTGAATCTTCACTAATTCTTACGCTGGGAGTAGGACCTCTTACTGGTTTGATGAGTAATTGGTCCAATGGGACCTTAGACAACCTTTGTTTTCTGTAATTATCAAAATTTTGGAGACCTTCTTGGTCAAAAAGAATTTGTGCCATATGCTGAACTTCTTTGAAGGTGTTTTTCTACTGGAAAACATCGTCAAAGGGATATTTTTCATGGGAAAATATCTTTATTTTAACCATTGTGGTAAAATCTTTTACAATACCAAAGGGATCATGTTTCCTTCCTGGGAACTTGGGTAGTTGTAAAGATAATACATTATAACTTCTTTGAAAGCATGACCTAAGTCATGCAATGCAAATGCTCCGCATGTTACCGGAAATTGAGGCCAAATGGCCTTCTTGGAATCTTTCAGTACGTTGTTCATCACCCCCTTGCCGCATGTTTGATAGGCTATCTCCCTAACCATCAGTTTTTCTAGGACGTAAAAAGGTAGCACATGGGGTGAGGCAATACTGCCAAATACTCTGATATACATGAATAATTCTTCCCCAAACCATCTCTCTATGGGGAGAATATCTATGTCAAATTCTAGGGAAAACCTTGGGGCATCTCTGTTCTAGATCTTTTTATGAATCAGGACTATAACTCCGTGACAAATTTTGAAGAAATGTGGCACGAAATTTGATTCCCACATGACTTTGTGATAAATTTGAATGGGAAGTGGATTTTGAACTATCCACTTCCATCCCATAATAGGAAATTTGGAACCAAAACAAATAGCGTCCATAACATAGGTTCTCATGAAAAATGGAGGGTAAACCCTCAAAGCAATGCTTCTTTTTCTTATGTATTCTAAAATTGCAGTGGCTAAATTATCTAACAAGATTTGATCCCAATTCATTATTGTAGCATTAATAGCTGCATCTACTAGGGGTAACCATTCTGATGAAAATTTGTTGCTGTCTGGTTTACCAAACAGTCTACATAACATAGCAGCAGCAAAACAGTAAGGGGAACAAAGAGAACCAGTGGCGTACATACCGTTTTTATATTTTTTGAGTCTTTCCTCATTATTTGACCAATGCTTTGTGCATTTTACCAAATATTCATTTTCCTTGGTGAACTTCTCGACAAAGTGCTTGTTGTAGATGGTCTAGGGTTCCGGTAAATGGTACATGAGCCTCAAGTTGTCTGGAGTAAAAGACCCCGTGGCTTCCTGTCTTTCCGTCTTGAATTCTTTGTCAGATATGTTCGCATCATCTATAATCCATTTAACCATGTCGGTGTAAGGGAGTATCTTTGGCCTTGTAGCAATGTGGTGCAAGAATGAGCATGCAAGTTTAGTCAAAGAAGCATCATAAGAGCCGCGTCCATCTGCTGTAATAGTTATTTTCATAATCCTCGGTTATTCTTCCTCCAATAATTGATACATAGTTTCCCACGTAGATGTCCTTGCATCTTGATTACAGGTAGTGTTTGTGAATAATGGGGTCATTCCTGACTTTTCAAAAGTGGGTGCCTTTCCTTTCTTCCCCATTTCTTCGAATTTTCTGCTCTATGTGTTCTTCGTGAAAGTTACAAGCAGAAAGTAGAATAGGATAGAAATGATAGTAAATGTAGAAATAATCAATAGAGAGTACAAAAATAAGGTGACGGACAATCTTTAATTCTAAATCACTTCAAAAGATATCAACTTACGTTAAATGACCTTTCACAACCGATTGTAATCATTTTTCAATAAATGTCCATTAATGAACTGTTATGCTTGACGTAATGTTCATAACTTCACATTGAAAATTGGGAAGTACCCTTCTAGAATCATGATCCCTTTAAGTTGCGATTAAAGCGATTTTGCAATTTGCTGCGCAATATCGTAGATCGCTATATCGCAAAACTTGTTTTCATTAAGACCTACCACCATGTGAGTTGATGCGATATGCGATATGCGAGATGCCATCGCATTTCACAATATCTTCTTATGCTTTATCAAATAGTGTCATGTGGTTTGAAACTGCGATGTGATGAGAATTTTAAGATTTCACATTTCGCGGATCGCATTTTAATGGGGTAACTTTTATAAGGGAGGTCCGTCGTAATTGTTTTTGCGATGCGAGAATAATCTTCTTTAAAGTGGGTTTTTTCAAGATTTACTTCAATATTCACGACTTCGCGGGTATAAATTTATTTTTAGGCTTTTTGATCATGTGGCGCTTATTTAGGAAACTTAAGATTTATGAAGTTTTATGCGCCTAAAGTATGAAAAGGTCCTTTTTACATGTTTTAGCAAGTTCAATTTTGATATCTTATTTTATTCTAAAAACAAAAGGCATGATTAGATGCTAAGATTTGAATTTTTTGGAAGGGTCCCCATTTATTAATGTTATTACTAATACTAATAAATGGGGGTTTGTTGATAGGCACAACATAATGCTAACTAGGTCAAAGCTCAAATTAGGAGAAGGAGAACTAGTTGAAGCTAACCCAGAAATAGGAAGAGTCTATCCTAGGAGGAAAATGGCAGAAGAAAGTCCCTTGGAATCAGACTCTCAGTTCATGGATAGTTTCATGACCATGAGAGCCATGGTAGAAGAAATGTATCGAGAATTTAAGAAAGGTCAAAGTGAAGATTCTTCAACCTCTAAACAAGACAAAGGAATGGAGGAACCTCTTCTAGATGGCCATTCAGAAGGAAAAGGGAAAGGAGAAGAGCCTTCTCTATCAACACCTCCTTCTAGCCCTTTGATTAAATTAGATGTAAAATTTAATTTGCCAATATATGACAGAGAATTAAATGCAGAAAACCTAGATAACTAGATTAGATAGATTGATGTGTATTGCATAGTGCAGAACATCGATTCAGAAAGGAGAAAGATTCAGCTGACCAGCCTTTGCCTTGGAGGAACTACCCTAGTGTGGTGGGAAGGCAGGACCCAAGCTGATTTGAAGAAGCATGGTAAAATTCTTTCTACCTATAGTGAATGTATTTCTACCATTAAAAAACAGTTCTATCCACTAGCTTATATGCAGTAAGCAATGATGATTTGGAAAACTCTTCTCCAATTAAAGGGGAAAAGTGTACAAAGCTATACCCAGGAACTTAGAAAAAGAGCTTTAATTCTAGGCATTTCTCTAGACTCACCTGAAACTTTGCTGAAGTATATAGGTGGTCTACATAGCTATTTGAGGCACACCATTCTCATGTTTAACCCTACTAGCATAGATGAGGTATTTTTTCAAGTTACACATCTAGAGGCTAAAGGCAAGAATGTGAACCTAGAGATTGGGGGATCATCAAACCCACTGCAAGCAAGAATAAGGAAAAGATGAAACAGAAATGGAAAGAGAGGAAGACAAATGCTGGACAAAAAGACAAACCTTCCTGCACTCACTACAAGAAGGGTGGACACGATGATGAACACTGCTGGTCTTTGCATCCGGAGCTGAATCCCAAGAAGTTCAATGGCAAAAAGAAGAAGACTCTTGCAGCTATTCAGAAAGATTTGGGGTCAGACTCAGGAGACGAAACAATAGTCACAGCCACAGGTATAACAGGTAAAAATTCTGAAGCATCTACTAGTAATTCTACACAAACTATTGATAATGAAGAAAATGAGAGGAAAAGGCATATGCTTTTTTATATTAGAGTTATTTCCAAGCATCAAAAGATTAATACTTTATTTGATATTGGTTCACAAGTAAACTTGATTTCTGAAGCAATTGTAAAGAAGTTGGGACTACTAACCACACCTCACAAGAAGCCATATTCATTAGGTTGGGTATGTGATAAAGCAAAGCTACAAATGACTAGACAATGTAGACTTAGGTTTGAATTTGGGTCAACATTTGTAGATGAGGTTGAGTTAGATATAATTCCCTTGGATATATGTGGTATTGTTTTAGGAAGTCATTACTTGTATGAAAGAAAAGCCATTTTCTATAGAGCTGAAAATAAGTATCAACTAACAAAAAATGGAATAGAATATATTGTAAGAGTTCATTAGCTAAAAAATAACTACACTCTCATTAACTTAGGGCAGATGAAAAGAATTGTAAATTCATGCAAGCAAGCAATTTTTACTAATGGTTGTAAAGGAAAAGACCCCTGATAAAACCAATGTATTTGAGGGTTGTGATGCTAAACAGAAAGTTGATTTAGAAAAAGTTGTTTCACAATATAATATCTTATTTCAAGAACCTAAGGGTTTACCACCCAAAAGGGAAATTGTACATGATATTCATTTGCAGCGAGATGCTCCATTGCTTAACATCATAATGTACAAGTTATCCACTTTAGAGAATGCAAAAATCAAGAAGTAGGTACATGAGCTGCTCGAGAAAGGGTTCATAAGACCAAGCACATCACCATATGGGTCTCCAATCGTGTTGGTGAGAAAGAAAGATGGTTTGTGGAGGATGTGCATTGATTATAGAGCACTGAATAGAATAACGATCAAGAATCGTTATCCCCTTCCTCGCATTGATGATCTATTAGATCAGCTGAAAGAAGCTGTTTAATTTTCCAAGTTAGACTTGCGTAGTGGCTACCATCAGGTCAGAGTAGTAGAACAAGATGCATGGAACGCTACTTTCAAAAAAAAGCAAGGGTTGTATGAATGGCTAGTTATGCCTTTTGGCTTAACTAATGCTCCCACCACTTTCATGAGAGTAATGAATGATGTACTCAGGCCTTTTATTGATGATTTTGTAATTGTATATTTAGATGAAATTATTGTTTTCAGTAAAACATGGGAAGAATATTTGAAGTATGTAAAGCAGATTCTAGATGTTTTGAAAAACGAAAATCTCTATGTGAAGTTATCTAAATGTGAATTTGGCAAAACATCTTTGAATTATTTGGGTCATATTGTAGGGGGTGGTGAATTGAAGATAGATCCCTCTAAGGTCGAAGTCATTGTGAACTGGCCTAAACCCAAATTTGCTATAGAAGTGATGCAGGAGCATCAAGACCTTTTTCTCCATTTGTAAATATGGGGTGTGAAATATTAATTTGTAAATATGGGGTGTGATGATTTTTAATATTATCTTAATTAATTTGAATTAAATAGGAGAATGTGAGGATCTATTGTAAATATCTTTTTATTTAATAAAAGGATATGAGGGAATTTAATTAGTGGAAGGATTTTAGGGTTAAAATCTAGATTATAGGGGTGTTGAGATACTTGGGGATTTTGTGGAGTGACTAAAGGGATATGAACGAAAATTGGTTCAATTTAATGGATATAGATTAGTGAGATTGAGAGTGAAGTTAAGGGGGGAGATGTGTGAGAGTGAGGAATGTGAATAATACTCCTGTAAATATTTTATTTATAATAAATTATTTCTGAGTTTTCTTTGTGGATACATATTGTCTAAACTTCAATATTATGTGTTGATTTTATTTTGGAGGCGTTAGATTTGCTGCGTAATGGATTAAACAACAGGCTCGAGGATCATTTCAAAGTTGCAATTTTGCTGCATCAAAGTGGTATCAGAGGCCGGAAAATTGGTAAAGGTTGTGAGCCACTGTGAATACAATTGTTGTTGTACGCCGGTGTCAATTCATGTTTGATTTAAATTATATCTCATAGCATTGGATTGTAGAATTTGGCGCGTTAAAATAATCTGGGC
This sequence comes from Pinus tabuliformis, assembly GCA_031772625.1. NCBI lineage: Eukaryota > Viridiplantae > Streptophyta > Pinopsida > Pinales > Pinaceae > Pinus > Pinus tabuliformis. The sequence goes on along the minus strand of CM062817.1, from coordinate 2,070,028,845 downwards.
ATTGAATGGAGCTGCGTTGAAATGTTGTGAAGCTAATCGTAAAATTGTGGAGAACAATGCATGATGTACAAATTGTATTAGTGCATGGAGACTTGCAAAGAGCAGCATTGGAAAAGTGTGTACGATGATTGAAAACCTGTGCGATATTTGGAGACAACGTGGAGCCAATCCTTACCCGCATATCTGCATTAAAGCAGAGCTGAGCAATGAGCCTGAAGTAAAGAAAAATTGGGTGGAGTTTTGAAGTGTTGTTCCGAGAAATCAGATTGCTGGATTGCGCAAGGAATGCTGAACCAGGAGTGTGAAAGATGAGCGAGGTTGTAAAGCAGTTAACTACGTTGTGATGCTGGGGTAACCGAAGGTTGAAGCGTGGAGAGCACAGAGATTACCGGAGGAAGATTTGATAGCTCACGAGACATATAGCATCGTTTCCAAGCTTCACGGAGTTCGCTTGGTATTATGTGTAAAGGCTCCATGTGGTTACGTTCAAAGTTAAAATTAATGGTATGGAAGTCAACGCAATTACCATAAACCTCATGTCTCGTAAGTTATTTTAAGTCATAAAGGGATAAAAGAGATGAGAGAGAATGAGTGGTGAGATTATATTATTTTATTTAATGAAGAAGGATTTGTATAAAAAATAGTAGCGAATTGAGAGAAGTTTAATACAAGCATCAGATCGTGGAGAAATGATCCAAAATCGCGCCACATAGTCACAAATCCAGCTGCAGAATTTGTGGATCGTCATTTCGAAAGTGGGAGTTGCGCTCATTGCATCGACCGACGTGGGCTGAAGGCATCAGAGGAGGCGCAATTTAAAAGATTGAAGAACCAATTTCTGTTGAAGTCACGACCAATTAAATCGCAGGGTCTAAATTACTATTTTGAAGATGAATGTATGATTGTATTCGAAAGGAGCGCCCAAGTAATTAGAAAAGTGATTGAAAGGTATGCATTCACGTTAAGTCGGTTTGTAAATAATTTGAGTTTTCCAGAAGATTAGAAATGTGTGAATGTTTGATCTGTAGCATCAAGATTAAAAGGGAATGCAGAGTGTTGAAACTGCGTGTGGAAATGTTGAAAGAAATCCATCACATTAGAGACGGCGTAATTCCAAAGGTCGAGTCCAAGTGGGTGCAATAAAACTATGGAGTAGTTAAATCGAATGGAGTATTGTATGCAGGGTTGAACGCATTAACTGGCATTGTTTAATTTGAACGCTGTTTGACAGAAATTGAAGGCGCAAGGCATGAAGGAACAGTTAAACTTCGACTTAATTGCAGGGAGAGTCGATGGGTGAATTTGCAAAGGCGTTTGTTAAGATATTTTAAATATTTGCAATGGCATTATTTAAACAGAATTTTATCCGACTTATCAAGAGCTGATTGTAATGGAGATTGAATAAATGAGATATGGAATGTGGATTGTGAAAACAGATTTGAATATTGATTGTTTGACAATTTGATGCTTATCAAATGGTTGAGATGAAAAGTATTTTGAAAATACCAGGGATTGGTGTTTTTAATTTGAGGAAAAACAATTCAAATCAGGTTGATATGTGTTACTATTGAAGATCCTGGCTTTGCAGGCCTAGCCCTGCGTCATTTTTGGTATCAGAGCTTGGCTCTGTTGAGTTGAAAAATGTTTATTTTGAAAACTGAAATGTATTTTTGACTATTGATGAATGAAGATCAGAGTTTTAAATTTGATATGCAAACTACATAAATGCAGTACACAGGATGGCAGAAGTAAATGGAGATAAGATCGTGCAAGATCTTAAGAGGTGAAATGATTTTTTTTTTTCTGATTTGAAATTTGTGATGAGAGTTTATGGTTGCAGAAAAGATGATGGCATTGAACCTGGCATTCAGCTAAAGGCTGGATAAGGAGGACAATTGCAGTGTCCTGAAGAAGAACGTGAGTTAAAGAGACAACCTAGAGAGTGAGCAGAGGAGAGTGCTCAAAGAGGTTCCAGAGGCAGTGAATCAGTACTTACCAAAAGACTGAGTGAGGAGGGCTTGGTGAGGTAAGTGACAGCAGAAGAGATTGTTGTCGTAGAGGCTAGTGCAACTCATGGTAAGTGAGAAGATGATCATGGAGGATCAAAGAAGAGGTTCAGAGGAATGCCACAATGATGAGATGACTGCAGAAGTCAATGAAGAGAGATTGCAGTCATGAAAGTGAAATTGCAGGTACTAGAGGAATGGCTGTAAGAGCAGGAAAACCAGAATAGAGGATGGATCTTTCCACTGAAGGGAAAGAAAGTGAAGTGGCAGAAGCTACAACAGAAAAGAGATCAACAGATAAACATGCAGTTAACAGAAGAGCTGAGAAAGCTTGAGCAGATAATGGATGTACAATTGAGACGTGAAGAACTCAGGGCAGCTGAGTTGGAAGAGGAGGTTTCCATGGATGCAACAGAGGAGGAGATCATTGATGATTTCTTGAATTATTGGGTAGATCCAGATCAACTGGATAATGTGAACTCTTGTTTTTTTATAGCTGACAGTTGTGATGTGATTACAGGTTTTGTTCAATAGGAAGTTCATGTGAATGAAGAAGATGATCAGCTGGAAGAGCTGGTATATGAACCGAAGAATAAAGCTGTTGAGACTTGTAGTTTTCAAACTGACAAGTTGTGTATGAATGCAGGGACTGTAAGTGATGGTGATGTTATGCTTCAACAATGCTATAGGGAAATTGCATTGCTAGAATATTTGTTGAAGAATTCGGAGTATGACAGGGAGATGGCAGAAGAAAGAGTTCAGTACAGTGAACGAGTGCAGAAAGATATCATGGAAGCAGATGATGTGGGAGAAATACTGGTTGACAGTCTTGAGAATTCTTCAGAGGATTCTTTGGGCAAAGAGAATCAGCATAGTGATGTGCTGATAGTGGAGGAGAATTCAGAACAGCATACTGAAGTGTTGGCAGAGGAGGACAAAGCACTGATGCCTTCTGATTTTTATTCTAACAAGTGTTTTGTGAATGCAGGTATTGTTGCAGAACATTTGACTCAATTGAGAAGTCAAATTAAAGAAGAAGAAGTTTTTTTTTCTAGAAAACAAGAGGGAATGGATGATTGGATGGCGATGAAGACTGAACAAGTCAGAATAGAAACAAGAATAGAAGCAAGAAGTCAGCAAGTGACAGTACAAACTGAGCAAGCCGTCTTAGCTCAGCAGGCAGCAAGAAATCAACAGCCGGGAGATTATTTGGACCGAGAGATTGAAAGTATCAGAAGATTGATGACAAAAGAATCCCGGAAGAGACTAGCAGCAGAAAAAAAGAAAAGGAAAGACAACAAGAGAAAGATAGCGAAGGATTGCAAGAGCAGAGCAAGTGGATCACTATAGCACAAAGTATGGAAGCCTGGAAGATAACAACAGTGAAGCAATCAACAAGCACTGAAGGATTACAAAATAAAATTTGGGATCCAGGAGGAGATATCCAGACTTATGACCAGGTGGTCATGAATTTTCTTACATGGGGAGTCTCATGCAGGAGCATCAAGACCTTTTTCTCCATTTGTAAATATGGGGTGTGAAAGATTAATTTTTAAATATGGGGTGTGATGATTTTTAATATTATCTTAATTAATTTGAATTAAATAGGAGAATGTGAGGATCTATTGTAAATATCTTTTTATTTAATAAAAGGATATGAGGGAATTTAATTAGTGGAAGGATTTTAGGGTTAAAATCTAGATTATAGGGGTGTTGAGATACTTGGGGATTTTGTGGAGTGACTAAAGGGATATGAACCAAAATTGGTTCAATTTAATTGATATAGATTAGTGAGATTGAGAGTGAAGTTAAGGGGGGAGATGTGTGAGAGTGAGGAATGTGAATAATTCTCCTGTAAATATTTTATTTATAATAAATTATTTCTGAGTTTTCTTTGTGGATACATATTGTCTAAACTTCAATATTATGTGTTGATTTTATTTTAGAGGCGTTAGATTTGCTGCGTAATGGATTAAACCACAGGCCCGAGGATCATTTCAAAGTTGCAATTTTGCTGCATCAAAGTGGTATCAGATGCCGGAAAATTGGTAAAGGTTGTGAGCCACTGTGAATACGATTGTTGTTGTACGCCGGTGTCAATTCATGTTTGATTTAAATTATATCTCATAGCAGTGGATTGTAGAATTTGGCGCGTTAAAATAATCTGGGCATTGAATGGAGCTGCGTTGAAATGTTGTGAAGCTAATCGTAAAATTGTGAAGAACAATGCATGATGTACAAATTGTATTAGTGCATGGAGACTTGCAAAGAGCAGCATTGGAAAACTATGTACAATGATTGAAAACCTGTGCGATATTTGGAGACAACGTGGAGCCAATCCTTACCCGCATATTTGCATTAAAGCATAGTTGAGCAATGAGCCTGCAGTAAAGAAAAATTGGGTGGAGTTTTGAAGTGTTGTTCCGAGAAATCAAATTGCTACATTGCGCAAGGGATGCTGAACCAGGAGTGTGAAAGATGAACGAGGTTGTAAAGCAGTTAACTATGTTGTGATGTTGGGGTAACCGAAGGTGAAGCGTGGAGAGCACAGAGATTACCGGAGGAAGATTTGATAGCTCACGAGACATATAGCATCATTTTCAAGCTTCACGGAGTTCGCTTGGTATTATGTGTAAAGGCTCCATGTGTTTACGTTCAAATTAAAATTAATGGTATGGAAGTCAACTCAACTACCATAAACGTCATGTCTTGTAAGTTATTTTAAGTCATAAAGGGATAAAAGAGATGAGAGAGAATGAGTGGTGAGATTATATTATTTTATTTAATGAAGAAGGATTTGTATAAAAAATAGTAGCGAATTGAGAGAAGTTTAATACAAGCATCAGATCGTGGAGAAATGATCCAAAATCGCGCCATATAGTCACAGATCCAGCTGCGGAATTTATGGATCGTCATTTCGAAAGTGGGAGTTGCGCTCATTGCATCGACCGACGTGGGCTGAAGGCATCAGAGGAGGCGCAATTTAAAAGATTGAAGAACCAATTTCTGTTGAAGTCACGATCAATTAAATCGCAGGGTCTAAATTACTATTCTGAAGATGAATGTATGATTGCATTCGAAAGGAGCGCCCAAGTAATTAGAAAAGTGATTGAAAGGTATGCATTCACGTTAAGTCAGTTTGTAAATAATTTGAGTTTGCCAGAAGATTAGAAGTGTGTGAATGTTTGATCTGTAGCATCAAGATTAAAAGGGAATGTAGAGTGTTGTGGAAATGTTGAAAGAAATCCATCACATTAGAGATGGCGTAATTCCAAAGGTCGAGTCCAAGTGGGTGCAATAAAACTATGGAGTAGTTAAATCGAATGGAGTATTGTATGCAGGGTTGAACGCATTAACTGGCATTGTTTAATTTGAACGTTGTTTGACAGAAATTGGAGGCGCAAGGCATGAAGGAACAGTTAAACTTCGACTTAATTGCAGGGAGAGTCGATGGGTGAATTTGCAAAGGTGTTTGTTAAGATATTTTAAATATTTGCAATGGCATTATTTAAACAAAATTTTATCCGACTTATCAAGAGCTGATTGTAATGGAGATTGAATAAATGAGATATGGAATGTGGATTGTGAAAATAGATTTGAATATTGATTGTTTGACAATTTGATGCTTAGGAAATGGTTGAGATGAAAAGTATTTTGAAATTACCATGGATTGGTATTTTTAATTTGAGGAAAAACAATTCAAAGCAGGTTGATATGTGTTACTATTGAAGATCCTGGCTTTGCAGGCCTAGCCCTGCGTCAAGAAGTTAGGAGCTTCCTAGGGGCAGCACAATATTGGAGAAAGTTTATTGCCAACTTTTCCTTGATTGCAGCTCCCTTACATGCTTTGACAAGGTTGAACAAGGTGTTTCAGTGGGGAGGAAAATAGCAGAAATCCTTCGACACCTTGAAAGAAAATATTATTACATCACCAGTACTAGCATTGCCAGATCTTCAAAGACCATTTGAGATTGAAATAGATGCCAGTGACTATGCCATGGGAGCAGTGTTGATGCAACACGGTAAACCCATATGTTATCATTCTGAGACATTTAATTCTGCAGTAGTTAATTATCCTACATATGATAAATAATTGTATGCATTAGTATAGAATGTGAAAAAGTGGAAACATTACCTATTGGGCAAAGAAACAGTTATACATACTGATCGTCAACCACTTCAATATTTTCACTCACAAACTAAATTGCAAGCAATCAAGACACTATAGGTGGATGGGTTTTCTACAACAGTTTCATCTAGTCATCATATATAAGAAAGGCATACATAATAAAGTTGCAGATATGTTGTCTAGACCAATTATAAATGCATCTACTATACTTAAGCATAACTCAGTAATGCATGAAAGCTACATTGAACAGTATGCTCAAGATATAGATTTTAAAGATGTATATGAAACTTTAAGTCATGGCAAACAAGTAGAAGAATTGGATTATCATGTTAAGGACCAACTCTTGTATCATTTTGGAAAATTATGGATTCCTCAAACCGAAAGAGTTAACGTAATCAAAGAAGCACACACTTCTCTAATATCATGTCATTTTGGGGTAAGTAAAATAGTTTCACAGATGCAAATATTTTTTTATTGGCCAAGAATGCATGAAACAGTTTCTAGATATATTAAAGGGTGTATCATGTGTGATAAAATCAAGCCCAACAATAGAAAGCTAGGCTTTTACACTCCACTTCTAGTTCCTACTCATCCTTGGGAAAGTGTTTCCATGGACTTTGTTGGGGGACTACCAAAATCTAGAAAAGGTCATGACTATTTATATGTTATTGTGGACAAGTTCAGAAAAATGTGTATTTTAATACCTTGTAACCAATAGATTACAGCTGAACAAACAACAAAGTTGTTATTTCAACATGTCTAGGTGCATTTTGGGTTACCCATTTCCATAGTATCTGATCGAGATTCTCGATTTGTTGGGAAGTTTTGGCCAAGTCTATGGGAATTAATTGACACCAGACTGAAGGAGAGCACAACCTTTCATCCACAAACAGATGGCCAAACATAGGTGGTCAATAGGGCCGCGATCTGGTTTCTCAGGGGATATTCAGCAAGCATCCCAAGCTTTGGGATGAACATTTGTGTTATGTGCAGCATGCTTACAACCGTGCTAAACATTATTCTACACAAAGATCTCCTTTTGAGACTTGTTTTGGTTTCATACCAAGGTCTCCCTTGGATTTTTTCTTTAGTAAAGACATAATAGTTGATGGACACAATGATGTGGAAAAATAAACTAAGTTCATTGAACAGATCCAAGAAATTCACCAGGCAGTGTAGGAACAACTAGAAAAGAGCCAAGCCAAGTACAAGGCAAGGCATGATAAGCATCGAATTGAACATAGCTTCCAAGTTGGTGATCAAGTCTGGCTGTACATCAGCAAAGACAGAATGCAAGGTGAAGGAAAGAAGTTGAACCCAATAAGGTATGGGCCTTTCAAGATACTTGAGAAAATTAGTGAGAATGCTTTTCGCCTTGATTTTCCAGTTTACATGCACATCTATTCAGTAGTTAATGTAGAGAACTTGAGACTGTTTGAACCTTCATTGATTGAAGATCCTAAGGAGAAAATTCAGTTGCCTTCTATTGATGATCTGTTTCCTGAATATCTCAATGAGTTGCAGGAATATACAATTCTGGACAAGAAGGCGAGTACTATGCACAGTGGGGATGTTGAGTACCTGAGGATTGGTCTCAAAGGTTCAAAGCTAATCAGTGCAAGATGGATAGAGATTGGATAAGTGAGGAATTTGTATCCTCACTATATTGATGCTTAAAAAACAACTTTTGGTGGTCCAAAAGCCTTTTTCAGTGGGAAGGCGTGATCCAAGATGGATCCAAGAATTCTTTAAATCGAGAGGTGAAAAACATATGAAAACAATGAAAACAGAGCTATTGGTGGCTTGAACAGTGAATGCACAAGAGCTGTCAGATTTGGCCAATCAACGGTCCAGATCTGATCGAAAAATTGCAATCAGCAGTGGCAAGTGAAGGCTATTGGCGGAGAACACATGGTATATGCGCCACCGACCAGTGGGGTCAATGAGGACCATCGATCAAGCGCGCAGATCAACGGCCCACGTTGCATCGCAACATCGCGTCGGTAAACCACAATAGAGAACTCACCAAACGGCCCGAGGTTATCGCAATATGCGATTGCGATCAATCGCATCACGATATCGCAATCGACAATTACAATGGAGTGGGGCTATATGCATACATATACATGCGATGTGATTAGCCAAACCCAATGGAAATATAGGTGATATCGTATATATTTTGAAGTCTGGAAAACCGCATTTTCCTTTGTATTTGCGTTTTCTGCTAAAGAAATAAAATATAAAGAAACCAGGCCAATGCGATGAAACCGAACCTGAAAAGGGTTTATGAATGCATGTGTATAATATTTTAGGTCCGATATGGGCCATTTTGTAGGGTTTTAATGTGTTTTTATTATAAAAGAGAAAATCACGATAAGCGGGATTTCGGGTGGGCCAAAGGCAGAAAGTGGTTTGGGCTGGGCTCCGCCTGAGCCCGTACATTGGCTGCCACTTGTCTAGGCTGAGGAGTGAGAAAACCACCCTCATCAGGCGGTCAATTCCCGTACGAAAGGGCCGCTCGAAATGGATCTCAGTCGTTGGATCCAAATCTCCCAGATCAACGGTGGAGATGCGATGTCAGTATACAAAAGGCAGACCCAATAGGAGAATAGAGTGGATTTGAGGACTTTTGAAGTCCGATAAACAGTGTTTTTGGCGGATTTTCACAGTTTTGAATGCATTTCTCTGTGTTAACAGAAAGCGGCCATTTCAAGGATTTGAAAGGCCCAATGCACTCATCCGTTGTATAATAGATGGCCACCTCCCCTAAAGGCATTATGCAATGATTATTTAACGCTATAAGAGTGATTCGAGCGGACAGAGGTCGGGAGACAGAAAATCGAGAAAAGGAAATGAATAGGAAGAGAAGATTGGCTTTACAGCCACAGAAGACAGAAATAAAGGTAGGAAATATTGAAGGTAGTGCTAAAACAGAGCAACAGAGATAGAGAGTCTGTGAGGAGAGTCTGTGTACTCAGAAGAGACTTGGAGGATCCAAGTAAAGCCTTCTTGCTTTGTATCTGTTTTGTAAAGCCCAAATTGAGCTCAATATTGTAAAACTTTGTTTGAAGACATAATAGAAAGGTCATCACTGAAGGTTGGACTACGAGATGTAGCCCAGGAGTGTGGGGTGAACTCCTTATTAAACTTGTTGTGTTTATATGTGTTATCTATTATGTTTCTTTTTATTGCTTCATGGTCTATGTATTTCACAATCTTATCAATCCATTGCACAAAGTAACATAGGCATATCCATGCACATGAGTTTGTAATACCTTATTAATTGTCTTAGATGAAATTCCCAGATCATTAAGGACCTATGAAGGATAAAATGTTGCAATATGATTTGCAACCACAAATGAGATAGTATAATATTTTGATATGCAAGTTATGGCAATATTATTTTTCTAAATTGCATATGGGTTATCAGGTGGGAATTTTGACATAAACACCACTTGAAAGGTATATGAGATATCAAATATTCTTTACTGTCAATTTACTTTTATACACTGAAGAAACTATTATGAAGGTCAAGTATGAATGTATTATGTACATAAATGTTCCTTTTCTTTGATGACAATGTTCATGTGAACATTTATGTAAATCACAATGGGAATGAGTGCTACAAGTGAATTTAACATGTCAGACAATTGTGGAGAGTTATACAGGCTAGGAGGCCTTGGATTGATGGTAGTTTCCTGCCTGGATTTCCTCTCCTTAGAGATAATTGATCTAAGTAAAGGAAAAGAGTTGGCCAAGAGGGTGAAGAGGGAAAAATCCTACTCTGTTGATTTTGGAGCCTATTGGAGGAGGTCCAAAATTCCTCATAAGATGAGATGTTGTCGGAGGAATAGGAAGGACGCTGCCAAGAGGAATCCTATATTAGACCCTGTGTGGTCATTGGAATTCTTGAGTTGGTTAGCCAGTGGAATTCCAGACTTGACCATGTATGGTCTCTATTAGAAAAATTGTCTGGATGTGAAAATGATTCAATCTAGTTGTAGAAATTTCTTCCCTTGGTTGGGAGAAGCATTCTTTTGTGACTATGGTTCTCATAGAAAATCACATTAACTACTCAGATAAGTGTCGTGTTAAAAATAATTTTTTTATTGTGTAACAATTTTATGTATATATTGACTGAAAAGAACCTGGTTCTTGAAAATCAATTACTAGAAGAATTAGTTTTGTTATTGTGTTATCGATCTGGTGAAAATACTAAATTACATTCGCCTTGTGATTGGAAAGGTCAAATTTGATTGACAACGTGATAATCAAAGAATTTTATTTAAGAAAATTGATCAGAAACCGACAGAGGGTTGAGCAGGGTAATCAAGGAAGGGGGTGTATAATTTTAAGGAAAATTGGAAGCTCTACTAAGAGAAGGTTGATAATCCACTAGCGGAAATGTTACTTACGCTTGTGCCATGAAAATGGTAGCATGCCATCAGCCAACGATACCTTAGATCAATATCATTAGAACTATAACATGGATTTTATAGACACAAGTGAATTCTGGTTAAATGATTGATTAGAATGAACATATACTTATAAAACAAATATGTCAAGATAACCAAATTAACACTATGTGTTGAAACTATTGACTGACAAAGAAGATGCAAGAGAAGTTCTGCAATTAGGGTACATGTACCCCAGAAAATTTAATTAATAATATGCAGTTTACAAAGGGATGTAATCCCAGTTACAGAGTTGTGGAATTAACCAATAAAATTATAAATATAAACCAATTAAACCAACCCCTAATTAAACCAACTAAAACAAAATACATAAGGAAGGCTATTAAATAAAGGAAAACCTTGGAATATAAAACCCATATTAAGACTTCCATATGAAAAGAAGGGTGGATAATTAACGCGGCCAGGTCCAGGTACACCCCTGAATCAAGGAAAATGGTAATATCCAGCTATAAAATAGTAATTTAGGGTAACCATATTCATTTATGTGGCATAATTAATATCACAGATTATGCCAGTGTCTAAAGAACTGATCTTGGTTACAAGCCATCATGGGGACAAGGTAAAAAGAAATAAAAACAAAAAGGGGGGATCCTATGTGAGTTGTCTCACAGGATAATAAACTATTCCCATAATGAGGAAAAACTATGGTTTATTAACGTTCCACCAGAACTCACATGTCTATTATAATAAAATAATCTATTTTTAGATACAGTGAATAACATGCTAGGATCTAATATACGTGGAATGAACTAGTAGAGAAATCCCATGACTATATGCAAAAGCAAAATTGCATATGACTTGCACTAACAACCTGTAATACAAGATGACCAAGGAGTCAAAATTAAAGAAATGTTGCCAAGTGAACTCCTTGTTTTGCATAAAGAAAATAACAAGCAGTACAAGATGGAATAACGAAGTTTACTTTTATAAAGTGGACAACCAAGTAGCCACATTCAATATGTAAAATAAAAGGAAGTTATCCTAAACACTACTCATGTATGACTAATGCATATGTAACATTGAATTAAGATCAATCATAACAATACTACTTAGCATGAAAATACATTAGTTGTAATCTATCATAAAAGATAAGAGCAACAAATGGTTTCTAAAATACTAGTTAAGTAGCGCAAATGGAATTGGTATTTACATTATCTAGAACTTACAATGAGACTAGATGGTGAGGTTCTAGTCAATTAGTATAACCATGTGGTGAATATATTCAGTGTAAAAAAAATATTTTACCATTGATGAGCTTATGATGAGGTTGCTAACTCTTATGGAGGGCAGGTTCCTAACCCTTGATTGCGTTATATATATATATATATATATATATATATATATATATATATATATATATATATATATATATATATATATATATACACACACATATAAACAATGACTAGTAGAAACTAATGACAACCACAGTGATTGTGGATGTAGGTCAAACCAGGCCAAATGTTTTTGGTGAAAGCTCAGCACAGACTCAATTAGAGAGGAATTATGTTATAGAAGCAAGAAATTACCCATGTTAGAGTGCAACAAAAGCACTTTTACCAAAAGAGGCTACTTGGGAGGATATAGATTTTATGCGCAAGACATATTTTAGCCTATTTTGGGGGCCATGAAACATTGAGGATGGTGTTTCACTTGAGGGGGGAAGATGTAACACCCCTAATGAATAGTAAATATTGTAATTTACTTCTACTAGAAGTAACTTGATATATTGTGGGCTAACTTGATGAAATAAACACTCATGTCACACACACACACACACACACACACACACACACTATATCTATATCTATATATATATATATATATATATATATATATATATATATATATATATATATATATATATATATATATATATATATATATATATATATATATATATATATATATATATATATATATATATATATATATATATATATATATATATATATAGTGAGACATGAGTGTTTATTTCATTTTAATTTAATTAACAATATTATTTATGGCCATCCAAGGAAATTATGGAAGGAGGAAAATGCTAAAAGAGGATTTCCCCTACCAGATAGCTAATGGGCAATTACTCCTTCCCCTAAAGATAAATTTATTAGTTTGGGAAAGACAGGGGGAGGAGAGTAGAGAGGAAATCTGAGACAATAAAGAAAGTGGAAAAAAGAATTCAACACCCTAGACATGATGTTGTTGAGGAAGGCAGGGTGTTTCCATAGAGAAATTCTTGATCTATTTGTGGTCAGTGGAATTTCTATTTAAAACCTGTGAGTCTGTGGGAAAGAATTAGTGAGTGCAGATTAAGCTTTGATAAACCTATTATGGTCTATGTTCGTGAAATACTATCCTAGAGGTAAAATCAACTTCGGGGGAGCTCTGGCGGTCTTACCATGCTCATTGGTTGGGAGGATAATTCTTCTCTCTTTAGTGATTTCCTATGTCAACCTAACTTACCTTGAACAGATAAGTATTTTTGTTTTTAGATAGAGGAGGAATGACATGTTATAAGTATTTTTGTGTTTTCTAGTGGAAATTTTGTACCAGCTATGTTCCTTTGTGAATTGTTTTCCTGTGATAATTTTCTGTAAAACTACATCTATGATTTTCTTCTATGAAAAATTTATATAAATTTGTTTATGCCATTCGATTTATTTAAATAGTTGCAGTAAACTATTTCTATGGAAACTAGAGGGCTATTTAAATGCAGTACACAAAAATTAGTAGTGGTGTGAAGAGTTAACATAATGGGAAGTTACTAGTCTGAGAAATATTAATTGATTATATTATCTAAAAACATGTTGGGCATGGAATCCCCCCAAGGCATGTTTTGGGGCTCAAAGCCCAAGTTTTGACCCAATATTGTTGTAAATTCTCCGCAAATTGTGGATGCAGAGTGCGAATGTATGATAGAGTCACAGGGTTGTCCGCCCTAGTTTTGTAATGTAATGTCGGCCTACCCATGGTCCGCAAACCATGGGATTGTATAAATAGAGCGAGGCTCTAAGTGTAAAAGAGACGAAAACGAAGGAAGTAGAAGTGAAGAGCAAGAGTCTAAGTGTCTAAGTGTGTCTTGGGTTGTAGAGTAGGAGAAGGTTCTGTAGTTGAGTGCATAGAGGCCTAGTTGTCCGCAACTGAGTGCGCAGGGTGGAGTCGAGTCTGTAACCAAGGAAGGAAATAATAAAGAGAAGTTTTATATTAATTCTATGTCTTTGTTCTTGGGTTATTACATGTTTGATATAAATTGCAAATATCTTGTTTATTTACTCCGCGCACATGTATGAATGATTTATATTGCCAAGTATAACTTAACGCATACAAGTAGGCTAAGTTAATCAAGTAATAGTGGAATACCAATAAGGACTTGGGTAATAACAACATTCGGACACCGAGTAGGGCTTTGCGAAGGTAGCATCTCAGGCTTCGAGGTACAGGTAAGTGTGCGTAGCAACGCGCATGCAGGGTCGAACCATAGACCACTTGAACTCATCAGACATCTCCAGGGTGCGGAAACCTGGCTCTAGAGCCCTCCCATACTACTTCCGGTGAGACCTCAGTCTGCGTTCTACAAACTATTGCCGAAAGGGCCAGTAGTACCGGGATTGTTTTGGCTAAATCATCTCTAAACCTAGGTTAGGCCCAAACAAGCCAACAAATGATTCCGTTTTCGGGACTAGGATTTGCATAAGAGATGTTTGATGTCATCTCACTAGAATCTGACAAGGAAATAAATTGAAGAGTGGCTAGAAAAAAATATTCACGAGTTCATGGTGTAGGAAAATAGGAATCTGTGAGTATCAAAGGAATAGTGGTTAGAGCACTACTTATATACGGAAATCCACGAAATTTTCTTTGCATCCTTCCCCTTTGAGTTGTATGAGTGGATCACGAAGCTAGTAGACAATTAAGGAAGGTGTAGGCTCAACAAACTGATTGTGTGGACTCCAGATTTGGTGCGTAGACTAGGAACCTTGGAAGATAAGATCATGGGAGCTATGGACCATTGGCTCGATCGAATTATAGGAGGGTTTATCACCGATTTCATGGTAGATACTTCAGTCAACTACAGTGAGGGGAAACGATGCTTCCTCAAAGGACCGCGAGGTAAGTATATTAAATCTTTGAACGCTTGGATTAAAATGTTACTATGTTAAAAGAGGATTATGCGAATAAATTGATGTTTGGGGTTACGTGAAGTGGGAGGATCTATAGAAACGAAGGTAGCACAGAGATAGAAACTAGCCCCTTGATTTTGCCTCGGCGAGAAGGTGAGGAAGAGCTCAGGAAAGTTTCACCAAGAAGTGCGATCAATCTGATAAGGCAACGAATTCTATGCATACCACCCCCACCTACACCACCACTAGTTTCACTATATTCACCCCCATATCCACCCACACCACCTTCGTCACCACCATAGTTCAACATGGCGAGCGCAATAAAGTTTCTGGTGTTCAAAGGAGTAGGGAACGAAGATCCAGACCAATTTTGGTTCATGGTAAAGGCTATATGGGAAGCGCAAGGAGTCATGGATGACAACATAAAGAAGAAAATGGTAAGCGCATTACAGGATTGCAAATTGACATGGTACATTAAGCATTCCAATGATAATCCAAATGCAGGCATCGCAGATATCCAAGCTATGCTAAACATGGAATTTACCAGGCCAAAATTGGAGACACAATCAATTATCGGGTTTAAATAAATCGTGATGCTTCCAGGCTAGACCCCCTAGGAGCTAGATCAGAGACTAAAGGGTATGATTCATGAAGCTAACATGAATTTGACGGAAATGCAGCACCACGCATGGTTTGTAGTGTCACTAACACCGCATCTAAGTACCGCATTGTCACAGTAGAAATTATCCACCCAGGCTAAAGCTTTGGAGATTGCAATTAGACTGCATGAGACCCCAATACAAGATCATAGTCTGTGAGTCCAACAGATCCACGTGCAATTTAAAACCCTATTTCTAGAGATGCAGAGTTTGAAACAGGACAAGACAACTCACCCAGAAGCATGCGAGGAGGTATGGTGCATAAAGTGCCAAGGCCAGGGACATGACAAGGACCATTGTCCAGTATTTGTGAACTACCTGGAGGGAGGAGGACCAATTCCATTGAGACCAAAGACACAAGCAGGACCAAGCACGACGCCTGCATTATGCTGCGTGATTTTTCAGATAGGAGGGAAGCATGCTACAGATAACTGCCACCTATTACAGAAGTATATGCAGATGTCCCAGTAGGTATTCTATAACTTTTCCAGATTAGTAGGCCATGATGAGTGCACCTGTAGAAGTTATGAATTGATGATGGATCGAACCCCTACCTGTAGAGTTCAGGCTGAAATGCGATCCCTCGATCAAAATGCAGGGATGGCATGCACTGGATTTCAGGGGCGCGGATGCAGTTGAGGTGGAATGGGACCAGGAAAGGGTGGCGGACAACTAATTTGTTACAATTGCAGAGGGCTAAGGCATTATGCCCGCAATTGTACAAATCCAACAAGGGAATCATGTTTATATTTTACCCAGTTTGATCATGAGATGGAGGAATGCCCCACACTAATATCAAGGTTGAGTGATAAAGGAACACTCCAGCCTCCCCCAACTCAGAATATGAAAATGATGAGGTCTGACCTACGCGAAGAGGACCCGAATGTAAACATCATGCTCCAAAGTGGTATCACAACAGGAGATGACAAGGGCAAGTAGCCCAAAGAGAGTGCCTGGGTTTGCAAGGCTCCAACAAAGGAACCAGAGTTCGATTTGGAGTGTGCGAAGGAGACATTCATGGAAGCTAAGAAGAGCTTCATGGAGGCCTCCACTTCAGGTAGTAAAGACAAACTAGAACCGGAGATGGACCCATCAATGCTCACTACCTTTCTGGAGACATGCATGAAGCTATTGTGCGATAGCAAGGCTGTGAAGGGATTGCAAGAATTCATCACTAGGTGCATTAGGTCAGGAGAACTGCGCGTGGTCTAGAAGCTCGAGAAGCACACAATGCGAACACGAAGGGAGATGAGATTGACTGTGCAAATCAGGGAATATTAAATGGATCAAGTGATTCTAGATCTAGGATCAGACGCAAACGTCCTGCCAAAGCTGACATGGGAACGCATGGGCAAGCTCGCGTTGCAATAGTCTCCTGTTCAATTACAAATGGTGAACTAGAAAAATATCCTACTGATGGGAAGATTGTAGGGAATAATGGTAGATATCAAAGGTGTGAGCGTGCTTGTGGATTTCAAAGTGATAGAGATTGTCGATTACAGCAATCCCTATCCCACACTACTAGGAATAGATTGGGCCACTGACATGAATGGAGTGTAAATCTAAAGAAGTGCAAGATGATTTTTGAGAAAAAGTCACTACGCATAGTGGTACCTTTAGACCCTGTGGAAGGATCACGTTACATAAAGCTAGTGCGTGACGACATAAGCGACGGCGATCTAGACTATATATACAAGATAACCATGCCAGAGCAGGACTAGGTGAATCTAACAGCAGATGGCAGGATTTCGTGGGAGTGTGAAAGCTCCTGCACCTTAGTTTCGGATGAGGAAATAGAACGATGGCAGAAGCAGTTACATGAGGTAACTACGCTCAATTGCAACATGATGGTAAGATCACTACGCTATGTGACAACAGAGGTAAGGGATCTACCTATGTATGACGGGTTGAGCAAGGTGGATGATTTCCTGAACAAATTTGAAAGGGAGGTGCCAGAACAGCAGTGGTTCGATGCTCTGAAATGGGCACTGCATGCTACACCTGCAAGATGGTGGGGTATGCATCAAAGAAGTTTTGAGGATTGGCGTGAATACAGAAGGGTGATGCTTATACGGTTTGGAAAGCCTCAGATGCAGATGGAAGCTGGGTATGATGGATGAAGCAACCTGCGTGACCACCACTCCCGATGGGTACAGGCGTATGGTACGTGACCTGCATGAAAACACACCGTCCTCATGATAGGAAACAGGACCAACAAGCAGGAGCAAGAAAAAGGTGGCGTGAACAACGAAGTAGGATAAGACCAAGTGCGCCATAGATTATCCGCGTGGAAGCCTTTGACAAAATATGCAAAGTACTGAACACGGTCTACCATGTGAGACGCACTGACTGGGATCTGCGCATACCAACGGTTCTATGGACTTATAGGACCATGTGAAAAACCCTGATCGCGCGAGCACTTCCAATGCTAAAGTATGAAGCAGATATTGTAATCCCTATGGAGTAGGCAAAGCCTAGTCCACATGTGACAACACCCATAGATATAATGGTTCGCGGAGCCCGAAAAGAAGAAATCACATAGTCAGAAGAGATAGTACACATAAGACTTAAGGAAGAAATCCAGCAGGGAAATCTTAGGCTCCGTTAACTTGAAAAAGATAGGGTACGGTTAAGAGAGAAAAGTGCTTTGATGGATGCAGAGGTCAAGAAGCTAGAAGACAAGATAAAGGAAGAGTTTCTCGCCAAGAAAACTAGGATGATAAGGCAAGGTGTGAATGATCATATTGACAAGTTTGAGAATTATCGCCATGAATTACTTACTCTTATGCCTTAGCTTGGACCACATATTGTCAAGCGTAGTGACCAGGGTAGCGTGTTGCAAATGAGGACGTGTGCAACCATAGAAGGTGGGGATTCCCCAAGAACCATGATAAAGGATATGGTGGTGCTCCACATGGGTGGTGCGACCACCTGACTAGCCAAGGAAAGGATAGTCTTAGTGCTCCAGACAATTGGAAGGGAGCGCGGGACTATAAACTATTCTACCCGGGAGCTGTGCGATGTTGGAGATGCGCGTAGGACTACACTACTGCGCGGATTGTCCAAAAAGTAACCATTGAAGTCACTATTCACAATGAGATGATTGACTTGAGGCCAAATGAAGTGAGCGGAAGACATTTAAGACGCTATTTATGGGCAAGATTTGGGAAAATATGCCGCCAAGAAAGCATTAATGGCCTGGAATTGGGTGGGAGGTCGAATTTGAATTCAAAAGCCACTATAAAATGAAAGGGGATGCACAGTAAACAACACTTGGTCATTTGAGAATTGAGCAATTGAGCAGAGCCCCGAGCATTGTGAGCCGAGCGTTGATTGAGCCCTTGAATTCGCGAGTGCCAGATTACAGCCTAGATACGATGACAACAACTAAGGATGGTCTGGGAATTGAAGAGGTAACCACCAACAAGGCCACGCAGACCCCAATGGTGGAGGATGTTCTAGAAGGTGTCGGGGTTGTGGCAGAGATCCCCAAATCACCATGTACGCCAAGACCCAAGAAGGATAAATAGGCAATGGCTCCAGTACGCGTGTCTCCAAGGAACCCGTTGCGCAACAAACTATCAATGGAAGAGAAGGGGAAAGTTGTCACGATAGAAACAGATGAGGAAGAAGAAGATTTGCAGGCCCTTATCATCGTAGAGGAAGAAGATGAAGGCATGGAGGAAGATATTCAACCTACACGCTTTGCGACAAAATTTCCCACATATGTCCCCCTTGAAAGGGGAAGGCCAAAGTACCCAAGGACCTCGATGAAACCAAGAATCCACTCCAAACCCTGCTCCTCCCAGATGGCATTGTGTTTGAAGGCACACACCTGGGCTACGTGCCAAACATGGAGTTTGAAGACTGGGACCTCGCTGACTACGAGAAGTTCCCTCACCTGGAGATCGGGAATCTCATGAAGCAGAATAGTGCTGGGATGGTGACAACATTATAACCGCGGAAATGGCTGCGTGGAGTGAAAAAGGTTGGGCTACTAAACCTGCTATGGGTGTTACATTTGCATCACACCCCAATAGCCATTTTCGTCATCAGGCAGCTGCTCTACCTAGTGCATGATGGGTATCTATGGCTGGAGGAGCCTATCCCCATCATGAAAGACCTAATCCATCGTATTCCCAGCTACCATAAAAAGGAAAGGACCCCACGACCATATCGGAAGGGAAGGGTAGTGATTTGGCCCTTGCAGAGGCCATGAAGACAAAGTACAAGCTGGAGAAGAAGAAGAGGGGCTACACTGTCTCTAGCATTAAGGACAAAAAAGTATGCATAGCAACCCAAATCCTAGCCAGGAAAGTTATGAGAAAGTGTCATGCCAATGAGATACCTGCACCGGTGATAGCACTGGCTAAACAATGCATGGAGGGGGTCCAGTTTAACTGGGTTGAATTCCTCTGCACAAATTTTTTGAAGAACTATTGTGAAGCCCAAGAGCAAGGTAAAACCCACTATGCATGGTTGTTTCTATCCATAGTGCTCGTAGTGAGGGAACTACCAGAGGACTGTCAATTCCCTCCAATTGACATAGATTTACCAGTGGCCGCTAAGTACGCTTCGCTCTGGGCCACAAAATATGCGAAACGGATACGCGACAACAATATCTTATGGGTGCTTATGGAAATGAACATCCAGAT
Source organism: Pinus tabuliformis (assembly GCA_031772625.1). Lineage (NCBI taxonomy): Eukaryota > Viridiplantae > Streptophyta > Pinopsida > Pinales > Pinaceae > Pinus > Pinus tabuliformis. The sequence goes on along the minus strand of CM062817.1, from coordinate 2,070,008,800 downwards.
GTGGATCAATCAGAAGTCGCGCTTGTCACCCATGGTGTACAACAGTCTACAGAGTTTTGCAGAATTCAATACTGACATGCATAATAAATACATCAGGGCGTGCAAGGACACAACGAAGTAGTGGAAAAAGCTGCCTTTTATAGCCACTGACAACACCATTTTCATTGTCTTAGAGGCATGGCCCCGAAATGGTGCACCCCAAATCTCTTAGAAATTGAGAGGGTGGTAGTGCAGAAGAAGAAGGACGATGCGAAGCTACGCGTCACAAATTTGGCCGAGAAAAGGCGAAAGGAAACAGGAGCAGCTGAGGTAAGGGAAAAGCGGGAAGCAGCACAGAAAGCCATCGAGGAAAATAAGTCTGCAAAAGCAGCAGCAACAGCACAGGTGGTAGAGGCAGCAACTGCAAAGGCAAACGAGGGCCAAACAACGTCCTCGCCAACGCAGGAGGCAAAGGCAGCAAAAACGAAGGTGGATGAGGGCCAAGCAACATCCTCGCTAGGGAAGGAGGCAAAGGAAGCAGAAATAGCAGAAGGGAGTGCAGACCCAGGGACCGTATCCACAAAATTAAAGTGCCCACACACGACAGAGAGAGCGGGACTGAGGAAGAAGGTCAAGGTCTCAAAGTTGGCCATTGAACCTGTTGGTGTCCAGGTATGAATAATTTATTCACACATTTTCCTTCATTAATGTATCAATCTTAGTGCGTATTCTTTTCAAGGAAACAGGCAAGGTATATGAAGGGGCAAGGTTACAATTTATTATCGACCAAGGGTTGGTGATTACCAAATCAAAGCATAGCTGATACAGAAATAGAAATTCAACTACAGAACTTAAAAAGGTATTCACAATGATATTAAGAATCTACAACAGCAATTAGGAAATAAACACGGCAATACACAATACACACATAACAAGGAAACACGCAGCACCTGATCAGAAGAGTGGGCCCAGCTCTCTGATTAGGGCTATGCTACTCACAATGAATGATAGATAAGCAAAAAGGTTGTATTTTATTAATCTGAACAATGTTGTTGCAATACAATGCAGAGTCTAACTAACCCCTGATACAGGAATGACCCGTATTTTATACAGTACAAAGGGGAATAACATCTCTCCCCAAAAATTGGTAGCTATATGCCCCAAAGATACACATTAGTTTCATCACAGCACTAGCGCCGAGAGATCAAGAATATGAATGATCCAAAAATGGGTTGAGAACAGCTGCAAATTAGTTATGATGTTTCGTCGTGGTCGATCAGCTGTTGTGAATGGCGTAACTACTACGATACGCCGTGCGGTCAACACCTGCACTCAATAATCTGTGGTCATAACATGTTTTAGTGGTTTGCATAGGTAAAACCCTAATGACTCTACTTCATTAATTAAAATATCCCAAGAGATGATAAAGGGGAATTAACTCATAGTTTTACACAGTAAATATATGTGAATGAATACAAAAGGGATGAAAAGAGGAGTGGAAATGCAGGCCAATTTGGTTCCCAACATCTCCTCCCAACTAGCCTTCTGCACGCCCTCATGCAGATTGCCATCTCCGCAGGTCTAGGTTGGATAGGCTATGTGCTTCATGAAGACATACGAGATTGTATTCCTTGGCCATTTCTATTCTTGGAACCTTAAACCCCTATGAGAGAAGAACTTCCTCCGACCAATCGTTTGCTACATTATATGTTGGGGTGTAGTTCTTTGCTAGCAACCAAAGGACAGGGTACTGAAATCGAATTCCCATCCACTGAACCCCACATGTTTGGACGCATTCCACATATCTTAGCACCCTATTGAGTGCTCGTGCAAAATTTGGTGCTCCAAATGGTTCTCTATTCCAAACAGTTGTTGGTGACATCATCCACCTCTTTTGATAACTATCCAGGGCCTCTTCTTGAAAGGTGACCAATTTTTTGACATAGAGATTGACACACCACTTTTCTGCCCTTAGAATCCATTCCTTATTTCCCATCATTTCTAGAAATGTAGTGTGCTTATTGTCATAGTCACTGAGCTCTCAGTTCTCCTCTTACCATAAAAGGCTTCGTGGCCTAATTTGACTCGAACGTGTCAGAAGCCTTCTGCCAGCTTATCTGATTAAAAGTGTAAGAGGTGAGGCCCTTAAATGAATTTCCCCCACATATGGATCCAAATTAAATTCTCTCTCAACACGCAAGAGATACCCATGCATGTAAATCTCACACATCAAACGTTGAGTTGGCACATCATGGGATCTCAATATACGGAGGAACTATACACCATCCTCAATCTCATGACTAACTTATTTCTAGATGTTGTTAGAGCCTAGATTTGTCTCAGGCGGAAAAGACAAGGTTCTAGGTCCACATCAAACCACGCTCAGCCTCGTAGCTAGCCCTACGAGGATAGGAGAGGGCTCTCTCCGGGTCAATCTCAGCAAAAGGTAATCAAATGGGGCTTGAGATGACTGATTTAATAACTGGTCTTAGGCTAGGTATGAAGTGTAAGGATTTTATTTGAGTTTCTAAGGGTTTTGTTGGAAAAAAGGGACAGGCAAATTTTGGGTCCGGGGATGAGGCCTAGTTTTTGCAGAGTTATGATTGGGGCAAGGAAGGCAATTGTTTTGATGCTTTGGATTGAATGAATAGATGGATCAGACAGGTGAGGAGCTAAGGAGGGAAAGAGGGTCTCAAGGTTCCTCCTCAAATAGATGAAAACATGAATAATTAAAAAAAATAACCAGGCAAAGCATAACAATCCAATGGATTCTACCTTAATCACTCATTTGTTCAATTGTAGAAGAAAAGAGAAGGGAAAATGATACAAATAAACAACAGTGAACTTAAAAATACATAGAAAAGCACACCATCAAAATATAGAGCCACATGGATCCCAACAAGTGCTGCAAAACCCTTGTCTTTCCTTTGCCAAAATTGTAGAAATGAAATGTACAATAGAGTGCCAAGCAATCGCAAGTGTCCAACCCTGAAAATGACTGAGAGATTACATGATATAGAAAAGCCTAACTCCTTGCCATGCCTCTAGGGATTGATATCCTCATTCTAGGAGCTTTTTGAACCAATTCTAAACAAGGAACTAAAATCTAGGTAGTCAAACAACTGACCCCTATATGCTAGAAAACTGATTCATTCATTTAATTTTCACTTTTCAGTGAATGAATCCTATAGAACAAGTAAAAATGTGCCAATATTACATCATGGTTATCAAATTAAATCATTAAAGGTCAATAATAACATCAAGAAGCAAATCTTGTCAAAACTGGGCGAATTTATGAGCTGAACAGTGAAAAATAGGCAAAAATCCTCTATGCGCCGCGCCTGATTCTCTACGCGTCGCGCCACTTTGGAGCTGATTTTGAGGAACGTCCCGAAGTCCAAATTGAGCCCAAGTGTGCTTGTTGGAAATCCCTACCTATCTACTTTCCACCCCAAGTGGAATTTCTGAATTTGGATGTCATTTTTCCCTCCAAAAATTCAATCTCCCAACACTGCTTCCTGTGTGTCAAAATAGGGGCAGTGAGGTCATTTTTTGAGTGTTTTTGGCCTCTTGAGGACTCAAAAATTTCCCAAATTTCTTGGCCATGCACCAGCAACCATAATTTTTCATGCCAAATCCAGAAATGCAAATTTTTTGTAATTCGGAGCTCCCTAGCAAAAGAGCATGACACGTGGCGCGGCGCATAGGGAGGAAAACCTTGTTTTCTAGTGCAAAAAATTTCAAAATGTCAAAAATTCCTCCAAATTTCTTGAAATTTGGGTTGGACCTTCTCCATTAAGTGTCATGCTGGGATAAAGAGGCTTTGGCCAATATCCGAAGACGATCATGCTCATTTTTCCTCTTTTGCTTCCTTATTGCCTTCTTTAATTTTGCCTTTAGATTCCTTATTCGTACCTTGCAAACCTTGTTCCACGCTATGTAGTGGAAAGCCATGTGTCTCAGAAATTCTTTGTCTCTGTTGGCCTTGTCCAGTAGTCCCTTTAAATTGATTTTGACTCTCTCGAGCCAAATCTCTCGATCAACCTCTATCGCATGCTGAATGGGTGTCATCTCATTTAGGCTTCTTTGGGCAGCCTGTTGGTCTTCACGGATGTTTTTCCACCTCTATGAGGCCTCCGGGGTGCATGTTCCTCCATGGGTGAGTCACTTTGGGTCTCCACTGCATAATCAGATGAATTACCAGATGACATAACTGCTATTATACAAATTTCCTTAGAGAAATAGATGGTGGTGTATGAAACTATGTTGGACTACTCTTTAGTGATGTGCTTGACCTCCGTCACCAAGGGGAAAATAGTGAAACAAGGGACTGCAAAGGGAGGGGAGAACAGTGAGGGATTAGGGACTGTTGGGATAAAATTAGTTAGGGAAATATGGGAGAGTTTGGGAATTTATGTATAGGGTTGGGAATTTTTGCATAGGGTTAGGGTTTGAGGACATTAGGAAATTTGGGAAAGGGAACTTGGGATAGGGGATGAATGAATTTAAAGGGTAGTGGAACTTAGGGAATAATGAAAACAAGGGAAAAATGAGATGAGGGAGTGAACTTGGTGACAAAACAATGATTTGAAACCCTAGCAGCAAGTTTCCTTGAGATATTTTAAAAGATAGGGTTTGATGTTTTTGTTTTAACCATTACCATCCATCAACCACCATACCCTAGCACAAACTTGGATGAAACACAAAAATGGAGGCTCTACCTACTTGTGGAATGAAGAATTTTCAATTTGGAGGAATATTTCAATGAATTTTAGGCTTTTTAGCCCAATGCGCTGCACCTTCCCTATGCGTCGCGCCAATGTATTTTTGCACTGAGAAATGCAGCCCAATGCGTCGTGCCTTCCCTATGCGTAGCACTTTTTCCAAGAGACTTTTGGAGGCCTTCCCGGTGTCAAAATTAGGCTCAGGATAGCTTTTTGGAAATTTATTTGAGTCTACTTTCCCATCCAAGTGGAATTTTTCAATTTGGAGTTCATTTGCCCTATCAAAAGTCAAATATCCCAAGACTGGTCAAAATGTGCCAAATGAGGCTGCCTCAAGGAAGAGTGTTGTTGCAGTCACGTTTTCAAGGTGTTCATCAACCCCAAATTGAGCTCATGATAGTTCATTGGAAATATATTTGTGTCTAGTTATCATTTTACTCGTCAAGAAAGTCATTTGGCCGACCAAGATAGGAGAAATCTTGATTTTACCAAGGTCACTTCAGAGGTGCATTCAGTTCTCCTGAGGCAACGGTATTTTTGACATTTCTCTAAAACCATGAAACCTGTGTAAAACATGAAGAAGATTTTTCTTCCCTGGCCTAATTTGGACAAAAACCTCTCTCATTTTTCCTAAATTCATCTTTTCTTGCTCAGAAACATCATTGGAGTAAAACCTATCCCGATGTGTGGAACAGGGGATTTATCGAAATGAAGCGAAATGAAGGGGATAAAGGGCTTCTAAATTCTTGAGAAAATTTTTGGAAGTAGGGGGAGATGTTAGGAAGCAGGGGAAAGTGGAATTTAAAATATTGAGTGAGGGGAAGGGGTCCAAAATGGCAAAACACAGGCCTAGCCTAGAAAATTGCCATGTTGTAGCAATAAACTAGGGTTTGTACGAAAATGAGTAATTTGTGGGATCTCAGTGATGGGAAGTGTTTAATAAGGTACATTAAGGATAGGGGAAGGTGTATGAACATTAGGATACAAGTTTTGCTAATGATTTGACCATCCAAGGTAAATTTCCTTCAAAACCCTAGCAGAGGGAAATGAACGTTACCTAGGTGCAACTGAAGCATGAACAAGATGCAAAATGAATCTTTGGAACTTGACATGATGATGAAAACCCTATGAATGATGGTACACTCAGCTGAATGGTGACATGGACCGACATTTGGACAACTTTGACAGGAGTAAAAGCAAACCCTCGACCTAATGCCTAGTGACCAAATTTTGCTTGAAGACTCACAGAAATGACAAAATTTGACCTTGACACCTTAAAATCACTTTGTAAGAGCATGCTTGATCACTGGAGGAAGGATGCAAAGACTGACACTAACAATGGCTCCAATGGGGATGGTAGCTCCTTGGAGGTGCCAAGAACGTAAGATCTTTGGGAAAGCAGGCAGTGCCTTCATCCATTGGGCAATGGAGTCAATAACTTCAAAACACCCAAAAACCAATAACTTTGACTCAAGACTCATACTTGAACTGACTAATGTAAAACTGAAATAAGACTCTCAAAATCTGAAACTGGACACTCAACTGAAACTATCTTTAAACTGATTGAAACAAAAAATGACTCAAGACTGACTTAACTGAAACAAGTACTTACAAAGCTTTCAAAGGGCAGCGGTCCATCGAGATTTTAGGGCTTCAAATCATGACAAAGACTACTTGCTTACTGATGAAATATGTACAATCATGTGTAATGAGATTTCCAATGTAACCAATCCAGCAGATGGTTACATACCAAATTTCTTCTCTCACTTTTCTCGAGCAGGCAGAACGATGTACATGTAGGCAACTCAAAATAACAATTGAAACCAAGGCTTATGCTAACAAACTAGCCAACATTCATCTTCTCTGGTGCTTGCAACAAAATTCCAAAAGGATCTTGAAAATCCTGAAGCACTAGCTTGTCTTGACATCAAACAGCCAAAATACAAGTACTCTCTTCATTCTGATCTAAAAGAACAACTGGTTGTTGAGTGATAGGAAGGCACAGAGAGGTATAATTTTCTGCCATCTGAGTGTTAGCTGTAAATTCCTTGACCATGAGAAATTCTGGCATATTGTCTTGCTCAGGCTCATATTCCTCAATTTCATGGTCAAGGTCATTCTTGAACAGAAAACAATCTTCAAGATCATCAAACATGACAACATTATTATCTTCATAACAAAAAATATTATCTATTTGCTGATCTATAAAACTAATTACAAGACCGTCATCATTTTCAAAAGAGGAAGAAGTTTCACCAACACTTTCTTGACCATGTGTGCACTGCAAATCTACTTTAGCTTGGGCTGTAACATGACCTTTCAAGAGTTGATCTATCTCATCTTCAAACAGGGGAGATAATACTTTTTGTTGCATTTTTCTCAAGCGATTACTATCTTGTTGAAATAACATTTCAAAACATGACAAACCTGAATGATAGTCCTGATCTTCTGAAATTTGGAAACATTTTTGATCATCTTCATATGACATGGCAATAAAATTATCCTTTATCACTCAGTTATCAAAAGAAGATTTTTCACTTACTTGAACAAAGATCTCATCTTGTTTTTCATGAAATGGTTGGATTACCTCCTCATGAAGGCTTTGGTCAATAACTTTGACTTCTTCATTCCATATGATCTCAACAGCAGAGCTCTCCTTCATGGGATTCAACACAAGGCAGTCTACATCATCCCAATCTGAATCTAGATCCGAAATAGCTTACTTGACTTTATCACATTCTGAAATTAAAACTTGATTTCCCTGCATGCTGTCTTCTTCTATGGACATATCTGAAATAGAACCCTCTCTTTCATCAGTTCCCATTGTGCTAAGATCTTGATCCGGCTGCAAAGTTTCCTGAGCATCTTGATGAGTATCCTCTTTATGCTGCTAAAATGGATTTTCATACAGGGCTTCCATGATCTCATCATCCATGAAATTATCATCTTCATAATATTTCTCAAGGCTTTCAATAAAACTATAAGCATGTTTGCAACAGTCCTGAACTAAATTTAATGATGGATAAGAGTCTTTATACCTTTCAAAGAACATGGCATGAAAATCCTTTAAACAGTAAATACAAGCAGACAGTAAACTTTCATACCAAGATTGGGCTTCACCTTCCAGAGTGGCCGGGAATGTCTTCATCAAGCAATCTTCAGGAAAATCAACCTTCAACTTGTGAATATGTATGTGAAATCTAACTAGATGTAAAGCAACATCCTTCCTATCATCATATTTAAATGTAGGAAAATTCCTTGACCAATCTACCTTCAGAATTTTATTTGGAAAACTTGGAATGTGATCTCGGCTCATGGGAGTGTATCTTCTTTCAACCCGTTCCATTTTGAAAATCTTAAAGCTATTGATCTTCCTGCAGTGGAGTCACCATGAAGCATTGATCTCTAGATTTTTCAGTGAATGAAGTTGCCAGGTGAATGATTTTAGCCTTGCTGTGTCTGATCGTAGTCCACCATCAACCATAAGATCTAACTTGATACATGTACTGGGGTGATCGTTTAGATCAGATGTTCAGTTTATAAACTAGACCGGAGATTGACTGAAGTAGCTTTTATCTACTTGCGCTAATGCAAAGCAAAAGTGTTTCGAAGGCTACCTAGCTAATCTTCAGGCTCCGTCTGTAGTCTATAAAGCCGAACAATGAAAATAAACTTTCTTCCCCAGTATGGTCGCCACTATGTTAGAGCCTAGATTTGTCTCAGGCTGAAAAGACAAGGTTCTAGGTCCACATCAAACCACGCTCAGCCTCGTAGCTAGCCCTACGAGGACAGGAGAGGGCTCTATCTGAGTCAATCTCAGCAAAAGATAATCAAATGGGGCTTGAGATGACTAATTTAATAACTGATCTTAGGCTAGGTATGAATTGCAAGGATTTGATTTGAGTTTTTAAGGGTTTTGTTGGAAAAACGGGACAGGCAAATTTTGGGTCCCGGGATGAGGCCCAGTTTTTGCAGAGTTCTGATTGGGGCAAGGAAGGTAATCATTTTGATGCTTTGGATTGAATGAATGGATGGATCAGACTGGTGAGGAGCTAAGGAGGGCAAGAGGGTCTCAAGAGTCCTCCTCAAACAGATGAAAACATGACGAATTAAACAAAATAACCAGGCAGAGCATAGTAGTCCAATGAATTCTACCTTAATCACTCATTTGTTCAATTGCAGAAGAAAAGAGAAGAGAAAATGATACACATAAACACCAGTGAACTTAAAAGTACATAGAGAAGCACACCATCAAAACATAGAGCCACATGGATCCCAAAAAGTGCTGCAAAACCCTGGTCTTTCCTTTGCCAGAATTGCATAAATGAAATGTACAATAGAGTGCAAAGCAATCCCAAGTGTCCAACCCTGAAATTGACTGAGAGATTACATGATATAGACAAGCCTAACTCATTCCCATGCCTCTAGGGGTCTAGCTCATCATTCTAGGAGTTTTTTGAACCAATTCTAAACAAGGAACTAAAATCTAGGTAGTCAAACAGCTTACCCCTATATGCTAGGAAACTGATTCATTCATTTAATTTTCACTTTTTAGTGAATGAATCCTCTAGAACAAGTAAAAATGTGCCAATATTACATCATGGTTATCAAATTACATCATGGAAGGTCAAGAATAACATCAAGAAGAAAAACTGGTCAAAACTGGGTGAATTTCTGAGCTGAACAGTGAAAAATAGGCAAAAATCCTTTATGCGCCACACCTGATTCTCTATGCGTCGCGCCACTTTGGAGCTGATTTTGAGGCACTTCCAAAAGCCCAAATTGAGCCCACGTGTGATTTATGGAAATACCTGCCTATCTAGTTTCCAACCCAAGTGGAATTTCTGAATTTGGATGTCATTTTCCCCTCCAAAACTTCAATCTCCCAACACTACTTCCTGTATGTCAAAATAGGGGCAGTGAGGTCATTGTTTGAGTGTTTTTGGCCTCTTGAGGACTCAAAACTTGCCCAAATTTCTTGGCCATGCACCAGCAACCATGATTTTTCATGAAAAATCTAGAAATGCAAATTTTTTGTAATTTGGAGCTCCCTAGCAAAAGTGCGCGCCACGTGGCGCGGCGCATAGGGAGGAAAACCCTGTTTTTTAGTGCAAAAAATTTCAAAATGTCAAAAATTGCTCCAAATTTCTTGAAATTTGGGTTGGACCTTCTCCATTAAGTGTCATGCTAGGCTAAAGAGGCTTCGGCCAATATCCAAAGACGATCATGCTCCTTTTTCCTCTTTTGCTTCCTTATTGCCTTCTTTAATTTTGCCTTTAGATTCCTTATTCGTGCCTTGCAAACCTTGTTCCACGCCATGTAGTGGAAAGCCATGTGTCTCAGCAATGCTTTGTCTCTATCGGCCTTGTCCAGTAGTCCCTCTAAATTGATGTTGACTCTCTCGAACCAAATCTCTCGATCAACCTCTATCTCCTGCTGAATGGGTGTCATCTCATTTAGGCTTCTTTGGGCAGCCTGCTGGTCTTCACAGATGTTTTTCCACCTCTATGAGGCCTCCGGGGTGCATGTTCCTACATGTTCCTCCATGAGTGAGGGATTAGGGATTGTTGGGATAAAATCAGTTAGGAAAATATGGGAGAGTTTGGGAATTTATGTATAGGGTTGGGAATTTTTGCATAGGGTTAGGGTTTGAGGACATTAGGAAATTTGGGAAAGGGAACTTGGGATAGGGGATGAATGAATTTAAAGGGTAGTGGAACTTAGGGAATAATGAAAAAAAGGGACAAATGAGAAGAGGGAGTGAAATTGGTGACAAAATAGTGATTTGAAACCCTAGCAGCAAGTTTCCTTGAGATATTTTAAAAGATAGGGTTTGATGTTTTTGTTTTAACTATTACCATCCATCAACCACCATACCCTAGCACAAACTTGGATGAAACAAAAAAATGGAGGCTCTACCTACTTGTGGAATGAAGATTTTTCAATTTGGAGGAAGATTTCAATGAATTTCATGCTCTTTAGCCCAATGCACTGTGCCTTCCCTATGCGCCACGCCAGTGTATTTTTGCATTGATAAATGCAGCCCAATGCGTCGCGCCTTCCCTATGCATATTTTTTTTTCCAAGAGACTTTTGGAGGCCTTCCTGGTGTCCCAATTAGGCGCAAGATAGCTCGTTGGAAAGGTATTTGAGTCTACTTTCAAATCCAGTGGAATTTTTCAATTTTGAGTTCATTTTCCCTATCAAAAGTCAAATATCCCAAGACTGGTCAAAATGTGCCAAATGAGGCTGCTTAAAGGCAGAGTGTTGTTGCAGTCAAGTTTTGAAGGTGTTCCTCAACTCCAAATGAGCTCATTTGAAATCTCTTTGTGTCTAGTTATCATTTGACTCATAAATCAAGTCATTTGGCCAACCAACCTAAGAGAAATCTTGATTTTACCAAGGTCACTTTAGAGGTGCATTTAGTTCTCCCAAGGTAATGATATTTTTGACATTTCTCTAAAACCATGACACCTGTGTAAAAACTGAAGGAGTCTTTTCTTCCTTGGCCTATTTTGGACAAAAACCTCTCTCATTTTTCCCAAATTCATCTTTTCTTGCTCAGGAACATCATTGGAGTAAAACCTATCCCCATGTGTGGAACAGGGGATTTGTCGAAATGAAGCGAAATGAAGGGGATAAAGGGCTTCTAAATTCTTGAGAAAAGTTTGGGAAGTAGGGGGGAGATGTTAGGAAGTAGGGGAAAGTGGAATTTAAAATATTGACTAAGGGGAAGGGGTCCAAAAGGGCAAAACAAAGGCCTAGCCTAGAAAATGGCCATGTTGTAGCAAGAAACTAGGGTTTGTACGAAAATGAGGAATTTGGGGGATCTCAGTGATGGGAAGTGTTTAATAAGGTACATTAAGGATAGGGAAAGGTGTATGAACATTAGGATACAAGTTTTGCTAATTATTTTACCATCCAAGAGAAATTGCCTTCGAAACCCTAGGAGAGGGAAATGAACCTTACCTAGGTGCAACTGAAGCATGAACAGGGTGCCAAATGACCCTTTGGAACTTGACATGATGATGAAAATCCTTTGAATGATGGTACATTCAGCTGAATGGTGACATGGACTAACATTGGGACAACTTTGACATGAGTAAAAGCAAACCCTAGACCTAATGCCTAGTGACCAAATTTTGCTTGAAGACTCACTGAAATGACAAAATTTGATCTTGACACCTTAAAATCACTTTGTAAGAGCATGTTTGATCACTGGAGGAAGGCTGTAAAGACTGACACTAATAGATGCTTTCCAAATAGAATAAAATAAAGCGTTCATGCAAAAATAAAGAGAAACTGGAAGCGAGAGGGTGACATGCCATCACTTCCTTTGCTAAATGGATCATCTGCTCTTTATCGGTTTTCAACTCTTGCCTTTCCAGCTGCTCCACCTTAATTTGATAGTTTTCATGCCTCAATCGCATTATATCAATGTGCTCCACATATTCGACGATAGTCGTGGATGCTCGTTCTTGGGCTTTCTTCGCTTCATTCCAATATCACGTCGTGGTGGATTTCCAGGTTTGTACCTTAGCCGTCAAAGAAAACTCACGGCCTTCAAACAAATATTCTATCGGGTCTGTCTGAGTGGCAACAGAGGTTGTTTCCACTCCATATACCTGTGTCCCCTCTTCGACCGTCGTGATTTTGGGCTTCTTAGCCCACTACTTGTATTTCTTCACCTGTTTCTTCAATTGGTGCATCTATTTTTTTAACCTCTTAACCTCTATTTTGAGCTGCATTGTTTCTTTGAATTGCAGCTGATATTTTTTCTTGATAGATAGCTTTTATTTCTCACACAATTCTGCCCGTTATTATTTGACCACCACCTCATCTGGTACTATAGTTGGTTTGAAAGGTGGTGGATTACTCGAGGGAGTATCCGCAGGGTTAATCGACGAGGCTTCCTTGCTTGGTCTCTCTTCCTGGGGAGCAGCCACTTCCTTACTGTCTCCTACCTCATCATGCTATGAATGTATCTCAATAGGTGGTGAATTCACTTGATGGATGTCCATCGATGGTTCAGCCAAACTTTCCCTTCCAAGTTCCCTCATTTCAAAGATATCTACCTATTCCTCTATTCTGGGTTCCTGGGAAAGGTCTCTGTGGAGGTCTGCGACCAAAAAACCTGTGGTAGCTGGTTCCTTATTCAACCCATCATACTTCAAAATTGGTGGAATGGCCACATCCTCCTCTGTGTGTCGGGCGGAGCGAGACACCCTTGCCCCTTTTGGAATGGAGAAGTAAGAGGAAAATTGAAATAATTTTCCTACCTGATCTATCTCAGCCCCAGTTGTGACCTCGAGCTCTTTCTCTCTGTCTGCAACATCTCTGCTCTAGGTTAAAACCCCTGCCTGTGTAGTCCCCTGTTCTAAGGTTGATGCTAGTTCTTGTGGAACAGCATCAGTCCCAGCATCTAATTCCTCTGTAGTCTCCAGGGTTGGATAGGTTGATGGTGGTTCTTGTGTAACACCACCTTCCGTATCCAACAGTTCTTGAACAGACGATGCTAGCACTATTTCTTCTAGCACGACATTGATACAAATGGATTCTTGCATCATCACATCAATTCCATCCATTATACCCATAGCCTCTTCTTCTGTTGGCCCCACAGTTCTTTCAGCTTCGAGCCCCTCTCATCCTGGTTCATCTTCTTCCACAGGTTCTACGGTCGAGGGTGGTTCTTGTGGGACACCCTTGGTCGCAATATGAATGAATTACTCCACCTCAGCCTAATGTGGTCCCTCTTCGCTTATTACAGTGCTGCTGATTTTCTCCACTGGCTCTGTGGTCGAGGCTAGTTCTTGAGAGACAGCCTTGGTCATGATGTTGGTGGCCCTTTCTATATTGGCCCTTTCTACAACACTTCCTCTTCCATTGGTTTCGCAGTCGAGGCTGGTTCTTGTGGAGTAGCCTCAACTATCCTCTCTGGTTCACACTCCTAGTTGTATTCCAGCCCATCGGGTTCCATCTCCATTTCCTCAAGTTCCTCTTGATCTATGTATTCATCCTCTGCTTTGGTTCCTTCCTCCATCACTTTCAGCTCTTCTTCTCTAGAAGCTCTAGTAGTTGCTATCTCTTCCTTTATAGAATGCTGGAATGTTTCCCACTGGATTTGAAGTCGAGTGATTGCATGTATGACTAACAATTGGACTAGACCATGGTTGGTAATGACTGTCACCACTTGTCGCGAACGTCGAGCAGAGTGCGCCATCAACTGGAGACTCTTTAACAGGAAGAAAGGCATATTCAATGAGAAGGCATCTGCCTATGGGAACAGGAGGTGAGCCAATATTCTAAAATGATATTTAAACATGGTGGTATACCTCCCCTCGCAAGTTATGTATATCATTACAAAACCTGCTACCTCACCCCATGGGTGTGGTAATGAATTCCAATCGTACCCTCGGCCTTTCTAAACAACATTTTCTCCGACTTGCAAGAATGCTTCGGGGAACTCTGGGAGGGCGGTTATTCGTGAAAACCATTTCTGCCCCTGTTGGGGTAGCCCTCTGACCTCTTCAATGGTTTCTTATGTAACAGGGATTTCTATCCCCCGGATGCAAGAACTCCCTTCCTCTAAATTGAGTGCAAATTCAATCGCAATCACCTCATTAAACCCTTGCAATCTATCAAAATAGGCATTCCACCCTGCATTTTAATAAACCTGCCATACTTCCTAATGTTTCCGACCATTGTCATGCCCTCTGGCTCATGGCGCATAGCCAACCCACCCATCATTGTAGGAACTGGATCAACACGATGGATACAGTCGGTTGGTAGGGGGAGAGTAACAACAACCCAACTGACGATGGCAATAATGTTAGCATGGTGGCTGTAGGGTAAAAGAATGGTAATAATGGCTGGTACACCTCAAAAAACACAGCAAATAATGGCAGGGTATGGTAGTACAGGTGAATGATTATGGTGATTGAATATAGCATATTGGGGAAATGACCAGTAAAGTTCTTGGTGTACGATTTCAAATTCCAATGCGTAGGAATTATGATTACAAAAACACCTGATTTTTGGTTTCCGTTCTCATTGGATTTGGTAAAGATGTGATATGATTACAATTTTAGGTATGCTATCTTTTATTTATGACGAGACCCCCCCCCCCAAACTTAAATGCGGCCATCCATGACACGTACTAGTCTCTTCTTTGGAATATTTTAATTAAATTTGTAAGAGCCAATGAAGGTGTACCTGGCGACCTATCTGGCGGTGTAGTAACAACAAAAATAACTAGCGGAGTAACGACAATGACAGAGTAACAGTTCCGACGGAGTAACAACACTGGTGGAGTAATAGCATGACAGAGCAATAGCAGTGGCAGAGTAAAAGCAACTACGGAGTAACAACATCGATGGAGTAACAGCAGTGGCAGAGTAACAACAACTACGGAGTAACAACACCGATGGAGTAATAGCAATAGAGGAGTAACAGAAGTGGAGTAACAACAACAGTGGAGTAACAATAGCAGTGGAGTAACAACAACAGTGGAGTAACAACACCGGTGGAGTAATAGCAATGATGGAGTAACAACAACTACGGAGTAACTGCACCAATGGAGTAACAACAATCGGTAGAGTGACAACACCAGTGGAGTAACAGCATCGACAGAGTAACAACAATTGTAGAGTAACAACACCGATGGAGTAACAAAAACAACGGAGTAACACCACCGGCGGAGTAACAACACTGATGGAGTAATAGCAATGATGGAGTAACGACACTGGCGAAGTAACAACATGGCGGAGTAACAACATCGATGGAGTAATAACAACAGTGGAGTAACAACAATGACTATTACTTGAAAAATTTCTCAGTTTCTCCTTATCATAATTTGGTTCTTATTCCTACAAAAAGACAAACAAGAAAGTAGTAACAACATATATTTATTATTATTATTATATAGATTTTATTTTTTTATTTTTATTTTTTCTTAACAGAAGGCAGAGGGAGCATTCTCTGCACCAACAACCATCAAACTTGATGTATCAGAAAGATCTTTGATGAAGGCATCTTTAGAAGTTGGATGGCAGTATAACTTCAGACAGTGTCCGTTCACTAGGAAGGAAGTACAATTTTCATCTACTATAACCAATATTACTGTTCCATTATCGAATACAGCGTCCACTTCATAGGGTCCCATCCAATGAGTGTGAAGCTTTCCTTTAAAATCTTTGAAGTGGGAGTCATATAAAAATGCCCAGTCTCCTGTATGGAACACCTTATTCTTGATAAATTTATCATGCCATTTTGTTCTCTTTTGTTAGATAGCAGTGGTTCTCTGGACAGCTACTCAACGAATCTTGTCTAACTCATTGAGTTTTTCCAGCCAGTGTTTTTGTGCCTCCGATAAGTCTAATCCCACTTCCAGAGCTGCTCTGAGCATACTGATCTCAAATTCTACCGGAAACAAGGGGGATTTCCCATAGACTACCTCAAATGGTGAAAACCCAGTTGTATTCCGCCATGTCGTCTTATATGCCCAAAGAGCTTCTGGAAGTTTTTGTGACCAATCCCGGCGATGACTTGCTATAGTTTTTGTCAAGATATTTTCCAGTACCTTGTTTGTGCTTTCTACCTATCCATTTGCTTGGGGATGGTAAGGATTTGTCACTCTGTGTTTAACCCCATATTTCTGCAGCCTCTCTATCATGTGGGATGTGAATTTTGCTCCTCCATCTGAAATAATTTCCCTCGGGGTACCATATCGAGAAAAAATCTCTTCAAAAAGGAATCTACCACCACCTATTCTATTTCTTTCGCAACCACTTTGGCTTCCACACACTTAGTCACATAGTCAGTGTATACCAGGATGTGAACCTTCTGCTGGGAAGGTGGGTTGATGGGTCCAATGAAATCAATGGCCCACTTCTCAAAAGGTTCAAGGACTATCTGGGGCTGTAATGGAATTTCATCTGATTTCCAAGGTTGTCCCATTCATTGACAGCTGTCACATCTTCAGAGATAATCTCTAGCATCACGAAAGATATAAGGCCATAGTATCCCATTTGCAGTACCTTGTGGCATGTTCTTTTATCTGCAAAATGTCCTCCACAAGGTCCACCATGGGCGGCCTTCAATATATCATAGATATCATCCTCTGGTACACAGCGGTGAATCTATTGATCAACCCATGTATGAAAGAGGTATCCTACCATCCATGAATATCGGGTACTATGATGAATAATTTTATGTTGGTCCTTATATGACAAATGACGAGGTACCTTCCTTGTAGCGAGATAGTTATCAATATCTACATACCACAGAGTGTTAGCAGAAATTGCAAAGAGATATTCATCTGGAAAGCTATCTTCGATAGGTGTACCTTCAGCATTATTTTCTAATCTAGACAGAAAATCAACAACCATGTTGTCCTTCCCTAGTTTATCTACTATGGTAGTATCAAATTCTTGAAGTAGAAAAAGCCATCTTGTAATACGACCATGAGTAACGAGTTTATTTATTAGAGACCTGATGGCTACATGATCAGTGTGTACAAAGGTGGGGTAACCAATGATATAGTGCCAGAACTTGTTGATGACGTAGATGACAATAGAGAATTATTTTTCAGTCACTGTGTAGTTTAACTCAGTAGGAGCAAAGTTCTTACTAACATAGTATACTGCATATGGTACCTTATCCACTTGTTGCCCCAAAACTTCCCCAACTGCTGTTTGGGAAGCATTATCATGAATATGGAATGGTAATTCCCAGTCTGGTCCTCTATGGATCGGACCACTACAGACTAGTTCCTTGATCTTTACATAGGCCACATCACATTCATCTATCCACACAAAGTTTGAATCTTTTGTCAGTCATTGAAAAAGCGGATGTACTATTTTAGCAAAATTTTCTATAAAGCACCTATAATAACCAACAGCTAATAAAGCCACGTACCTGAGTGGGTGTTCTAGGTATTGGAAAATGTTGGATTACCTTTATCTTGGCTGGGTCCATCCGGATTCCTATGGCTGAAAGAAAATGTCCCAGGACTATTCCTTAGTTAATCATCATATGGCATTTCTCCATACTTAAAGAGACATGCACTTGCTTGCATCTTTCAAGAACTTTTTCTAGCTTCCCCAATGCTTCTTCGAATGAATCTCCATATGATGTGAAATCGTCCATATAGAGCTCAACACTATCATCCATCAGATTAGAGAAAATCCCTAAAATTACCCTCTGGAATGTTGCAGGTGCATTACAGAGAGAAAATGGGAGGACTCTATATGCGAATGTCCCCCAAGGGCATGTAAATGTGGTCTTATCCTAATCTTTAGGAGCTATCTGGATTTGGTTGTACCCACTAAATCCGTCCAGGAAGGAGAAAAAATTCTTCCCAGCTAATGTATCCAAGACTTGGTCAATGAATGGTAATGGAAAATGGTCTTTCTGAGTTGCCTTATTTAATTCTCTATAGTCCACACATATTTTCCATTTACCATTTTTCTTAGGGACCAGTACCAATGGAGAAACCCATTGGCTGTCTGAAATGGGGTAGATAAATCCCACGTCCAACAGCTTTTGGAGCTCTTCCTTAACAATGTTTTTCAGAGCAGGGTTCATTCTTCTCTGGGGTTGCCTCACAGGACGACAATCCTCCTTAATGTATATGTGATGGGTGCATAGATTAGCAGGAATTCCCTTCATATCTGAGTAGTCCCAAGCGAAGGCTTCTTTGTGTTTCCGAAGAACATCCAAGAGTTGTTTCTTCTGGGACTCTGACAGATCTGGATTGATATTTAGGACTTTTCCTGGTTCTATTTCCACAGAAATACTGTCATGGGGCGCAGTTGTAGGTAGCTCATCAAATCCATCTGTTGTTCCAATACTTTCCTGAGTTTCACAGCTCAAGACGGACTCCAGAATTTGTTGATTCAAATCTGAAATAGAACAGGGATCACTGATAAAGGTAGTAATTGTGTCATCTTCCGTTTTGGTTTTCATCTGGAGGGCCTATCCAATAGTAAGAACTGGTCTCAACTCCTCATTTTCTGATTCAGACTCTTTCCTATATAAATATTTGTTTTAGCATATTGATTCTGCTGATGGGTTAGGTTCTGCAAGAGGATGTAACATTAGATTCTTAGTGTTTTTCCCATTCGAAATGATCATATGTCCAGACTGACACCCAATATAAGCATCTACAGTTGGCAGCCACGGTATTCCCAGAATCAGGGGATGGCCTCCAGCTAGAGATTGCATTTGGAGTACTAGGAAGTCCATAGAGTAGTGCCATGAATCAACCAAAATCGTGATATCTTCTAACTTCCCTACCGGTTTCACTGTAGATCGATTTGCCAGTTCTAACACTTTAGGTGTGTGTTTCAAGTTACGAAGACCTAATGCATGCATAGATTCAATAGTGATGACATTTATGGCAACACCCAAATCTACCAGTACATTTGGAATTTGTACCCCATTAATTTGCACGGTTAAAATTGGGTTCCCGGGATCCTGTTATAGACATTTTTGTGCCTTACAGCATAGAGCATGAAATGTCAATAATCTGAGGGATCCAAAGTCCCTAAACATGTTGTTCTTACCCTTAGAGGAACAAGGTCAGCAAACCACAGCACTACAAATCAGTTCTCCACTGAAAAAGACTCAAAAAAAGGGCAATTTTGGATCAAAGCAGCTGCTCAAAAGGCTACCTGCGTTGCATAGCAAGTGCAACAAGGGATACCTGCGCTGCAAAGAAAGTGCAACAAAGGCTACCTGTGTTGGGCGTACTTGGACATGTGGAGGAATCTTTTTCTCAATGTGCCAGTGCCCAGGAAGCTTCCAAAAAGACACTTGATCATAAGATTCGCCTAATGATGAGTTAAGAGCTTCTAAAACTCCAAGTGGAAGGTGGAAACTCCGAGTGAAGAACTAAAGAACAACTGGAGTTGAAGAGGACAACAAGTCACACATCAAGCTGACTTATCTTCACTCCAAAACTCTATATAAGGATCTCATCCCATGGGATCTGGAGGCCGGAATTTAGCGCGAAGAATTGCTGTTGGTTTACAGTTGTGAGCATTGCGTGGTTGCTTGAGGGAGGTGAAGAAGAGATTTCTCTCCGTCGGGAAGGTGATGCTGGATTGGACCTCTCATGGTTGTATCGCCGCCTGAACCTTACTTCCATATATTAATAAAGCATTTGAGGTTCTTCTATTCGCATGTGTTTCAATGGTGTATTGTCTTACTTGCGTCTTTGATTTATGCTAATCCTTGAATCATTTATGAATGCATGCTTCTTGTAGTTTCCTTTCTTTGTCTTGTTTGCAGGATCTCATGTAGCTGGGCCCGTGAAAAGACTTGGAACTGGGAGAAAGCGGCAAACAAAGGAGATTGGATCGACCATTTGCGCAAGACATCGGTAAGTGGATCTCTTCCTTTTATCTCTTGCATGTCATAAAGAAGAAACTTTAGATAGCTTTGCTTTCAGCTGTTGCTAAGGAACTGTCACCCTTATAGTGGGTTAGGGTCATTCCGAGTTGGATACTTTCCCCCACAACAGACTGGCGACTCCACTGGGGATCGTGTCTTGTTGGTAGCTTGTGTTTCTTGCTATTCATTTCTTAAACAAAGGAGTACCGAATCGAACTGCATTCGAGTCCTTCGAATGAAAAGTAGGGGGCAGCTACTCTAGCCCAGTGCTGGGCATGTTTATGATTTGAAGAGCTGATCCACAAGGACTCTTTTAAGCTCTTTGTGATAGTGTTCATCTTCCTTTAATCATCCTCTAGTGTATACTTGACTGATAGCCTCTGATTTGGCCAAAAACCGTTCATTTTTTAGCAAACTGTGACCCGGAATATGAGAGAGACGAGAGTTGTCTCATCAGTGCAGCTGCAACAAAGGCTACCTGCACTGCAACGCAGGTCTCGAAGGGGCTACCTGCGCTGCATCTCAGATTGACAGTGCAGCACCTGCGCTGATCCAGTTTTGCCTTGT
The DNA here is from genome assembly GCA_031772625.1 of Pinus tabuliformis. NCBI lineage: Eukaryota > Viridiplantae > Streptophyta > Pinopsida > Pinales > Pinaceae > Pinus > Pinus tabuliformis. Next base: position 2,069,988,138 of record CM062817.1, on the reverse strand, counting down.
GCAGCTGGGATTCCCCACTGTCTGTTGCCCAGTTTTCAGTATTGTTTTTGTAGCCTGTTGTCAACCTGTATACCCAGCTGAAACCACTTCTCTTTGCCTTCATTCCGCCTCAGTTGTATGAAGAAACCGTGATTGTTATTATTGTATTTCTTGCTGTCATTCACTGTTTCCCGTAGCGAAAGTGAACTAGTCTTGCTATGACCTCTTGGATCTAGACCTGTGAGAAAGTGTCGTTGTGATTCTAAGAGCTAGTTTATTGTTGTTCATAGCTACTTGAGCATTTACTTTCGTTATATGGTTCGAATTTCCGTATTTCTTGTGTTGAAAGGAGTGAATCTTAAGGTGTTCTTTTGATTATTGGACAAACACTTGTTGCTTTCGCTTGAAATAGAATTCGAAATTATACAACAGCTTTCTTTTTGTGATACATCAACATTAAGAGAGAAGAAAAGAAATACTTGCATTGTGCATGTGCATTTTGATAGTTTGCATGTCGATTTAGGAAAAGTGCGTCAGTGTGTGCTCTATGATCTGTTTGAAAAGATGATGTCTTTCTTTTCCTTTAGTAGTTAAGGTTTTCATAAGTTGAAAGAATTGAAAAAGCTTTCTTATCATTCTTAGACTGCATTTAGGAGTTGTATCATACATCACGTGGTGATCCATAAAGGCAAACTGCTAAGCAAGATCAACCTAAAAAGAACTGAATTTATCTAACAACGCTTTGAAACATAACGAAACACAGTAGAGGTCTACGTAGAGATGTGAACCGGCGTCGTTAAACATAGTGACTGTCGATCTCTACGAAGGTGGTTGATTCCTCCTGAGGGACGATAGCACTAATACGGACTTGTGCCCCCGCGTACCGTCGCGTATATTGGGGGACCCCTGTAGGAACAAATCCTTTATCCATAGGAAGCCGTGTCGGCTACCCTACTGATCGCGATGCAGTGAACACAACATTCACGAAGATCGACCACTCGTACCATAAAACGTATTCTGTGGTTTCGCGAAAGGTTTGGCACACCCTTGCCTGGAACTCCAGAGTAGTTTCTTTTGGCCTTTTTCAAACTCTATAACTGAAAAAGTCCATCCGAGCATTTGTCACTTCGGGCTCGTTAATACATCGAAGGAGACTAGAGTCATCTTTAGCTTTTTCTCGACTCTTAAAAAGTGAAAAAGCAAGTTGTGTCTTAAAAAGCGTCTAGAATTAATTCATTTCGAAAACACATTTTACCCTGTGCATTGTTGGTTGATCAAGTAATCCGCAACCGTGGAAGAAAGTCAATCGATGAATCGTCGTTCGTAGAGGAACACGAGGCAACTGTCTTTGTCCCCGGAATCGAAAACAACCCGGGCGAAGCGATCTCGTTCAACTGGTTCCAAATATCCTGTCAAAGTTAGAACAAGTGTTCCGACGACATCTGAGGTTCCGGTTACTCCAAACATTTCTGGAAACCCCGCCCCTATTGAAGAAGTTCAACAGCCCCAGAAGAACACTAACACTAATCCTAGTCTGAGAGCAAATACTTGTGTTACTGAATCAGTTCCATCAGTGATCGGTTCAGAGAGTCTTGCTCCTCAAACAACTGTCGCTGTCGAAACAACCCCTTCTTCGGCACCGGAAATATTCTACGGACCTGACGGTCTTCCTCTTCCACCCGGTCTGATCACAATAGAAGAGATTGTAGAAGATCCGCAAGCAACTACTCCGACACATTTTGGAGCAGGGATCACTCTACTTCCTACTGCATCAGAAGCTAGCCTATCACCCAGAGAAGTTCCTGAAGAATCACTAGGCAATCTATTGGATAGACTCAAAATGTCTGAACAACCGTCAGAATCTAGGACTGTGCCAAATGACATAGCGACAGCAGAACTCCCTGCAGTCATTCCGACAATGTTCGTCGGCATACCATCTGTCCCTAACTCTCAACAACTGGAGAGGGTCCCTTCGGGGGCCATGACGACAGTATGGTCTGTTCCTGTTTTTTCTCCCGGGATAATACCCGGTAACTCCTATGTTGGAACTCAAAAAATTGATCCTTTCGGGAATCAGTTAGGGCAATCCGGTCCTCGAGGTGTAATAAATCCTCTCGGCTCCGGACCACCACCGTATGGGGGGCAATATGCTTTTTCATTACCTCCTCCGGGAGGTTACCCATACGGGAGCTCACAACCATACTCAGGTTATACTGGAATAACTACAAGTGGTTGGATACCTATGCTACCCCAGCAACCAAGAGTTGTGTATTCCATGCAACAACAGGTGCCTGTGACGAACATCCCGACGACACCAGCAATTGTGACTGTTTCGCAAGTTCAAACGATACCTGTTGCATGTGAACCTCAGTTTTCTCAGGTTGTAATGCAACAACCCTTTGACCCTACAACCCAACCACAATCACCGACCGACGGGGCGACGCAAGCACAAACGAGTACCCTTACCCCTCATCTTGGCCCAGTGGTAAGCATCGCACAACAACCAATGGTATCACAACCATGGGTGGTGCAGTATCAACAACCGCAGTTCCAGCAAGTGTACCAAGGTACCGAGCAGCAAAATTTTGCGAATAATGGACAACCGTACCTACAATACGGTCAAAACCAACCACTCTATGGTGGAGTAGTCCATCAACCGTATCAGTCATATCAGCATCAATTACATTATGCTGGTATGCAAAGACCAACTGCTCAGGCGATTCCATCGTATCTTGGGTACGCTTCACCTAACCTGAGTCAACAGCTGCCATTCGTGGCAACTTTGGAGTCACCCAATTTACATCGATTGATAAATGATTTGATTGCCTACGTCCCTTGGTGGCCGGCGATTCCTCACAAACTTCCCTCCGACATTCCTAAATTCAATGGAAATCCGGGAGAAGACCCGTCGAATCACGTCATGACCTTTCATCTATGGTGTTCATCGAACACTCTGAACGATGATTCGATAAGACTCCGCCTCTTCCAGAGGACATTGACAGGTCCGGCGGCCAAATGGTATATAGAATTGCCAAGAGCCTCTTTCGACAATTTCAGCTCCTTAGCCACGACTTTCTTAACCCATTTTCAATTACCTATCAGGTATGAAACAGGAACCGAGATACTAACCAACTTCAAACAGACGACAGCTACTCACATATCTGATCATATACATGAGTGGCATCGTCGTCGTAGGATGGTGAAAACATATGTTCTTGATCAGTTATTAGCTGAATGGTTTATAAAGTCTCTACTTCCGGCTATAACGGAAGATGTGGCCAAGGGGGGAGTCGTAACAGAGGAGCAAGTCATTGCTCGTGCTCAATATTTAGACTTAGTATATACTCAGTCTGGCACGCTCTATGACAAAATACCTGATGCCCCCAGACCTGAATTTTCAATTCCTCCCCCTCCTAAATCGAATATTGACTCTCATGCCGGAGATGGCATGATTGGCACTGCAAGCGCGAAGTCAAAAAAGGCTTCACCTCAGAAAGCCCGTAAGACTTCAGATCGAAATGCCCATGAAGAGATTCTTGCTTCGGAAGTAAATGCCATATCAGCAGATAAAGACAAAGAAACCAATCAACCAGGAAGCAAGAAGAAGCAAAACAAAGGGAAGAAGAAGCAACAGGATGATTCGTCACCTGAAAAAACTTCTTCGAACTCTCCTGAGAAAGGGAAAAAGAAATGGCCCTGTATGATATGTGATGATGATCACAAGACAACAGATTGTCCATACAAAGCTGAGCTCAAGAGATTCTTTAAAAGTCCAAAGAACCCAGCTGTGTTGACTGATCCATTTCCCAATCCAGGTCAAAATATGGTTGATAGTGGAAATGCTTCCCCGTCGCAAGTGCTGATGTTGTCGATCTCTAAGCAGCAAAGTGATGCTTTGATTTCGACAAGGAACAAAGATTACGGGAATCCGCAACTGTCAAACGGAAAAGGTAAAGATCAACCTAGTAGTTCGACAACGACTTCGACAGAAGTTGTCCCACCCATAATGCCAGAATTAACGATAAAACCACCTAAGGGTGTAGTACACAAGTCGACTTTTAATCCTCATGCCAGAGCGGCGCAGCATTATAACATAGTAGAAGATTTGGCTCAATCGCCATCCGCTATGTCGACTCTAGAAGTACTACAAAATTGTCCATCCCAAAGGCAGGCATTGTTATCGGCAATAAGGGGGGTTGATCCTAAGGATTCCAATCTTGTGTCCTTTGATCACAAGGGGTATGACCCTCAGCTACCAGCTCAACTAGCTTTCCTTATTCAAGTGAAGGCCCTCAACAAAACTGTTCATAGAACAATTATTGAAGAGGGGGCATCGACATGCATTATGTCGATGAGCTGCTGGAAAACGCTGGGGTCACCAACCTTGTCGAGATCTTCGACAACACTAAAGGCTTTCGACGGTAGGACATATACCCCTTACGGTATCCTAAGTAACTTGAAAGTTGAACTAGGTGGAAAAACAATAGAGATTGATGTTGAAGTCATAGATGGAAATCTGGATTACAACATCCTACTGGGAAGACCATGGATCTATGTCATGGCAGCTGTAGTGTCGACTTATTTTAGGAAGATCGCATTCCCGTTTGAAGGAGGGATTACGGTCGTCGACCAACAGAACTTCCTCCTTAATGGTTCACAAGTTATGGGAAGCATTCCCATGATCCATGAAAGCGACCATTCAATTCAAGATATAGGAGTAGGCTTGTTGAAAGACCCCACGATGATGGGGACTTTCTCGCTACCAAATCATATGTACATAGGAAATGTACCATTGGTGGCTACCTGCAACATGATATCTTCCACGAAGGTCGCAAAAGACAAAGTCGTCATGGATCGAGCAATGGTGTTGCACCCGAGCCCAATCGAAATATTGTAGCAATCAATGTTTCAGGCATGGGAGGCGAGCCCAAATCAACGCTCATCAAGCATGTGGGTAGATAGGTCAGGAGAATGTGCAACCCCATTGGATCCTTGGTCACGAGTGCATGCAAGTGACGAAGGAATCCTGCAGTCAATGATGATTGAGGGGGCACCATGGGATGATAACCACCACCGTTCCCTTCCAAAGGAAGATACTCAAGGCGACCTGTATCACCCTTCAGTATTTGAATTCCTAACAAATACTGTAAATACGGTGGACTCCGAGAGAAACCTATCCAATATAGAAGAGACTATAGCCATAGATATCTCGACAAAAACAGACATTGTAGAGAATATTTATGTCGGCAAAGGTTGTTCCCCTTCAGAACAAGAAATATATAAAGCTCTTTTCCGCAAATTTAGAGATGTCTTTGCTTGGTCATATGATGAAATGCCAGGCATTGACTCGAGTATCGTTGAACATGAAATTAAGATGTATCCTGATGTCAAACCAGTGAGACAACGGCTTCGGCAGGTGCACCCCAAGAAAGCCGCTGCTATTAAGGCAGAAGTTGAAAAACTCCTCCATGCTGGTTTCATCTACCTGGTTCCTCTAACCGATTGGGTATCGAATATTGTCCCTGTTATGAAGAAACAAGGAACAATACGAGTGTGCGTCGATTATAGGGATGTAAATAAAGCTTGTCCAAAGGACAACTACCCTACACCCTTCATCGACCAGATAATTGATGAATGCGCCGGATGTGAAATCTTTTCGTTTATGGACGGATTTTCCGGGTATAATCAAATTAATATCCGCCCACAGGACCAGTCAAAGACTGCATTTATTTGTCCGTGGGGCACCTTCGCTTATCGAAAATTACCCTTTGGTTTAAAGAACATCAAGAACATCGTTCAACCTTATCTCGACGATCTTCCGGCTCTTTCGCAAAAGCGGACTGATCATCCGCATCATTTAAGAGCAATATTTCTACGTTGCCGACACTACAAAATAAGACTCAATCCACACAAATGTGTGTTTTACGTCAGTTCTGGTTGTTTACTTGGCTTTATAGTCTCCAAGGATGGGATTCGTCTCGACCCTTGCAAGGTGCAGGCAATCATTAATTTGCCTCCACCTTCGAACTTGCTTCAGATTCAAAAACTCCAAGGGAAAGCAAACTTTCTGAGGAGGTTCATTCCAAATTACGCAGAACTTGCTAAAGGTTATACCCGTCTCCTGAAAAAGGATGTACCTTTCGTCTGGGACCAGGTTGCACAAGCTTCCTTTGATGCTTTGAAAGAAGCGCTAGTCAAAGCATCATTAATGTACGCTCCAGACTATCTAAGGGATTTTAACCTGTATCTGGCTGCAGCAGATACGACCATTGCGATGGTTTTAGTTCAAGAAGTCGATGGAATTGAACACCCTATATATTATTTAAGTAGAAACTTAAATGATACGGAAAGTAGATATTCTCATGTTAAAAAGCTAGCATTAGCAGCTGTTCAAGCGATTCAAAGGTTTCGGCATTACGTCCTCTTTAGGAAGACCACTGTATTGTCAGATTGCAACCCCATGACTTATATACTGTCGCGACAGTTGCTTGGGGGCAAATATTCAAAGTGGATAGCTATCCTTCAAGATTTTTATCTGGAATTTGTGAAATCCAAATCAAAGAAAGCTTTAGTTTTCGCAGAATTATTATGCGATCTCTCGTCATCGTACAACGATGAAACGTCCAAAGAATCGATCGTGGACGAAATTTTGTTTCTGATATCAGCAAGTGATGAGTGGTATGGAGATATAATAGTTTATCTCCAAACCCAAAAGTTTCGGCCAGACACCTCTCACTCACAACAAAAACGCATTCGATACCAAGCAAAAGACTACATGATTGTCGGTGATACGCTTTACCGTCGTGGTGTCGATACGGTCCTGAGAAGGTGTCTAACCCATGAGGAAGCCGAAAAAGCCCTGAATGAATGTCATTCAGGCACCTGTCCGGGGCATCAATCTGGATATGCTATAGCACAAAGAATCTTACGAGCAGGATACTTCTGGCCAACCATGTTCAAAGATTGCATAACCGCAGTTAGAAGTTGCCATGCATGTCATATTTTTGATAGCAAAACCAGAAGACCCCCCACTCCTTTATAGCCAATAATAGTTGTGGGGCCTTTCGCCAAGTGGGGCATCGATTTCATGCAATGTAACCCCACCTCGACCGGGGGGCACGGGTATATTATAGTCGCAGTTGACTATTTTACCAAATGGGCCGAGGCGATGCCTACATTGGATAACACTGGTGAAATAGCAGCCCTATTCTTTTTTAATCATGTAGTTGCTAGATTCGGCGTGCCACAGGCCATAGTAACAGATCATGGATCACATTTTCGAAATCACATGATGGTTGAATTAACTGCCAAACTAGGATTGTCTCACGACAGCTCTACTCCGTACTATCCGCAAGCTAACGGACAAGTTGAAGCGATCAACAAAGTCCTGAAGCGCATGCTGCAAAGGATGGTGGGGGTTCACAAAAGAAGATGGCATTTGATCCTGTACTCGGCTTTGTGGGCCTACCGAACATCGGTAAGGAATGCCACTGGGTTCACACCATTTCAACTGGTGTATGGCTTGGAAGCGATCCTACCCATCCAGTGCGAAATTTCATCCCTTAAACTCGCAATTGATCTCCTCCCCAGAACCTCAGAAGAAGAAGCTCGTTTCTTGGAATTAATCCAGTTGGATGAAACCCGTCATGATGCCGCCTTGGCCAACGAAGCCCATAAGAAACGAGTCAAAGCGTAGTTCGACAAAAATGTCAAACCCCGTGTCTTCTCGGAAGGTGATTTGGTCTTGCTTTATGACCAAGAATCCGATAAATTGGGAGCTGGGAAATTCAAGTCCTTATGGATGGGCCCTTATATTGTTAAAAGTGTGTTAGCAAAAGGTGCCTATGAGTTGGTATATTATGACGGAATTCCACTGGCGCAACCCCGCAACAGGTTGTACCTTAAGCGTTACTATGCCTAATAGTAACCTGTATGCTTTTGTTACATTTTTGTTTTCGCTAAAGCGTTTGTTCCGGTTTAAGTAATCCGCTTTTTACACTTATTGCAGATGTCAAATCCATTGGAACCATGGGTTGGATATGCTGACGGAGCGAGTCGTAGTTCGAGGAACCTATCCTCAGCAGCATGGGCCATTTTTAACCCAAGCGGCGAGTTAATGAGTTTCAGGGGGGTATGTATTGGTCGATCAACAAATAATATCGCTGAGTATAGCGCGTTGATAGAGCTCCTCTCTGATGCCATCACCCATGGCATACGCCGGCTAGTCGTCAGGCTAGACTCACAGCTCGTGGTACTACAGCTCAAAGGTACCTACTCTGTCCGAAATCCAGCTATTTATCGCAAGTTCCTAAGAGTTAAAATCTTGGAAAGACAGATTGATTTTATCCAATATCAACACATTTCCAGAAACTTAAACACATTAACCGACTCATTAGAAAACTATGTGTTAGATAGACATTTGCAAATTTGATAACAAGAGAGGCATCATCGATGTTTCATACATGGATCACATAAAAACTGGAATAAACCCCGAAAATAAAAAATATATAGAGCTATTTACGGTTTACATATAATGTTCTGTAACCAAGACAAAATCGGTCATACGACCCCAAAAGTCAAAATGGCTGGGGGGCACCCTAGCCTAGTGATGCTCATGATAACATGACACGGCCTGTGCAATCATGCGCAGAAGACGAGACCATCGTCTAGGAACACCAGCAGTATGTCGCTGCAATCGCAGAGGCAACTTGTCAATTCGAACATCCGGAGTCCCGAAGGTAAGACCCTCGACCTATTCCTACACAGCAGCAAGACTCTCGGCCAAGTCAAGGTCACGGAGAATAGCCCTCCCTGGAGCCTCCCCTGCTGGGGCAGCGGCCGGAGCTCCCGGACGAACTGCTGGACGGACGGGGCCCACATCTGCATGCACACGTGAGTTTGATTAGAGTCTTGATAGAGTAAAGCACAAGGACATTATAAATAAAAAAACAATAAACAGTGATAAGGTCAAAATATTTACCAAGATCACCCCACTGCTCGCCATCCGGTAGTACCAAATCCGGATCACCTCGGAAATCCATGCCAATATATGGATACTCGGAAAAAGCCATATCCTGTCGCTCGAACCACCTAAAGAAGGCATCAGTAAAAGTAATCTTAGATTGACCTGCATGTCTAGCCATGTGGTCAACCCACCTCTGCATGTGTGGCTCAGTAGGAGATGGCAAGTCGAGGACAATGTACTGAGGTTGCATCAGGGGTATCTTCTCCAAAGCGAAGGCGGTCAAGACTGAACCAAATCCAAAATTCTTCAGTCTCCTGTCCTTTACTTTGGTCAACTGGTTTTTCATCTGAACCAGTACTGCATCACACCAGTTAAAAACTTTCGGCTGAAGACACTCCAGGGCGTGCTGCACATATGAACTGTTGGCGACATGAGGGGATGCACTACCGGCCATCCTACAAATCGTGTACAGAATAGACCTGAGAGACCTGTCAGTAACATCACAGATGGAGACCTTGCCGTCTCTGCTCGGCTGGGATCCCTCCCTGCAATATTGATGGATATAATCTTTCACGGAATCACTCCCTCGGGCCGAACCGGACAAGGAAATGGGGGCACCCCGCCTTGACAACCCAGTCAAGAAGTAAATGTCCACTATGGTCAAAGGGATAGACTTGCCCCTAATCTGGAACACTTGGTTAACAGGATCCCAAGCGTCAAGCAGGTACTGCAGTAAACGTATCTGTGCCCTCATGCTAGATATGCGGAAGAATTTTAGCAAGCCACAGTTCCGCAACGCGCTCACAGTAACAGGATCATGGAGGGCAATCATGTCCTCCTCTTCATGCTCTCATTCTCGCCACGTAAGAGTCATTCTGCTCCAATAAACTCTGCAAAACCAACAAGAGGAGGAGTAAGATCCCTGACTCAGTAAAGAAAATGGCAAAAATCTCATGAAAAAGAGTGCAACCAAGAAGTTTTCTGCGCCCAACGTAGGTAGGGAAGGGTCTACCTGTGTTGGGGAACAAACTGCCTTTGAAAAGAGGACCCCCAACGCAGGTTTCGATATAGGGCACCTGCGCTGATGGCAGGGCGCCCTGGGGAAACCCCAGGGGCTCATGGGGGCAGGAAAACAAGCATGAAACTGAGAAATAAGACCATGAAAAGATAGAGCTAGGGTTTAGCTCCTACCTGGTGAAAACGGCGCTGAAAATCGCCCACAGAATCTCCCGAAATCAGCTGGTGAAAAATCAAGAGGAAGAGGCAACTCCAAAGCTCCAACAAACCAAATGCACATGGAATGGTAAAATGAGAGGTAAAAACATCTTTTAATTTCTTTTTACGTAGTTCAAAGTAAAATATTAGTATTTTTACTTCATGTTATCCATTTCTAACAAGTTTGTTGCAGCAATTGATGAAAACAGTACTATCTCTGGAAAGGAAAAACTAGTCATGGTAAAATATGAATTTGACCTTATCAAACGAGCAGTTTTGGCAAAGTTCATACTCATTAAAAAATAAACGCAAGATCCGAGCAGTTTTAATGCGGAAATTCATGCTCGTTAAAAAATAAACATAAGCTTGTGAGCAGGCTTTCCCCCAGAGTTCAAGCTCATTCAGAAAAAATGAACCGGTAAATAACCATTTGAGACCGTAAATTCATCAGCCATAAAAGCCTTGGTCATGTTTGTGCACCGTCACCTCCACTTGTTATTTGGCCGATCATTCACATCCACTTGATTGTTTACCTATTTTGAGGAATAGCTGCGAAGAGTGATCCCACCTAGCCATCCTTGTAATACTGCCGTGATTGGAAAATTCCAACCTGTACCTGGAATCTGCTGCTATCCCTGTTTATCACTCGTTCCTCAAAATACGAGTCTTCTTTGAGCTCTTTTCAGTGACTCGTAAAAAATGAAAAGTTTGCCGAGTTTTTGGCCTTCCAGCTCATTAAAAGGACCGGAAAAGCTATCCCTCCTCTATATTTTAATCTTTTTGGACCTGAGGTATTATTGCACAAAAAGATCGAGCGCTTGTCTAGTTCGGCTCGATAAAGATATCGAACATTCATCCCTTCTGTATTGTTTTATACTTTTTCGGACTTAAGGGATTAGCTGACGAAAAAGGACCCCTGGAGTCCACTTTATGTACCCTTTTCAGACTCTCTAAAAGTGAAAAGGACCGAGTTGTCTTTGTCGCTGGGCTCGTTAAAAATATTAGATAGCGACAAACTTGTCTTTAGACAAGAACGAGTTTCCCTATCGCTAGTCTCGTTAAAACATAGCGATGGGCTTGCCCGAAGGGCAGGTTATAGAACAAGCATATGTTATCCTCCTCAAGCTTGACAAAAATAAAGAGGTACTGGTCAGAAATGACTGGGGAAAAATTGGGAAGAACCTCAAAGCTTAATGGTAGCAAGTCGCTCTTGAACATGACAGTTTTGCCTCCGTAAATATCGGGTTGGGTTATTATCATTCACCGGTCCCTTCACCATGGTCTCGCCATACCATCCATACATGGGGTAATGCTACCGATCCATCACATCAGTGTCGTTATATGTTCAAGAGATGTCATTCAGAAAGTGTCAACCGGGTCCCATCCACTACCGTACATCATCTTTCATCCTTCCATGACCGCCACCCTGAATCATATTTCACAGATCGTTTTCACCATCATCACTAGCTCCGTTCCATGTCACTGATGTGGGATTCATTAAGGCCCTCTTTTGACGGATCACTTCTTGTCGACATCAGCTCACTATCCAAGAAGTTGATCTAGGAACACCCCCTCAGTACTTTGAAGCTTGCATGCCTCAATGGCAAGTTTCTCACTCCCGGCGATAGGTATACATTAATGACCTTCGACCAGGAGACTTTGCGTGGTGTTCGACGTCAGATCCTATATTCACACCACGTGAATTGTGCTGCAGTACCTTGAGGTTCATCATCATTATCGGTGATTCCTCTCGCGCTTGTTAACAGTTTACATTATTGACTGGTAATCAAGCAATGTCTTTCCATGTTCGACTTCAAGAAATTCTCACATGGATCGACTTGTACTAAAGTGAAGATCGGATAAGTTTGAAGACCCCGGATCTAGTTTCATCCATCCAGGCTGCGATATATATTCAGGAGATAAAAACATAGACATGTGCAGCAGATGATCATCCTACTAAAAGGATGATAATTAAAAGCAGAGAATTATCAGTCTATTATCAGACGATCGTCTGTTTATGTACAACAAATGTATTTATAAAGCTGAGCATGGGAAATGCTCGCCTCAGCTAGATCATGAAAAGAAAGTATGAAAAGATAATGTATTGTATTGTATTTTTGTTACAGGTCACCTCCCGACGATTGAATGAACTTCGGATCCTCCTAATAAAGCATTTCACCCGATAAACGACCTCATATTTTAGGGGGCAACTGTTATAGACATTTTTGTGCCTTACAGCATAGAGCATGAAATGTCAATAATCTGAGGGATCCAAAGTCCCTAAACATGTTGTTCTTACCCTTAGAGGAAAAAGGTCAGCAAACCACAGCACTACAAATCAGTTCTCCACTGAAAAAGACTCAAAAACAGGTCAATTTTGGATCAAAGCAGCTGCTCCAAAGGCTACCTGCGTTGCATAGCAAGTGCAACAAGGGCTACCTGCGTTGCATAGCAAGTGCAACAAAGGCTACCTACGTTGGGCGTACTTGGACATGTGGAGGAATCTTTTTCTCAATGTGCTAGTGCCCAGGAAGCTTCCAAAAAGACACTTGATCATAAGATTCGCCTAATGATGAGTTAAGAGCTTCTAAAACTCCAAGTGGAAGGTGGAAACTCCGAGTGAAGAACTAAAGAACAACTGGAGTTGAAGAGGACAACAAGTCACACATCAAGCTAACTTATCTTCACTCCAAAACTCTATATAAGGATCTCATCCCATGGGATCTGGAGGTCGGAATTTAGCGCGAAGAATTGCTGTTGGTTTACAGTTGTGAGAATTGGGTGGTTGCTTGAGGGAGGTGAAGAAGAGATTTCTCTCCGTCGGGAAGGTGATGCTGGATTGGACCTCTCATGGTTGTATCGCCGCCTGAACCTTACTTCCATATATTAATAAAGCATTTGAGGTTCTTCTATTCGCATGTGTTTCAATGGTGTATTGTCTTACTTGCGTCTTTGATTTATGTTAATCCTTGAATCATTTATGAATGCATGCTTCTTGTAGTTTCCTTTCTTTGTCTTGTTTGCAGGATCTCGTGTAGCTGGGCCCGTGAAAAGACTTGGAGCTGGGAGCAAGCGGCAAACAAAGGAGATTGGATTGACCATTTGCGCAAGACATCGGTAAGTGGATCTCTTCCCTTTATCTCTTGCATGTCATAAAGAAGAAACTTTAGATAGCTTTGCTTTCAGCTGTTGCTAAGGAATTGTCACCCTTAGAGTGGGTTAGGGTCATTCTGAGTTGGATACTTTCCCCCACAACAGATCCCCATACTTTACAGGCATAGACCTTCCCATCATGAAATCTGATAGCTTCCCCATTACATGAATGGTGAGAAGGTCTTTTGATTTCTTTTTAGGCTTCTTAGTACAATATTCCCTAAGATGTTTTGTGTATATAGGTATGTCCCTCATAGCTTGCAACAGGGGAATCTTAACAAATAAATTTTGTAACTCCCCTAACAGGTCAAAATCAGCTTGACGGGTTCGTTTGCTCAAAGCCAACCTTTTTGGATAGGACGATTCAACTTGGTGTTTTTGAGTAACTGGCAGTGAGGAGGTGTATGATTTTTTGTTGACTCAGTTTGGTTCCTCTTTAACCATTTCTGGTTCCTTTTCCTCACTGTCAATCTATTCAATGATCACTGGTGAGGGTTGAGCACCTACTGTCCACCGAGATCGTAAATTCATCTCATATAATTCTGTGGTAGAGATGTTGTATGAAGGTAGGTTGAGGGTGTCAGCTTGTTGAGCCCCTTTATTGTTAGGATTTGGATTGGGTTGGATGGGGAGTTGGGGATGAACAGGATACTTACTAGGAGGCACATTAGAGGGCAACTAAACTTGTTTTTATGGCATTGACTGGGGAAATTGACCATGAGGAGAAGGTCCCTGCCAGTTTGGAGCCCACGAGGCACTTGAACTAGTTTGAGGAGCCCACTACTGCCAAGGTGGAAACTAGTATTGGGACTACATGGGCGGATAAGGCATGGACTAGGGACCCATATTAAAATTGCTAAAATATTGAAATGGATCCAAAAACATACCTTGATTTCCCATTGACGGCTGAGGTTACCATGGCTTTTTAGGTACCATAAAGTACAGTTGCTCCATCTCTTCGCCTATCCCTTGAATAACTGCTTTTAGTCCTGGTAAGGATGGGCACGAACCTGTCACATGATTCAACTCATGGATTGCACACTCCTCTACAGATTTTAATGGACATTCCCTCTGTGGGTGTTTCTTTCTGCATGTTAGGCAAAATACAACCATAGTTCTTTCCAATTCTAGCTGTTTTTGTTTTACCTATAGTGTGTCTATCTATTTAGACAAGGTACTCAGGATATCAGTCCTTAGGCTGTAATAGATTCCCAATTTCTGATTTTGTAACACCTCCACCAAATAATTTTTTTGATCGAATCCCTTGTTTATTCCTTGCAACTCCCCTTGAGCACTAGATTCACAACGCGCAGATGGTGTCAAAGCTCTCCTTTGATATATCTCCCTTTCCGACTATATTTAACAATTCCAAAGAGTCTTCTCAACAGGCCCGAAGAAGGATATTTTTCAAAATGTCCTTATTTAGGTCAGAGCAACTTGATGTTTGAAATGTGTATTTAAAGCATTCCACACAGTCTTCCATATTTTCGTCCTCTTTCTATGTAAATTTGAAAAGTTCTTCTTTAATATCCCGTGATTTACAGTAGTCCTGGTACTTCTCCAAGAAAGCAGTTCTCATCTCCTCCCATGTGGTGATAGACCTTCCCCCAAGACCCATAAACCACCGCAGGGTTGTCCCTTTTAGTGTAGCAGGGAAGATTTTCAATTTCTAAGCATCTGTTATGTAATCATACCCTCGACACACAATGTCAAATTCAAACAAAAATGTGTCAGGGTCTTCTAAAGTAAACCCATGGAAACTGAGTAAAGATGTTAAATGAATGGGCTTTGTTGGTGCGCTAGTCCCTAAATCCCCAATTGGGAAGTCAATATTAGAGGTTGTAGGTGACATGAATATCCTCCAATACTCACTGGGAATTTCAGCAGGCTCCCTCGGAAGGGCTTTTCTCACAGGGGTTCGAGTTGCCTTAACAACGCTCACTCTATCTTTTGAGGATAGAAGTGTCTTTGCAATTTCTTCCTCCCTATCACAATGGCTTAACCCTTCAGATCTCCTCTTTGCAACTTCTTCTTCCCTACTGGGATGGACCATTCCCTCGAATTCTTTACTTGCAACTTCTTCTTCTTCTATTACGAGCAACGGTATCCCTTTATCAAGCGTATGGTTTCTTGTCTCTCCGGCTACTAGAAGGGCCTATTGTATTGAATCAGCAGGGGGTGTTGTGGACAAGACTGGATGATCTACATATTGCCTCTCAAATTTTTTCCATGCACCTAGCCTCACGACTGCACAGGAAGACACCTCTGACTCAGCTTTTGCAATGATTTGCTAGATATAAGTGTTCCTTCGCAAATCTTGTCCTCCCTTCTTTAGGGCTCTCCCTCTGCCCCTTTTATTTGGATCTCTATTCATACATGTTGGTGTGACGATAGATGTTGCTGTCAAACCACAATGCTCAAGGCCTAGAGTAGGGTGTCAAAAGGCCATTCCCTTCCCAAGATGAGATATCATGTTGAAAAGAGGGAAGTTAAAAAAAAAAAGGAACCTAAGTGTTGTAGGGAAAAGTATCCGACTCGGATGATCCTATCCCACTCTAAGGGTGATAGTACCTCAGCAACAACTGTAAAGAAACCTACTTAAGGTTTACTTCTTTATGAAAGCAAAAGAGAGTGGATAGATGCACTAACCGTAGCCTTGCGCTTAATGTCGAATCCAAACTCTTCTCTTCGCTGCTTGCTCCCAGCTCTTTGCTCTTTTGTCGGCCCAGCTACAATGAGATCCTGCAAAATGACAAAGAAGGAAACTACAAGAGGAATGCAATCATAACTGATTCACGGATTAGCATAAACCAAATATACAATTATCACAAAACATCATTGGAACAAATGCATATAGAAGAACCTCAATAGCTTTTATTAATGAAGAAGTAAAGGTTCTGAGAGTGTTACAACCTATGAAGGCCCCAATCCAGCAACACCTCCCAGCAGAAAGAATTTCTCTTCTTCACCTCCCTCAAGCAATCACCCAATAGCTCTATAGTGAAACCAACAACATATCATTACTTTGCACAAAATTCCAGCCTCCTGAGCTCATAGGAGAGAGCTCAATATATAGATGAATTGAGAAAGGATGAGTCAGCTTGCAACTGATGTGTAGCTGCCTTGTGTCCTCTCTCTCTTCAGTTGATCTTCAGTTCTTGAGTCCACTTGGAGAACCTTGCTTCCACTTGGAGAAACAAAGCCTCTGACTCATCACAAGGTGAAATCCCTGATCCAAGTGTCATTTTTGGAGCAATGACTCAGTGTGCCACTTGTTCAATCTCGCTCAACGCAGGTGGCCTTTGTCCTACCTGCTTTGCAACGCAGGTACACAATGGAGGAGTTGTGTTTCAGCGCAGAAGCCTAGTGGAGCACTTGCTTTGATTTCAGGATTGCTTGTTTTTGAGTGTTTTCAGGTGGAGAACTAATTTGAGAGCTGTTGGTTTGCTGACCTTGTTCCTCTAGGGGTAGGAACATCATGTTTAGGGAACTTTGGATCCCTTGGATTATTGACATTTCATGCCTGTTGCTGTAAGGCACAAAATTGTCTATAACAGATGCCCCCTAAAGTATGAGGTCATTTATCGGGTGAAATGCTTTATTGAGAGGATCCGAAGTTCATTCAATCTGCTGAGAAGTGTCCTGTAATAAGATACAATACAATACATTATTTTTCATACATTATCATGATCTAGCTGAGGCGGGCATTCCCATGCTCAGCTTTATAAATACATTTTGGTACATAGAACAGACGATCATCTGATGGTAGACTGATAATTCTCTGCTGAAATTATCATCCTTTGAGAAGGATGATCATCTGCTGTAATGATGTACATGTCAAATGTCTTTATATCTTGAATATATATCGCAGCCCGGATGGATGAAACTAGATCCGGGGTCTTCAATCTCTTCCGATCTTCACTCGATGTACAAGTCGATCCATGTGAAAATTTCTTGAAGTCGAACATGGAAAGACATCGCTTGATTACCGGTCAATGATGTAAACCGTTAACAAGCGCAAGAGCAATCATTGATAAGGATGATGACCCTCAAGGTACGGTAGTACAATTCACATGGTGGGAATAAAGGACTTGGCGTCGACCACCATGCAAAATCTTCTGGTCGAAGGTCATTGATGTATACCTGTCGCCGGAAGTGAGAAACTTGCCATTGAGGCACGCAAGCTTCAAAGTACTGAAGGGGTTATTCCTAGATCAACTCCTTGGCTAATGAGTTGATGTCGACAAGGAGCGATCCGTCAAAGGAGGGCCTTAATGAATCCCACATCAGTGACACGGAACGGAGCTAGTGATTGTGATGAGGTGAAAACAAACTGTGATGTATGATTCAGGGTGGCGGTCATGAAATGGATGAAGGAAAATGTATGGCAGTGGATGGGACACGGTTGACTCTTTGCAGAACAACATCTCTTGAACATATAACGACACTGATGTGATGGATTGGTAGCATTACCCCAAATGTGGATGGTGTGGCGAGGACCATGGTTATGAGACCGGTGAATGAAAACAACCCAACCCGATGTGATACGGAGGACAAAGTGTCATGTTCAAGAGCGACTTGCTACCATTAAACCTGTGAGGTTCTCCCAATTTTTCCCCAGTCATTGCTGACCATTACCTCTTTATTTTTATCAAGCTTGAGGAGGATAACATATGCTTGTTCTATAACCTGCCCTTCGAGCAAGCCCATCGCTATGTTTTAATGAGCCTAGCGATAGGGAAACTCGTTCTCGTCTAAAGACAAGTTTGTCGCTATTTAATAATTTTAACGAGTCTAACGACAAGGATAACTCGGTCCTTTTCATTTTTAGAGAGTCTGAAAAGGTACATAAAGTCAACTCCAAAATTCCTTTTTCGTCATCTAATCCCTTAAGTCCGAAAAACTATAAAACAACACAGAAGGGATGAATTTTCGATTTCTTTAACGAGCCGAACAAAACAAGCGCTCGATCTTTTTGTGCAATAATCCCTCAGGTCCAAAAAGATTAAAATCTAGAGGAGGGATAGCTCTTCCGGTTGCTTTAACGAGCTGGAAGGCCAAAACTCGGCAAACTTTTCATATTTACGAGTCAGTGAAAAGAGCTCAAAGAAGACTCGTCTTTTGAGGAACGAGTGATGAACAGGGATAGCAGCAGATTCCAGGTACAGGTTGGAATATTCCAATCACGGCAGTGTCACAAGGATGGCTAAGTGAAATCACTCTTCGCAGTTGTTCCTCAAAATGGGTAAACAAACATATGGAGATGAACTATTGTCCAAATGAACGGATGGAGGTGACGGCATATAAACACGACCAAGGGTTTTAATATGGCTGTCAAAGGTTACATTTCTCAAGGTTATTTACCGGTTCATTTTTTCTGGGTGAGCTTGAACTGTAGGGGAAGATTGCTCACAATTTATGTTTATTTTTTAATGAGCATGAACTCTGTACAAAAAACTGCTCGATGATGGATGCCCCCAGCATAATAATAATGCAGATGAGGCATATGCCCCCTAAACTTTAAGGGGCAGTTCATATTTTTAACGAGCTTGAATGCGTTCAAACCTTGCTCAATGATGCCCCCAGCATGATAATGCAGACGAGGAATATGTCCCTTAATCCTTAAGGGAACATTTCATTTTTTAATGAGGTTGACATCGTAAAGAACTGTCCTCTTGACTCCTTTTTTCATTTTTTAAACGAGGTTGACATGATATAAGAACTATCCTCGTATCTTTTAGATCCATTAAAAATAGAAGGTTTCATATTCCGTTGCACCCATCTCCGTAAGATTACTCGGCGGTGGTGGGGCAAAAGTGCCCATTAAAGAAGGGCCTTTTAGGAAAATTACTCCGATATATTGGAGAGGATGATTGCCTCCATGGATCGTTGGAATGCTTCTCGTGTTGGATGGCGGCACAACTTCTATCGAAGTTGTTGTCGAACTGCCTGATCGACCTTTTCTCTCGCCATTCAACGACTGTGAGTTCCCATGGCTTTTGTTTAATGTTGAATTTAAAGCATCATCTTGGCGCTTAAAACTTGACAACATCATAACTTGTGATGGGGAAGCATTTCCACTATCAACCAGATTCTGACTTGGGTCGGGAAATGGATCAGTCAACAAGGCTGGAGTATGCGGATTCTTTACGAATCTTTTAAACTCAGCTTTGTACGGGAAATCTGCCGTCCAATGATCATCGTCACATATGTGACATCTCCTAGGTGGTTTCTCCTTTCTACGAGGAGTTTTTCGAGGAGATGACTTTCTTTGATATTTCTTCCCTTCGTTTTGATTCTTCTTGCTTCCTGGTTGATTAGTTTCTTTGCCCTTATCTGTCGATACGGCGTTTACTTCCGAAGCAAGAACTTCTTCATGCGCATTTTGATTCGAATCCTTACGGGCCTTCTTTTGATGGGTCCTTTTTTGATTCGTGTTTGCCGTGCCAATCACGCCATCGCCGGCATGAGAGTCACTATTTGATTTAGGAGGAGGAGGGATTGAAAACTCTGGTCTAGGGGCGTCTGGTATTTTGTCATAGAGCGTGCCGGACTGAGTATATACTAAGTCCAAATATTGTGCATGAGCGATAACCTGCTCTTCTGTTACGACTCCTCCCTTTGCCACATCTTCCGTTATGGCCGGAAGTAACGACTTTATAAAGCACTCAGCTAAAAGCTGATCAGGAACGTATGTTTTAACCATTCTTCGTCGATGTCGCCACTCATGTATATGATCTGATATATGAGTTGCGGTTGTCTGTTTGAAGTTGGTCAATATCTCTGTTCCCGTTTCATACCTTATTGGTAATTGAAAGTGGGTTAAGAATGTCGTGGCAAGGGAGCTAAAATTGTCGAACGAAGCTCTAGGCAATTCTATATACCATTTTGCCGCTGGACCTGTCAATGTCCTCTGAAAGAGGCGAAGCCTTATCGAATCGTCATTTAAAGTGTTCGACGAGCACCATAGATGAAATGTCATCACATGATTCGACGGGTCTTCACCTGGATTTCCATTGAATTTAGGAATGTCAGATGGAAGTTTGTGCGGAATCACTGGCCACCAAGGGGCGTAAGTAATTGGATCATTGGTTAACCGATGTAAATCAGGCAACTCTAAAGTCGCCACGAATGGTAACTGTTCATTCAAGTTAGGTGAAGCGTAACCAGGATACGATGGAATCGCCTGAACAGTTGGTCTTTGCTTACCAGCATAATGGAGTTGATGTTGGTATGTTTGATACGGTTGATGGACTTGACCACTATAAAGTGGTTGATTTTGACCATTTTGAATATATGGTTGTCCAGTATTCGCAAAGATTTGCTGTTCAGAACCTTGGTACACTTGTTGGAATTGTGGTTGTTGGTATTGCACTATCCACGGTTGTGATACCATGGGTTGTTGTGCTACACTAACCATTGGACCAAGATGTGGGGTGCTTGTACCCGATTGTACTTGTGTCGCCCCACCAGTAGGCGATTGCGGTTGGGTCGCAGGGTCAAGGGGTTGTTGCATGAGAACCTGAGAAATCTGAGGTTGACATACAACAGGCATCGTTTGAACTTGCGACACGGTCACAATAGCCGGTGTAGTTGGGATGTTCGTCACAGGTACACATTGTTGCATAGAATATACAACTCTTGGTGGCTGGGATAGCATAGGTACCCAACTACTCGTTGCAATTCCACCATAACTTGAATAGGGTTGAGAACTCTCGTATGGGTACCCTCCCGGAGGGGGTAATGAAAGGGCATACTGCCCCCCATACGGTGGTAACCCAGAACTCAAGGCAATTGATTGTCCTGGAGTACTGGATGGCCTAAATTGATTCCCAAAAGGGTCAATTTGTTGAGTCTCACCATAAGAGTTACCATACATTACTTCGGAACAAACAGGAACAGACCATACTGTCGAGATAGTCCCTTGGTGGACTCCTTCTAGCGACTGAGAGCTAGTTGGGACAAATGGTATGCCGGCGATCATTGTTGGATTTGCAGCAGGTAATTCTGCAGTCGCCGTGTCATTTGACACAGTCCTAGATGTCGACGCTTGTTCAGGCATTTTTAGTCTATCCAATTGATTGCCTAGTGATTCTACAGGAACTTCCACTGGTGATGGACAAACTTCTGTTGTAGCAGGAAATAGAGTGACCCCTACTCCAAAATGAGTTGGAGTGGATACTTGCGGTTCCTCTATAATTTCCTCTATCGCAATCAGACCAGGTGGAAGAGGAAGACCGTCAGGTCCGTAAAAGATTTCCGGTGCCGAAGAAGGGGTTGTATCGACGACGACAGATGTTTGAGGAACAAAACTCTCTGGACCGGTTACAGATGGAACTGGTTCAGTTATACAAGTATTTGCCCCCAGACTAGGATCAGTATTACTGTCCTTCTGTGGCGGTTGAACTTCTTCTATAGAGTCAGGGTTTCCGGAAATGTTTGGAGTAACTAGAATCTCAGATGTTGTTGGAACACTTGTTCTAACTTTTAAAGGAGATTTTGAACTGGTTCGGCGAGCTCGCTTTGTCCGGACTGTTTTCGATTCCGGAGACAAAGACGGTTGACTCGCAAGCCTCCAAGAACGACGGATATTCAATTGACTTTCTTCCACGATTGCGGATTACTCGATCAACTAAAATATAAAAGGGAAAATTTGTGTTTCCGATTTGAATGAATTTTATTAGACGCTTTTAAACATAACTTTGCTTTTTCATGTTTTAAGAGTCGAGAAAAAGCTAAAGATGACTCTAGTCTCCTTCGATGTATTAACGAGCCCGAAGTGACAAATGCTCGGTTGGACCTTTTTAGTTATAGATTTTGAAAAGGGCCAAAAGAAACTGCTCTGGAGATCTAGGCAGAGGGTGTGCCAAACCTTTCGCGAAACCACAGAATACGTTTTACGGTACGGGTGGTCGATCTTCGTGAATGCTGTGTTCACTGCATCGCGATCAGTACGGCGGCTGACAAGGCTTCCTATGGATAAAGGATGATTTCCTATAGGGGTCTCCCAATATATACGCGACGGTACGTGGGAGCACAAGTCCGTATTAGTGCCACCGACTCTCAGGAGGAATCACCCACCTTCGTAGAAATCGACAGTCACTATGTTTAACGACGCCGGAACACGTCTCTACCTAGACCTCTATGTTTTTGCGTTATGTTTCAAATGCGTTGTTAGGTTCATTCAGTATATTTTAAGTTGATCTTTTTAAAGTTTGCCTTTCAAGGTTCACCACGAGATGTATATGACAAATTCCTAAATGCAGCCTAAGATGAGAAGCAAGCTTTTTCAAATCTTTTTGACTGATGAAAATCTTAACTACTGAGGGAGAAGAAAGGAAAATTCTTTTCACACAGTTCATACAGCACAAAATAATGCACTTTCTCCTAAATCATCATGCAAACTTTTTCAAATGCACAATGCATGTATTTTCTTTTCCCTTTCTTAATGTTGATGTATTACAAAAAGAAAGTTGTTATATAACTTTGATTTCGATTTAAAGCGAAAACAAACAAGTTTATCCAAAATCAAAAGACACCTTAAGATTTACTTGTTTAATCACTGGAAATGCATGAAATCAAACCATAATGACGAAAGTAAAATGACTAATCAGCTATGGACAACAAACAAGCTAACTCTTTAGACCAGCAAAATGCCTAACACAGGTTCAGATCTAAGAGGCCAAAGCAAGATTAGTTTACTCTTCATTATGGGAAATTGTAAATGAAATAAGAAATACAAAAGAACAAGTACAATTTCGTTACATAACAGAGGCGGAATGATGGCAAGTAATGTCGGTTTCAGAACAGGCACAAGACTGGTAACTGGCTGCCAAATCTATAATGAAAACAGGCAAAAGAAAGGGAGGAAACCCCAACTGCACTAGGAAAAATTGGGCCAACGCAGGTGCTGCACAGCCAGTCTGGCTCTCAGCGCAGGTAGCCCCTTCGGGACCTGCGTTGCAAAGCAGGTAGCTTGTGTACTACCTGCTTTGGAAAACGAGAGTTGCATTTTCACAGTTTTCGGGTCACAATTTTCTCAAAAATGCACAGTTTTTGCTCAAATCAGAAGCAATCAGTCAAGCACACTCAAAGGGATGACAAGGAAGGTGAAAAAATATCACTAAGAGCTTACAAGGATCCTTGTAGATCAGCTCTTCAAATCATGAACACGCTCAGAAATGAGCAGGAGTAGCTGCCCTCTACTTCGCTTTTTATATAGTCAAAAGCTTTTCGATTTGGTACTCTTTTGTTCAGGAAATGAATAGCAAAATACTACAAACACAATCAAACAGATGCGATCCCCAGCGGAGTCGCCAGTTTTTTGTAGGGAAAAGTATCCGACTCGGATGACCCTATCCCACTCTAAGGGTGATAGTACCTCAACAACAACTGTAAATAAACCTACTTAAGGTTTACTTCTTTATGAAAGCAAAAGAGAGTGGATAGATGCACTAACCGTAGCCTTGCGCTTAATGTCGAATCCAAACTCTTCTCTTCGCTGCTTGCTCCCAGCTCTTTGCTCTTTTGCCGGCCCAGCTACAATGAGATCCTGCAAAATGACAAAGAAGGAAACTACAAGAGGAATGCAATCATAACTGATTCATGGATTAGCATAAACCAAATATACAATTATCACAAAACATCATTGGAACAAATGCATATAGAAGAACCTCAATAGCTTTTATTAATGAAGAAGTAAAGGTTCTGAGAGTGTTACAACCTATGAAGGCCCCAATCCAGCAACACCTCCCAGCAGAAAGAATTTCTCTTCTTCACCTCCCTCAAGAAATCACCCAATAGCTCTATAGTGAAACCAACAGCATATCATTACTTTGCACAAAATTCCAGCCTCCTGAGCTCATAGGAGAGAGCTCAATATATAGATGAATTGAGAAAGGATGAGTCAGCTTGCAACTGATGTGTAGCTGCCTTGTGTCCTCTCTCTCTTCAGTTGATCTTCAGTTCTTGAGTCCACTTGGAGAACCTTGCTTCCACTTGGAGAAACAGAGCCTCTGACTCATCACAAGGCGAAATCCCTGATCCAAGTGTCATTTTTGGAGCAATGACTCAGTGTGCCACTTGTTCAATCTCGCTCAACGTAGGTGGCCTTTGTCCTACCTACTTTGCAACGCAGGTACACCATTGAGGAGTTGTGTTTCAGCGCAGAAGCCTAGTGGAGCACCTGCTTTGATTTCAGGATTACTTCTTTTTTAGTGTTTTCAGGTGGAGAACTGATCTGAGAGCTGTTGGTTTGCTGACCTTGTTCCTCTAGGGGTAGGAACATCATGTTTAGGGAACTTTGGATCCCTTGGATTATTGACAATTCATGCCTGTTGTTGTAAGGCAAAAAATTGTCTATAACACTAGGGCAAGGCATTAAAGGACTCCTCCCTCCCCAGGACAAGAACCCAATCAAGAAAAATAACACACGCATGATAAAACCTAACACTTCAAGACCTGAAGTAGGGTATCAAAGGACCCCTCCCTCCCCAAGGTGAGAGATTGGATTTCTCAAAATCAAAACAACAAAAATGCTAGGGAAATCTAAGCTCAGGGCCTGGAGTAGGGCGTCAAAGGACTCCTCCTTCGCCAGGGCAAGGGATCAACCCTAATAAAAACATGAAAACAATAAAAGCACAAAAAAAATGAAATACCTATGCTCAGGACTTGGAGTAGAGTGAGAAAGCTCGTTCTCTCCCTAAGATGAGAGATTGACACTCTGGTTGATACAGATCATGTCTTGTACCTTGTTAGCCCCCCCCGGTAATGACGCCAAAATGTTGGTGTCCAGGTATGAACAATTTACTCACACCTTTTCCTTCATTAATGTATCAATTTGGGTGTGTATTCTTTTCAAGGCAACATGCAAGGTATATGCAGGGGCAAGGTTAAAATTTGTTATCGACCAAGGGTTCGTGATTACCAAATCAAAGCATTACTAAAACAAAAATAGAAATTCAACTGCAAAACTTAAAAAGGTATTCATAGTGATCTAAATAATATGCAACAACAATCAAGAAATAAACATAGCAATACACAATACACACATAACAAGGAAACATGCAGCACCTGATCAGAAGAGTGGGCCCAGCTCTCTGATCAGGGCTGCACTACTCACAATGAATGATAGATCAGCAAAAAGGTTGTATTTTATTAATCTGAACAATGTTGTTACAATACAATGCAGGGTTTGACTAACCCCTGATACAGGAATGACCCGTCTTTTATACAGTATAAAGGGGAATAAGATCTCTCCCCAAAACCTGGAAACTATATGCCCCAAAGATACACAACAGTTTCATCATAGCACTAGTGCTGAGAGAGCAAGAACAAGAATGATCCAAAAATGGGTTGAGAACAGCTGCAAATTAGTTATGTTGTTTCGTCATGGTCAATCAGCTATTATGAATCGTGGAACTGTTGCGATATGTCGTGTGGTCAACACCTGTGCTCCATAATCTATGGTCATAACATGTTTTAGTGGTTCGCATAGGTAAAACCCTCATGACTCTACTTCTTTCTTTAAAATATCCCAAGAGACGATAAAGGGGAATTACATCATAGTTTTACACAATAAATATATGCAAATAAATACAAAAGGGATGAAAAGAGGAGTGGAAATATAGGGAAAAGATAAGCCAATTTGGGGCCCAACAAACCCGATCACCCTAATCGACAGTGATCTCCATGACATTGGTGAGACAGTGCGCGATGTCACTATTGAGGCTCTTCAAGATTTTATGCAGGAGCACTAGACTGTGTTGGGGGCTCTCAGGGAAAAGTTGCAAGAGTTACAGGTGCGTCCCCCCAGGTGGGTACCATTTCCACCCATTTCATAGTAGGATCCTCGGCAGCAAAGAAAATTTTGTGTGCACGAATGGAAAATAAAATAGTGTTGCCAGAAGGGGCCCTAGTAGCAACGAATGATGCTGATTGAGTTTCAGTTAACATGATGAAAGGCCTTGGCCTTAATTTGGCTGCCCTTCCATGTGAGACATTGTATCTACGACAAGATGGGATAGCGATAGAATTGTGTGCTAGGGAGAGCCACGTGATCCACGTTCTCAACAAGCAAAAGATAAACATGGAACAACTCAGTTTGCAACGCGACGAATTGGTGTCGCAGAATCAACAGTTGGTGCAGGTGGTAGACGACGTTTGTTCACACGTCCTGGAGTTGGTCATCCCAGTAGATCTACTAGTAGAGGTGCGGATCCACAGGTTAGCAACCGGAGTCAGTGAGGCTAGATTTGAATCTTCAGATCACCAAGTTGCGGTTAAAGGCGTAACCCTCCACTCCCCCAGAATTTAGAGAATAGCGTGCTAGCACTATAACAATGAGATTGGAGGAAATGGGAAGTGCAGTGTGAGACTACACCATCATGCTAGAAGATGCACTTGAGGTTCTCACTACTTTGCAGGAGGACCCCAACATCCAGCACTTGGAAACAGAATCGCGAAACTCCAGTAGCAATATGACAGTGTCCGAGGAACTACACAGACAATGGTCCTCACCCAGTGGCTTGCCAGGATGCAACAAGCTAAGGCACTAAAGGAGCAGGTGGACGTGGTACGACACAAGGAGGCAATTGTTTCTGGGAAAAATAGTATTCCTAAAGAATGCTAGCCCTCTAGGTTTCACAACTACCCTAGAAACAACAGTTTAAAGAAATTCAACGATTTCTTCTATGTGTAACAGATAAGATAAAGATAATGGAACCAACCTGGAACTTCCGCTTGATCCCTCGCTTGATCTCTCTCCCCTTTGACAGAACCTACAACTCCTCCCTGTACTTAACACGCTTGAAGAGTACTTGCATAAGTACAGCAACAAAGAACCATTAAAGCATCATGATCTATTACAACATAAACATTACAGAATCAGATATATAATGAACAAATGATAGCATTCACAAATGATAACATTCACAATTGCACAATCATATGGAAGAAAAATTGAAGAAATTTATTAATAGAAGGGAGAATTACAACCTGGTTATCTGATCCAGCATCATCCTCCCAGCTTCAATCCTTCTTCACCTCATGAAATAGCAAGATCACTCCAACAATACAATGCTCTTTCCTCAATTACAAACTATCAGCACTTACTTGCAATTCACAATATTCCAGCCCCTTTGGATCTCTTGGATGAGGGATCCATTTATAGATGTGTGAAAGGGTGTGAGTCATCCATGGGGTTTGAGTAGTGTCATTCCACTTGTTACAATTGGTTCCATAAGAGAAGGGATAACTGAAGGTTTAATATCCCTTATTCATCTTTGGGCGATTTCAGAGAGGCAAGTGGCACAGGAGAAGTTTCTAGAAGATTCCATGAGCATCCACTTAGCAAACTGTCATGTACATTTGTCCATCCTCGCCCATCATACCCTATAGAAGGCCTAAATAGTATGAATCGCACCCTGGCAGTGGAGCAGTCAGTATGCATCACACTTTGCTAGTGGAGCAGTCAGTATGGTTCAGTTTAGGCAATTTCTGGATGGTTTCTCAGATGGAAAGTTTTGGGGAATGATGTATTCAGATGATTATGTTCCTTTAAGGTATGAAACAACTATTTTGGGGTTTGAATGAGCCCTAATACATCGACATATAAGTTGGGGTTGATGTGCCCAAATATGTCTATAACAGTTACCCCCTAAAGCATGAGGTCGTAAATATTCATGTCGGGTGAAATGATTTATCATGAGGATCCAAAGTTTCGAAATGGAAGCTGACTTGCATAAGTTACAATACAATACGTCATCATAATATAATTTCATGATCTAGCTAAGGAAGGCATTCCCATGCTCAGCTTTATAAATTTCATTTCATGTACATAGATTAGATAGTCATCTGCAGATACAGACTGGTGATTCTTTAGATATAGAGTCATCATCCATGGTTAGGATGACCATGTGAACTATACTGTAGTACCTTGAGGGTCATTATCATTATCGGTGACTCCTCTCGCGTCTATTAACAACTTACATCATTGGCTGGTAATCATGTGATGTCTTTCCATGTTCGACTCCAGAACATCTTTTCACATGGATTGACTTGTACATTGAGTGAAGATTGAACGAGTTTGAAGACCCCCGATCTAGTTTCATCCATCCGGGCTAACATATATTCAAGGATATAAGAACATCAAATGTAGAAAGGCTTTGCACAGATGGTCATCCCAACCATGGATGATGACTCTATATTTGAAGAATCAACAATCTGTATCTACAGACGACTATCTGATCTATGTACATGAAATGAAATTTATAAAGCTGAGCATGGGATGCCTCCCTCAGCTAGATCATGAAATTATATTATGATGACGTATTGTATTGTAACTTATGTAGGTCACCTTCTAGTTTGAAACTTCGGATCCTCATGATAACCTCATGCTTTAGGGGGCAACTGTTATATACATATTTGGGCACATCAACCCCAACTTATATGTCGATGTATTAGGGCTCATTCAGACCCTAAAAGAGTTGTTTCATACCCTAAAGGAAGATAATCATCTGAATACATCATTCCCCAAAACGTTCCATCTAAGAAACCATCCAGAAATTGCCTAAACTGAACCATACTGACTGCTCCACTGGCAAAGTGCGATGCATACTGACCGCTCCACTACCAGGGTGAAATGCATACTATTTAGGCCTTCTATAGGGTGTGATGGGTGAGGATGGACAAAGGTCCAGGATAGTTTGCTAAGTGGATGCTCATGCAATCTTCTAGAAACTTCTCCTGTGCCACTTGCCTCTCTGAATTCGCCCAAAGATGAATAAGGTATCTTAAACCTTCAGTTATCCCTTCTCTTGTGGAACCAATTGTAACACGTGGAATGACACTAATAAAACCCCATGGATGACTCGCACCCTTGAACACATCTATAAATGGATCCCTCATCCAAGAGATCCAAAGGATGAAATATTGTGAATTGCAAGTAAGTGCTGATAGTTTGTAATTGAATAAAGAGAATTGTATTGTTGGAGTGATCTTGCTATTTCATGGGGTGAAGAAGGATTGAAGCTGGGAGGATGATGCTGGATTAGACAACTGGGTTGTAATTATCCCTTCTATTAATAAATTTCTTCATGTTTTCTTCCATATGATTGTGCAATTGTGAATGTTATCATTTGTTCATTATATATCTGATTCTATAATGTTTACTTTGTAATAGATCACGATGCTTTGATGGTTCTTTGTTGTTGTACTTGTGCAGGTACTCTCCAAGCATGTTAAGTATGGGGAGGAGTTGCGGGTTCTGTCAAAGGAGAGAGAGATCAAGCGAGGGATCAAGCGGAAGTTCCAAGTTGGTTCCATTATCTTTCTCTTATCTATTACACATAGAAGAAATCATTAAAGTGATTGGAAATGTCATCCCTCGAGTCTTCTTTAAACCGTTTGCAGACTCGTTAAATATGAAAATATTGTCGAGAACTTTTCATTTTCATCTCATTAAAGTGATTGGAAATGTCATCCCTCGAGTCTTCTTTAAACCCTTTTCAGACTTGTTAAACATGAAAATATTGTCGAGCACTTGTCATTTTCAGCTCGTTAAAGTGATTGGAAATGTCATCCCTCCTATATTATTTTATCCTTTTTTGGACCTGAGGGATTATTCTATGAAAAGGAACTTATAGGGTCCTCTTTAAACCCTTTTCAGACTCTTTAAATATGAAAAGATTGTCGAGCGCTTGTCATTTTTAGCTCGTTAAAGTGATTGGAAATGGCATCCCTCCTTTATAGTTTATCCTTTTCGGACCCGAGGGATTACTTCATGAAAAAGAACTTATGGAGTTTTCTTTTCATCCCTTTTCAAACTCTCTAAAAATGAAAAGGACCAAGTTATCCTTGTCATTAAACTCGTTTAAAAAATAGTGAAAAACTTGTCCATTCTAGACAAGACCGAGTTTCACTGTCACTAGACTCGTTAAAACATCAAATAGCGACAGGTTTGCTCGAAGGGTGAATTATAGAACAAGCGTATGTTATCCTCCTCAAGCTTGACAAAAATAAAGAGGTACTGGTCAGCAATGACTGGGGAAAAAAGGGAAAAAACTTGAAGAATTTATGGTAGCAAGTCGCTCTTGAACATGACACTTTCACTTCGTCTCCATTATTGAGTTGGGTTGGGTTATTTCGTTAACCAGTCATCTCACCATTGATCTTTCACACCATCCATATTTTGGGGTTAACGCTACCAATTCATCTCAGTGTCACCGACATGTTCAACAGAAGTCATTCAGTTGAGAAATCACAATCCAGTTAATGTCTCGTCCACTACAATACCTCCAACCTTCACTTTTTCATGACCACCATTCCTGAACCTTGTGTCGTCGGTTCGTTTTCACCTCCAGAAAATTATTTGCTTCATTTCATGTCGTAGATGTGGGATACATCAAGGCCCTCCTACGATGAGTCGCTTCTTGTCGACATCAGCTCATTATCCAAGAAGCTGACTTAGAAACAACCCTTTCAGTGCTTTGAAGCTTGCATACATCAATGGCAAGTTTCTCACTTCTGGCGATAGGTTGACATCAATGGCCTTCGACCAAAATATTTTGCTTGGTGTTCAACATCGGATCATATATTCACACCATATGAATTGTATTGTAGTACCTTGAGGGTCATTATCATTATTGGTGATTCCTCTCGCGTCTGTTAACAACTTACATCATTGGCTGGTAATCAGGTGATGTCTTTCCATGTTCGACTCCAAAAAATATTTTCACATGGATTGACTTGTACATTGAGCGAATATTGAACGAGTTCGAAGACCCTAGATCTAGTTTTATCCATCCAGGTTGCGATATATTCAGGGATATAAAAACATCAAATGTACAAAGGCTTTGCACAGATGGTCATCCTAACCATGGATGATGACTCTATATCTGAAGAATCACCAGTCTGTATCTGCAGACGACTATCTAATCTATGTATATGAAATGAATTCTATAAAGCTGAGCATGGGAATTCCTCCCTCAACTAGATCATGAAATTATATTATGATGACGCATTGTATTGTAACTTATGCAGGTCACCTTTGAGTTTGAAACTTCGGATCCTCATGATAAAGCATTTCACCCGACATGAAACAGATAAGAGAAAGATAATGGAACCAACCTGGAACTTCTGCTTGATCCCTTGCTTGATCTCTCTCCCCTTTGACAGAACCCGCAACTCCTCCCTGTACTTAACACGCTTGGAGAGTACCTGCACATGTACAGCAACAAAGAACCATCAAAGCATCGTGATCTATTACAGCATAAACATTACAGAATCAGATATATAATGAAAAAATGATAGCATTCACAAATGATAACATTCACAATTACACAATCATATGGAAGAAAACTTGAAGAACTTTATTGATAGAAGGGAGAATTACAACCCAATTTTCTGATCCAGCATCATCCTCCCAGCTTCAATCCCTCTTCACCTAATGAAATGGCAAGATCACTGAAACAATACAATGCTCTTTCCTCAATTACAAACTATCAGCACTTACTTGCAATTCACAACATTCCAGCCTTTGGATCTCTTGGACGAATTCAAGCATAGTTTTGTTGTTTCAAGCTTGTGTAAAAATGAAACTAACTTCAAGCATAGTTTTGTCATTTCGAGCTTATGTAAAAATGAAATTGACTCCAAGCATAGTTTGTTCGTTTCTAGCTTGTGAAAACATGAAACTGAATCCAAGCATAGTTCCCCCATGGTTCAAGCTTGTCAAAAAATGAACCCATTCTCAATAATTAACCTTTGTGATTGCCATTCTATCAACCTTTTCAGCCTTGGTTCTGTACATCCCATCACCACCATCCTTTTGGCCGATCATACGCTCTCACTTGGTTGTTTTACCCTCTTTGAGGAATAGTTGCAATGAGTGGTCTTATTAGCAAGCCTCTTCATAGAATTCAATGTGTTTTGAGAAGTTCCAAAATCACCAGTACTAGTTGCTACTCGAGACATCACTCATTCATCAATATCGAGTCTTCTTTAAACCCTTTTCAGACTCATTAGATTTGAAAATATTATCTAGCGCTTTTCATTTTCAGCTCGTTAACATGATTGGAAATGTCATCCCTCGAGTCTTCTTTAAACCCTTTTCAGACTCGTTAAATATGAAAATATTGTCGAGCGCTTGTCATTTTCAGCTCATTAAAGTGATTGGAAATGTCATCCCTTGAGTCTTCGTTAAACCCTTTTCAAACTTGTTAAACATGAAAATATTGTCGAGCACTTATCATATTCAACTCGTTAAAGTGATTGGAAATGTCATCCCTCCTGTATTATTTTATCCTTTTTTGGACCTCAGGGATTATTCTACAAAAAAGAACTTATAGAGTCCCCAAAACTTCCATCTGAGAAACCATCCAGAAATTGCCTAAACTGAACCATACTAACTGCTCCACTGGCAAAGTGCAATGCATACTGACTGCTCCATTGCCAGGGTGCGATGCATACTATTTAGGCCTTCTATAGGGTGCGATGGGCGAGGATGGACAAATGTTCGGGACAATTTTCTAAGTGGATGCTCATGGAATCTTCTAGAAACTTCTCCTGTGCCACTTGCCTCTCTGAATTTGCCCAAGGATGACTAAGGGATCTTAAACCTTCAGTTATCCCTTCTCTTGTGGAACCAATTGTAACAAGTGGAATGACACTAATCAAAACCCATGGATGACTCACACCCTTGCACACATCTATGAATGGATCCCTCATCTAAGATATCTAGAGGCTGGAATGTTGTGAATTGCAGGTAAGTGTTGATAGTTTGTAATTGAGGAAAGAGAATTCTATTGTTGGAGTGATCTTGCTATTTCATGAGGTGAAGAAGGATTGAAGCTGGGAGGATGATGCTGGATCAGACAATTGAGTTGTAATTCTCCCTTCTATTAATAAATTTCTTCAAGTTTTCTTCCATATGATTGTGCAATTGTGAATGTTATCATTTGTCCATTATATTTCTGATTCTGTAATTTTTATGTTGTAATAGATCATGATGCTTTGACAGTTCTTTGTTTTTGTACTTGTGCAGGTACTCTCCAAGCATGTTAAGTACAGGGAGGAGTTGCAGGTTCTATCAAAGGGGAGAGAGATCAAGCAAGGAATCAAGCGGAAGTTCCAACTCTTATCAGCCAGGTAGCCTTTGAAGTGCTCTTGCTTTGCAATTGCATAGTACATGAACGCTGCTTCAACCAATCTCTGGTTTAGTTTATGAATTGAACATCTAACTTGCAAGCACATCTAGATGCCATTTTTGTAGCTCAATAACCTCTCAAGACACTCCATCATACTTTGCTCTTCATTGTTCATCAAAACCCACCTTAACTCATTGAAAACAACTCCACATTTGAGCCAAAACCCATTTCAGTTGCGCTCCCTGGACCATCGCACTGTCTCCCACTGTGACTCAGTATGCATAGCACCTCTTGAGTGCAATAAGTGTGATGCATCTCATATTCTATGAAGCCTAGGTGTGATGATTGACTGAACTCTTTTTCCATTCTAGAAATTGAGGGTTTTGACCTTGTTTTCAGTGTTGTTTGGTTGTTTTGCTGCATATGAACAGTGCCTCTTTACTGAAGCTTATTTGTATCACTCAGATCAACCTTAATTAAATTAGGATTAGTGAATTTTCTTGTGTATTTGTTTTTCATTTACAATCCTTGGTCAAAAAGTTGTTTAAATCGATTTGTCGCTTTGGTACAAAAAGTTTCGTAATTGTCATTTTGTGTCACAAAGAGAAGTGTCGTGAATTCTTTCTTCCCTTGATAATCGATTGAAATTTTTCTTCATGCATTTGATTTGATTTTTTTTTTTTTTTTGAAGTGTCGAAAGCATTTTTTATTCAAAATTGAAAATTGTCGTAGAGTCTTCCTTTCTCTTTTGAAGAAGAAATTGTCGAAAATGTCATCTTGAGTGAAATATTTCAGATCTGTGCAGCATTTAGTTTTCCTTTTTGGCATTTTTCACATTAAGAAGAACGAAAAAAAATACACACATTTTCATTTAGCATAATTTTTATTTGTGTGCGAAAAGAAGATTTAGGGAAATGCACTAGTGTGTGCTCTTTGCACTTTGTTTAAAAGCACTGTTATCTTCTTTCCCTAGTAGCTAGGATTTTCATTGTTCAATTAAAAAATGATTGTTATCATTGTAGATTGCATCTTAGGTATTTCAGCTCATCATAACGCGTTGAAACATTGAAAGGAAAACTCTAAACAATATCAACTTTAAAATGAAATTCAATGAACCTAACAATGCTTTGGAACTTAACACAAATGTTGATGTGAAATGCTTTTTTTTACAAATTCTACAAATTTCTATTAACGCATGATTTTCTAATGAATCAGTCAATGTGTTTAAGTTTCTGGAAATGTGTTGATATTGAATGGAATCAAAATGTCTTTCCAAAATCCTAACTCTTAGGAACATGCGATAAATAGCTGGGTTCTAAACGAAATAAACTCTAATAAGTTGTAGAATGACGAGTTGTAAATCTAGCCTGACAATGAGTCGGCGTATGCCATGTGAAATGGCATCAGAGAGAAGTTCAATGATTGTGCTATACTCAGCGATGTTGTTTCTCGATCGACCAATACATATCCCCCTGAAACTCACTAACTCACCACTTGGAGCGAAAATGGCCCAGGCCGCAGAAGATACGTTCTTTGTACTATGACTAGCTCCATCGGCATACCCAACAAATGGTTCCAAAAAGTCTGACATCTACAACAAATGCGAAGTGGATTACCTAACCAAAATGACAACTCTAAAAGAAAAAACTCAAAAATGCAATAAAAGCATATGTACAATGAGTTTACTACACTTAATCAAGCATAGTAACGTTTAAGATACAACCCATTTTGGGGCTGTGATAGTGGAATCCCATCATAATCGACTAGATTGTAGGCTCCTTTTGTCAATACACATTTAACAATGTAAGGGCCCATCCATAATGGTTCAAATTTACCTACTCCTAATTTGTCAGAATCCTGATCGTAAAGCAAGACCAAGTCACCTTCTGAGAAGACACGAGGCTTAACATTTTGGTCATATTGCACCTTGATGTGTCTCTTAGGTGCTTCGTTAGCCAACGTGGCATCATCAAAGGTTTCATCCAGATGGATTAATTCTAAGAAACGAGCCTCTTCTTCAGAAGTTTCAGGAAGCAGATCGATTGCAAGCTTGAGGGATGAGATTTTGCACTGAATTGGTAAGACTACTTCCAGACCATACACCAACTGAAAGGATGTAAATCTGGTCGTATCTCTCACCAAATTCCTATATGCCCACAGTGTTGAGTACAGGATTAAATGCCAATTACGTTTATGGACTCCAATCATTCTCTGCAGCATACGCTTAAGGACTCTATTGATTGCCTCAACTTGTCTGTTAGCTTTCGGATAATATGGAGTAGAACTATCATGGGACAACCCTAATTTGGTAGTTAATTCGATCATCATGTGATTGTGAAAATGCAATCCATGATCTGTGACTATAGCCTGTGGAGCACCGAATCTAGAAACTACATGATTGAAAAAAAAGAGTGCACCCGTTTCACCACTGTTGTTCAATGTAGGCATTGCCTCGGCCCATTTGGTAAAATAGTCGAAAACAACTATAATATACCCATGCCCCTTGCATGAGGTGGGGTTACATGTCATGAAGTCAATGCCCCATTTAGCAAATGGGCCAACAACAATGACTGGATGCAGTGGTGTAGGTGGTAATCTATTTTTGCGATAAAAAAACTGACAAGCATGGCAACTTCTGACTGCAATTATGCAAGGTGAGAAACTCCATTTGTCTCTAGGAAAACTAGTATTCCTAAAGAATGCTAGCCCTCTAGGTTTGGCAACTACCCTAGAAACAATTGTTTAAAGCTATTCAGCGATTTCTTCTATGTGTAACAGATAAGAGAAAGATAATGGAACCAATCTAGAACTTCCGCTTGATCCCTTGCTTGATCTCTCTCCCCTTTGACAGAAACCACAGCTCCTCCCCGTACTTAACATGCTTGGAGAGTACCTGCACATGTACAGCAACAAAGAACCATCAAAGCATTGTGATCTATTACAGCATAAACATTACAGAATCAGATATATAATGAAAAAATGATAGCATTCACAAATGATAACATTCACAATTGCAAAATCATATGGAAGAAAACTTGAAGAAATTTATTGATAGAAGGGAGAATTACAACCCAGTTGTCTGATCCAACATCATCCTCCCAGCTTCAATCCTCCTTCACCTCATGAAATAGCAAGATCACTCCAACAATACAATGCTCTTTTCTCAGATGGAACTTTTGGGGAATGATGTATTCAGATGATTATGTTACTTTAGGGTATGAAACAACTCTTTTAGGGTTTGAATGAGCCCTAATACATCGACATATAATTTGGGGTTGATGTGCCCAAATATGTCTATGACAGTGTGCCCCTAAAGCATGAGGTCGTAAATATTCATGTCGGGTGAAATGCTTTATCATGAGGATCCAAAGTTTCGAACTGGAAGGTGACCTGCATAAGTTACAATACAATATGTCATCATAATATAATTTCATGATCTAGCTAAGGAAGGCATTCCCATGCTCAGCTTTATAAATTTCATTTCATGTACATAGATCAGATAGTCGTCTGCAGATACAGACTTGTGATTCTTTAGATATAGAGTCATCATCCATGGTTAGGATGACCATCTATACAAAGCCTTTGTATATTTGATGTTTTTATATCCCTAAATATATCGCAGCCCGGATGGATGAAACTAGATCCAGGGTCTTCAAACTCATTCAATATTCACTCGATGTACAAGTCAATCCATGTGAAAAGATGTTCTGGAGTCGAACATGGAAAGACATCGCCTGATTACCAGCCAATGATGTAAGTTGTTAACAGACGCGAGAGGAATCATCGATAATAATAATGAACCTCAAGGTACTATAGTACAATTCACGTGGTGTGAATATATGATCCGATGTTGAACACCACGCAAAATATTTTGGTCAAAGGCCATTGATGTCAACCTGTCGCCAGAAGTGAGAAACTTGCCATTGATGTATGCAAGCTTCAAAGCACTGAAAGGGTTGTTTCTAAGTCAACTTCTTGGATAATGAGCTGATGTCAACAAGAAGCGACTCGTCATAGGAGGGTCTTGATGTATCCCACATCTACAACATGAAACAAAGAAAATGATTTTCTGGAGGTGAAAATGAACTAATGACACAAGTTTCAGGAATCGCGGTCATGAGAAAATGAAGGTTGGAGGTATTGTAGTGGACGAAACATTAACTCGATTGTGATTTCTCAACTGAATGACTTCTCTTGAACTTTTAGACAACACTGAGATGAATTGGTAGCATTAACCCCAAAACATGGATGGTATGAAAGACCAATGGTGAGATGACCGATGAACGGAATAACACAACCCAACTCAATAATGGAGATGAAGTGAAAGTGTCATGTTCAAGAGTGACCTGCTACCATAAACTCTTCAGGTTTTTTACCTTTTTTTCCCCGCTCATTGCTAACCAGTACCTCGTTATTTTTGTCAAGCTTGAGGAGGATAACATATGCTTGTTCTATAATTTTCCCTTCGGGCAAACCTATCGCTATTTGATATTTTAACAAGTTTAGTGACAGTGAAACTCGGTCTCATCTAGAATGGACAAGTTTGTCGCTATTGTTTTAATGAGTTTAACAACAAGGATAACTCGGTCCTTTTCATGTTTAGAGAGTTTGAAAAGGGACGGAAAGAAAACTCCCTAAGTTATTTTTCAAAAGGATAAAACAATACAAAAGGGATAAAATTTCCGATCACTTTTATGAGCCGAAAATGACAAGCGCTCGAAAATATTTTCATATTTAATGAGTCTGAAAAGGGTTTAAAGAAGACTCGAGGGATGACACTTACAATCACTTTAACAAGCTGAACATGAAAAGCACTCGAAAATCTTTTCATGTTTAACGAGTCTGAAAAGCATTTAAAGAGGACTTTATTTCTTTTTCGTAGAATAATCCCTTAGGTCCGAAAAAGGATAAAATAATACAAAATGGATGACTTTTCCAATCACTTTAACGAGCTAAAAAAGACAAGCGCTCGACAATCTTTTCATGTTTAACGAGTCTGAAAAAGGTTTAAAGAAGAATTGAGGGATGACATTTCCAATCACTTTAACAAGCTGAAAATGACAAGCGCTCGACCTATTTGTGAAGTAATCCCTCAGGTCTGAAAAAATAAATAAAACAATACAGGAGGGATGACATTTCCAATCACTTTAACGAGCCGAAAATGACAAGCACTCGACCTTTTTACGAAGTAATCCCTCAGGTCTGAAGAAAAGATAAAACAATACAGGAGGGATGACATTTCCAATCACTTTAATGAGCCAAAAATGACAAGTTCTTGACAATCTTTTCATATTTAACGAGTCTGAAAAGGGTTTAAAAAAGACTCGATTTTGAGGAACAAGTGGTGTCTAGCACAACAACTATTTCCCTGTGAATTCGGAACTTCTCAAAACATGTTGAATTCTGTGAAGAGGCTGGCTAATAAGACCACTCTTCGCGACGATCCTCATTATCAACATAATTAGAATTCTTATTAATTTTAGTTGATGTAGAAGAGATCATATGACAGGTTTCCACCGTGGCCACTTCTGCAAAACTAGATGGAGACGGGAGGGCAAAAGTACCCATTAAGGAAGGGTCTTTTAGGAGACCTACTCCGATATTTTGAAGCGATTGTGAACTTCCATGGATCAATGGAATGGTTCCAGTAGCTTGTGAAGTATTAGAAAAAAAGACTAGTT
The DNA here is from genome assembly GCA_031772625.1 of Pinus tabuliformis. Taxonomy (NCBI): domain Eukaryota; kingdom Viridiplantae; phylum Streptophyta; class Pinopsida; order Pinales; family Pinaceae; genus Pinus; species Pinus tabuliformis. The sequence continues at coordinate 2,069,949,001 of CM062817.1, read as the reverse complement.
GGTCAACAATTGTGATTCCACTTTGGAAGGGAAATGCAATCTTTCTAAAATATGTAGACACAACGGCAGCCATAGGATAAACCCAGGGTCTTCCTAGTAAAATATTGTAGTCAAGGAGCCCATCGATGACCTCGACTTCAATCTCTACTGTATTGACCCCTAGTTCAACTTGCAAGCTACTTAAAATCCCATACGAAGTGTACGTTCTTCCATTGAACTCTTTTAATGTTGTTGGTGATCGTGACAAGGGTGTCGAACCAAGAGTTTTCCAGCAACTCATTGACATAATATAGGTAGATGCCCCCTCATCAATGATGGTTCGATGAACATTTTTATTGAGGGATTTTACCTATATAAGGAAAGCGAGTTGGGCCGGTAACTATGGTGTATATCCTTTATGATCAAAGGCCACAAGATTGGAATCCATTGGATCTATCCCACCTATTGCTGATAACAAAGCTTGCTTTTGGGAGGGACAATTTTGCAATACCTCAAGTGTCGACATAGCAGATGGCGATTGAGCCAGATCCTCCACTATATTATAATTCTGAGCAGCTCGAGCACGAGGATTAAATGTCAATTTATGTACGACTCCCTTTGGTGGCTTTATAGTTAATTCAGGAATAATGGGTGGAACAACTTCTGGCGAAGTCGTTGTCGAAGCACTAGGTTGATCAGTATCCCGGTTGTTTGACGATGATGGATTCCCATAATATTTACTCCTTGTCAATACCAAAGCATCATTTTGCTTTTTTCCGATGGATAGCATAAGCACCTGGGATGTGGAAGCATTATCGGTTGCAACCATATTAGTTTCTGGGTTTGGAAACAGATCAGTCAACACCGCTGAGGTTTTCGAAGCCTTCAAAAGTTTTGAAACCTCAGATCAATGTGGACAGTCTCTCGTATAATGCTCCTCGTTACAGATTAAACATCAAAAACGAGGAGGTTTCTTTGCCACAGTAGGGTTTTCAGATGATTTTCAGGAGTGGAATTCTTCGGTTTCTTCTTATTGTTTTTCCCTTTCTTCTTGCCCCCTGGTTTCTTTGGATTTTTTCCTTTATCAGATGACACTGCATTAGTCTCTGAGGAAAGAGAATTTTCATTTTCATTTTGATTAGAAATAGCAATAGCTTGACTAGATGGACCCCTTGTGGTTTGCGTGCTTGAGGCACCGATCACACTGTCACTGGCATGAGAGTCCCTATTCGATTTAGGAGGAGATGGAATGGAAAAAGATGGTCTAGGAGTGTCAGGAATTTTGTCGTAGAGTGTGCTAGATTGAGTGTAGATCAAATCTAAATATTGGGCACGAGCAATGACTTTCTATTCAGTGAAAACTCCTCCTTTTGCCACATCCTTAGTGATAGATGGCAATAAGGACTTAATAAACCACTCAGCTAAAAGTTGATCAGGAACATATGTCTTTATCATTCGACGACGATGCCTCCACTCATGAATATGATTAGATATGTGAGTTGACGTGGTCTGTTTAAAATTGGTAAGGAGTTCTATTCCAGTTTCGTACCTGATGGGTAACTGAAAGTGGGTTAGAAAAGTAATGGCAAGGCTGGTGAAGTTATCAAACGAAGCTCTAGGAAATTCAATGTACCATTTCACTGCTGGACCAGTGGGCGTTCTTTGAAAAAGACGAAGTCTAATCAAATCGTCATTTAAAGTGTTAGATGATCACCACAAATGAAAAGTCATTAAGTGATTCGATGGATCTTCACCTGGATTTCCATTGAACTTAGGAATGTCAAAGGGGAGTTTATGAGGAATTATCGGCCACCAAGGGGCGTATGCAATTGGATCATTTGTTAGCCGGTTCAAATTTGGTAATTCTAGAGTTGCTACAAAGGAAACTACTGATTCATGTTGGGTGGAGCATACCCAGGATAAGATGGAACCGCCTGAGCAGTAGGTCTTTGTATACCAGCATAATGCATCTGTTGCTGGTAACTTTGATAAGGTTTTTGGACATAACCAGTATAGTGTGGTTGTTGATAACTGGTTTGAAAATGTGGTTTTCCATAACCTACAAAGCCTTGTTGCCCAGGTCCTCAGTAGGCTTGATATTAACCAAATCCAGTCTGATCTTGTAAACCAAGTCCAAACTAAAGTTGGGTTTGTTGGAATTGCGATTGTTGATATTTTTTCCACCACGATTGTTGGACCGTTTTCTGTTGCCCAATACCGCAAGATTGACCAAGTTGTGGATTGACAATACCCGTTGGTTCCTGAGTCATTCTATATAAAGGAACACTAACCTGAGGTTGTGGTTGAGCCATTGAGACAAGTGGATTTTGTATCACAACTTGAGAGACTTGAGGTTGAGACACAACAGGCTGTGCTTGTGTTTGCGACACAGTCGTAATAGCAGGTGTAGTGGGAATATTCGACACAGGTTGGATCAATTGTATTTGATATACAACCCTTGGTTGTTCTGGCAGTATTGGTATCCAACCACTAGATGTAATTCCAGCTTGACCTAAATATTGTTGGAAACTCTCATATGGTTGTTCCCTAGGAGGAAACAATGAAAAAGCATATTGCTCTCCATATGGTGGCAATCTAGTATTTAAAGGATATATCAGTCTTTGAAAACTAGTTTGCCCAAATTGATACTGGTATGCATGATCAAATTGCTGAGTTTCAACATAAGAAAGACCAGATGGGACTCCGGATGAATAAATAGGAGTAGACCATGGTTCCGAAGTAGCCTCTGAGTGGAATCCAGCTAGCAATTGATAACCAACTGGAATAGATGTTGTACCATAAAACATGGTAGGAATAGCAGCAGGAGGTTCTGCCGCCACTGCATCAGATGAAACATTCCTAGATGTTGATGGTTTCTCAGACATGTTTAGTCTATCGAAAAGCTCTCCAAGCGATTCGACAAAAACTCGCCATGAAGGAGGATTAAAAGAACCAAACTCAGGAGTAGAAGGATACAAATGAATCTCAGTTCCAAAATGAAACAGGGTACTAGATGGGGAATCCTCTGCTATCTCCTCTATAGCAATCAAACCAGGTGGAAGAGGTAGACCGTCAGGTCTGTAAAAGATTTATGGAGCCAAAGAAGGTATAGCTTCTGCAGTGACAGGTATTGGAGGGGTGACACCTTCTGAATACTGAAACTCAACTTCCATATGTTCAGGTAAATGAAATTTAGTCTAAAAGGGAGGTTCTTGAACAACTACTGGTTCAAATGTAGCCTAAGTTTGAACTAAGATGGGTTCTGGATCAACTCTAGATGGATTTGTTTCAGGTATAGAAGTGTCTACCGTTACACTAGGATCAGTTCTAATGTCCTCATGTAGCTGCAAAACTTCTTCTGTGAAAGCAAATGTACCAGAAATAATTGGAGTAACTGGAGTCTCTGCCGACGTTGAAACAAAAGTTTCAAATAAACTCAGTTAAACGAGACCACTTTGTCTAGATTGGATTCGCTTCCGGAGTCAAAGAAGGTTGACTCGCTAGTCTCCGCGAACGACGGGGTTTTGGAGTCCATAAATGTAATTGGCATTTAATCCTGTACTCAGCTCTGTGGGCATATAGGACTTCGGTGAGAAATGCGATCGGATTTACACCCTTTTAGTTGGTGTATGATCTAGAAGTAGTCTTACCAATTCAGTGCGAGATCTCATCCCTCAAGCTTGCAATCGATCTAGTTACCAAAAGTTCTGAAGAAGAGGCTTGTTTCTTCGAATTAATCCATCTGGATGGAACCCGTCATGATGCCACGTTAGCTAACGAAGCACATAAGAAACGCGTCAATGCGCAATATGACCAAAATGTTAAGCCTCATGTCTTCTCAGAAGGTGACCTGGTCTTGCTTTACGATTAGGATTCTGACAAATTAGGAGCAGGTAAATTTGAACCATTATGGATGGGCCCTTACATTGTTAAACGTGTATTGACAAAAGGAGCCTACGAGCTAGTCGATTATGATGGGATTCCATTATTACAGCCCCGAAACGGGTTGTATCTTAAACGTTAATATGCTTTATTAACTATAGTAAACTCATTGTACATATGATTTTATTGCATTTTTGAGTGTTTTCTTTTAGTCTAGTTGTCATTTTGGTTAGGTAATCCACTTCTCATTTGTTGTATATGTCAGTCTTTCTGGAACCATTTGTTGGGTATGGCGATGGAGCTAGTCGTAGTACGCAGAACCTATCTTCTACGGCCTGGGCCATTTTTTCTCCAAGCAGCGAGCTAGTGAGTTTCAAGGGGATATGTATTGGTCAATCGATGAAAAACATCGCTGAGTATAGCACGTTGATTGAACTTCTCTCTGATGCCATTTCACATGGCCGACTCATTGTCAGGCTAGATTCACAACTCGTCATTCTACAATTTACTGGTGTTTATTCCTTTCGAAACCCAACTATTTATCGCATGTTCCTAAGAGTTAGGATTTTGGAAATACATTTTTATTCCATTCAATATCAACACATTTCCAGAAACTTAAACACATTGACTGATTCATTAGAAAACTGTGTTAATAGGCATTTGTAGCATTTGTAAAAAAAGCATTTCACATCAACATTTAAGTTAAGTTCCAAAGCGTTGTTAGGTTAATTGAAGTTCATTTTAAAGTTGATCTTGTTTATAGTTTTCATTTCAATGGTTCACCACAGGATGATGATCTAAATTTCCTAAGATGCAATCTACAATGATAAACAATCGTTGTTTATTTGAACAATGAAAATCCTAGCTACTAGGGAAAGAAGATTACAGTGCTTTTAAACAAAGAGCAAAGAGCACACACTAGTGCATTTCCCTAAATATTATTTTCACATATAAATCAAAAAATATGCTAAATTCAAATCCATGTATTTGTTTTCGTTCTTCTTAATGTGAAAAAATCCAAAAAGGAAAACTAAATGTTACACAGATATGAAATATTTCACTCAAAATGACATTTTCAGAAATTTCTTCTTGAAAACAGAAAGGAAGAATCCACGACCATTTTCAATTTTGAATAAAAAATGCTTTCGAAACTTCAAATATAAAAAAATCAAATCAAATGCATGAATAAAAATTTCAATCGATTATCAAGGGAAGGAAGAATTAACGACACTTCTCTTTGTGACACAAAACAACAATTACGACACTTTTTGTACCAAAGCGACAAATCGATTTAAACAAATTTTCGACCAAGGATTGTAAATAAAAAAAAAATATACAAAAAAAACATTCACTAATCCTAATGTAATTGAGGCTGATCTAAGTGATACAAATAAGCTTCAGTAAAGAGGCACTGTTCATATGCAGTAAAACAACCAAACAACACTGAAAACAAGGTCAAAACCCTCAATTTCTAGAATGGAAAAAGAGTTAAGTCAATCATTGCACCTAGGCTTCATAGAATATGAGATGCATCACACTTACTGCACTTAGGAGGTGCTATGTATATTGAGTCACAGTGGGAGACAGTGCGATGGTCCAAGGAGCGCAACTGAAATGGGTTTTGGCTCAAATGTGGAGCTGTTTTCAATGAGTTAAGGTGGGTTTTGATGAACAATGAAGAGAAAAGTATGATGGAGTGTCTTGAGAGGTTACTGAGCTACCAAAAGGGCATCTAGATGTGCTTGCAAGTTAGATGTTCAATTCATAAACTAAACCAGAGATTGGCTGAAGCAGCATTCATCTACTATGCAATTGCAAAGCAAGAGCAGTTCAAAGGCTACGTGGATGATAAGAGTTGGAACTTTCGCTTGATTCCTTGCTTGATCTCTCTCCCCTTTGACAGAACCCACAAATCCTCCCTATACTTAACACGCTTGGAGAGTACCTACACAAGTACAGCAACAAAGAACCGGTAAAGCATCGTGATCTATTACAACATAAACATTACAAAATTAGATATATAATGCACAAATGATAACATTCACAAATGATAACATTCACAATTGCACAATCATATGGAAGAAAACTTGAAGAACTTTATTAATAGAAGGGAGAATTACAACCTAGTTTTCTATTCTAGCATCATCCTCCCAGCTTCAATCCTTCTTCACCTCATGAAATAGCAATGCTCTTTCTTCAATTACAAAATATCAGTACTTACCTGCAATTCACAACATTACAGCCTCTAGATCTCTTAGATGAGAGATCCATTTATAGATGTGTGCAAGGGTGTGAGTCATCTATGGGGTTTGATTAGTGTCATTCCACTTGTCACAATTGGTTCCACAAGAGAAGGGATAACTGAAGGTTTAAGATCCCTTAGTCATCCTTGGGCAAATTCAGAGAGGCAAGTGGCACAGGAGAAGCTTCTAGAAGATTCCATGAGCATCCATTTAGCAAATTTCCCAGACATTTGTCCATCCTCGCCCATCGCACCCTATAGAAGGCCTAAACAATATGCATCGCACCCTGGCAGCAGAGCAGTCAGTATGCATCGCACTTTGCCAATGGAGTAGTCAGTATGGTTCAGTTTAGGCAATTTCTAGATGGTTTCTCAGATGGAACTTTTGGGGACTCTATAAGTTATTTTTCATAGAATAATCCCTCAGGTCCGAAAAATGATAAAGTAATATAGGAGGGATGACATTTCCAATCACTTTAATGAGCTGAATATGACAAGTGCTCGACATTCTTTTCATGTTTAACAAGTCAGAAAAGGGTTTAAAGAAGACTCGAGGGATGAAATTTCCAAACACTTTAACGAGCTGACAATGACAAGCGCTCGACAATATTTTCATATTTAACGAGTCTGAAAAGATTTTAAAGAAGACTTGAGGGATGACATTTCCAATCACGTTAACGAGCTGAAAATGACAAGCGCTCAACAATCTTTTCATATTTAATGAGTCTGAAAAGGGTTTAAAGAAGACTCGATATTGAGGAACGAGTGGTGTCTTGAGTAGCAACTGGTTCTGGTGATTTTGGAACTTCTCGAAACATGTTGCATTCTATGAAGAGGCTGGCTAATAAGACCACTCATTGAAACTGTTCCTCAAAAAAGGTAAAAAAACCAAGTCAGAGCGTATGATCGGCCAAAATGATGGTGGTGATGGGATGTACACAACCAAGGCTCAAAAGGCTGATAGAATGGAAATCACAAAGGTTAATTATTGAGAATGGGTTCATTTTTTGATAAGCTTGAACCATGGGGAAACTATGCTTGGATTCGGTTTCATGTTTTCAGGAGCTTGAAACGAACAAACTATGCTTGGAGTCAGTTTCATTTTTACACAAGCTCAAAACGACAAAACTATGCCTAAAGTGTTGTTGGGAAAAGTATCTATTCAGAACGCCCCTATCCCACTCTAAGATGTGATAGTGCCTTAGCAACAAACAAGGAAAACTACTTGAGTATTCTTCTTTATGAAATGTAAATGAGGAGGAAGGATGTAACTAACCTGTGTCTTTCGCTAGTTTGTTGATCCAATCGCTCCTCTCTTCAATAGCTCCCAGCTCCCTGCTCCCTTACTGGCCCAGCTTCACCAAATTCCTGCAAGATCACAAGAGAGAGAAACTACACGAAGATATAGATATACATTCATAAAAAGCTCAAGATCAGATTAAGCTAAACATGCAAATGTAACAAAACATCATTGATACACAACATGTAGGAGAAACTCAAATAATTTTATTGATATGATAAGAAAGTCCAAAAGGAGATACAACCAAGTGAGTTCCGATCCAGCATCTACCTCCCAGCAAAGGAATCCCTTCCTCTCCTCCAACAAAGCATAAATCACCCAATGTACTAATCTCAATCTCAAACCAACAACAATTCTCTACAAAGTACAAAATTCCAGCCTTTGGATCTCTGGGATGAGGGATCCATATATAGATGTAAGCAGAGAGGATGAGTAAGCTTATGTTTTGACTTGTGGCTTCCCTTTGTCAGTTCTTGCTTCCACTTGGAGACTGAGAGCCTCTTACTCATCACTTGGTCGAATTCAGTGAGGCAAGTGTCATTGGAGAAGATTCTGGATGCTTCCATGGTCTTTCCACCTCGTTGAATGACTCTGCCACTTGTCATTTCCCGCTCAACGCACTTGGGTAGTGCATCCAAGTGCGTTTCAATGCACCTAGCCAGTGTATTCGGGTGCTTTGCAACGCAGGCAGCTAGTGGAGCTTCTGAATTGATCCTGAATTGACTGTTTCTGAGTGGTTTTTGGTGGAGAACTTCTGGGAGAAGCTGTCATTGGTTGACCTTGTTCCTTTAGGAGCTATAACAACATCTTTAGGGACTTTGGATCCCTTGGATTATGGACATTTCATGCTCAAAGCTGTAAGGCACAAAAATGTCTATAACATTTGCCCCCTAAAGTATGAGGCCGTTTATCGGGTGAAATGCTTTATTAGGAGGATCCGAAGTTCTTTCAATGCTGGGAGGAGACCTGTAATAAGATACCATACAATACATTATTTTTCATACTGTTTTCATGATCTAGCTGAGGCGGGCATTCCCATGCTCAAATTTATAAATTCATTTTTATGTACATAGGACAGACAATCGTCTGATGGTAGACTGATGATTCTGATGAAATCATTATCCTTTTGGTAAGATGATTATCTGTTCTGCAGTGCTGTACATGTCAATGTCTTTATTTTTCCTGAATATATATCGCAGCCCGAATGGATGAAACTAGATCTAGGGTCTTCAATCTTGTCCAATCTTCACTCGAAGTACAAGTCGATCCATGTGAGAAATGTTTTGAAGTCGAACATGGAAAGACATCGCTTGATTACCAGTCAATGATGTAAACTGTTAACAAGCGCGAGAGGAATCACCGATAATGATAATGACCCTCAAGGTACTGCAGTACAATTCACGTGGTGTGAATAAAGGACTTGGCGTCGAACACCATGCAAAATCTTTCGGTCGAAGGTCATTGATGTATACCTGTCGCCGGAAGTGAGAAACTTGCCATTGAGGCATGCAAGCTTCAAAGTAGTGAAGGGGGTGTTCCTAGATCAACTTCTTGGATAATGAGCTGATGTCGACAAGAAGTAATCCGTCAAAGGAGGGCCTTGATGTATCCCACATTAGTGACACGGAACGGAGCAAATGGTTTTGATGGAGGTGAAAATGATCTGATGATATATGGTTCAGGGTGGCGGTCATGAAATAATGAAGTATAATGTATGGTAGTGGATGGGACACGGTTGACTTCTCTGGATGACTTCTCTTGAACATATCGGCGACACTTATGTTGGGTCCCTATAATACTAGTGATTACCCCATTAATATTGTAATTATACCCCTTATTTATATTGTTGTGCCCCTATTACCCACATATTTTTATTTCTGTGCCCCATAGAATCCCTCTATTATTATTTTTGTGGCTTTATATTATTATTGTTAGGTCGGCTGAATTATATTGTGACTCCTTAGACTCCTATATATAGAAAGGAGGTTTTGTCATTTGTATCATCCAAGAATTGTTCATTTATGTAATGTAAAGGAGGTTTCCCCCTCGAAGAGGCTGAATTCTAAGGCGTTGATCTTTCTTTTCTATCTTTTCTTGAGCTGGTTTCATAACATTTGGTATCAGAGCTTTGGATTCTAGGGTTTCGCTGCTCCAAACAGGTCATAGTGGCAGTTTCGCTATAACTTTTTTTCTGTAATGTTTCAGAAGTCTAAAAAAAAACCCATTTGAGAAGAAATCGCACTGAACCTTGGTTCCGAATTTCATATTTTTTCGCACGATATTTTCGGAGATATGATCTGCGGAAGTTGGTCTTGTTGCATACTCCTGAATTACACTCAAAACAGGTGACTTGGGGAATATCGTCATAACTTTATTTCTGAGAATCGGATTGAAATTTCGTAAGAAGTTACAGAAAGAGGATGGACTTTAGTTTTCTTTTATATAATTTTCAGAGTCAAAGGTTGAAACAGTGACACGTGGCACGTCGTACAAGTTCGCTCTACTGAACTAGTCTATAATCAAGTCACTGTGGGAGATTTCGTATAACGCTTCCTTGGAGAATCCAATTAGGGTCAGACTTGTGGCATTGGAAAGAGGACACAGAGGGCTACTATAGGACACCAATTTAGAACTAGGTAATCAGAAAGTACAGAGATACATCGGAGGCAATATCGAGATCCTACAAAGTGAAAAAAGGTGTGTAGATTTTCTTTAATTTTTGCTTAAGCTTGGTTTGAAAATTTATTTTGAAGGAATTCAAAGGTCATATTAGAGAATTATTATTGGTAACTGATGCCCCGAGGAAAGAAAATGCAAACACCTAGTAAGGAGCCTGAAAGCTCTAGCATGACTCATGAAGAAGAAGAAGAAATGCTATATGATATATCAAAATTACAAGAACAAGTGCAACGAGTGTCAATTGCACAAAAAGCAACAGAATCTAAAATGGATGGTTTAAGGAAAGATGTAGAAGCTAAGATGGACGGTTTAAATAAAGGTGTAGAAGCTAAGATGGATGGCATGGAAGCTAAGGTGAATGGCATGGACGCTAAAATTGATGGCATGGATGATAAGATGGATAAGTTGCTACAAGAAATGGTCACTAAGGGTGAAAGAGTACTAAAGGAAACTCATGATGAGAACAAAAGAAATGTTAATCATGATTCCATAGACTCTAATGTTGGATCGAAGACTCACCATGTTCCAAAAATCGATATGAGGAAGTTTGATGGCAAGGATCCCGCCACATGGATATTACAGATGGAGCAATTCTTCGATCTCAATAATGTGCAAAACACACAAAAGGTACGTATGGCAACTTTATATTTGGAACCAAATCAGTTTGTATGGTATCAATGGCTTTGTTCTCGTAAACAATTTATCACTTGGGCAATTTTTACGGAAGAATTGATAGCACATTATGAGGATACAAAAAGCAACACTTTTTTTAGCCAATTGATAAGTCTCAAACAAAAGGGTTCAATAATGGAGCACATTGAGGAGTTCCAAAAATTGAACATAAGGGTAAAATATATTCCAGAGGAGCATAGGATTGATGTGTTCATAGGGTCTTTAAAGGATAATATCCAACATGATGTGTGCCTTTGGGAACCTGATTCATTAGAGAAGGCATTCAGGTTAGCAAGAAAAATGGAAAGCAAAATTATGGCAACTAGGAAGCATACCATTCACAACTATAAAGACGGAAGTGTTGTTGCCCATAGTCTTCCACAACCTACAAGGTTGACACCACAACAATTGGAAGAAAAAAGAGCAAAAGGGCTTTGTTACAATTGTGATAGCAAATACACAAAAGGTCATAAGTGTGCTGAGAAGAAATTATTCTACATAGATTGTGAAGAGGAAGAAGAAAAGGAGCAAGAAAGGTCAAAAGAAGAGGATATATTCCAGGAACAAAGCCTAGATGAAGAACAAATAAATCCGACCATATCTTGTAATGCATTGGCGGGAATTACCACTCCTCAAACCATCAAGATAGAAGGACAAATCAAGAAGAAAAAGGTAATAGTGTTGATTGATTCAGGAAGCACCCACAATTTTATTCATTGTAGGGTAGCAAAAGAATTGAATTGCTTCCTATATCCAGCACCAGAGTGTCAAGTGATGATTGCAAATGGAGGAACAATAAATTGTTCTGGAAAGTGCCATAATATCAAGCTATCCATGGGAGAATATGTATTGACTAGCCCAATGCTTTCCATTCCAATGGGAGGTGCTGATGTTGTACTAGGAGTCCAATGGCTACAATCCTTGGGTACAATAGCTTTTAATTTTCAAGAACTTTTCATGAAATTTTCTGTGGAAGGAAAGGAAGTTGAATTAAGGGGTATTGCAGGGAAACCAGGAAAGATAATCAGCTCTAATGGCATGACAAAGCTTCTAAAAAAGGAGCAAAGAGGTGTAATTGCACAATTATGTTCGCTAGATGTTTCCACATTGGAATCATCTATTTCTCCAGATCTCCAAAAAGTCCTGGACAATCATTCCAAGGTATTTGAGACTCCCAAAGGTCTCCCACCTATGCGTGATCATGATCATGCTATTCATCTGATTCCAGGAAGTGTTCCTCCAAACATCAGGCCGTACAGATATCCATATGTCCAAAAAAGTGAAATTGAACGTATGGTTGCAGAAATGCTAGAGGCTGGTATAATTCAACCGAGTCAAAGTTCTTTCTCAGCTCCAGTAGTATTGGTGCACAAGAAGGATGGATCATGGCGCATGTGTCCAGATTATAGGGAGCTCAACAAGCTCACTATTAAAGATAAGTTCCCCATTCCTGTCATTGATGAATTACTGGATGAATTGCATGGATCAATTTACTTCACCAAGTTGGATCTTCGTTCGGGATATCATCAAATCAGAATGAAGATTGAAGACATTCCGAAAATGGCATTTAGAACTCATGAGGGTCATTATGAATTTTTGGTCATGCCTTTTGGCCTTACCAATGCACCTTCAACATTTCAAGGTTTGATGAATTCAATTTTCAAACCATTCCTTAGAAAATTTGTGTTAGTATTTTTTGATGATATACTAATCTACAGCAAGTCTTGGAAGGATCATGTTGAACATGTTGACAAGGTGCTACAACTATTGGAGGAGAAACAATTATATGCAAAAAGATCCAAATGTTTCTTTGGAGTCCAGGAGGTGGAATATTTGGGTCATATTGTATCTCATGAAGGAGTTAAGGTAGACCCTAGCAAAATTAAAGCCATTAAGGAATGGAAAATCCCCACATCCATAAAGCATCTGCGAGGATTTCTTGGGTTGACAGGGTATTATCGCAAGTTTGTTAAGAATTATGGGAGAATAGCAGCACCTCTAACAACATTATTGAAGAAAGATTCATTTTCATGGACTCCGGAAGCAACAAAGGCCTTTAAACATCTTAAAGAGGCAATGTGCCAAGCACCGGTCTTAGCTACACCGGACTTCACAAAAACCTTTATTGTGGAATGTGATGCTTCAGGAAATGGAATTGGTGCTGTTCTAATGCAAGATGAAAGACCCATTGCTTTTGAAAGTCGTCCAATCAAGGGAAAGTTTTTAAGCAAAGCTATTTATGAGAAGGAAATGTTGGCAATACTCCATGCACTTAAGAAATGGCGACCCTACCTAATGGGAAGACACTTCAAGGTAAAAACGGATCATGATAGCCTTAAATACTTTTTAGAACAAAGATTATCCTCTGAAGAGCAACAAAAGTGGGTCACAAAGATGTTGGGTTATGACTTTGAAATCATCTACAAAAAAGGGAAGCAAAATGTGGTGGCAGATGCACTCTCAAGAAAGGATGAGGATGTGGAAGCATTGTTGTGTGCCATTTCTATTATCCAACCAGATTGGATAAACGAAGCAAAGGAGGAATGGAAGAATGACGAAGAAGTGTGGGCACTTATTCGAAAGCTACAACAAGATTCCAGTACTTCTGATACATTTAGCTGGAAAAATGATTCGTTATGGTACAAAGATCGCTTATACCTCTGTAAGAATTCCCAGCTAAAACAAAAGATTCTTATGGAATTGCACACTTCTCCCTTAGGAGGGCACTCAGGATTTTTAAAAACTTACCACAGGGTTAAGAAGGAATTTTTTTGGGATGGCCTTAAATCAGATATTCAAAAGTTTGTGGCGGAATGTTTGGTTTGCCAACAAAATAAAGTTGAAACAATTAAGACACCGGGTCTATTACAACCTTTATCCATTCCAAGCCAACGTTGGGAGGAGGTTTCAATGGATTTTATCACAGGTTTACCCAAGTCTGAGGGAAAGAGTGTCATCATGGTGGTAGTTGACAGACTTACCAAGTATGCACACTTTTGTGCATTATCACATCCATTTAAAGCCAGTACAGTTTCTACTGCATTTATGGAAACAGTTCAAAAGCTACATGGAAACCCAAAGATTATTGTAAGTGACAGAGATCCCATTTTCACTGGAAATTTTTGGACAGAATTATTTTCTTGTCTTGGTACTCAGTTAGCTCATAGCTCATCTTATCATCCTCAATCTGATGGGCAAACTGAGATAGTAAACAAATGTTTGGAAGGATATCTTCGTTGCTTTGTATCTGATAAACAGACACAATGGGTCAAATGGTTGCCTCTGGCTGAATGGTGGTATAACACTTCCTTCCATACAGCAACAAAAATGACCCCATTTATGGCACTTTATGGGTATCAACCACCATCCATCACATCATATTTAAGAGAAAATTCTAAGGTTCAAGCAGTGGAACATCACATCGAACATCAACAACAAGTCCTCCAACTCTTAAAGGATAACCTCGTGTTGGCACAAAATAGAATGAAACAACAGGCAGATCAACATCGCAGTGAAAGAAGTTTTGATGTAGGTGATTGGGTATTCCTACGGCTACAACCATATAAGCAAATGTCCCTAAAGCAAGCTAAGAAGGATAATAAATTATCACCAAAGTATTATGGTCCGTACAAGGTGTTGGAAAAGATTGGTACTATGGCATACAAATTGGAGCTTCCTGCAGCTTCTCGATTGCACCCAGTTTTCCATGTTTCATGTTTAAAGAAGGTTATAGGCGACAAGCTCCCAGTTCAAACAATATTGCCAGAACTTGACGAGGAAGGAAAAATTATATTGGAACCGGAAGCAGTCACAGAAACAAGAACTCGACAGCTACGAAATCGATCAATTTCAGAGTATCTTATCAAGTGGAAGAACTTATCCGCTGAAGATTCCACATGGGAGGATGAGAATTTTATGCAGAAGTATCCAGAACTGCTCAAGCGTTGAGGACAACACTTTTTTGAAGGAGAGGGGCATGTTGGGTCCCTATAATACTAGTGATTACCCCATTACTATTGTAGTTATACCCCTTATTTATATTGTTGTGCCCCTATTACCCCATATTGTTATTTCTGTGCCCCATAGAATCCCTCTATTATTATTTTTGTGGCTTTATATTATTATTGTTAGGTCGGCTGGATTATATTGTGACTCCTTAGACTCCTATATATAGAAAGGAGGTTTTGTCATTTGTATCATCCAAGAATTGTTCATTTATGTAATGTAAAGGAGGTTGCCCCCTCGAAGAGGCTGAATTCTAAGGCGTTGATCTTTCTTTTCTATCTTTTCTTGAGCTGGTTTCATAGCAACTTATGTGATGGATTGGCAGCATTTACCCCAAAAGTGGATGGTATAGCGAGACCATGGTGATGTGATCGGTGAATGAAACAACCCAACCCGACTCAGGCACGGAGTGGAAGTGTCATGTTCAAGAGCGACTTGCTACCAATAAAGGTTCTTTGAGTTTCTTCCCAATTTTTCCCCAGTCATTGCTGACCAGTACCTCTTTATTTTTATCAAGCTTGAGGAGGATAACATATGCTTGTTCTATAATTTTCCCTTCAGGCAAACCCATTGCTATGTTTTAATGAGCCTAGCGATAGTGAAACTCGCTCTCGTCTAAAGACAAGTTTGTCACTATTAATCTTTTTAACGAGCCGAACAAAACAAGCGCTCGATCTTTTTGTGCAATAATCCCTCAGGTCCAAAAACATTAAAATCTAGAGGAGGGATAGCTCTTCCTGTCGCTTTAACGAGCTAGAAGGCCAAAACTCGGCAATCTTTTCATATTTTACGAGTCAAATGAAAAGAGCTTAAAGAAGACTCGTCTTTTGAGGAACGAGTGATAAAATGGGTAGCAGCTGATTCCAGGTAAGGGTTGGAATTTTCCAAGCACGGCAGTGTCACAAGGATGGCTAGTGAAATCACTCTTCGTAGCTGTTCCTCAAAATGGGTAAACAATCATATGGAGGTGAATGATTGGCCAATGGAAAAGTGGAGGTGACGGTGCAAAAACGACCAAGGATTTAATGGCTAATAATGCTACATTCACGATGGTCATTTACCGGAGGATAGTTCATTTTTTAACGAGCTTAAACGCGGGTTGAAACACTTGCTCGATCTTATGTTTATTTTTTAACGAGCATGAACTATGCGCTAAAACTGCTCGATCTTATGTTTATTTTTTAACGAGCATGAACTATGCGCTAAAAATTCTCGATAATCCAGTCATATGATAAGAATGGCTCATGTAAGATGCCATTTTTTATGGAGCTTGCGCCTTACAAAGCTATGCCCCGCATCCTTTTGTTATGCAAGTTCGGCAACGACTAATCCTACGAGTTTAAAGAGTTAGACCTACGGGTTTAAAGGGAGGACCTAAAAATTTAAAAAAATAAATAGCCACCCCTTTGCTTGCACTCCAAAAGGTTTGCATGCCCCCAGGTATAAAACAGAGTTTCAAGGTTACCTCTACTTCACTTCTGCCAAAACAATTGTTTTACCGAGAGAGGCCTACCTATTTCAGGTTACCCAAAGATTTTTCTGTTAATATTTCAAACAAAACACTTCTTCGGCGATGTCTACCGAGATAAACAAAGGTGAGCGACGAGGCCCGCCAACTCACATAACTTTGACAAAAGAATCTTATTCTAGAATAACCCCTATCTCAATCACGGACGGGGTATAGACTAGTCATATTCTCCCGCGGAAACCTACCTTATACCCAAAGTTTTCCTGCCGAAGCAGACCAGGACGCATGCCCCCTGGGTTCCAGTCATATCCCTCCGAATTACTCACGCTCATCGGGAGGACGGACCGTGGGTTGAGACATTTCTTGCGTGAAGAGACCATTTAGGGATGGTATATGACTATTTGTGATGCATGATCCAGGAAATGAAAGCTGGTCCACGAGCTTGACCACTCTTACTTCGTGCGGAAAACACATTACTCTAAAGAGTGAGGAGACGATGGCTCTCATGCAATATATATAGTCTCGTCCAAGGAGTAGGTTATAATCCAAGGGTCCTTGAACGACCATCACATTCATTTGAACGATCTTCCCTTTCAATGTTATGGGCACATTGGGGAGGATCCCTAAAGGTCGACTGGTTCCTTTATTAAAGCCTATCAGATTTCTCATTTCAGGCAAAAGCGATGGCGAACCAAGCGCTTTCCAAGAAATAGAGGAAAGGATGCTCACAGATGCCCCCTCATCAATGATGGTGCCAGCCATGACCATTCTATATTTGGACGATAATTCTGAATGGTATGCTTGCTGGCAAATGGGGTCTGCCTAGTTGGTTCCAGTCGAAGGAGACAACTAGGTTGCTTGGTGGTGGGACCGAGTAGACGGCCGGGTATCGCTCTGACGAACTTCCTTCCTGCGATAAAGGAATGGGGGCATTTCCCCCGTGCTCGTCGGAGTCTGTGTTGATCAAGAGAATTTGGATGGTGTCATCTTTATCCTCTTCAGTGACTGTATCATTCGAAGATAAAACCTCTGAAGGCAAGACCGGGTCAACTGCCGCCTCGACCTTTTGACTTTCGTCGGGTATGGATTCAGCTGGTTCATCTTCAATGACCGGTGCTTCAACTGACCACTTGAGTGGGCCAGCTGGATTTTCAACTAACGAAGGACTTGGCAAGGGTTTTTTATATCCAGGAGGAAGTCATAACGGTGAAACCGGATGATCATCCAAAACTCTTTTAGCTTCGTCTAAGAAGGGACAACGGTGGATGGTGTGATTGCCTTTGCACAGTTTAAAGGGAGATCTAGCTCTCCCTTTTTGTCCTGGGACTTCACTTTCGCTAGTTGACGGTGTGCTTTCAACATGGCTATCAGAGGTTGACGCCACCGAATTGTGCAAACGGGGAGACAAGTCCCTTAGTATTCGAGGGATGCAGGGAAAATCTCTGTGAAAGTGGTCTCCCTTGCAAATGACACATGGCGATTTAGGCCTGGTCAGTGCAGTGTGTGGATTTTCATTAGATGACACTCGTTTGCCCCCAGTCGCTTTTGGCTCCTTCTTCTTCTTCTCTATCTTCTTATTTTCCTTCTTCTCCTTAGGAACTTGACTTTTGGCTTCGCCAGCCCCATCAAGCAAAGAGGAAGGAGGAGAGGAAGAATTATAGGAAGTAGAAGGTTGGTGGGTAACTCTGGACTGGTCTAACTGCTGATTCGACTGTTCAGGAATAGTGGTGTTTTGAACGACATTGGTTGAGAAGAGCCAGACTGGCAAGCCAATTGTCAGTCCTGGAAACGACAATGTGGCCATATGGGGCGCACCAACATCTCCCCAAGAGGAGAAAGGACTAGGATTTCCACCAAGGGGAATTCCTTGGTTGGTAGGCTCCATTTTCTCAACCTAAAGATCAACGCAGGAAAAAGGGTATGAATATTCCGTTTAAAATAAATTTTAACGACGCTTGGACACAACTTGCTTTTTCAATTTTAAAGAGTCGAGAAAAAGCAAAAGATGACTCTAGTCTCCAATTTTTAATGAGCCTGAAGTGACAAGTGCTCAGATGGACCTTTTCCATTAAGGAGTCTGAAAAGGAATGAAAGGGACTACTCTGGAGTTCTAGGTAGAGGGTGTGCCAAACCAATCGCAAAACCGCAGAATACTTTTTAAGGTACGGGCGGTCAATCTTCCCGAATGCTGTGTTCAGTGCATTGCGATCAGTAGGGCGGCCGACATGACTTCCTATGGATAAAGGTTTTATGCCTATAGGGGTCTCCCAATATATACTCGACGATACGTGGGAGCACAATCCGTACTGGTGCTTATCGTCTCTCAGGAGGAATCACCCAACCATCAGTGAGGCCAACAGTCATTAGGTTTTACGACGCCGGAACACGTCTCTAGCCTAGACCTCTATGTTGTGTGTTAAGTGACAAAGCGTTGTTCAGTTCATTCAATTTATTTTAAGTTGATCTTTTTTAGAAGTTTGCCTTTTTGGATCACCACGAGATGTAGATACAATTCCTAAATGCAGTCTAAAGATGATAAACAAGCTTTTATCTCTTTTCAACAATGAAAATCCTAGCTACAAGGGGAAAAGAAAGACACAATCTTTTCTCAAAGAGCAAAGAGCACACTGTAAATGCACTTTTCCTAAATCAAACCATACAAACTATCAATATGCAAATGCACAAATGCATGTATTTGTTTTCACTTTCTTAATATTGATGCCTAAAAAGAAAGTTGTTGTACAAATTTGAATTCGATTTCAAGTGAAAACACAAACAAGACGATTATGACACTTTATGATTTTGAAGTAAACACTTGTTTCGACACTAGAAATTCACAAATTCAAACCAAAATACAAAAGTAAAAGCGCAATCAACTGTCAACAGCAAACAAACTTACTCTTAAGATCAAAACGACACTTACGACAGGTCTAGATCTAAGGGCGACAGTATGACTAGTTTACTTTTGTAATGGGAAACTGCAAATGATGTAACAAATACACAAAAAAAAATACAGTTTATTTTATACAACTGAGGTGGAATTAAGGCAAAGAAAAGGGGTTTTCAGATAGGTACACACACTGATAACAGGCTGTAAAAAACAGAGATAAAACTGAACACAAGGATGCAAAGAACCACAGCTGCACAGGGCAAAGGCTGATCAGCGCACCTGTTGCACAGAGAAACTGAATTGCAGCACAGGTAGCCCTCTCGAGACCTACGTTGAAATGCAGAGTCTCTTCACAGAGCCTGCGCTGAAGCAGAAATGAGAATTGTCTCCGGGTTCTGGGTCACGGTTTTCAGTTTAATCTATGGATTTTGGCCGGATAAAAGCTATCAATAAGGTACAATTAGAAGGATGGTTTAAAGGAGGACTAAGAGCTATCACAAAGGGCAGTTAGAGCATTTGTGTATCAACTTGTTCAGATCATAAATAGGCCCAGTGAGTGGACTAAAGTGGCAGATCTCTACTTTGCATTTGTAAATGGCAAATGCAGTTCGATTCTCCACTCCTAAATTTATGAGAAGAACAACAATAGAAACACAAATAAACTAACTAGATACGATCCCCAGTGGAGTTGCCAATTTGTTGTTGGGAAAATTATCTATTCAGAACGCCCCTATCCCACTCTTAGGTGTGATAGTGCCTTAGCAACAAACAAGGAAAACTACTTGAGTATTCTTCTTTATGAAATGTAAATGAGGAGGAAGGATGTAACTAACCTGTGCCTTTCGCTACTTTGTTGATCCAATCGCTCCTCTCTTCAATAGCTCCCAGCTCCCTGCTCCCTTACTGGCCCAGCTTCACCGAATTCCTGCAAGATCACAAGAGAGAGAATCTACACGAAGATATAGATATACATTCATAAAAATCTCAAGATCAGATTAAGCTAAACATGCAAATATAACAAAACATCATTGATACACATCATGTAGGAGAAACTCAAATAATTTTATCGATATGATAAGAAAGTCTAAGAGGAGATACAACCAAGTGAGTTCCGATCCAGCATCTACCTCCCAGCAAAGGAATCCCTTCCTCTCCTCCAACAAAGCATAAATCACCCAATGTACTAATCTCAATCTCAAACCAACAGCAATTCTCTGCAAAGTACAAAATTCCAGCCTCTGGATCTCTGGGATGAGGGATCCATATATAGATGTAAGCAGAGAGGATGAGTAAGCTTATGTTTTGACTTGTGGCTTCCCTCTGTCAGTTCTTGCTTCCACTTGGAGACTGAGAGCCTCTTACTCATCACTTGGTCGAATTAGTGAGGCAAGTGTCATTGGAGAAGATTCTGGAAGCTTCCATGGTCTTTCCACCTTGTTGAATGACTCTGCCACTTTTCATTTCCCGCTCAATGCACCTAGGTAGTGCATTCAAGTGCGTTGCAACGCACCTAGCCAGTGTATTTGGGTGCTTTGCAACGCAGGCAGCTAGTGGAGCTTCTGAATTGATCCTGAATTGACTGTTTCTGAGTGGTTTTTGGTGGAGAACTTCTGGGAGAAGCTGTCATTGGTTGACCTTGTTCCTTTAGGAGCTGTAACAACATCTTTAGGGACTTTGGATCCCTTGGATTATGGACATTTCATGCTCAAAGCTTTAAGGCACAAAAATGTCTATAACAGTAAGTCAGTTTCATTTTTACACAAGCTTGAAACAACAAAACTATGCTTGAATTCATCCAAGAGATCCAAAGGCTAGAATGTTGTGAATTGCAAGTAAGTTCTGATAGTTTGTAATAGAGGAAAGAGCATTTTATTGTTGGAGTGATCTTGCTATTTCATGAGGTGAAGAAGGATTGAAGCTGGGAGGATGATGCTGGATCAGACAACTGGGTTGTAATTCTCTATTCTATCAATAAAGTTCTTCAAGTTTTCTTCCATATGATTGTGCAATTGTGAATGTTATCATTTGTGAATGCTATCATTTGTTCATTATATATTTGATTCTGTAAGGTTTATGCTGTAATAGATCACGATGCTTTGATGATTCTTTTTTGCTGTACATGTGCAGGTACTCTCCGAGCGTGTTAAGTACGGGGAGGAGTTGTGGGTTCTGTCAAATGGGAGAGAGATCAAGCAAGGGATCAAGCAGAAGTTCCACGTTGGTTCCATTATCTTTCTCTTATCTATTTCATGTCGGGTGAAATGATTTATCATGAGGATCTGAAGTTTCAAACTCAAAGGTGACTTTCATAAGTATAAATACAATACATCATCATAATACAATTTTATGATCTAACTAAGGGAGGCATTCCCATGCTCAGCTTTATAAATTTCATTTCATGTACATAGATCATATAGTCATCTACAGATACAGACTTGTGATTCTTCAGATATAGAGTCATCATCCATGGTTAGGATGACCATCTGTGCAAAGCCTTTGTACAGTTGATGTTTTTATATCCCTGAATATATTGTAGCCTGGATGGATGAAACTAGATCTGGGCTTTTCAAACTCGTTCACTCTTCGCTGTATGTACAAGTCAATCCATGTGAAAAGATGTTCTAGAGTTGAACATGTAAAGACATCACCTGATTACCAACCAATGTTGTAAGTTTTTAACAAACGTGAGAGGAATCACCGATAATGATAATGACCCTCAAGGTACTACAGTACAATTCACATGGCGTGAGTATATGATCTGATGTCAAACACCACGCAAAAATTTTCGGTCAAAGGCCATTAATGTCAACCTTTCGCCAGAAGTGAGAAACTTGCCATTGATGTATGAAAGCTTCAAAGCACTGAAAGGGTTGTTTCTAAGTCAACTCCTTGGATAATGAGCTGATGTCAACAAGAAGTGACTCGTCATAGGAGGACCTTGATGTATCCCACATCTATGACACGAAACAAAGAAAATGATTTTACAGAGGTGAAAACGAACTAACGACAGAAGGTTCGGGAATGGCAGTCATCAAAAAATGAAGGTTGGAGGTATTGTAGTGGATGAGACATTAACTGGATTATGATTTCTCAACTTAATGACTTCTGTTGAACATGTTGGCGACACTAAGATGAACTGGTAGCGGTAACCCCAAAAGATGGATGGTATGAAAGACCAATGGTGAGATGATTGGTGAACAGAATAACCCAACCCAACTCAATAATGGAGACGAAGTGAAAGTGTCATGTTCAAGAGCGACCTGCTACCATAAATTCTTCAATTTATTTCCCTTTTTCCCCAGTCATTGCGTACCAGTACCTATTTATTTTTTTCAAGCTTGAGGAGGATAACATATTCTTGTTCTATAATTCATCCTTTGGGCAAACCTGTCGCTATTTGATGTTTTAACGAGTCTATCGACAGTGAAACTCGGTCTTGTCTAGAATGGACAAGTTTGTCGCTATTGTTTTAACAAGTTCAACGACAAGGATAACTCAGTCCTTTTCATGTTTAGAGAGTTTGAAAATGGATGAAAAGAAAACTCCATAAGTCCTTTTTTGTGAAGTAATCCCTCAGGTCTGAAAAAAGATAAAACTATACAGGAGGGATGACATTTCCAATCACTTTAACAGGCTGAAAATGACAAGCACTCGACAATCTTTTCATATTTAACAAGTCTAAAAAGGCTTTAAAGAGGACTCTATAATTTCTTTTTTGTTGAATAATCCCTTAGGTTCGAAAAAGGATAAAATAATACAGGAGGGATGACATTTCCAATCACTTTAACGAGCTGAAAATGAAAAGTGCTCGACAATCTTTTCATGTTTAAGGAGTCTGAAAAGGGTTTAAAGAAGACTCGAGGGATGACATTTCCAATCACTTTAACGAGCTAAAAATGACAAGTGCTCGACAATATTTTCATATTTAACAAGTCTTAAAAGTGTTTAAAGAAGACTCGAGGGATGACATTTCCAATCACTTTAATGATTTCTTCTATGTGTAACAGATAAGAGAAGGATAATGGAACTAACTTGGAACTTCCACTTGATCCCTTGCTTGGTCCCTCTCACCTTTGACAGAACCCGCAACTCCTCCCTGTACTTAACACGCTTGGAGAGTACCTGCACAAGTACAGCAACAAAGAACCGTCAAAGCATCATGATCTATTACAATGTAAACATTATAGAATCAGATATATAATGAACAAATGATAGCATTCACAAATGATAACATTCACAATTGCACAATCATATGGAAGAAAACTTGAAGAACTTTATTAATATAAGGGATAATTACAACCTAGTTTTCTGATCCAGCATCATCCTCCTAGCTTCAATCCCTCTTCACCTCATGAAATAGCAAGATCACAAGAACAATACAATGCTCTTTCTTCAATTACAAACTATCAGCACTTACTTGCAATTCACAACATTTCAGCCTTTGGATCTCTTGGATAAGGGATCCATTTATAGATGTGTGCAAGGGTGTGAGTCATCCATGGGGTTTGATTAGTGTCATTCCACTTGTTACAATTGGTTCCACAAGAGAAGGGATAACTGAAGGTTTAAGATCCCTTATTCATCTTTGGGTGAATTCAGAGAGGAAAGTGGCATAGGAGAAGTTTCTAGAAGATTGCATGAGCATCCACTTAGCAAACTATCTCGAACATTTTTCCATCCTTGCCCATCGCACCCTATAGAAGGCCTAAATAGTATGCATCACACTTTTCCAGTGGAGCAATCAGTATGGTTCAATTTAGGCAATTTCTAGATGGTTTCTCAGATGGAAATTTTTGGGGAATGATGTATTCAGATGATTATGTTCCTTTAGGGTATGAAACAACTCTTTTAGGGTTTGAATGAGCCCTAATACATTGACATCTAAGTTTGGGTTGATGTGCTCAAATATGTCTATAGCAGTTGCCCCCTAAAGCATTAGGTCGTAAATATTCATGTCGGGTGAAATGCTTTATCATGAGGATCCAAAGTTTCGAACTGGAAGGTGACCTATATAAGTTACAATAAAATACGTCATCATAATATAATTTCATGATCTCGCTAAGGGAGGCATTCCCATGCTCAGCTTTATAAATTTCATTTCATGTACATAGATCGGATAGTCGTTTGCAGATACAGACTAGTGATTCTTTAGATATGGAGTCATCATCCATGGTTAGGATGACCATCTGTGCAAAGCCTTTGTATATTTGATGTTTTCATATCCCTGAATATATCGCAACTCAGATGGACAAAACTAGATCTAGGGTCTTCAAACTTGTTCAATCTTCACTCGATGTACAAGTCAATCCATGTGAAAATATGTTCTGGAGTCGAACATGGATAGACATCGCCTGATTACCAGCCAATGATGTAAGTTGTTAACAGACATGAGAGGAGTCACCGATAATGATAATGACCCTCATGGTACTATAGTACAGTTCATGTGGTGTGAATATTGAACACCACGCAAAATCTTTCGATCGAAGGCCATTGATGTCAACCTGTCGCCGGAAGTGACAAACTTTCCATTGATGTATGCAAGCTTCAAAGCACGTAAAGGGTTGTTTCTAAGTCAACTTCTTGGATAATGAGCTAATGTCGACAAGAAGCGACTTGTCGTAGGAGAGCCTTGATGTATCCCACATCTATGACATGAAATGAAGCAATTGATTTCTGGAGGTGAAAATGAACTAACGACATAAGGTTTGGGAATTTCGGTCATGAAAAAATGAAGGTTGGAGGTATTGTAATGGATGAGACATTAACTGGATTGTGATTTCTCAACTGAATGACTTCTCTTGAACATGTCAGGGACACTAAGATGAATTGGTAGTGTTAACCCCAAAAGATGGATGGTATGAAAGACCAATGGTGAGATTACCGGTGAATAGAATAACCCAACCCAACTCAATAATGGTGATGAAGTGAAAGTGTCATGTTGAAGAGCGACCTGCTACCATAAATTCTTCAAGTTTTTTCCATTATTTCCCCAGTCATTGCTGACCAGTACCTATTTATTTTTGTCAAGCTTGAGGAGGATAACATATGCTTGTTCTATAATTTGCCCTTCAGGAAAACCTGTCGCTATTTGATGTTTTAACGAGTCTAGCGATAGTGAAACTCGGTCTTGTCTAGAATGGACAAGTTTGTCGCTATTGTTTTAACGACAAGGACAACTCGGTCCTTTTCATGTTTAGAGAGTTTGAAAAGGGATGAAAAGAAAACTCCATAAGTTCTTTTTCGTGAAGTAATCCCTCAGGTTCAGAAAAGGATAAAATAATACAGGAGGGATGACATTTCCAATCACTTTAATGAGCTGAAAATGACAAGCGCTCAACAATATTTTCATATTTAACGAGTCTAAAAAGGGTTTAAAGAAGACTCGAGGGATGAAATTTCCAATCACTTTAACGAGCTGGAAATGACAAGCGCTCGACAATCTTTTCATGTTTAATGAGTCTGAAAAGGGTTTAAAGAGGATTTTATTTCTTTTTCGTAGAATAATCTCTTAGGTCTGAAAAAGGATAAAATAATACAAAAGGGATGACTTTTCCAATATTTTTAACGAGTTGAAAAAGACAAGTGCTCGACAATCTTTTCATGTTTAACGAGTATGAAAAGGGTTTAAATAAGACTCGAGGGGTGACATTTCCAATCACTTTAATGAGCTGAAAATGACAAGTGCCCGACAATCTTTTCATATTTAACGAGTCTAAAAAATAGATAGCTATTTATAGTTTTCACAAAATGTTTTGTGTCCAAGACAAAACCGATCATCTGACCAAGAAACTCAAAATGAATGCAAAAAACCATCCTAGACTAGTGATGTTGGTGATAACATGTCACTGGCTATGTTATCATGCACAGGAGCCTAGTCCAACGACTCGGTACACCAGTAGTATGGCGTTGTAACCGCAAAGGTAACTCATCGGTCCTGACATCCTGGATGCTAAGAGTGAGGCCCTCAATCTGATCTTGCAACATTTCCAGGGTCTCTGATATGTCCAGATCCCGAAGGATGGCCCTCCCTACAGCCTCTCCTGCTGGAGGATCGTCTACCTCTCATGGGCATGCCACTGGTCGCATTGGTCTAATATCTGCACACACATATAAGTTTTTTTAGTCTTGGTAATATCAAATACACAAAAACATTATAAAACTGAAAAGACAAATATGTGGTCAAATCATTTTACCTGTAACACTCCACTGCTCACCAGCTAGTAAAGCCAAATCCAAATCGCCTCGGAAATCCATCATGGTATAAGGATACTCCGCAAATACCATATCCTGGTGTTGGAACCACTTGAAAAAGGCATCTAAGAAGGAGATCTGTGATTGGCCGACATGTCTAGCCATCAGATCCACCCATCTCTGCATCCGTGGTTCCCTCAGTGCTGGAAATCCCAGTGAAATGTTTTGAGGTTGCATCAGTGGAATTCTTTCCAAAGAAAAAGTAGTCAATATGGATTCATAACCAAATTTCATGGTTCTTCCATTCTTTACTTCGGACAACTGTTCTTTTATGATAGGAAGTATCGCTTCACACCAATTGAACACCTTCAGTTCTAAGCATTCCAGAGCATACTGCATGTAAGATCTGTTCGCTAAATGTAAGGCCACACTGTTAGCCAATCTAGCAAAGGTAAATAAAATGGTCCTCAAAGGTCGATCTATAACATCCTGGATATTTATCTTACCATCTCTACTGAGTTGACTTCCATCCCTACAGAATTGACGAATGTAATCTTTCACAGATTCGCCCCCACGAGCAAATCCTGATAGTGAAAGAGGGGCACCACGCCTCGACAAACCCATCAAAAAATAAATATCCACCACTATGAAAGGAATAGATTTACCTCTGATCTGGAATACCTGGCCAATAGGATCCCTTTCTTGATCTCTCTCCCCTTTGATAGAACCCGTGACTCCTCCTTGTACTTAACACGCTTGGAGAGTACCTGCACATGTACAAAAACAAAGAGTCATCAAAGAATCATGACCTATTACAGCATAAACATTACAAAATCAGATATATAACGAAGAAATGATAGCATTCACAAATGATAACCTTCACAATTGCACAATCATGTGGAAGAAAACTTGAAGAACTTTATTGATAGAAGGGAGAATTACAACCCAGTTGTCTGATCCAGCATCATTCTCCCAACTTCAATCCTTCTTCCCCTCATGAAATAGCAAGATCACTCCAACAATATAATGCTCTTTCTTCAATTACAAACTATCAGCACTTACTTGCAATTCACAACATTTCAGCCTCTAGATCTCTTAAATGAGGGATCCATTTATAGATTTGTGCAAGGGTGTGAATCATCCATGGGGTTTGATTATTTTCATTCCACTTGTTACAATTGGTTCCACAAGAGAAGGGATAACTGAAGGTTTAAGATGCCTTAATCATCCTTGGGTGAATTCAGAGAGGCAAGTGGCACATGAGAAGTTTCTAGAAGATTCCATGAGCATCCACTTAGAAAACTATCATGGACATTTGTCCATCCTCACCCATCACACCCTATAGAAGGCATAAATAGTATGCATCGCACCCTCGCAGTGGAGTAGTGAGTATGCATCACACTTTGCCAGTGGAGCAGTCAATATGGTTCAATTTAGGCAATTTTTGGATGGTTTATCAGATGGAACTTTTGGGGAATGATGTATTCAGATGATTATGTTCCTTTAGGGTATGAAACAATACAGGAGGGATGACATTTCTGATCACTTTAACAAGCTGAAAATGACAAGGCTTGACCTTCTTGTGAAGTAATCCCTCAAGTATGAAAAAAGATAAAACAATACAGGAGGGATGACATTTCCGATCACTTTAACAAGCCAAAAATGACAAGTGCTTGATAATATTGTCATATTTAACGAGTCTGAAAAGGGTTTAAAGAAGAATCTAATTTGAGGAACGAGTGGTGTCTAGAGTAGCAACTGGTTCTTAGTGAATTTAGAACTTCTCAAAACATGTTGAATTCTGTGAAGAGGCTCGATAATAATACCACTCATTGCAACTGTTGCTCAAAAGGGTAAAACAACCAAGTGAGAGCGTATGATCGGCCAAAGGGATGGTGGCGATGGGAGGTACACAACCAAGGTTGAAAAGGCGGATAGAATGGCAATCACAAAGGTTAATTATTGAGAATGAGTTCATTTTTTGACAAGCTTGAACCATGGGGGAACTATGCTTGGAGTCCTTTTCATTTTTTCACAAGCTCGAAACGACAAAACTATGCTTGAGGTTAGTTTTATTTTTACACAAGCTCGAAATGACAAAACTATGCTTGAAGTAAGTTTCATTTTTACACAAGCTCGAAACCAGATGGAAAATCACTGCAGTGAAGCAGCACGGTTATCCAACACCTTCTTGGTTTCATCCAGAATAGACAAAAGGTGAAGGGTGTGATAGACCTACAGGGAAACTTATCTTTACCATTAGGTGTATGCCCCCAAGCTTCATTACATTCACCTGACTACTCATGGTTATCAAGTGGATGGAACGGAGGTTCAAGTGATACTATTGATGTAAATGGACTATTTAGGGATGATGATTGACTTGGAGCTAAGCTTGGATCGGGGAATGAAAGCTGGTCAATGGTGACAATCTTGCCTTCATGTAGGAAACGCATCACTCGGAAGAGTGTTGAAACAATAGCTTCCATGTTATAAACATAGTCATGCCCAAGAAGTAAATTGTAATCTAACGGTCTCAGGACTACCATCACGTTTAGATAAATGGTCTTTCCTCCCAAAGTAATAGGTAACTTAGGAAATATCCCTAACGGTTGACTGGTTCCTTTGTTAAAGCCTAACAGATTCTGAGTAACAGGCACAAGCGGTGGTGAACCAAGTGCTTTCCAAGCAGTTGAGGAAAGGATACTCACCGATGAGCCTTCATCTATAATAGTGCAAGACACGATCATTTTACAAACTTGTACTATGATCCGGAAAGTTATATAGGAAGGAAGGCGGGATCTTGCTAGTCGATTCCAATCAAAGGAAGTGACTACACTACTTGGAGGGGGTACCGAAGGAACGGTAGAATTAACTACTTGAGTTACGATAACTGGAGGATTTTCCTCTTTTCTTGATGGTACATGTGGATTGCCCCCAAGCTCATTAGAATCTGAAGTAACAAAAAGAACTTGAACGGTATCATTTTCATTCTCTTCGGGAAAGGTACAATTAGCTGAAGGTGAAATTGGGTCAACCGTTACCTCGACCTATTGACTTTGGTTGGGTATAGACTCATAAGATTCACTTTCAGAGAAAGTGGTTTCGACCGACGGTTGATTTAAGTCAGTCGGTTCTTCAAATAGTGAAGGACTTAGGGAGAGATGGAAGTCTCTGTGGTGAAGCAAGATGGTTATCCAACACTCTTTTGGCTTCATCCAAAAAAGGACAAAGGTGAAGGGAATGATTGCCTTCACATAACCTACATGGAAACTTGACCTTTCCCTTTCGTCCATGAACTTTACTATCACTAGTTGATGGTGTGTTAAGAACATGATCTCCAAAGGTTGATGACATGGGATGGTGTGAACGGGAAGACCATTCTTTCAATATCAAAGGAAATCAAGGACAATCTCGACGAAAATGGTTGCCCACACAAATTATGCACGTAAATTTAGCTTTGGGAACTTTAATGGACGAATTTTCATTAGATGATTCATTCAAAGCAATGGTTTCTTGGTTGCCCCCTTGCTGAATTGGCTTCTTCTTCTTCTCCTTCCCTTTCTTCTTCTTCTCAGCCACCTGGTTACTAGTATCACTACTTTCACCAAGCGAAGAGGAAGAAGGGGAAGGAGAAACAAATGAGGAAGAAGGCAAAGGGTCAATTTCAGGTTCATCTGGAGGCATACTTGATTGCGAAGAAATTACGGAATTTTGAA
Organism: Pinus tabuliformis; assembly: GCA_031772625.1. Taxonomy (NCBI): domain Eukaryota; kingdom Viridiplantae; phylum Streptophyta; class Pinopsida; order Pinales; family Pinaceae; genus Pinus; species Pinus tabuliformis. The sequence goes on along the minus strand of CM062817.1, from coordinate 2,069,918,977 downwards.
CCACAGAGGTTGAGAACAACCATATTGGCAGGCCAATGGAAAGTCCCGGAAGGGATAATGTATCCATATAAGGAGCACCAATATTTCCCCAAGAAGGAAGAGGACTACGATTCCCCTCAAAAGGCATTCCTTGATCAGTGGACTCCAAATTCATCGCCATATGTCTTAGCCTAAGATCAACTAAGGAATAGAGATTTTATTCCAAATTTAATTAATTTCAATGACACTTGGACACAAATTTGCTTTTTCAGTTTTTAAGAGTTGAGAAAAAGCTAAATATGACTCTGGTCTCCTTCGATTTTTAATGAGCATGAAAGGACAAGTGCTTAGATGGACCTTTTCTTTTAAAGAGTCGAAAAGGAAAAAAAGTGACTACTCTGGAATATTTAGACAGAGGGATAACCAAACCAATCGCAAAACTGCAATATACAGCTTGGTGATAAATTAAAAAGAAATTACCAATGACTTATGTACGGTAGTCAATCTTCCTGAATGTTGTGTTCAGTGCATTGCAATCAATAAGGTAGCAGAATTGGCTTCCTATGGATAAAGAATATAAGCCCATTGTGGTCTCCCAATATATACGCGATGATACAGGGAGCACAAGTCCATTCTAGCACTTTTCGTATCAAGGAGGAGGAATCACCCAACCTTCAATGAGAACAATAGCCACTAGTTTTAACGACGCCGGAACATGTCACTAGCTTAGACTTCTAGATATGTTGCGTTAAGTTCCAAAGCGTTGTTAGGTTCATTGAAGTTCATTTTAAAGTTGATCTTGTTTAGATTTTTCCTTTCAATGTTTCACCACATGATGATGATCTGAAATTCTGAATATGCATTCTACAATGATAAACAATCGTTGTTTATTTGAACAATGAAAATCCTAGCTACTAGGGAAAGAAGATAGCAGTGCTTTTAAACAAAGAGCAAAGAGCACACACTAGTTCATTTTCCTAAATCTTCCTTTCACACACAAATAAAAAAGTATGCTAAATGAAAATGCTTGTATTTGTTTCTGTTCTTCTTAATGTGAAAAATTCCAAAAAAGAAAACTAAATGCTGCAAAGATCTGAAATATTTCACTCAAAATGACATTTTCGACAATTTCTTCTTCAAAAGAGAAAGGAAGACTCCACAACACTTTTCAATTTTGAATAAAAATTCTTTCAACACTTCGAATATAAACAAATCAAATCAAATGCATGAAGAAAAATTTCAATTGATTATCAAGGGAAGGAAGAATTCACGACACTTCTCTTTTCGACACAAAACGACAATTACGACACTTTTTGTATCAAAACGACAAATCGATTTAAACACATTTTCGACAAAGGATTGTAAATGATGAACCAATACACAAAAAAATTCATGAATTCTAATGTAATTGAGGCTAATCTAAGTGATACAGGTAAGCTTTAGTAAAGAGGCACTGTTCATATGCAGCAAAACAACCAAAAAAAACTAAAAACAAGGTCAAAACCCTCAATTTCTAGAATGGAAAAAGAGTTCAGTCAATCATCGCACCTAGGCTTCACAAACTATGAGATGCATAGAACTTACTACACTTGGGAGGTGCTAGGCATACTGAGTTACAGTGGGAGACAGTGCGATGGTTCAGGGATGCAACTGAAATGGGTTTTGGCTCAAATGTGGAGCTTTTTCAATGAGTTAAGGTGGGTTTTGATGAAAAATGAAGAGTAAAGTATGATGGAGTGTCTTGAGAGGTTACTGAGCTACCAAAAGGGAATCTAGATGTGCTTCGAAGTCAAATGTTTAATTCATAAACTAAACCAGAGATTGACTAAAGAAACATTCATCTGCTATGCAATTGCAAAGCAAGAGCAGTTCGAAAGCTACTTGGCTAACTTCAGGCTCTGTCTATAGTTTATCAAATTGAACGTAAAACAAAAAATAACAACAAACAAACATCTATCCATTCCCCAGCGGAGTGACCAATTTGTTTATGGGAAAACTATATTCCTATAGAATGCTAGCCCTCTAGGTTTGGCAGCTACTCTAGAAACAACAGTTTAAAGCAATTCAACTAATTCTTCTATGTGTAACAGATAAGAGAAAGATAATGGAACCAACCTGGAACTTCTGCTTGATCCCTTGCTTGAGCTCTCTCCCCTTTGACAGAACCTGCAACTCCTCCCCATACTTAACACACTTGGAGAGTACCTGCACAAGTACAACAACAAAGAACTGTCAAAGAATCGTGATCTATTACAACATAGACATTACAGAATCAAATATATAATGGACAAATGATAGCATTCAAAAATGATAACATTCATAATTGCACAATCATATGGAAGAAAAATTGAAGAACTTTATTAATAGAAGAGAGAATTACAACCCAATTGTCTGATCCAGCATCATCCTCCCAGCTTCAATCCTTATTCACCTCATGAAATAGCAAGATCACTCCAACAATACAATGCTCTTTCCTCAATTACAAACTATCAGCACTTACTTGCAATTCACAAAATTCCAGCCTCTAGATCTCTTAGATGAGGGATACATTTATAGATGTGTGCAAGGGTGTGAGTCATCCATGGGGTTTGATTAGTGTCATTCCACTTGTTACAATTGGCTCCACAAGAGAAGGGATAACTGAAGGTTTAAGATCCCTTAGTCATCCTTGGGCAAATTCAGAGAGGCAAGTGGCACAGGAGAGTCATCCTTGGACGAATTCAGAGAGGCAAGTGGCACAGGAGAAATTTTTAGAAGATTGCATGAGCATCCACTTAGCAAACTGTCATGGAAATTTGTCCATCCTTGCCCATTTCACCCTATAGAAGGCCTAAACAATATGCATCGCAACTTGGTAGTGGAGTAGTCAGTATGCATCGCACTTTCCCAGTGGAGCAGTCAGTATGGTTCAATTTAGGCAACTTCTGGATGGTTTCTCAGATGGAATTTTCAGATGATTATGTTCCTTTAGGGTATGAAACAACTCTTTTAGGGGTTGAATGACCCCTAATACATTGACATATAATTTGGGGTTGATGTGCCCAAATATGTCTACAACAGTTGCCCCCTAAAGCATGAGGTCGTAAATATTCATGTCAGGTGAAATTATTCATGAGGATCTGAAGTTTCGAACTAGAAGGTGACCTACATAAGTTACAATACAATACGTCATCATAATAAAATTTCATGATCTAGCTGAGGGAGGCTTTCCCATGCTTAGCTTTATAAATTTCATTTCATGTACATAGATCAGATAGTCGTCTGCAAATACAGACTGGTTCCATCTAATTACAAGAGAATCTCCTTTTCATCATGTTGGGGGCATGCAAACCACAATTCAAGCACAGTTTTTTCGTTTCGAGCTTGTGAAAAAATGAAACTGACTTCAAGCATAGTTTTGTCGTTTCGAGCTTGTGTAAAAATGAAACTAACTTCAAGCATAGTTTTGTTGTTCCGAGCTTGTGTAAAAATGAAATTGACTTCAAGCATAGTTTTGTCGTTTCGTGCTTGTGAAAAAATGAAAAGGACTCCAAGCATAGTTCCCCCATGGTTCAAGCTTGTCAAAAAATGAACCCATTCTCACTAATTAACCTTTGTGATTGCCATTCTATCAGTTGTTTGAACCTTGGTTGTGTACCTCCCATCACCACCATCCCTTTGGCCGATCATACGCTCTCACTTGGTCGTTTTACCCTTTTGAGGAACAGTTGCAATGAGTGGTCTTATTAGCCAACCTCTTCACAGAATTCAACATGTTTTGAGAAGCTTCGAATGCACCAAGAATTAGTTGCTACCCTAGACACCACTCGTTCCTTAAAATTGAGTCTTCTTTAAACCATTTTCAAACTCATTAAATATGAAAATATTGTCGAGCACTTGTCATTTTCGGCTCGTTAAAGTGATCAGAAATGTCATCCCTCCTGTATTGTTTTATCTTTTTTTCAAACCTGAGGGATTACTTCACCAAAAGGTCAAGCGCATGTCATTTTCGGCTCGTTAAAGTGATCGTAAATGTCATTTCTCCTGTATTGTCTTATCTTTTTTTTCAGACCCGAGGGATTACTTCACAAAAAGGTTGAGCGCTTGTCATTTTTTTCTCATTAAAGTGATTAGAAATGTCATCCCACGAATCTCCTTTAAACCCTTTTCAGACTCGTTAAATATTAAAAGATTGTCGAGCGCTTGTCATTTTCGGCTCGTTAAAATGATCGGAAATGCCATCCCTTTTGTATTGTTTTATCCTTTTTCGGACCTGAGGTATTATTTTACGAAAAATAACTTATGGAGTTTTCTTTCCATCCCTTTTCAAACTCTCTAAAGAGCATTGTATTGTTGGAGTGATCTTGCTATTTCATGAGGTGAAGAAGGATTAAAGTTGGGAGGATGATGGTGGATCAGACAACTGGGTTGTAATTCTCCCTTCTATTAATAAAGTTCTTCAAGTTTTCTTCCATATGATTGTGCAATTGTGAATGTTATCATTTGTGAATGCTATCATTTGTTCATTATGTATCTGATTCTATAATGATTATGTTGTAATAGATCATGATACTTTGACGGTTCTTTGTTGCTGTACATGTGCAGGTACTCTCCAAGCATGTTAGGTACAAGGAGGAGTTGCGAGTTCTGTCAAATGGGAGAGAGATCAAGCAAGGGATCAAGCAGAAGTTCCAGGTTGGTTCCATTATCTTTCTCTTATCTGTTACACATAGAAGAAAACATTGAATTGCTTTAAACTGTTGTTTCTAGGCTAGCTGCCAAACCTAAAAGGCTAGCATTCTTTAGGAATACTAGTTTTCCCAAAAACAACAGTTTAAAGTAATTCAACGATTTCTTCTATATGTAACAGATAAGAGAAAGACAATGGAACCAATCTGGAACTTCTACTTGATTCCTTGCTTGATCTCTCTCCCCTTTCACAAAACCCGCAACTCCTCCCCGTACTTAACACGCTTGGAGAGTACCTGCACAAGTACAACAACAAAGAACCGTCAAAGCATCATGATCCATTACAACATAAACATTACAGAATCAGATATATAATGGACAAATGATAGCATTCACAAATGATAACATTCACAATTGCATAATCATATGGAAGAAAACTTGAAGAACTTTATTAATAGAAGGGAGAATTACAACCCAGTTGTTTGATCCAGCATCATCCTCCCAGCTTCAATCCTTCTTCACCTCATGAAATAGCGAGGTCACTGCAACAATACAATGCTCTTTCCTCAATTACAAACTATCAGAACTTACTTGCAATTCACAAAATTCTAGCCTCTAGATCTCTTAGATGAGGGATCCATTTATAGATTGTAAAAGGGTGTGAGACATCCATGGGGTTTGATTAGTGTCATTCCACTTGTTACAATTAGTTCCATAAGAGAAGGGATAACTAAAGGTTTAATATCCCTTATTCATCCTTGGGCGAATTTAGAGAGGCAAGTGGCACATGAGAAGTTTCTAGAAGATTCCATCAGCATCCATTTAGCAAACTGTCCCGGACATTTGTCCATCCTTTCCCATCACACCCTATAGAGGGGCTAAATAGTATGCATTGCACACTGGAGGTGGAGTAGTTAGTATGCATCGCACTTAGCCAATGGAGCAGTCAGTATGGTTTAGTTTAGGCAATTTTTGGTTGGTTTCTCATATTGAACTTTTGGGGAATGATGTATTCAGATGATTATGTTTCTTTAGGGTATGAAACAACTATTTTAGGGTTTGAATGAGCCCTAATACATAGACATATAAGTTGGGGTTGATGTGCCCAAATATGTCTATAAAAATTGCCCCCTAAAGCATGAGGTCATAAATATTCATGTCGGGTGAAATGCTTTATCATGAGGATCCGAAGTTTCAAACTCAAAGGTGACCTGCATAAGTTTTTTTTTTTCTACATAAGACTGAACTATTATATTACAGCAAGAGCAAAATTACATCAGTGGTATTACAACAGGGTCGAGGCCCTGTAGAACATGTCCTGGGATGAACAGTAAGCTCGAGAGAATGCATACCAGAATTACAAAAATGGAACCCAGAGTGATACTCCTGTAGCTGACACACGGACTGAAGCAGAAGGAGATTGAAACAACAGAAACACATAGAGAACATCGACCCCATGACAGAGATAACAGATAACCGACACCATAACAGAGATGGACAGAGATACATAGTAGCAGACACATATAAGATCACGAAGGGAGCTGACAGAGAGAAAAATTCGTGCAGAGGAACCTGGAGCGCAATCCGGGCAAGCTAATCTTCTTCCGTAGTCTGCGGTTCATCCTCCTTCTTGTAGCAGGGAGGCTGGAGTATTGCCTTACCAGTATTGCGTTGCACTGGCTCACTCGGGCCGGCGCCAGGATCAAGAACAGGCCTCAGCATGTCAATGGCAGGAAATTCCATTTCCACTGTGGGAACAATCCCAGGAATACGCGGAGGGTTGACTCGAGGGGCTTCCTCTTCTTCCCACGGATTACTACAGTGCTCCACTGAAACTGTAATGAAGAAAGTGGAATTGGATAAATTGCATGGAAGACGATATCTTACCATAGGGTGTTCAGTATGTCCACATTCCATTCTTGCTGGAGGTTCCGCCATTCTTCCTCTGCCCGGAGGCCTTCCCCTCGGTCTTCTGCGTTCAGAAGATTCCTCAATTGAGGAAGAGGGCGAAAGGGCTCTTCCACTGAAGCTACCCCGTCGACTGGTTCCCCTCTGACGTTCCGGCTGCATATTGGAAATGGGCGGTTGGCGAGTGTAAGGCAGGTTCGCAACTCCTCCAATCTCCCTCTGAATTGGATTATCCCTCTGGACTGGATACCCAATCTCCCAACCAGAATGCGGAAGGCGGGTTCGCAACACCTCCAATCTCCCTGGATCACACCCAAACTACCCGTGAACTCTCCAATTGCCCAAGTCGACGGCCTCTGGACCCTCACAGTCGCTCTCAGAGCCTGGCAGAGAGCCGAAACAATGAGCCTCCGCCACTTCCTTCAAGATCAGAACAGGAGAAATCGAAAAATGCGGGGGAATGTCTGAAACCGTCCGGCTATAAAGCGCCATGTTACCTTTCTCAATGCAGGCAATGAATGCCGAAGAGACGTCGCTGCAGTAGACCTTAAATGCTGCATGCCTGAACGTTTATGGCTTGTCCTCCTGAGATACGTGGCTTGTCCGGGCGGACAGATGCCCTGCAGACAAGCCATGAGCCCTGTGTTTCTAACAACCACTCGCATCCGGGGAGGTGACCTGCATAAGTTACAATACAATACGTCATCATAATATAATCTCATGATCTAGCTGAGGAAGGCATTCCCATGCTCAACTTTATAAATTTCATTTCATGTACATAGATCAGATAGTCGTCTGCAGATACAGACTGGTGATTCTTTAGATATAGAGTCATCATCCACGGTTAAGATGACCATCTGTGCAAAGCCTTTGTACATTTGATGTCTTTATATCCCTGAATATATTGCAACCTGGATGGATGAAAGTAGATCCGGGGTCTTCAAACTTGTTCAATATTCGCTCGATGTACAAGTCAATCCATGTGAAAAGATGTTCTGGGGTCGAACATGGAAAGACATCACCTGATTACCAGCCAATGATGTAAGTTGTTAACAGACGCGAGAGGAAGCACCAATAATGATAATTACCCTCAACGTACTACAGTACAATTCACATGATGTGAATATATGATCCGATGTCGAACACCACGCAAAATATTTTGGTCGGAGGCCATTGATGTCAACTTGTCACCGGAAGTGAGAAACTTGTCATTGATGTATGCAAGATTCAAAGCACTGAAAAGGTTGTTTTTGTTAGCACCTAAATCTGCCTTAGGCTGAAGGAAGGAAAAAATTAGGGTAACCACAAACCACGCTCAGTATAGTAGCTAGCCCTACCAGAGCAGGAGAGGGCTCTCTTCGAGTCACGCTCAGCGAATGGATAGGAAAAATGGTCTGAGATGACTTACAATGCAATATTTACCTTAGGCTAGTAAGTGAAAAGGGATTTTGGAAAAGATTTTATGAAGTGACCGAGCTTTTGGGATGTATATGGGACTGGCACTCAGCAAAGAACAGAGAATCGAATATGAAGGCACAGATTGTTCTGTGAGGCAAGGTAGGCGGCAAGCGCAGAAATTTCGGCTTAAGGTAACGCGAAATGGAAAGATTTCTGAAGAGAGTGAAAAGGGCATGGTCACATGAATCCTTTTCAACAGAAGAGTAACACTGCACATGAAATTTTCCCACAGGCAGAGCAATATAAATTGAATTCTACCTAATCTCACTTAGAAAATTTCACTGAAATGAAACATGAAATGAATTATGAAACATAACAAGATACATATGGAACATAAGAACACATTTTTTACACTCACAACCACAAGAATCTCATGAAACAGAGTCGCTGCCTTTCATTAATTCTCTATAAAAAATACACAGTGTAGAAACAGATTTTGTTTCCCACAGTCTCCCAAAAGTTACAAGCCAGCCAACCCTTTGCAAATAACTTGCTTACAATATATAGAATGTGTGAGGAAGAGATAGAACACCCAGGGGTTGGTAAGTTACTCAAATCATTACAAAAGGGAGATGGAGAGCCAACCATCAGCTACAGGTGCAGTGTTCTCAAGCATGACATTTCGCTGGGATGACCCTTTGCATTCTTTTGCCACTTGGATAGATGCCCATCTAGAGAGAAAACTCTTTAAATGCCGCCTTTGGTGCCAGAAAACTGAAGTGTAGATGACTGGGCCCACTTGGAGTAGTCGTCACCCGAAATTTCGCGAAACGGGAGCAAATTGGCAATTTTTTCCCCTATGTGCCGCGCCAGATTCTCTGTGCGCCGCGCCACGTTGGATCCTATTTTGGGGCACTTTTAGTTATCCAAAATGTGCCCAAGTGTGCTTGTTGGAAAGCATGTCCTGTCTACTTTCTGACCCCACTGGAATTTTTTAGTTTGGTGCTCATTTTCCCTCCAAATATTCATTCTCCCAAGACTGCTTTCTGTGTGTCAAAAAGGTGGCAGAGAGGCCATTTTTGGGTGTTTTTTGACCTTTAGGAGACCCAGATCTTGTCAAAATTTCTTTCCCGAACACCAGTAGTAGTATTTTTTGATGCTGAATCCAAATATGCAAGCTGTTCCTCGATTAGAGTCCTAGATTTTTAGCGTCGCGCCAGTGGCGCGGCGCACAGGGAGGAATTTCCTGTTTTGTGTCCAAAAAATTTGCCTGTGACCAAAATTTGCCCAAATTTTTTGAAATTTGGGCTGGAGGTTCCCTATGAAGTGCTATGTTGTGCCAAGGAAGCCTCAGCCAAGATTCAAAGCCGATCTTTCTCCTTTGCCTCCTTTGCCTCCTTTGCCTCTTTTGTCGCTTTGCTCAATTTTGCCTTTAGGCTCCTGATTCTTGCTTTGGAACTCATGTTTCGGGCCTGGTAGTGATGAGTCATGCGCCTCAGCATGTCTTTCTCCCTGTTTGCTTTATCTAATTGCTGCTCCAAGTGAACGTTCACTTTCTCTAGCACATACTCCGGTCTTCGTCTCTTTGCTCCATCGGTCTTCCTTGTGCTGCCAGGATGTGTCGCCGGTTTTCCTTGATCATTTGCAACTCTATCTCAGCCAGCTAATCCTCAAGTTGCTTGTACCCTGATTTTTATGTTGCCCTCTGAATCCAATGAAACTGATAGATGCTCTGAAAATCTGTCACCAAGGGGACAATAAAACAGGGGAGTGTTAGGAGGGGAATGATGAAAAGGGGAATAGGGGTTTAAAGGAGAAATTTATCAGGGATTTGGGAGTGTTTGGGGTAGGGTTTTGATGGGGTAGGGTTTGGGACATTTTGAGCTATAGGAATAAAGGGAACAAATGGATATGATTAGAGTGGAGCTAGGGTGATTATTAGGGGAAACTGCTACAGGGGGATTGGCTGATAGAGGTAGGGTAGGAGCATATTTTAGCAATAAAGTCACTGTAGCAAAACCCTAGCTTTCTTGACCTTCTTTATATCATCTTTGTTTTACTTTTAAATTTTTTTGCATTTGATTTCATGGTCGTCATAATAACATTCCCCTTCAAGTTTTAATGCCAATGGTGAATATAGATGTGCTACCTCTCCAACCTTGAGGGTCATTCACAAAATATTTTGGGAAATTTAGTGCATTTCTGTGCTTATAAGTCTGTGCGTTGTGCACTCTGCCCAGTGCGCCGCACGCCGGGTATGCGTCGCGCCAGTGGCGAATTTGCACTGTGGCCGGGCTCCCAGTGCACCGTGCACCCTGAGTGCACCACGCCACCTCGTGTGTGCGCCGCGCACTGTAAATTCACCCTATATTTGCTTGAAAAATAGGGGAGAGGGTTTTAGGGCGATTTTAGGGTGGTTTCTTTAGGGAACATGATGGAATGGAGGCGGGAACGATGAGGAGTGAGGGGACAAGGGGAGGGGAGCAGAACCTTGGTGCTTATCATCACATTTTGCGACCCCATTTTTCGCTTTCCTTGGTGATTTTTCCATGGATGGCCATTGTGCTTTTGGGTACCATTTAAACATCTTACAAACCCCATATTAATGACAAAAGTGATGGAGAAGAGGTGTCAATCATGGCCTACCTCTTGATTCATTGACTTCACCGAGATTTGAAATGATTTGCAATGTTCTTATGCCCCTGGCTGTGTGTGTCGTGCGCCAAGCCCAGTGCGCCGCGCGCTGGGTGTGCGTCGCGCCCTTGAGAAAATTGAATGGCAGGCAGGTTGCGTGTGCGCCGCGCCCTCTGTGTGCACCACACTCCCTGGTGTATGCGCCGCGCCCTTCAACACCACCTCTCACTCCTTCAAACTCTTCACTATTTCGCTCTCTCACCTTTGGGATCTTTCTCCAAGTCTTCAATGGCACAATGGCTTTGCTTTGGGCCACAACAAGTATATATATAGGCTTGAGAGAAATTGGTTTGATTTTTTCTTCTTTGAAAACCCACTTTCTAATGTTTATGTTTTGCACTTTTTTCATTGACTTTAAAACACCCTAATTTTCATTTTTCTTTGAAATTTTGGCTCTCATGATGAAATTTTCGGCATTTCTTTGCGGGGACTGTGTGACTGGGCATTTGGCCATGAAAACCATGACTGCATCTGAAAAATTCAACTGGTGATTTTTTGGAAAATTTTGTCATAGTTGACCTTGTTTGACTTTTCTTCAAAACGGATTTTTGAAGAAGAGTCGATGTCTCTTCAGGTGATGATGAAGCTTTCGAAACCATAGCTGTAAGGTCTCCCTCTGGCCTGCATGGCTTGTTCTGGACATGTTTTTCAAAGACCACATTAATGATTTCCTAGACCCAAACATAAAAGATGACTTTGTCTTGTAATATGACCAGACCTTGACTATCATGAATTTAAGTGATTATGGACAAAGACCTGAGCTAGCAGGGGCCAGAGATGAGGGAAAATGACTAGCATGACTATCTCCATCAGGTCATGGCATGTCCCTAGAGAAATGGAGCTGAGTGGATGGATCGGGACACCTAAAATTGAAATGCACAAAGAGCTTTGATCTCTGATGGAGGGTTGAACAGACCGACTCTAACAGTTTCTAAGTCAACTTCTTGGATAATGAGCTGATGTTGACAAGAAGCGACTCGTCATAGGAGGGCCTTGATGTATCCCACATCTATGACACGAAACAAAGCAAATGATTTTCTGGAGGTGAAAATGAACTGATGACCCAAGGTTTAGGAATGGCAGTCACGAAAAAATGAAGGTTGGAGGTATTGTAGTGGACACGACATTAACTGGATTGTGATTTCTCAACTGAATGACTTCGCTTGAACATGTCAGTGACACTGATATGAATTGGTAGTGTTAACCCCAAAATATGGATGGTATTAAAGACCAATGGTGAGATGACCGGTGAACAGAATAACCCAACCCAACTCAATAATGGAGACGAAGTGAAATTGTCATGTTCAAGAGCGACCTGCTACCATAAATTCTTCAATTTTTTTCCTTCTCTTCCCTAGTCATTGCTGACCAGTACCTCTTTATTTTTCTCAAGCTTGAGGAGGATAACATATGCTTGTTCTATAATTCTCCCTTCAGGCAAACCTGTCGCTATTTGATGTTTTAATGGGTCTAGCAACAATGAAACTCAGTCTTGTCTAGAATGGACAAGTTTGTAGCTAGTATTTTAACGAGTTTAACGACGAGGATAACTAGTTCCTTTTCATGTTAGAGAGTTTCAAAAGGGACAAAAAAAAACTCCATAAGTTCTTTTTCGTGAAGTAATCCCTCAGGTCTGAAAAAGGATAAAACTATACAGGAGGGATGACATTTCCAATCACTTTAACGAGCTGAAAATGACAAGCGCTCGACAATATTTTCATATTTAACGAGTCTGAAAAGGGTTTAAAGAGGACTCTATAATTTTTTTTTTGTAGAATAATCCCTCAGGTCCGAAAAGGGATAAAATGATATAGGAGGGATGACATTTCCAATCACTTTAACGAGCTGAAAATGACAAGTGCTCGACAATATTTTCATGTTTATCGAGTCTCAAAAGGGTTTAAAAAAGACTTGAGGAATGAAATTTCCAATCACTTTAACGAGCTGAAAATGACAAGCGCTCGACAATATTTTCATATTTAACAATTTTGAAAAGGGTTTAAATAAGACTTGAGGGATGACATTTCCAATCACTTTAACGAGCTGAAAATGACAAGCGCTCGACAATATTTTCATATTTAACGAGTCTGAAAAGGGTTTAAAGAAGACTCGATATTGAGGAATGAGTGGTGTCTCAGGTAGCAACTGGTTCCAGTGATTTTGGAACTTCTCGAAACATGTTGAATTCTATGAAGAGGATGGCTAATAATACCACTCATTGTAACTGTTCCTCAAAAAGGGTAAAACAACATAGTGAGAGCGTATGATCAGCCAAAGGGATGGTGGTGATGGGATGTACACAACCAAGGCTCAAATCTTGATAGAATGGCAATCACAAAGGTTATTTTTTGAGAATGGGTTCATTTTTTGACAAGCTTGAACCATGGGGGAACTATGCTTTGAGTCCTTTTCATTTTTTCACAAGCTCGAAATGAAAAAACTATGCTTGAAGTCAGTTTCATTTTTACACAAGCTCGAAACGACAAAACTATGCTTGAATTGTGGTTTGCATGCCCCCAGCATGATGAAAAGGAGATTCTCCTTTAACCAGATGGAAAATCACTATAGTGAAGCGGGACAGTTATCCAACACCTTCTTGGTTTTGTCTAGAATAGACAAAGGTGAATGGTGTGATAGACCTACAGTGAAACTTATTTTTACCATTAGGTGCATGCCCCCCAAGCTTCATTGCATTCACCTGACTACTCATGGCTATTAGGTTGATGGAATGAAGGTTTAAGTGATACCATTTATGTAAATAGACTATGTACAGAAGAAACGGGAAAATTACCTCGAGTTATGAGAACTGGAGGATTTTCCTCCTATCTTGACAATACAATTGGATTGCCCCCTGGGGAATGGATAGATGTTTGTTTGTTTTTATTGTTTCTTTTATGTTAAATTTGATAAGCTATAGACAAAGCCTGAAGTCAGCCAGGTAGCCTTCGAACTGATCTTGCTTTGCAATTGCATAGTAGATGAATGCTGCTTCAGTCAATCTCTGGTTTAGTTTATGCATTGAACATCTAACTTGCAAACACATCTAGATGCCCTTTTGGTAGCTCAGTAACCTCTTAAGACACTCCATCATACTTTGCGTTACACAAAATATTGTCACCATGACATTCTGCAGTCAGTGTGAGTCTATCACCACTCATACTTTCCTCCTATGCAAGTCTTAAACCTCAGCTCTTCATGTCAAGCCTTGAGAAATGAGAGAAAGTCCTTGAAAATATCCAAAACTATGGTTCCGCACTTTCTCTTAGCATTACCTGCTGTCTCGCACCTACTAGTCATGTCCCCTGTGGACCTGCCCGCTCTGTTTCTATGTAATGGGTGCGGACCCCTGTAAAAGTCAAAAAGGCGCAAGTACATTCTTAAAAACTCACTTTGGGTTATTTCTGGAAGCTTCTAGAGGGAATCTTGAGGTGGCAAGTTCGCTCCTTTGAGGTTCATGCATCCCATAACTAAAGGAGCTAACCCCTTGATGTGAGGAGCTTATCCCTTTGAATGAAGACTCTATCCCTTCATAGGTGGACCTATAACTTCCTCCCTCTGCACTATAAAATGAGGCATTGGGCTGGTTACTAAGGAGGTTGAAAGCTGAATATTTTTTAGGGTAAATGCTGTTGGAATTTACACTTCCTAATTAAGCTTGAGAGGAGAGATTACATACCTTTTGATCTTATTGGGAAGAGTGTGAAGCTTTTCAAAGTAGAGGAGATTCTTGGTTGGACCCTGGGAGGAGCTTGTACAACATCAAGGCACCAAAGGTTGTAAAGTTCTTCTTTGTTCAAAGTTAATACAATCAAGATTATTTTTCTCAATAAGCTATCTTCTATGGTTTATTTCATGGATTCCTTGATCACCATGATGAATATTATTTATTATATTGGCTATGCAGGTGTTATTTGATGTGTGCTTGTTTGTATTTGTAGGTTCTTAAAAGGAAACTCATTCGGACGGTCGAAGCGTGGCTGCCACAAACTAGCATTGGACTTAAGGTAGGGTCTAAAACACCTCTTGGTTTTTATTTATAAATTGCAATATATAGAGAAAGGTAGATTTGCTTGTTCTTCTTGTCGCTAGATATCAGTTGATACTAGGGAGATCGGTCTTGTCCGCAAGAATGATTTATCCGGCCGACAAAATGGTGATTCCGCTGGGGACTTGAATTTTGGTTTTTTTTTTTCCTTTACTTTTACTTTGACTTGAGAAACTTTTTCTTTGTTTCTGGTTTTTGCTTGATGTGTGTGGGATTGAGTAGTTTTTTAGATTCTGAATTATTTTTTGTTTTTCACACTTTTGAAAGAGGCTTGGATGTTCTATTTGTAACACAGTGTGGACCTCCCCGCACTGTTGCTCTACTACACAGAGCGGTACCACATCTGGTTATACTGGAAGGTTGCGGACCCTGTCAAATTTTTGAAAAACCTAAAATCTTTTCATCTAGTTAAGCTTAGGATTTGTTTACATTTTTTAGCCTCTGCCCAGATCTGCATGTGTCTTGTCAGAAACTTCTTGTAGGTGAGTTCCATTGGCATTTTGGTTTTAGGTGATTTTCTAGAAGTTTTGCGTGCCTGGTTTGATTTTCGTTTGGTCTTTGTAGTAACTCAGAGATTAGAAGCCTAAGAAACCTCAGATTACCCTGGTCTTTTTGGTCTTCTTAATGAGTCTGACCAATTTGTGAAATCTGCCCTTGGTGAGAAATAGATCTCGTTTTCTCTTTGCAAAGCTTTGAAAGAACTTGTTTGAAAGTTTTGAATTTCATTTTTAAAAAGAAAACATAGCTGGGTGTTTTTTGATTAATTTTTTATTCTGAATGAATTAGTCCTTAGTTTGTTGAATAACTAAGTAAAATGTCCTCGAAAAGAAATTTTTTAAGCTTTTGCTTCAATTAGGTTTTTAGAAGTTGTAGATCTCAAGATTAGATTTTTCATAGTTTTGAGTGTTTTCTAGAAATTTTAGAATCTCTTTTGAAAGAATTTGTTTTTGTAGTTTTTGAGTGTGGAAAAAGCAAAAGGATTTTTTCGTGAGCATAATTAGTAGTCTCGTTTTGAGTTTATTGGAAAAGACAAAAAGTTTTTCTTTTCATTTATTT
This sequence comes from Pinus tabuliformis, assembly GCA_031772625.1. Taxonomy (NCBI): domain Eukaryota; kingdom Viridiplantae; phylum Streptophyta; class Pinopsida; order Pinales; family Pinaceae; genus Pinus; species Pinus tabuliformis. Next base: position 2,069,903,229 of record CM062817.1, on the reverse strand, counting down.
GTTAAGGAAAGATTTGTTTTTCAAGCAATTGCATTCTCAACTCTTTCTTTAGCTAGAAATTCATTGAAGAAAAAGAATTGTTTATCATCTTAGGTGCATTTTTAGTGTTTTGGAGTCGAGTCTTCACACCATAAAGTTTCATCTCCATACCTTTTGACTTAAGAAACAACCATAAAAATAACGCTTAAAGTAAAATCTATCTAGCAATCTTTTTATTTCTAGGGCTCTTTATCACCAACATATCTTAGGCTAGTATCTTGGAGTAGGGAGTAATTAACTCTCCAAGATAGTTAAAACAAACAAGTAGATATATCTTGCGGTAGGACATAAATTTCAATTGTTGCATCTATGCTCTGGGAAGCTCCTCTTAAAGATTCAAGCACGAGATCATATTTGAACCAGTGGGGTAATCATTCCTTCCTCATTGGGAACGATAGAAGATATACACGTATTAAAAATGGTAAACCTCGGATTGACCATTGTCGAGGAGCCTGGGGTCACTTGTTGGTAAAACTTGGATTATGTCAAGGAGCCTTCAAGGGGATTGAGCTTTGTTACTCTGCCCTTGCGTGTGTATCGGATCACAGACTGTTCCCCCAGGTATATTTGTTTCTGTTGGTAACCATAGTGACCATAATCTATAGGATTATTTCCTAAGGTGACTGTGGAGGGAAGATCCCACTGTACCTGGAGCAGAGGTTGACTAGACTCACTTGGACTCTCTGGGAGGTTCTCTTTACTCGAGACGGTTTAGTGAAGAAACTTGTGCCGGTCTGTTTCATTAAGCAGGTTGTCAGGGTAGCTGTTCCAACCGCCCTCTCTGTGTTGAATTCTGCGACGTTGGATTTCATCACCAACTAGTGTTTTCGGTACGGAAAGTTACTATTTGTGTGTGGTTTGAACTCCTAGATTTTTTAGGTGTGTGATTAAAATTGTTTGGTTCTCTAGAGACTTTAGGTGGTTTTATTGAGATTTTTCTTTGTTTGCGTGTGAAGTAATTAAAATATTTAATTGTGGCTGAATTACCGAGACAATCCCATAGACTTCGGGGGCAACCACCCGAGTATTCACCAAGCCAACTTGAAGGGCTACGAGCTCTTGTAATTCCTAGTGACAGTAGAGTTTGGTCACAGAAAGAAAGAGAATCTTCTTTAGTTGTTTATCCTGATTATCAAGTTCAAGCAATAGAATATATTTCTGAACCAATTTCATTTTCCGAAGTTACTGGTAGTTTTTCTTCTACTAGCGAATTAGCTGAAGAACCTGAAATTTCTGAGCCTGAAACTGAACCTGCTGCTACTCCATCTTTAGGATTTTCTTCTCCAACTTGCAGTGGTTCTGGTTCACCCAGGGTAGGAAGGGTCATTACCCAAAATATTCCTTCTGGACTCATTACTATTGAAGAAATTGTTACTCCGGAAGAAGGTATAACTATCCCTGAAAATCAACCAACTTTAGAACTTAGGGAGTGTGAATAAATTTTCTACGGTCCACCTAGGAGGGACGCTTGGTATCTTTCATTGACCAACTTTTTAGAAAATCTGGGTCTTAGTTTTTCACCACCTCGAGTTCCTTTTCGTCCAACACCTAGAGGTTATTATCCTCCGTTGAATATGTCGAGACAGTGATCGATTTTTTCCCAATCACCGGAAACATTTTTGTATGGCGGTCCTTCTGTTCCTTCTGGGTATCAGTCAATCTCTGGTACTTTTTTAGGAACATCTCCTCAACTTGTTGAACATGGGTTATCAACTGGTAATAACGAAACTAAACTATTAAGTGTAGAAGAAACTCTTATGATGTTTGGTACTATTCCAAATCCACAACCTCAAGGTAGTCAGTTACTGCCTAGGGGGCAACCTCAAGGTACTCAATTATCACCTGGGGTGCAACCTCAAGGTACCCAGTTATCGCTTGGGGGGGAACCTCAAGGACAGTACATATCTTCAGGACAGTACATTCCTCAAGGTCAACCCTAGACTCAGTATATACCTCAAGGTCAACCCTAGTATCTATATATACCTCAAGGACAACCCTAGTTTCAGTACATGCCTCAAGGTTATCAACCTCAAGGTCAGTACCCAACCCAAGGTTTCTAACCACCTTCAGGTCAATCATTTTTCCAAGGAGCTGGAAATGTACCTTTGAATTATCAACCCTACCCTCAACCTGGTTATGGTCCTCAATATGCTCAACCTTCTATGGGTCCATACCCCAGAATGAACATGGTGTGGGATCCATCTCAATCTCAACAGATCTTGCAACCTAATGTGCAGTTGTCATCTCAATCTGGACAACCTTTGGTTTCTGGTTCAACCCAGCAACCTGTCCAGCCTACTATTCAAACCTCTGCACCTGGTGTAGCTCATCAGTTTGGGCCTAGTTCACCTCAAACTCCGCCTCAAACGACTGTTGCAACTACTGCAGCATCTGTTCAATCTACCCCACCTACTTCTGGAGTATCGACAACTCCGGTTTCTACTGTTCTTGCATCAACTCCTCAAGCATCTTTACCTCGGTCTGGACCTACAATTCAGACTTCGGTTCAGATGCCTGTAGGATAACCTGGTTCAAGTACGGTTGTCACAATTCAGCCTCAATTTACTTATAAACCGTACTAGGGACAGTACCAATTCGGTCCTGCTATGCAGAACCCAGTCTATCAGTATCAACCATACCTTGGATATACTTATCAGCAATCTCAACAACCCTAGTATGGTCTGGTTAATCTTGGTTTTCCAGGAGGATATAATATCCCAAATGCAATTCCAATTCCAAGTTATCTTGGATATCCTCCTCCTGGGGCTGGTCTCATGACCTAGGTTTTTCGAGACCCTAACCATCAGTTACCGTTCATTGCAACTTTGGACTTACCTGATTTGTCGTGCCTTACAAACGATCCAATTAATTATCTTCCGTTTTGGCCGCAAATGCCGAATAAGTTTCCCAGTGATATCCCAAAGTTTGAAGGTAAATCAGGAGAGGATCCGTCAAACCATGTGATGACTTATCACCTCTGGTGTGCATCTAACTCCATTATAGATGATTCAATTTGTTTATGTCTTTTTCAATGCACTCTGATTGGTCTTGCAGCCAAGTGGTACATTGAGTTACCGTGAGCCTCTTTTTATAATTTTAGTCAGTTAGCCACTTCATTCTTAACTCATTTTTAGTTGCCTGTGAGATATGAAAATGGCACATAATTATTAACTTCATTAAAACAGTCAACGTCCACTTACATTTCAGATCATATTCATGAATGGAAACGTCAACGGTGTTTAGTGAAAGTTTTTATTCCGGATCAAATCTTAGCAGAATGGTTTGGTAAATCATTATTACCTAAAATCAATGAAGATGTAGCTAAGGCAGGAGTTGTTACTAAAGAGCAAGTAATTTCTCAAGCTCAGTACCTTGACCTCGTTTATATGCAGTCGGGTACTTTACACGAAAAAATCCCCGACCTTCCGAAACAAAATCAAATAACTGCAGCTCCTTCAGGGTCTCATGCCGCTGACGGTATGATTGGTTCAGTTAACACCAAAAGTAAGAAGAAATCTTCAAAGAATTCTTCTCCTATCATAACTTTACCAGATTCCCCGACAGGAGACTCTTCCGCTGAAATTCTTGCCGATATTCATGTCATAGAATCATCTACGGCCAAATCAAAATCCGACGGTAAAAAGAAGTGGAAGAAGAAAAATAAAAAAAATTTGAAAGAGAAATCAGATAAAACTGAATCTACCTACAAGAAACGTAAACCTCCCTATCTTTGTCTCATTTGTGACGAAGAGAATTTTACAATAGACTACCCTCATCGCGCTGAGGTTGCGAAAATCGTCAAAGGTTCTCAAATGCCTACTATCTTGAAGGATCCTTTTCGTAGTCAAAATAGTAAGATGATTGGTTCTTCCTCAAATGCCTCAGAAGAACCCATAATGATGATGTCCCATGTTAGGATTGCGACACGATCACAAGATTATGGAAGTAAAAGTCCTGTTGGTGGTAAGGAAGCAGAATCTTCTAATTCAAACCCGTCAACTTCAACTCCTGGTTCTGATCTGCTACAGATCGAGAAACCTAACCCAGAATTAGTAATCAAACCGCTTGCTAAAGGTATGCTTTGAAAGTCAGCTTTCAATCCACATACGAGAGCTGCTCAGAACTATAACATTGTTGAAGATTTAGCTATTTCCCCTTCACCAATGTCGGCTTTGGAGGTGTTGCAATCATGCCCAGCACAACGTAAATTTCTATTGTCGGCTATAGGATCTGTTGATATTCGGGACTCAAACCTTATAATATTCTATTTATAAAATAGTACACCTCGCTTACCTCATCAAATGACTTTCCAGATTCTAGTGTTAGTAAAAAACAGACCTTGCGTTAGGACTGTAATTGATGAGGGAGCTTCTACGTGTATTATGTCTATTAAGTGTTGGAGATCGCTTAGTTATCCTACACTTAATCAATCCCCGACGATTCTAAAGGCTTTTGATGGCCGTGGGTTCTATCCTTTTGGCATTCTATAGGATTTACCTATAGGGGTTGAAGGCAAAAATGTTAATCTAGATGTGGAAGTGGTTGATGCCCCTCTAGATTACAAGCTTCTCTTGGGTTACAGTTGGTCTTATGCTATGACTACTGTTGTTTCATCGGTCTTTCAGCTTATAAAGTTTCCTCATAATAGAAAGATCGTAACTATAGATCAGCTGACATACTTTTCATCTGACCCATCCTCTTCTGAAAGTATACAACATGTCGGTAAAACAACTATCCCTTATAAGGATGTTGGGGTAGGATTAGTTAAAGATTCTGGTTTACTAGGAACTTTTTCTTTTCCTCCTCCTAACGTATCGCCTTCTACAACAACCATTCATATGATTTCATCAAACACTATTGTTTTGGATGATCCTTGGATCGTACCTTCCGAATCTGAGGTGGATTCATTTGGTGATGCTATGCCTTTGAGTCCCTATGAAATTGCGTATCAGGCAGTATAGTCGTTTTCTGACCCTTCTTCAACAGAAATTGATCTAATTAATGTGGTCCATGGAGAATCACTTTCAATATCAAACTCAAATTCAACAGCTTTTTCTGAGCTTGTTCATATAGATGAGCAGATTCGTGAAATTTTTTCTATTGATGATTTACCATGGGAAAATCTTCATCATAGATCTTCGGTCTTACCTGAGATTGATCATTTTGAAAATGATTTTTCATCTATTTTTACTACTGATTATGTCAAAGAACCACAGAATCCATTGCAAAATCCTATTTCTAAGTTAAATTTGGGAAATATTTCTCAAACGGTTCCTATTGACATTTAAGTTAAACCTGGAATTGTTGAAAACATTCATATAGGTGCCTCCTGTACAGAAAATGAACTCCAAACTTATAAGGCCCTATTTCAAGAATTCTGCGACATGTTTGCCTGGTCATATGAAGAAATGCCAGGGATTGATCCAAAAAATGTTGTTCATGAAATCAAAACTTACTCGGATGCTAAACCCGTCTGGCAACATTTGTGTTAGATCCATCCACAAAAAGCTGCTGCTATTAAAGCAGAAGTTGAGAAATTACTTAAAGCCGGTTTCATTTATCCAATTCCCTTAACGGATTGGGTATCAAATATTGTTCCTATTAACAAAAAGCAAGGAACAATAAGAAATGTATCGATTATAGGTATATTAATCAAGCTTGTCCCAAAGACAATTATTCAACTCCCTATATCGATCAAATCATTGATGATTATGTCGGTAGTGAAATTTTCTCCTTTATGGATGGTTTTTCTGGTTACGATCAAATCAAAATTCTCCCTTCTGATCAACCAAAAACGGCTTTCATTTGTCCATGGGGGACATTTTATTATTGAAAATTACCTTTTGGACTGAAGAACGTCAGAGAAACTTTTCAAAGAGCTATATATTACGCGTTTCATGACATCAAGCACATTGTGCAACCTTATCTCGATGATTTACCTGCCCATTCATTATGCAAAGCCTATCGTCTCACTCATTTATGAGCGATATTTATGAGATGTAGGCATTATCGAATTAGGTTGAATCCACACAAATGTGTTTTCTGTATAGAAATGGGTCGTTTACTGGGATTCGTTGTTTCAAAAGCTGGCATTCGTGTTGATCCCTCGAAGGTTGAAGCTATTGTCAAATTGCCTCCTCCTTCGACTCTTCTCCAACTCCAAAGTTTGCAAGGGAAAGCAAACTTTTTACATCAATTCATTCCTAACTACGCCGTGATAACAAAGGGTTTTACCAGGTTGTTAAAACAGAATACTCCATTCTTTTGGGATGAGATAGCTAATAAATCTTTTGATGCACTTAAACAAGCGTTGACTCATGCACCATTATTGCATCCTCCCAACCATAACCAAGATTACTTCTTGTACCTCGCCGCTTCTCATTCCACCATTGAGATGGTTTTGGTTTAGGGAGATGAATTCAGTAGTGAACATGTGATTTACTATCTTAGTTGAACTTTGAATCCGACTGAGCTTAAATATTCACATGTGGAGAAATTTTCCTTAGCAGCTGTTCAAGCTGTCCAAAGATTTCGTCATTACATCTTACTACGCAAAACTACCGTAATTTCTTACTGTAACCCTATGATCTATATTTTGACAAAACAATTGCTAGGGGGCAAGTATTCCAAATGGATTGTTATCCTGCAGGAATTTGACTTGGAATTTGAAAAATCCAAGTCAAAGAAATCTTTAGTTTTTGCAGAGTTAATGTGTGACTTCCCGTGTGCTGATGCTGAAACTATGGTGGAAGAGCCCATTGCGGAAAAATCCTTGTTTCTTATCAGCAGTCTTGATCCATGGTATGGAGATATCATTGTTTATCTCCAAACCCAATCTTTTCGGCCTGAAATTTCACGATCTCAGCGATGGAAAATACGTTTCCAATCCCAACAATATAAAATCATTGGAAATACACTCTATCATAGTGGGGCAGATTCCGTTTTCAGACGTTGTTTAACTCATGAGGAAGCTGAAAAGGTTCTAAATGATTGTCACTCTGGAGCATGTGGCGGTCATATATCTGGATATGCCACTGTTAGGCCCCTGTACTACTAGTGTAACCCCTTATTGTTATTAGTACAACCCACTTATTATATTGATGTACCCATGTAGTGCCCATATTGTTACTATTGTGCCCCATAGAAGCCCACTATTGTTATTATTGTGCCCTTACATTATTATTGTTATGTCGGCTCTGATTATGTTATGACCCCTTAGACTACTATATATAGAAAGGAGGTCTTTTCATTTATATCATCCAAGAATTGTTCATTTATGTAATGTAAAGGAGGCTTCCCCCTCGAAGAGGCTGAATTCTAAGGCGTTGATCTATCTTTTCTATCTTTTCTTGAGTTGGTTTCATAACATTTGGTATCAGAGCTTTGGATTCTAGGGTTTCGCTACTCTAAACAGGTTATCGTGGCATTTTCGCTATAACCTTTTTTCTGTGACGTTTCGGAAGTTGCAAAAAACCCATTTGAGAAGAAATCACGTTGAACCTTGGGTCTGAATTTCAGAGCTTTTCACAGTATAATATTTGCAGAGATATGATCTGAGGAAGTTGGACTTTTTGCAGATTACTGAATTACATTCCAAACAGGTGACCTGGGGAAAATCATCATAACTTTCTCTCCGAGCATCGGATTGAAATTTCGTCAGAAGGTATAGAAAGAGGACGGACTGGAGTTTCTTGGATATCGTTTTCAGATCCAAAGGTCAAAACAGTGACTCGTGGCACATCGTACAAGTTCACTCTACTGAACTAGTCTATAATCAGTTCATCTTGGGAGATTATGCATAACTCTTCCTTGGAGAATCCAATTTGGATCAGACGGGTGGCATTAGAAAGCGAACACAGAGGGCTACCACAAGTCACAATTTTAGAACTTAAAGATCCGAAAGTACATAGTTACAGTCGTTTCAAGATCGAGCTCCTAAAATCAAGAAAAAGCAAGATAAGGAAGTTTGATGGCAAGGATCCGGTAAATTGGATACTTCAGATGGAGCAATATTTTGATCTACATGGTGTACCACTGTTACAAAAGGTATGTATTGCATCTTCATATTTAGAACTAGATCAATTTTTATGGTATGAAGGGCTTTGTTCTCGTAAACAACTTGTTATGTGGTCAATTTTCACGGAGGAAATGATAGCACATTATGAGGATACAAAGAGCAACACCTTCGTTAGAGCAACACCACAACAATTGGAAAGAGTAAAAGGGCTTTGTGACATAGTGGAAATAAAAATTATGGAAACCAGGAAGCATACCCCTGAAAAATATACAGATGAATTGTTGTTTCTCCTAGCCTTCCACAACCTAGAAGGGTTACACCACAACAATTGGAAGAAAAAAGAGAAAAATGGTTTTGTTACAATTATGATAGCAAATGCACTAAAGGTCATAAGTGTGCTGAGAAGAAATTATTTTAAATAGAATATGAAGAGGAGGAAGAAAAGGATCAAGAAACATCAAAATAAGAAGATATACGCCAGGACCCCACCCCAGAGAAAGAAGAAATGAATCAGACCATATCTTGTAAAACATTGGCAAGAATTACCACTCCTCAAACTCTCAAGATAGAAGGACATATCAAGAAGAAAAAGGTGCAAGAAGTGAAAGATCACATCAAGAAAGAAGAAATGAATCCAACGATATCTTGTAATTCATTGGTCGAAATTACCACTCCTCAAACTATCAAGATAGAAGGACATATCAAGAAGAAAAATGTTCAAGAAGTGAAAGATCACATCGAGCATCAAGAAATGAATCTGACCATACTTGTAAAGGATTGGAAGAAATTACCACTCCTTAAACTCTAGAGATAGATGGACATATCAAGAAGAAAAAGGTTCAAGCAGTGAAAGATCACATCGAGCATCAACAACAAGTTCTCCAAATTTTAAAGGATAACGCCACTTCGATGCAAAATCAAATGAAACAACAGGTAGATCAACATCGTAGTGAAAAATGTTTTGATGTAGGTGATTGGGTATTTTTATTGCTACGTCTCAAGCAAGCTATTTATGAGAAGGAAATGTTGGCAATACTACATGCACTTAAAAAATGGCGACCTTACCGAATGGGAAGACTTTTCAAGGATAAGGATGTAGAAGCATTGTTTTGTGTTATTTCTATTATCCAACCAGATTGGATAAACGAAGCAAGGAATGAATGGAAGAAGGATGAAGAAGTATGGCCACTTATTCAAAAGTTGCCAAAAATCCCAATTCAAACAATATTGCCAGAAATTGAAGAGGAAGGAAAAATTATATTGGAACCTGGAGCAGTCATAGAAACAAGAACCTGACAGCTACGAAATCGATCAATTTCAGATTATCTCATCAAGTGGAAGAACTTACCCGCTGAAGATTCCACATGGGAGGACAAGAATTTTATATAGAAGCATCAAGAACTACTCAAGCATTGAGGACAACGCTTTTTGAAGGAGAGGGGCATGTTAGGCCCCTATACTACTAGTGTAACCCCTCATTGTTATTAGTACAACCCACTTATTATATTGATGTACCCATGTAGTGCCCATATTGTTACTATTGTGCCCCATAGAAGCCCATTGTTGTTATTATTGTGCCCTTACATTATTATTGTTATGTTGGCTCTGATTATGTTATGACCCCTTAGACTACTATATATAGAAAGGAGGTCTTTTCATTTGTATCATCCAAGAATTGTTCATTTATGTAATGTAAAGGAGGTTTCCCCCTCGAAGAGGCTAAATTCTAAGGCATTGATCTATCTTTTCTATCTTTTCTTGATCTGGTTTCATAACAGCCACAACCCATTAGATATTGTGCACCGGCTATTTCTGGCCGTCTTTATTTAAAGATTGTATTTACGCGGTCCGAAAATGCCACAATTGTCAAATTTTTGATCAAAAGATGCGTGCTCCACCTGCTCCTCTCCACCCTATAATTGTCGTCGATCCTTTTGCAAAGTGGGGTATCGACTTTATTACATGTAACCCTCATTCGGCCAGGGGGCATGCGTATATCATCCTTGCGGTAGATTATTTTACCAAGTGGGCCAACATGATGCCTACATTTTCGGCAGATGGTAAAACTACCGCAATTTTCATTTTCAATCATTTAATTACTAGATTCGGTGTTCCACAAGCGATTATCACTGATCATGGGTGCCATTTTCGAAACATCATGATGACTAAACTAACAGATCAACTTGGCCTACGTCACGATAGTTCTACTGCATATTACCCACAGGCTAATGGTCTGGTTAAATCCATCAACAAAGTTCTAGTCATTATGATCCGATGAATCATTGGTATTCATAGGTCGAACTGGCATAATATGTTATTTTCAGCGCTTTGGGCGTATCGAACCTCAGTAAAAACATCAACTGGTTTCACTCCTTTCCAACTGGTTTACAGTTTGGAAGCTGTGTTACCCATTGAATGCGAAATTCCATCATTGCAAATAGCCATAGAGTTACTCCCAGCCACTTCCGAAGAGGAGAAACGTTTGTTGTACTTAGCTCAACTAGATGAGAATCGACATGATGCTGCATTAGCAATCGAAACTCATGCCAAACGAATTAAAGCTCAGTACGATCGAAATGTTACACCTCGTAATTTTTCGGAAGGAGACCTAGTCTTACTATACGATCAAGCAAACGATAAGCTAGGGGCTGGAAAATTTGTACCTATGTGGCATGGTCCTTTTATTGTTAAGTGAAAGCTGGTGAAAGGGGCCTATGAATTGGTAGATTTTGACGGTGTCTCTTTGGGTAAACCCAGAAATGGTCTTTATCTGAAGAGATATTATGCTTAAATCTAGTTATGGAGATTTTAGTTAGATTAGTTTTCTTTCTAGCTGGTGTGTTTTAGATTAGAAAAGTGTTCTTAGTTTAGAGAGTGTTTTTATCATAAATCCTACTTATCTTTATTTTACTCTTGATATTATAGATGTCAACGTCTCTTCAAACATACATTGGTTTTGCTGATTGTTCTTGTCGTAATATACGGAACATTTCTTCCGCAGCTTGGGTTATCTATTCACCCTCTGATGAGTTGGTATCTATGCATGGGGTAAGCCTCGATTAAACAATGAACAACATTGCAGAGTATAGTGCAGTGATTGAGTTATTATCTGAATCTATTTCATTTGGGATTCGGAGTTTGATTGTGAGGTTAGATTCTGAACTTGTTGTATTGCATCTTAATAGAGTTTATGCCATTAGAAATCCAGTGTTATTGAGATTATTTTTGAGAGTTCATCTCTTGGAACGTGAGTTTGACTATATTGAATATCAGCTGTTGCACAAAATATTGTCACCATGACATTCTACAATCAATATGAGTCTATCACCACTCACACTTTCTGTCTAGTCAATTTAACGTCTTAAATTGCTCTACATAAATTATCAATCCAGGTATCATAAACTGATGAAGTGTGGTGCACCATATGTGCTTAGTTAACCTTTTTCTTACTTCATTGTTTTATAGTTTATGTTGTTTTGGGGGTTTTGTTCTTGTTGGTTTCCTAAAGTGTCTAATGCAAATGAAAATCCTATTCTAAGGTCTTAAGAATACTTTTAAAGGACAAGTATGGATAGAGATTTCAAGACAAGGCCTATGTCCCTAATGGTAACTTCCAAAACTTAGCACTTCAAAAGATCTCAAAACATGTTATTGATGGAATTAGTACTTAAACAAAAGTGTAAATATGCAGCTACTTTAATCAAAATAGAATGCAACAACCAATCAATGAGCTAGTGACTATGAAACCCAGTATCCTTGCCGCTGTATAAAAAGAAAATAAAAACTAAACTTAAAGCAACTCAAAGACTGAAAGCAAAGCAAACTAAATCACACTACTTCAACCCACGTTCTGACCCTTCACCTTTCGACTCACTCCGTCTATAGGAAGTAATCATAAACAAGCTGAGTAATATGATATCTAAATTGCAGGAAATTAAATTGCATAAAAGGAAACTAAGATTTAACTACTCATTCATATTTCAACTCTTGAAAATGACATAAGTAATCCAATCTCTAACTTGCAGGAAAACAAACTAAATCATACTACAACAAGTAATATTCTGATTCCTTACTAATTGAATCGCTTGGCTATAGAAAGGAAATCATAAACAGGTGAGTAATATGATGTCTAAGTAGTAGAAAAGTAAATAAGAAAAACAAAACTTGAAAGAAATGACAGTGCTGGAATTAAACTCAAGAAATGAAAATCAGCAGAAAGGACAAGATGATCTCATGTCAATAGTTATCAAAAAGCTATGTGCATTACTAACTACAATCAACCGGTTGAATACACTTGCATGAATTAAAATTGCATGAATGAAAAATCTAATCTACCAACTTGAAAGCAATCAAATGACATAATGAAATCAAAGAAAAATTTACAAAATGAAATCTACTCTATCTTACATTCTAATATGCTCCATGACATCTACTTCACATCTCCTTTCATGTTGAGAACATCAAAGCTTTATTCAAATTCTTCAAAATTACAAAGTACAACAAAGCTCTCCAAAGCTTTCAAAAGCCATCAAGAAACAACTACAAACTCACAAGCTAAAAAGACTTAAGAACTCCAAACTCTAAGCTAACAAATGAAGGAGTGAGATCTCCTATTTATACAAAAGGATGAGAATCCATCTCATTAATGAGAGTCCATGAATCTCTCCCTCTACCTCTAGAGTCCTAATCAAAATAGGAACTAATAAGACACATGTCTTCTTAGAGTTACAATACAATTAGGAGATGTGACACATATCCTCATGATCCCATGATTCTTTCCACTCAAATTCGAGTTTGGCCTTAGAGTGCCACATAAGGGTCTTCTAGAAGCCTCCTTTCAACCTACACATGTCAATAATCTCAGCCCATTTGTTAGGTATAAGCATATGCACATTATTTTCTAATTTTTAACCACAAATTCACTTAAAAGGATTAGAATTAATAAAGATTGGAAAAACATAAATGTGGCCAATGATAATGAAAGTGGGATGAATGTGGTGACATAGTAGTGAAATGGAGGTGAAATGGAGGTGATATAATGGACATAATAGTGAAAGTGCAATGGAAATGAATGACATTTTCAAGACCCAACATACCCCCCAACTGAAGCTATTGCCTGTCCTCATGCAATATATATTACATTAACTCTTTTGATCCTTGAGCTTTGGCTTAACTTTGCATGATATCATTTGGTAACTTCATATTTCTGCAAAGTGTTTCACTTGAATTGCAACATGGTTGGTTCTTGTGTTACAACCATTTTTTTGTTGTTGCCTTCTATTTTGATCTTTGAACTTTGCATAATGATATTTTTATTATTGTTGCAAAGTAAATCTTTATTGGATTGCATGATGGTTGGTTCTTGTGACAACCATGATTTTGTTTGTATCCAATTTATCCTTTAAGCACAATTTCAAAAACCATTGTATGCTCATAATAGCAATGTAATAATTAATATATGTTGGAAGTATGTGGGTTCCTAAATATGATATGGACATGGAAAGATATGAATATGAATGTATTCCCGCCCAACTGATGGTATTGGAAATTTTATGAAATGAGGAAGATAAATGTTTTTCCAACAATTATCATTCTAGCTTTTTATGGAATTCTATGGTCAAAAGTTAGAAAATGACGTACCTTCACTTACCCTTTGGAATGGATGAGTTGTATGTGTGGTGGCTAAAAAATTCTTATCATATTCTTCTTCAAGTGGCTGAACAAGAGGAGTCATGGATAGAGAGATAAGATGACTTTTTATTGCTTCTACTAAAACTTGTTGAATCTGCTCCAAAATGCTGAAAATAATAGTCTTCACGTCTTCAAAACTCATTGGCACAATTCCTACTATGTGAAAAGATGTTCTCATGTCAAACATAGTAGGAAATTGTTGGCTTGGTGGCCATTAATAGATGCCACTAGTCAACACGAGAACTCTTATCATTGATGACAATGAGAGTCAAGATGCCCAAACACATCTTGCTAGGTACGAATGAATTTGATGATGTCGAGTCACCTAGAAGATCTAACGAACAAGGGACATTAATGCATTCCCATTGTTTTTCAACATGAGGACTTGCCACTAAGTCATGCAAGCCTCAAGGTGTTTTTACAAAGAGTTTAGACTCAAAGGACTATGGACTCAATTATTTGCATTGAAGCAGGGCTTATTTGCAGAATGAAAATGACAGGAAATGGAAGATGAAAATGGAAGATGGCAATGGAGAGTAGAAATGGCAATGGAAAATAAGCATATGAATGAGCGTCTTGCTTTTATTTGTGGGTTATGAATGGACAAAAAGAGATGGAAAGTGTATGTGAATGTAAGTGGAAAGTATGGGAAGTATGGATGTGATGGATGGATGTGATGGAGACAATAGTATCTGAGAGTTTTTTTTTCAAGTGTTTGGATCTGATTTTGCATCAGCATATTTCCTCTTTGTTGCTGATCATCCTATTATGAAACAAATTGGTCTCTTAGAGAGACACCATTCTCTTGTAGTCATTTTTCCTTCCTCCTGGAACCTGCAAAAAAAACTAATACTTCTTCTGCAATGGAATGTAAGATTATCAAAGGAGAGAGATGGCCAATCTCTCTAGTTATGATATTTACACACAAAACTAAGAATTTGTATTAGTGAAACAAGTTCTCAAAGGAAAAATCAAAAGAATTTATACCTGATTTGGAATTAGTGCCTCAAGTTGATGTTTCTTCTTTTCAGCAATTTATTTCATTATTTGCCATTTCAAACTCAAATGATGGATTTCTCATTGTGTAGATCTTTGTTGAGATCTTTCCAATGGTACTTAAATCATCAAAATCTGATTTTGTATGAAAAAGTTACGCTGATTTGAACAATGAGGTTTTCCTGGCCGCGGAATTGGAGAACAGCTGCGGAATTGGACTTTAGCTGCGGAATGTGCACAGTTTCTGTAGCTAAAAATCTTGAATAAAAAGTTATCCATTCATCTTTCATCATCAATCCAAAATTAATTAATACCTTCATAAAAGTGAGGAAATAACTTATTCATTTCATTGATTCAAAAATATTTATTTTTTTCTTGACATGCAGCGATTTAGTGTGGCGACTCAGTGATAACACTCAACTTGACTTCCTTTTTATCGGGGTATTTTTTATCGAATTGGATCAAATGAATAGGACATCATCCATATACTGACATTCCCCAGCTACCCATGTGGCTTGTTTTGCTTGTTGACACCTGCAACCTAGAGTTTAATAAAATAGCTGCGGAAAGTTGAATTAGCTACGGAAAGTGGCTAAAACAGTCAATCATCAGTTTTACGCATATTTTGGATACTTTTGTCATGCATAGATTTTTATCTCTTCCGCACTTTCCTGTGGAGTTTCTGCAACCTTAAAGGTGAGTGATTCATCTTTAAAACGGAGGTTTTCAGTTGAAACAAAACCAACCAAAAAGATATTGATCCCTTCTCTAATTGAAAATGCCAGTGTTACTACAAAATAAGCCCCAGGCTTCCCATACAGACAGCAGATAAAATTTGATAAATAGTTAAGGATACTAAGGTCATGCTCAATAATAACATAGTTGTTTGGCCTAAGCGGGGACTGGACTGTTTGTGCAGCTTTATGCTGTAACAATACATTGTTTTGAATCCAAGTATGCAATTGTAACTCATTGTAATTTTCCACCAGAAAAGATTTACTATATTATTTTTTCAATTTGAAGTGGTTTCATGACATCATATGTGAATTGAGTGTGCGTGTATGAATCACGGTTTTTTTTTTTGTGTGCAATAAATGCCTAACAGTTGACTGGAACTTTGGTTGATCTTCTACGGTTTGTATGACACATTGGATTCAGGATTCTCCACATCTACATTGTCTACAAGATCTGGTTTTAGCATGCGTATAAACATTGTCTTCCCTGTTCCATTTTCTCCCAACATTTAACCAGAAGTAACGGAACAGGTACAGACGGGTGGCAGCGACTTCATGGGGTTTAATGACAGAGAGTCGTGTTCAATTGGGATACATCTCTAAACAGGTGTGAGTTTATTAAGATGGAAGGCGTGTAATCAGGTTTTAGATGCCAGCATACAGTTGATTCCCAATTACAATTCCCTTCCTCAGGCACGCCGAATTGAATCACACATCAAACTATCAGTTAATTAACTCAAATTCCGTTTTTCTTCACGCGGTGGCAAAAAAGAGGCTCCAAAGAACTAAGAATTTCTCTTAAACCGCCACGAATTTCTTGAAACGGTTTCTGGGTTATCTAATTGACCCCACTGGCAAAAAAACCCATGTTTTATTTTTTTCAGATTCATCTCTGTTTGGCCAAATCATGCTCTCAAAGTTTGACGTTTTTTCTGTGTTTTACGTATTTTTTTTGTTTGTTGTCTATCAGGTGTATTACACAGGCACAATGACAGGGCTGAAGAATTGGGGCAATGTATTTTGGAATGCACATAACCCTAATCAATCTGGAGTGTCTGGAACCTTTAACAATTCATGAAAACCTTCACTTAGTTTTAAATACAGATGATTCCATACTGACCCAAAACCTGTTCAATAACAACGTTATCTGTCAGAGGAATCCTTTGCGTGTTTACCTTTCTATTTCCTCTCATGTAAATCAGCTCTCTAATACTCTTCAAATTAGGATAGCCATAAGTCACATATGTTTCACTCCTTTGCAACATAATCACAGTTGCTTTGTTCACTTTCAGGAAGACGCCATTGAAGATTTGCTTCAAATGCAGTAGCTTCCGTGTTTTTGGATGTATATCATTAATACCACAGATGCGAATAATGAAAAGCAACTTGGCTTCTAGGGTCTTCTTTCGTTCACAATTTTGTTGCAAAAATCCTACACCATAAACACCTACAAACTAAGCGATATACAAGGAAGGCCACTCATTTTCTCACAAATGTTGGCAGGCATCTCCATATAGGTATGGTCTCAGTAGGGATGCTCCGGCTGGACTGAGTGATGGAAGGAATGATTGAGATAAGAAATAGTAGTTGTAACAATGCTAATGATACTCCAGCAATGGATGGAATTTTTACACTAAAAAATGTCACCATGGCTATTTACAGTTAGTATGGCTCTATCAACAGTCATGCTATCCTCTTAGGCAAGTCTTATGCCTCTGCTCTCCATGTCAAACTCCAAAAAGAGAGAAAGTCTTTATAAATGTATTTATCTCTGGGTACGCAGGTTCTCTCAACCTTACCTACGGGTACGCACCCAATGTTCACAAAATCTGCGTACTTGTACGCTCTGTATGTAAAGGGGTAGGTGCGTACCCCTGTAAAGGTCAAAATGCACAAGTTTCATCTTTAAAAAGTTACTTGTGGTTATTTCTAGAGCATTCTAGAAGGTTGTTCGACATGTATTGAGCGCCTCTAGATGGTTCATGTACCCCTACCAAATAGGAACTTATCCCATCAATGAGGGAGCTATCCCATCCAAAGAGGGGATTATCCCATTGATGGTGGACCTGAATAACTTCCTCTAGACCACTATAAATACAGGCATTGGGCCAGAAGGAGGAGAGGTTGGAAGCTAAACATTTCTAAGGGTAGATGCTGTTGGAATTAGGACTCCCATTTAGAAGCTTGTGAGGAGAGATTGCCATCTTTGCTTGTTCTATTTGGAAGTGGGTGAGCTTTGTCAAAGTAAAGGAGAACTCTTGATGGACCCTGGGAGGGACTTGCACAACACCAAGGCTCAGGTTGTAATTGTTCCTTTTGTTTCCTATTAATGCAAATGAGTCCATTCTTCTCAATAACTTGTTATTTATGAGTTGTTTCATGTACTCCTTGGTCTATGTGTTAAACATGTTTTATTTTATGAGATTATCAAGTGCTATTTAATCGTTTTATTGTTAGTGAACGCAGGTTTCGAAGTGAAGTAGGAGCTCATCCGGATCAGCGAGGCTGGACTGCTACAACAGTGTTGGACTACAGGTAGGATCTAAACACTTGATTTTTCGTATAGTAAATGCATGTTTAGAGAAGGATTGCTCTTGTTTGTCTTGTTTGTCACTAGAGAGTCTTAGGCTCCTAGGGAGGTTGGTTGTGTCCGCACTATCGACTCTTTCCGCCTGACAAAATGGCGACTCTGCTGGGGACTCCATTGATGTGAAAGTATTTTCCTTTGTATGCAACTTTGATCTGAGAAAAGTCATTTATTTTCTGGTTTTTGGCTCTGTGACTTTGCATTTGGGTGGGTTAGCTTAGGGTCAGATTGAATTTAGTTTTTCTTGGCTTTTTCAGTAGTACGCACCCTCTGAGTATTGCACAGTGCGTACTTGTACGCACTATTGTTGTGTGCACAGAGCGGGCCCGCACCTGTCTTAACGGGTTGCCTGCGTACCCTGCTAAAAATTAAGAAATTTCCATTTTTTACATTTTTCCTCTTAGATTTTTCTTTTCCTTAGTTTTTACTGCCCAGATCCATTAGTCTCTTGTCAAAGATCTTCACCTGAACTTGTTTCGATAGCATTGAGTGTTTTAGTGGATTTCATAGAAGTTTAAGCCCTAGGGTTTGATTTTTGAGTAGGTCTTGTAGTGACTTTGGCGGTAGAAGTTGTCAAGCCTTAGATCTCTCTGGTTTTGTCAGCCTTCTTAGAAGTCGGACCTGTCATAAAGTCTACCTGTGAGAGCAACTTACCTTTGAGTTATCTCTTTGGAAAATTTCGAAGTGCTTGTTGATTGAGTATTGAATTCCATTTTCCAAAAAGAACAAAAAGATTTGAGTTTTGTTTTGACTGGTCTTTTGATTCTGCATTAGCTGGTCCTTGACTTGATTGTGGTCAAGTAAAACAACCTAGAATCATCCTTGTAGGCTTTTGCCTCGTTAGGTTTGCTTAGAGTAAATTTCTTTTTGATTTGCTTGTGAGTCAAGTTTTCATAGATTTTATAACTTTTGAGATTGATTTTCGTTAAAATAGATTTATATGCTTTATTAAATAAGAGAAAATACAAAAAAATCTCCTT
Source organism: Pinus tabuliformis (assembly GCA_031772625.1). Taxonomy (NCBI): domain Eukaryota; kingdom Viridiplantae; phylum Streptophyta; class Pinopsida; order Pinales; family Pinaceae; genus Pinus; species Pinus tabuliformis. The sequence continues at coordinate 2,069,884,185 of CM062817.1, read as the reverse complement.
TGAAAAGTTTTGTTTCAAGTAGCTTTGAAGAGTTTTGAAAGAAAAAGAGTTTTTCGTGCACGTAAGGAGTGGTCATGTTTGTATGCTTGGAAAGATAAAGATAATTGTTTCTTTGATTGTCTTTACTAAGAAAGTTGTTTTCTATAAAATTTGCATTTCTCAACTCTCTTAGTTAGGAATTTCATTGAAAGAGAAAAGTAGCGTAAATCATCTTAAGTGCATCTTTGTAGTGGTTTGAGTCGAGTCTACACACCATTGGTTTCACTTCCGCTACCTTTTGTCTTTAAGAAAAACCATAAAATTAACGCTTAAAGTAAAATCAACGTAGTAACTTTTATTTACTAGGGCTCTGAAACACCAATTTAGATCAGGCTAGTGTCTTGGAGTAGGAGAGTAATTAACTCTCCAAGACAACAAAACCAAACAACTAGCTTATCTTGTGAAAGAATAAATCCAATTGTCTCATTTGTACTCTAGGAAAGCTCCTCTTAAAGGAGAAGCACGAGCTCGTGTCCGAACCAGTGAGGGGATCAATCCTCCCTCGTTGGGAACGATGCCAGACACGCACGTATTACAAACGGTAAACCTTGGATTAACCATTGTCGAGGAGCCAGGGGTCACTTGTCGGTAAACCTTGGATTATTGTCAAGGAACCGGCAAGGGGATTGAGCTTGATACTCTGCCCTTGCGTGCTGTCGGAGCGTAGACTGTTCCCCCAGGTGCATTTTTTGCGGTTGGTAACCTTAGTGACCATTATCTTTAGGATTCTACCGAGGTGACGGTGGAGGGAAGATCCCACTGTACCTGGAGCAGACGTAGGCTAGACTCACTTGGATTTTCCGGGGGGTTCACTTCACTCGAGACGGTTAAAGTGGAGGAACTTGTGCCGGTCTATTCATTAATCAGGTTACCAGGGTAACTGTTCCACCCGCCACTTCTGTACTGAATCCGGCGATGTTGGGTTTCATCTCCAACTAGCGTTTTTGGTCTGGAAGGCTACTGTTTGTGCTTGGTTTGACGCCCTAGATTCTTTAGGCGTGTGATTCAAATTTGTTTGGTTCTTTAGAGACTTTAGGTGGTTTGATTTGAGATTTTACTTTGTTTTCGTGTGTAGTAGTTAAAAGTTTTTAGCTGTGGCGGAATTACCGAGACAGTCCCGTAGACTTCGGGGCCAGTCTCCTGAAGTTGTTTCTGTGGCCGAATTGTTGAGAAGATCCTGTAGACTTAGGGGTGCACATCCTCGAGACGACCCCAGTACTCTAGAAGGTTTGAAGGTCCTTGTAACTCCTCCTAGTGGCAGTAGAGTAGGTTCACCTGAAGAAGGAGAATCTTCCTTGGTAGTCCATCCAGATTACCAAAGTCTAGAGACAGGTTATAATCCCGAAGCTGTTACAGTTTCTGAGCTTGTTGGTAGTTTTTCGTCTGCTAGTGATACAGGTGAAGAACCTGAAATATCTGAACCTGTTACTCCGACTTCTAGTGTTCCAGATTCACCAAGAGTAGAATGAGTTATCACCGAAAATCTTCCTACTGGTCTGATTGCTATCGAAGAACTTGCTCCAGAGGAAGAAATAGGCGTCTCTAACCTTGAAGATCAACTTACTATTGAGCTCAGGGAGCGTGAATCTATCTTTTACAGTCCTCCTAGAAGTACTACTTGGTACCTTTCATTAACCAATTATTTAGACAACTCAGGGGTAGGTTTTTCTACACCTCATACTCCCTTTCCACCTAGAGGTATTTATACTCCTGTAAATATGTCTGGTCAGTCGTCCGTGTTTACTCAAACTCCTGAATCTTTCTTACACGGCGGTCCTTCTGTTCCCACCGGGTATCAATCACTTTCTGGTACCTTTGCGGGGGCATCTCCTCAACCCATTGATCATGGGTTATTAGCTGGAAAAAATGGTAATATACCATTGGGCGTAGGAGACATTTACATGATGTCAGGTTCAGTTCCCGTTTCCCAGCCTCAAGGTGGCCAATTACCGCCTGGGGGGCAGCCTCAGTTAACGCCTGGGGGGCAACCTCAAGGTACACAAATCGTGTCTGGGGGGCAACCTCAAGGTCAGTATGTACCTATGGTGCAATACATGCCTCAAGGTCAACCCCAGCCTCAATATGTACCCCAAGGTCAACCTCAGTATCAATATTTACCTCAAGGGTATCAACCCCAAGGGTATCAACCTCAAGGGTATCAACCTCAAGGTCAAGGTCAACCCCAGTATCCGTATTTACCTCAAGGTTATCAACCTCAAGGTCAATACTCAAGTCAAGGTTATCAACCACCTCAAGGTCAGTCATATGTTCAAGGTATGGGAACTACACCTTTCAATTATCAATCCTATCCTCAATCCGGTTATGGATCTCAGTATCCTCAACCTGTTACGAGTCAATACCCCGGAATGTTAGTGTGGGATCCATCACAGGGTCAACAGGTGTTGCAGCCAAGTATACAGTTGGTACCTCAAGCTGGACAACCCGTAGTTTCTGGTCCACCCCAACAACCGCAACCTGTCCAGTCAAATATTCAAACTTCTGTAACTTCGGTAGTTACTCAGCCGCCAATAGCACCTAGTACTCCATCTCAAACGGTTGCTGCAACTACCGCTACATCTGCCGCACTTACTTCTGGAGTATCGACAGCTTCGGTTTCTACTGTCTCTGCAACCACTCCTCAGACATCTTTACCGTTGTCTGGATCTACGATTCAAACCACGGTCCAGATGCCTACAGGTCAGCCTGGTATAAGTACGGTTGTCACTACTCAACCTCAATTTGTCCATCAACCGTACCAGGGACAGTATCAACATGGGCAAGTTGTCCAACAGTCGGTTTACCAGTATCAACCGTATCCTGGGTACACTTATCAACAACCTCAACAACCCCAGTACGGTCCGGTTAATCCTAGTTTTCCAGGAGGATATAATATCCCTAATGCGCCTCCTGTTCCTAGTTATCCTGGATATCCTCCTCCTGGGACTGGTCTTGTGACCCAGAGTTTTAAAGATCCTAACCGTCAGTTACCGTTTATCGCAACTTTGGATTTACCAGACTTGACGCGCCTAACGAACGATCCAATTCAATATCTTCCGTTCTGGCCACCAATGCCAAATAAGTTTTCCAGTGATATACCCAAGTTTGAAGGTAAGTCTGGAGAGGATCCGTCCAATCATGTGCTGACTTACCACCTCTGGTGTGCTTCAAATTCTATCTCGGATGATTCGATCCGCTTACGTCTTTTCCAGCGTACACTCATTGGTCTCGCGACCAAGTGGTACATTGAGTTACCACGGGCCTCTTTTTACAATTTCAGCCAGTTAGCTACCTCGTTCTTAACTCACTTTCAGTTGTCGGTCAGATACGATAACGGCACGGAGTTATTAACTTCACTAAAACAATCGACGTCCACGTATATTTCTGATCACATTCATGAGTAGAGACGTCGAAGAAGGCTAGCGAAAGTTTTTATTCCGGACCAAATCTTAGCTGAATGGTTTGTTAAATCAATATTACCGAAGATTACTGAAGATGTAGCTAAGGCCGGAGTAGTTACTGAGGAGCAAGTCATTGCTCAGGCGCAGTACCATGACTTAGTTTATACTCAGTCGGGTACGTTACACGAGAAGATTCCAGATCTTCCAAAATCGAATCAAATCGCTGCTGCTCCTTTGGGATCTCATGCCGCTGATGGTATGATTGGCATCGTGAATACAAAGAGCAAGAAGAAGTCTTCCAAGAATTCTACTAATCCTATAATCACTTTGCCTGATTCCCCGACAGGAGAGTCTTCTCCTGAACTTTCCGCCGATATTCACGCTGTAGAGTCATCTACGGCCAAATCAAAAAACGGTGGAAAGAAGAAAGGAAAGAAGAAGGCTAAAGCAAACAAAGCTCTGAAGGAGAAAATGGAAAAGTCGGAAACCAATGACGAAAAGCGCAAACCTCGATATCCTTGTCTTATTTGTGAAGAGGATCATTTTACAAGAGATTGCCCTCATCGGGCCGAGGTTGTGAAAATAGTCAAAGGTTCTCCCACTCCTGCTGTGTTAAAAAATCCATTTCCAGAGCAGGAGAATAAGATGATAGGTTCTTCCTCGACTGCCAGTGAAGAACCCATTTTGATGATGTCTCATGTGAGGATTGCGACTCGATCGCAAGATTATGGTAGTAATAATCCTGTTGATGGTAAAGAAGCAGAATCTTCTCATTCTAATCCATCAACCTCAGCTCCTGGTTTCGATCCACTACAGATCGAAAAACCTAACCCGGACTTAGTAATTAAACCACCCGCCAAGGGTGTACTTCGAAGGTCTGCTTTCAATCCACATGCGAGAGCGGCCCAGAATTACAACATTGTTGAGGACTTAGCTATTTCACCCTCAGCAATGTCGGCTTTAGAAGTGCTGCAATCATGCCCAGCACAACGAAAATTACTTTTGTCGGCTATCGGAGCTGTTGATGTTCAGGACCCGAACCTGATAATCTTTGATCTAGAAAATAGTACACCGCGTCTACCCCATCAAATGGCTTTCCAAATTCCAGTGATAGTCAAAAACAGGCCTATTCATCGGACTGTGATTGATGAGGGAGCTTCTACGTGTATTATGTCGATTCAATGTTGGAGATCGCTTGGTTCTCCTTCGTTGAACCAATCCCCGACCATCCTTAAGGCCTTTGATGGCCGTGGGTTCCGTCCATTTGGTATTCTACAGGAATTGCCTATAGGGGTAGAAGGTAAAACCGTTAGTCTGGATGTGGAGGTGGTTGATGCCCCTCTAGACTACAACCTTCTTTTGGGTCGAAGTTGGTCATATGCTATGACAGCGATTGTTTCATCGGTCTTCAGAGTAATTAAGTTTCCACATAACGGTAAGATCGTGACGATTGATCAGCTGACATACTTTTCATCCGACCCAGCCTCTTCAGAGAGTATCCAGCATGTCGGTAAGATGACAATCCCTTATAGGGACGTTGGCGTAGGTTTAGTTAAAGATTCCGGTTTACTAGGAACTTTTCCTTTCCCTCCAATCAACGCAGACCCTTCATTTGCATCAATTCATATGATTACATCAGACAACATTATTTATGATGATCCTTGGATTGTCCCATCTGAATCTGAGATAGACTCATTCGGTGATGCTATGCCTTTGAGTCCATATGAAATTGCTTATGAAGCCGTCATGTCTTTTACCGACTCGCGTTCAACCGAGATCGACCAAATGAATGTGGTCAGTGAAGAATCACTTTTCACATCAACCTTAGAACGGATAGCGTTTCCCGAAGTCGTGTCATCTGACGAACAACTTCGCGAAATCCTAAGTGTAGACGATCTACCATGGGAAGATCTCCATCATAGATCTTCGTTTTTACCTAAGGATGATGCTTTTGAAAATGATTTTTCATCTATCTTTACCACTGAATATGTCAAAGACGCTCAGAATCCAACGAAACATTCTGATTCAGAGTTGAATTTAGGGAATATTTCTCGCACTATTCCCATTGATATTTCAGTGAAGCCCGGAATTGAGGAAAACATTCATATAGGTGCCTGATGTACAGAAGATGAAATCCAAACTTACAAGGCCCTATTCCAAGAATTCCGCGATGTGTTTGCCTGGTCTTACGAGGAAATGCCGGGAATCGACCCTGCCATTGTTGTTCATGAAATAAAGACCTATCCGGATGCTAAACCCGTCTGGCAACGGTTGCGTCAGATTCACCCTCGGAAAGCGGCTGCGATTAAAGCAGAAGTCGAGAAGCTGTTGAAAGCAGGTTTCATTTATCCAATCCCGTTAACGGATTGGGTATCGAATATTGTTCCGGTCAACAAGAAACAAGGAACAATAAGAAATTGTATCGACTATAGGGATATAAATCGAGCTTGTCCAAAAGACAACTATCCTATGCCTTATATCGATCAAATTATTGATGATTGTGCCGGAAGTGAAATGTTTTCCTTCATGGATGGTTTTTCGGGCTATAATCAAATCAATATTCTACCTTCCGACCAACCAAAAACGGCATTCATTTGTCCATGGGGGACATTTGCTTATTGCAAATTACCTTTTGGACTTAAGAATGCCGGGGCCACTTTTCAACGGGCGATGTCTTACGCATTTCATGACATCAAGCACATTGTGCAACCGTACCTCGATGATTTGCCTGCTCATTCTTTACATCGAGCTGATCACCTTGTCCACTTACGAGCAATCTTTATGAGGTGTCGGCATTATCGAATTCGGTTGAATCCCCACAAGTGTGTGTTCTGTATAGAGACGGGTCGATTGCTGGGATTTGTTGTTTCAAAAGCTGGCATTCGCGTCGATCCCTCGAAGGTCGAAGCTATCATCAAATTTCCTCCTCCGAGTTTGTGCCAACTCCAAAGTTTGCAAGGGAAAGCGATTTTTTTACGCCGATTCATTCCAAATTACGCCGAGGTCACTAAAGGTTTTACACGGTTGTTGAAACAGAACGCTCAATTCTTTTGGGATGAGATTGCCCAACAATCTTTTGATGCACTTAAGCACGTGTTGACCCATGCACCGTTGTTGCATCCTCCCAACTACAACCAGGACTACTTCTTATACCTCGCAGCTTCGCATTCCACCATTGGAATGGTGTTAGTTCAAGAAGATGAATTCGGAGCGGAACATGTGATATATTATCTTAGTAGGACATTAAACCCCACTGAGCTAAAATATTCGCATGTGGAGAAATTGGCCCTGGCAACCGTTCAAGTTGTCCAGCGTTTTCGTCACTACATTCTTCTCCGTAAAACTATAGTTATTTCGGATTGCAACCCTATGATTTATATTTTGACAAAACAACTGCTAGGGGGCAAGTACTCTAAATGGATCGTTATCCTGCAAGAGTTCGACTTGGAGTTTGAGAAGTCCAAGTCTAAGAAATCCTTAGTTTTTGCGGAATTGATGTGTGATTTCCCGCGTGCTGACACAGAAACTGTGGCAGAGGAGTCCATTGCGGATGAATCTTTGTTTCTTATCAGTACTTTAGATCCGTGGTACGGGGATATAATCATCTATCTCCAAACCCAAACCTTTCGGCCTGAAGCTTCAAAGACGGGACGTCAAAAAATTCGGTTTCAATCCCAGCAATACAAGATTATTGGAGATACACTTTATCGCCAGGGGGCAGACTTAGTTTTTCGACGTTGTTTAACTCACGAAGAGGCTGAGAGGGTTTTGAATGATTGTCACTCTGGAGCATGTGGCGGTCATATGTCTGGGTATGCCACAGCTCAGAAGGTGTTGCGCGCTGGCTATTTCTGGCCGTCCATGTTTAAAGATTGTATCATTGCGGTCTGGAAGTGCCACAACTGTCAAGTGTTTGATCGCAAGATGCGCGCACCACCTGCTCCTCTCCATCCTATAATTGTCGTTGGTCCTTTCGCCAAATGGGGTATCGATTTTATTACTTGTAACCCTCACTAGGCCGGGGGGCATGCGTATATCATCCTCGCGGTTGATTATTTTACTAAATGGGGCGAGGCGATTTCTACATTCGACGCAAGTGGCAAAACAACTGCAGTTTTTGTATTCAATCATATTATAACTAGGTTTGGTGTCCCACAAGCAATCATCACTGACCATGGGAGCCATTTTCGAAACATCATGATGACTGAGCTTACAAGCCAGCTTGGTTTGCGCCACGATAGCTCTACTCCTTATTATCTGCAAGCCAACGGTTTGGTTGAGTCTATCAACAAAGTTCTAGTTATCATGATCCGACGAACCATTGGTATTCATCGGTCGAATTGGCACAACATGTTATTTTCAGAGCTATGGGCATACCGAACCTCAGTGAAAACTTCAACAAGGTTCACTCCTTTCCAGCTAGTTTATGGCTTGGAAGCTGTGTTACCCATTGAATGCGAAATCCCATCACTTCAAATGGCTGTCGAATTACTCCCAGCTACTTCCGAAGAGGAGAAACGTTTATTATACTTAGCTCAGTTAGATGAGACTCGACGTGACGCTGCATTGGCAATCGAGACTCACGCGAAGAAAATGAAAGCTCAGTATGATAGAAATGTGACCCCTCGAAGTTTTTCAGAGGGAGACCTAGTGCTATTATATGATCAAGCTAACGATAAGCTAGGTGCTGGAAAATTCGTTCCTATGTGGCATGGACCCTACATTGTAAAGCGAAAGCTAGCAAAAGGGGCCTATGAGCTGGTAGATTTTGATGGGGACTCTTTAGGTAAACCCAGAAATGGACTTTACCTTAAGAGGTATTATGCTTAAATGATGGGTATGGAGAATGTTAGTTAGGTTAGGTTTTCTTTCTAGCTAGTATGTTTGTTAGTTTAGATAGTGTGCTTAGCTTAGAAAGTGTGTTTTTCGTCGTTATTCTGGCTTATCTTGGTTTTACTCTTGATATTGCAGATGTCGACGCCTCTCCAAACATACATTGGATTTGCTGATGGTGCTTGTCGTAGTACACGGAATATCTCTTCTGCAGCTTGGGTTATCTATTCGCCCTCTGACGAGTTAGTTTCTATGCATGGGGTAAGCCTCGGTCAAACGACGAACAACATTGCAGAATACAGTGCAGTGGTTGAATTATTATCTGAATCTATTTCATTTGGAATTCGACGTTTGATAGTGAGGTTAGATTCTGAACTTGTTGTATTACAGCTTAATAGAGTATATGCCATTAGAAATCATGTGTTATTAAGGTTGTTTTTGAGAGTGCATCTCTTGGAACGTGAATTTGATTACATTGAATATCAGCATATTCCAAGGTCTTTAAATACATTAGCAGATGCAATTGCTTCTCGAATGTTGGACAGACATTTACGATAATCATGCAAGTAAATTTAAAAACATTTCATCACATATGTTAAACAAAATGAGCCGGTAATAATGATATAGATATATAGATAGGAGTGTGTCAAAAAATATACATCGTCTTCGATCATAGGTTGAAAAACACCTTATGATCGGCAAAAATGATAAGTACAAAAAGCCAAAAATGTCATATGTGTCTACAAAAGTGACTAGCCAATCACTGGTGGTGCTCTCTATACGAGACCACTGCCCGTGCTACCCTACACAAGAACCTCCTAAAAGGTCCTGGGACTGCGACCACATAGCGCTGAAGTCGAATAGGAATATCATCTATGGTGGTCTCTGGTATATCCGCCGTCAGACGCTCTAGATCCTGTTCCAGCTCGGCTAAGGTCTCTGCGGCCGCATCCTGTGGGGCTGGTGCTAGTACAGCTGGTACTCTCCTCTCAAAAGCCCGGAGGTTGGCTGGACGCCGTGGACCTACATCTGCATTTTGAAAATTTTTGCTGTCAGTTTGAGGCGATATATATAAAAACAAAAAAATATATATAATTTGAAAACTTGTGAAAAATGAAATACCTCTGTCGTCCCACTGTTCTCCCTGTGAAAGAACCATGTCCGGATCATTCCGAAAATCCATTCTGGCATAAGGAAAGTCCTGAATAGCAAAGACCTGGCTCTCTAGCCAGTGAAAGTAACCATCAGGAAATCGAACAACTGTTGTGCCCTCATTAGGATGCCGGGCCATTACCGCAACCCATCTCTTCAACTTAGGCTCCCGAGGTGCCCCAACTGGAACTGTAAGATGCTGGGGGACCAGCATTGGAACTCTCTCTAGGGCAAAGCTGACAACTATAGGCCCATATCCAAAGGTCTTTAGTTGTCCTCTCTTTGCCCTGGTTAGTTGGCCCTTCAAATTAGCCAACACAGCATCACACCAGTTGAAAATGGTGCCATGGAAACAGTCTATAGCCATCCGCATTTGGGACCCGGTGGCTTGGTGCAAAGCGGTCGTGCCGCAAAGTCTGGTAATAGTAAAGGCTATCACCATAAGTTCAGGTCGGGATATGTACTTGATTTCTATCCCCTTCTCATGGTTTTGGTTGTTGCACCACTCTAGTCGGAGACTAGCAAGGGATTGGCCACCCGGCCTAGTCCCGAATAGAGAAAGTTGCTCACCCCTGTTAGGCAAGCCAGTGAGAAAATATATGTCGGAGGGCTCTATCTCGAGCTGGTGCTCTCCGATGTAGAAACATTGCTCCTGAATTTTCCACCTTTCAACCAGCCACTCAAGAAAAGGAACTTGGCCCCTCATGCCAGGTATGGCCCAGTATTTGTACAGTCCGCAGGCTTTTAATGCACCAATGGAAGGTTGATGACCTATCGCGGCCAAATCAACATCCTCGTGCTCTCTTTCACGCCAATCAAGCATGGTGTGCTCCCTGCACATCATAAAACATCATTGAGAATCCATAAAATTTAAAACTTTTGGTTTATTTTGGAGGGCCAAGGGTTTCAAATTGTGTTTTGCGGGGTACGCACCCCAGCCTTTAGGGACAGAGTGCCTGTACGCAGGTTCCCTTAAGGCCGGGTGCGTACACCCCGTAATTTTCCCATTGGGAAAATATCGGGGTACGCAGGTCAGCAGTGCATGACCTGCGTACCCCGAAGGGCGCATTTTGAAACCCCAATGCCCCCAAAAAATCAAATAAAAACTTAAAACTAGATTCTAAATGGATGAAAAACAAGAGAGGGGTGTTGTAGAATACCTGGTGAAACGGCGTTCGATTCTGACGGTCGGATTCTCCGCAATCTTCACGGGAAGTTTTTGGTCAAAATCCCTTTTCTCAACCTCAACAATAAAATGGTAAAAATGACATGGTAAGAAGTCTTTTTATAGGTTTTTTGGATAAATAAATGCTAGATTTGTTTATTTTTCACCATGAAAGGACATTTTCGATGAATTTTTGCCCATCTTAAACAGGTATGAGTAATGTGTTGTTTCTGTGCAGGACAAAGGGACTTTAGGGTAAATTATCATTTTTCACGTCAGGGTCATCTTTTAAGCTCTTTTCTGACTCCTAAAATATGAAAAGATCGCCGAGCGTTTCTTTTACACTCGTTAAAACGGAATTAAAAGACGGTCCCCTTATAGCTCTTTTCTGACCGTAAAATCAGGAAAAGATTGCCGGGTTTTTGTCGTTTCAAACTCGATACGGAAATAAAACGACGTGTCCTTGATCGCTTTTTACTTTTCAGGTCAGAGACACTAATCATGAAAGTACTCCTTGGTCACAAGATCAAGCGGTTCTCCGAGGTATTATTTTATACTTTTTCGAGCTTGGGGGACACAAATTTACGAAAAAGTTCAACCTGGAGTCTTCTTAAGTTTTTCAGACTCTCTAAGATTGAAAAACGCCGAGTTTCTCCTATACTGGGCTCGTTAAAAATTTCACAGTAAAGGACCTGTTCAATTACAAACAGGAACGAACCACTCCTTCCTAGGGTTCGAATCAAAACTAGGTTGGACTCATCCGAAGGATGAGCTTATAATCAAGCATATGTTATCCTCCTCAAGCTTGTTAAAAATAAAGAGGTACTTGCCAGAAATGGTGGGGGAAAAGAGAGAAGAATGAGCCTATTTGTTATCTTTTGTCTCAGAAGAAACTTTATTACCACTCTTGGACACGACACTTTTCATTCACCTGGGTTGGGAAATCCTTTACCTCACAGTTGATCAAACCACTTTGAAAGTCTTCAGCCGGGTTCCGAGGATTAACTTTGAGTCGTTTATCACCAAGCCATCTGTTGTGTCGTTATGTGTTCAAGAGGTCTGCAAGAAAAACTTTCATCTGCAAAATACTTGTCATCCATTTGACCATCCCTGAGTCATTCCTTACAGCAACATTTCTTCAACTTGAACAAATGATTTCGTGTTGTGGGCTTGCCTGCAACGGGTCGCTTTCTATCGACATCAACACATTATCTAGAGAGATGACTTAGAAATCGTCAGTACCTTGAAGTCTACATGCATCAATGGTAGGTTTCTCGCCTTTGACGTCAGTTTACATTATTGACTTTCAATCAAAGGATTCCGTGAAATGTTCGACATCAACTCATTCATTCACATCTCATGGATTGTACTGGGTACTTTGAGAACCATTGACATTACTGGTGGTCTCTCTCACACTTGTTAACAGTTTACATCATCGACTGGTAATCAAGTGGTTTCTCCCATGTTCGACATCAACTCATTTATTCGCATGGCTAGAATCGTACCAATTCGGGAAGCAGAAATGAAGACCCTGGATCTAGTTTCCACCATCTAGGCTGCGAGGAGTTTTGTATTCATTATCTAAGTAGACTAATCATAAACAGATGGCTGCGCCCATACTGTGTCTACAAAAGTCTATGATTATGATGTACTGCAAGATCATTCCTGTATCATAGTAGTTAGTCTGTTAGTTAAAGTTTTGATCTGAGTATGGGAATGCCTACCTCAGTGATGATATAATCTTATACATGTATTTTGTGTTGAAAATTGCAGGTTCTGACCAGGCTCTCCACGAGATAATCCTTGAAATGATAAAGCGCTTCACACTTCCTAGATAATACAAAACCCTAATCTATTACAGGCTTCGCACTTTAGGGGGCAATCTGTTACACTAAAAAATGTCACCATGGCTATTTACAGTTAGTATGGCTCTATCAACAGTCATGCTATCCCCTTAGGCAAGTCTTATGCCTTTGCTCTCCATGTCAAACTCCAAAAAGAGAGAAAGTCTTTATAAATGTATTTATCTCTGGGTACGTAGGTTCTCTCAACCTTACCTGCGGGTACGCACCCAATGTTCACAAAAGCTGCGTACTTGTACGCTCTGTATGTAAAGGGGCAGGTGCGTACCCCTATAAAGGTCAAAATGCGCAAGTTTCATCTTTAAAAAGTTACTTGTGGTTATTTCTAGATCATTCTAGAAGGTTGTTCGACATGTATTGAGCGCCTCCAGATGGTTCATGTACCCCTACCAAAGAGGAACTTATCCCATCAATGAGGGAGCTATCCCATCCAAAGAGGGGATTATCCCATTGATGGTGGACCTGAATAACTTCCTCTAGACCACTATAAATACAGGCATTGGGCCAGAAGGAGGAGAGGTTGGAAGCTAAACATTTCTAAGGGTAGATGCTGCTGGAATTAGGACTCCCATTTAGAAGCTTGTGAGGAGAGATTGCCATCTTTGCTTGTTCTATTTGGAAGTGGGTGAGCTTTGTCAAAGTAAAGGAGAACTCTTGATGGACCCTGGGAGGGACTTGCACAACACCAAGGCTCAGGTTGTAATTGTTCCTTTTGTTTCCTATTAATGCAAATGAGTCCATTTTTCTCAATAACTTGTTATTTATGAGTTTTTTCATGTACTCCTTGGTCTATGTGTTAAACATGTTTTATTTTATGAGATTATCAAGTGCTATTTTATCGTTTGATTGTTAGTGAACGCGGGTTTCGATGTGAAGGAGGAGCTCATCCGAATCAGCGAGGTTGGACTGCTACAACAGCGTTGGACTACAGGTAGGATCTAAACACTTGATTTCTCGTATAGTAAATGCATGTTTAGAGAAGGATTGCTCTTGTTTGTCTTGTTTGTCACTAGAGAGTCTTAGGCTCCCAGGGAGGTTGGTTGTGTCCGCACTATCGACTCTTTCCGCCTGATAGGAATATAGATGAGTGTTTAAGATTTTCACTAACATTGACCTGCTATCGCTGATTACAAGAGTCAGGCAGACAACTAGAGAAGGCTTTTGCAGATTTTTTTTCGTTTTTTTTTTATTGAGGCCACAGTGAAAGCTAGGATTGAGAATAGCCATAGATTGTTTTTTTTTCTTTTCTATGAAATTGTAAAATTTTATAAAAATGATTAATGATTTTCAATTTCAAGCAGCAAAGACTTCAAGAAAAACATGCTAAAAATAGGACTTTGACTGAGGTCTTAGGCTGGTTTTTTTATCAATCTGAGCTGGGTGAATAGGATAGGATCCATGTCAGGACAATTCTGGAGATGCCCATGTGGTCGGTTTTTTTATTGGATGCTTGTAACCTGTTAAACCTTGAAACAGCTGCAGAATCAGGGAACTTTCTGCAGCTAAGTTGCAAAACCTTATTAAAACAGGATACAGTGTTTTGAGGACCACTACAAACCATAACCAGTCAATTTTGGACAATTTGAACCTATCAAAGCAGTTGAGTTTCATTTTTTTTTTTGAATCAATTGAAATGATGAAGTTTATTTTGTCTCCTCTTTATTTTTATTTTTTTCTTTTTTATAACAATTCTTTTTCTAATTCTCGAGATCACACAAAGTGCAGGAGGAGAGCATACTCAAGAATTATTAAATTTTTCTTTTTTACATAACAATCATTTTTCTGATCCTCCAGATCACACAAAGTGCAGGAGGAGAGCATACTCAAGAATTATTAATTTTTTTTTAGATGTAAGAAATAAGGTCTCCTAATTACACTTCCCCAGCAACGGCGCCAAAATGTCTAGTCAATTTAACGTCTTAAATTGCTCTACATAAATTATCAATCCGGGTATCGTAAACTGATGAAGTGTGGTGCACCATATGTGCTTAGTTAACCTTTTTCTTACTTCGTTGTTTTATAGTTTATGTTGTTTTGGGGGTTTTCTTCTTGTTGGTTTCCTAAAGTGTCTAATGCAAATAAAAATCCTATTCTAAGGCCTTAAGAATACTTTTAAAGGACAAGTATGGATACAGATTTCAAGACAAGGCCTATGTCCCTAATGGTAACTTCCAAAACCTAGCACTTCAAAAGATCTCAAAACATGTTATTGATGGAATTAGTACTTAAAGAAAAGTGTAAATATACAGCTACTTTAATCAAAATAGAATGCAACAACCAATCAATGAGCTAGTGACTATGAAACCTAGTATCCTTGCCGCTGTTACATAAAAAGAAAATAAAAATGGAACTTAAAACAACTCAAAGACTGAAAGCAAAGCAAATTAAATCACACTACTTCAACCCACGTTTTGACCCTTCAGCTTTTGACTCACTCCGTCTATAGGAAGTAATCATAAACAAGTTGAGTAATATGATATCTAAATTGCAGGAAATTAAATTGCATAAAAGGAAACTAAGATTTAACTACTCATTCATATTTCAACTCTTGAAAATGACATAAGTAATCCAATCTCTAACTTGCAGGAAAGCAAACTAAATCATACTACAACAAGTAATATTCTAATTCCTTACTAATCGAGTCGTTTGGATATAGAAAGGAAATCATAAACAGATGAGTAATATGATGTCTAAGTAGCAGAAAAGTAAATAAGCAAAACAAAACTTGAAAGAAATGATTGTGCTGGAATTAAACTCAGGAAATGAAAATCAGCAGAAAGGACAAGATGATCTCATGTCAGTAGTTATCAAAAAGCTATGTGCATTACTAATCTACAATCAACCGGTTGAACACACTTGCATGAATTAAAATTGCATGAATGAAAAATCTAATCTACCAACTTGAAAGCAATCAAATGACATAATGAAATCAAAGAAAAATTTACAAAATTATACTCTACCTTACATTCTAATATGCTCCATGACATCTACTTCACATCTCCTTCCATGTTGAGAACATCAAAGCTTTATTCAAATTCTTCAAAATTACAAAGTACAACAAATCTCTCCAAAGCTTTCAAAAGCCATCAAGGAAGAACTACAAACTCACAAGCTAAAAATACTTAAGAACTCCAAACTCTAAGCTAACAAATGAAGGAGAGAGATCTCCTATTTATACAAAAATATGAGAAGCCATCTCATTAATTAGAGTCCATGAATCTCTCCCTCTACCTCTAGAGTCCTAATCAAAATAGGAACTGATAAGACACATGTCTTCTTAGAGTTACAATACAATTAGGAGATGTGACACATATCCTCATGATCCCATGATTCTTTCCACTCAAATTCGAGTTTGGCCTTAGAGTGCCGCATAAGGGTCTTCTAGAAGCCTCCTTTCAACCTACACATGTTAACAATCTCAACCCATTTGTTAGGTATAAGCATATGCACATTATTTTCTAATTTTTAACATTCACTTAAAAGGCTTAGAATTAATAAAGATTGGAAAAACATAAATGTGTCCCAATGATAATGAAAGTGGGATGAATGTGGTGACATAGTAGTGAAATGGCGGTGAAATGGAGGTGATATAATGGACATAATAGTGAAAGTGTAATGGAAATGAATGACATTTTCAAGACTCAACAATTTCCTCCTATGCAAGTCTTAAACCACAGCTCTTCATGTCAAGCCTTGAAAAATGAGAGAAAGTCCTTGAAAATCTCTAAAACTCTGGTTCCACACTTTCTCTTAGCATTACCTGCGGTCCCGCACTCCCTGGTCATTTTCCCTGCAGACCTGCTCGCTTTGTTTCTGTGTAATGGGTGCGGACCCCTGTAAAAGTCAAAAAGGCGCAAGTACATTCTTAAAAACTCACTTTGGGTTATTTCTGGAAGCTTCTAGAGGGAATCATGAGGTGGCAAGTTCGCTCCTTGGTGGTTCATGCATCCCATAACTAAAGGAGCTAACCCCTTTATGTGAGGAGCTTATCCCTTTGAAGGAGGACTCTATCCCTTCATAGGTGGACCTGGTAACTTCCTTCCTCTACACTATAAAATGAGGCATTGGGCTGGTTACTAAAGGGGTTGAAAGCTGAATATTTTTTAGGGTAAATGCTATTGGAATTTAAACTTCCTAATTGAGCTTGAGAGGAGAGATTACCCACCTTTTGATCTCATTGGGAAGAGTGTGAAGCATGTCAAAGTAGAGGAGATTCTTGCTTGGACCCTGGGAGGAGCTTGTACAACATCAAGGCACCAAGGTTGTAAAGTTATTCTTTGTTTAAAGTTAATACAATCAAGTTTATTTTTCTCAATACGCTGTCTCTTATGGTTTATTTCATGGATTCCTTGATCACCATGATGAGTATGATTTATTATATTGGCTATGTAGGTGTTATTTGATGTGTGTTTGTTTGTGTTTGCATGTTCTCAAAAGGAAACTCATTTCGACGATCGATGCGTGGCTGCCACAAACTAGCGTTAGACGTAAAGTAGGGTCTAAAACACCTCTTGACTTTTATTTATAAATCACAATATTTAGAGAAAGGTAGAATTTTCTTGTTTTTCTTGTCGCTAGATATATGTAGATACTAGGGAGATCAGTCTTGTCCGCAAGAACGATTCATCCGACCGACAAAATGGCGACTCCATTGGGGACTTGAATTTTTGTTTTTTGCCTTTACTTCTACTTTGACTTGAGAAACTTTTTCTCTATTTCTGGTTTTTGCTTGATGTGTGTGGGATTGGGTACTTTTTTATATCCTGAATTGTTTTTTGTTTTTCACGCTTTTGAAAGAGGACCGCACGTTCTGTTTGTAACACAGTACGGACATCCCTGCACTGTTGCTTTACTACACAGAGCGGTGCCACACCTGGTTATACCAGATGCCTGCAGACCCTGTCAAATTTTTGAAAAAACTAAAATCTATTCATGCAATTAAGCTTAGGATTTTTTTTATTGTTTTTTAGCCTCTGCCCAGATTTTCATGTGCCTTGTCAGACACTTCTTGATTAGTGAGTTCCATTGGGATTTAGGTTTTATGTGATTTTCTAGAAGTTTTGCTTGCTTGGCTTGATTTTTGTTTGGTCTTTGTAGTAACTCAGAGTTTAGAAGCCTAATAAACCTCAGATTACCCTGGTTTTTGTTGATCTTCTTAATGAGTTTGACCGATTTGTAAAATCTTCCTTTGGTGAGAAATAGATCCCGTTTTCTCGTTGCAAAGCTTTGAAAGAACTTGTTTTGAAAGTTTTGAATTTCATTTTTAAAAAGAAAACATAAGATGGGTGTTTTTTGATTAATTTGTTATTCTGAACGAATTAGTCCTTAGTTTGCTTAATAACTACGTAAAACATCCACGAAAAGAAATTTTGTAAGCTTTTACTTCAATTAGGTTTTTAGAAGTTGTAGATCTCAAGATTAGTTTTCATAGTTTTGAGTGCTTTCTAGAAATTTTAGAATCTCTTTTGAAAGAATTTGTTTTATGTAGTTTTTGAGTGTTGAAAAGAAAGGGATATTTTTCGTGAGCATAATTAGTAGTCTCGTTTTTGAGTTTATTGAAAAAGATAAAAAAGTTTTTCTCTTCATTTGTTTGGTAAGGAAAGATTTGTTTTTCAAGAATTTTCATTCTCAACTCTTTCTTTATCTAGAAATTCATTTGAAGAAAAAGGATTGTTTATCATCTTAGGTGCATTTTTAGTGTTTTTGAGTCGATTCTTCACACCATAAAGTTTCATCTCCACACCTTTTGACTTAAGAAACAACCATAAAAATAACGCTTAAAGTAAAATTTATCTAGCAATCTTTTTATTTCTAGGGCTCTTTATCACCAACATAGCTTAGGCTAGTATCTTGGAGTAGGGAGTAATTAACTCTCCAAGATAGTTAAAACAAACAAGTAGCTATATCTTGCGGTAGGAGATAAATTCCAATTGTTACATATATGCTCTGGGAAGCTCCTCTTAAAGGAGTCAAGCATGAGATCATATCCGAACCAGTGGGGTAATCAATCCTTCCTCATTGGGAACAATAGAAGATATACACGTATTAAAAACAGTAAACCTTGGATTGACCATTGTCGAGGAGCCTGGGGTCACTTGTTGGTAAACCTTGGATTATGTCAAGGAGCCTTCAAGGGGATTGAGATTTGCTACTCTGCTCTTGCATGTGTATCGAATCACAGACTGTTCCCCCAGGTATATTTGTTTCTGTTGGTAACCATAGTGACCATAATCTATAGGATTCTTTCCTAAGGTGACGGTGGAGGGAAGATCCCACTGTACCTGGAGCAGACGTCAACTAGACTCACTTGGACTCTCTGGGGGGTTCTCTTCACTCGAGACAGTTTAGTGAAGAAACTTGTGCCAGTCTGTTTCATTAAGTAGGTTGTTGGGGTAACTGTTCCAACCACCATTTCTGTCTTGAATTCTACGACGTTGGATTTCATCACCAACTAGTGTTTTCGGTACGGAAAGTTACTGTTTGTGTGTGGTTTGAACTCCTAGATTCTTTAGGCATGTGATTCAAATTGTTTGGTTCTTTAGAGACTTTAGGTGGTTTTATTGAAATTTTTAGTTGTTTACGTGTGAAGTAATTAAAATATTTAATCGTGGTTGAATTACCAAGACAATCTCGTAGACTTCGGGGGCAACCTCCCGAGTATTCACCAAGTCAGCTTGAAGGGCTACGAGCTCTTGTAACTCCTAGTGACAGTAGAGTTGGGTCACCAAAAGAAAGAGAATCTTCTTTAGTTGTTCATCCTGATTATCAAGTTCAAGCAACAGAGTATATTTCTGAACCAATTTCATTCTCCGAAGTTACTGGTAGTTTTTCTTCTACTAGTGAATTAGCCAAAGAACCTGAAATTTCTGAGCCTGAAACTGAACCTACTGCTACTCCATCATCAGGATTTGCTTCTCCAACTTCCAGTGGTCCTGGTTCACCCAGGGTAGGAAGAATCATTACCCAAAATCTTCCTTTTGGACTTATTGTTACTGAAGAACTTGTTAGTCCAGAAGAAGGTATATATATCCCTGAAATCAACCAACTATAGAACTTAGGGAGTGTGAATCGATCTTTTACAGTCCACCTAGGAGGGAAGCTTGGTATCTTTCATTGACCAACTTTTTAGAAAACCCGGGTCTAATTTTTTCGCCACCTCGCATTCCTTTTCATCCAACACCTAGAGGTTTTTATCCTACTTTGAATATGTCGAGACAGTCATCCATGTTTTGTCAATCTCCGGAAACATTTTTATATGGCGGTCCTTCTGTTCCTTCTGGGTTTCAATCACTTACTGGTAATTTTTCAGGAGCATCTCCTCAACCTATTGAACACGGGCTATCAACTGGTAATAATGGAACTAAACTGTTGAGTGTAGAAGACATTCTTATGATGTCAAGTACCATTCCAAATCCGCAGCCTCAAGGTAGTCAGTTACCGTCTGGGGGGAAACCTCAAGGTAATCAATTATCGCCTAGCGGGCAGCCTCAAGGTACTCAGTTACCATCTGGGGGGAAACCTCAAGGACAGTACATACCTTCGGGACAGTGCATTCCTCAAGGTCAACCCCAGACTCAGTACGTACCTCAAGGTCAACCCTAGTATCAATATATGCCTCAAGGTCAACCCTAGTTTTAGTACGTGCCTCAAGGTTATCAACCTCAAGTTCAGTACCCAACCCAAGGTTTCCAACCACCTTCAGGTCAATCATTTGTCCAAGGAGCTGGAAATGTACCTTTGAATTATCAACCCTACCCTCAACCTGGCTATGGTCCTCAATATGCTCAACCTTCTATGGGTCCATACCCCAGAATGAACGTAGTGTGGGATCCATCTCAATCTCAACAGATCTTGCAACTGAATGTGCAGTTGTCATCTCAATCTGGACAAGCTTTGCTTTCTGGTTCAACCCAGCAACTTGTCCAGCCTACTATTCAAACTTCTGCACCTGGTGTAGTTTCTCAGCCTGGGCCTAGTTTGCCTTGAACTCTGCCTCAAACGACTGCTACAACTACTGCAGCATCTGTTAAATCTACCCCACCTACTTCTGGAGTATTGGTAGCTCCAGTTTCTACTATTTCTACATTAATTCCTCAAGCATCTTTACCTCAGCCTGGACCTACAATTCAGACTTCGGTTTAGATGCCTGCAGGACAACCTGGTCCAAGTACGGTTGTCATAAGTCAACCTCAGTTTACTTATCAACTGTACTAGGGACAGTACCAATTCGGTCCTGTTGTTCAAAGCCCAATCTACCAGTATCAACCGTACTCTGGATATACTTATCAGCAACCTCAACAACCCCAGTACGGTCCGGTTAATCCTGGTTTTCCGAGAGGATATAATATCCCAAATGCAATTCCAATTCCAAGTTATCATGGATATCCTCCTCCTGGGGTTGGTCTTATGACCCAAGGTTTTCGAGACCCTAGTCATCAGTTATCATTCATTGCAACTTTGGACTTGCCTGATTTTTAGCGCCTTTTATCTTCCGTTTTTGCCACCAATGCCGAATAAGTTGTCCAATGATATCCCAAAGTTTGAAGGTAAATCAGGAGAGGATTCGTCAAACCATGTGATGACTTATCACCTCTAGTGTGCATCTAACTCCATTATAGATGATTCAATTCGTTTACATCTTTTTCAATGCACTCTGATTGGTCTTGCGGCCAAGTGGTATCTTGAGTTACCGCGAGCCTCTTTTTATAACTTTAGTCAACGAGCTACTTCATTCTTAACTCATTTTCAATTTCCTGTCAAATATGACAATGGCACAAAATTATTAACTTCATTAAAACAGTCAGCGTCCACTTATATTTAAAATCACATTCATGAATGGAGACATTGACGGCATTTAGTGAAAGTTTTTATTCTGGATCAAATCTTAGCTGAATGGTTTGTTAAATCATTATTACCTAAAATCACTGAGGATGTAGCTAAGCCAGGAGTTGTTACTAAAGAGCAAGTAATTGCTCAAGCTCAGTACCTTGACCTCGTTTATACGCAGTCGGGTACTTTACACGAGAAAATTCCCGATCTTCCCAAAAAAAATCAAATAACTGCAGCTCCTTCAGGGTCTCATGCTGCTGATGGTATCATTGGTTCAGTTAACATCAAAAGTAAGAAGAAATCTTCAAAGAATTCTTCTCCTATCATAACTTTACCAGATTCCCCGACAGGAGACTCTTTTGTGGAAATTCCTGCCGATATTCATGTCGTAGAATCATCTACGACCAAATCAAAATCCGACGGTAAAAAGAAAGGGAAGAAGAAAAATAAGAAAAATTCGAAAGAGAAATCGAATAAAACAGAATCTAGTGACAAGAAACATAAACCTCATTATCCTTGTCTCATTTATGATGAAGAGACTTTTACAAGAGACTACCCTCATCGTGCTGAGGTTGTGAAAATCGTCAAAGGTTCTCAAATGCCTGTTGTTTTGAAGGATCCTTTTCCTAGTCAAGATAGTAAGATGATAGGTTCTTCCTCAAATGCCTCAGAAGAACCCATAATGATGGTGTCCCATGTTAGGATTGTGACATGATCTCAAGATTATGGAAGTAAAAGTCCTGTTGGTGGTAAGGAAGCTAAATCTTCTAATTCAAACCCATCAACTTCAACTCCTGGTTTTGATCTGCTACAGATCGAGAAACCTAACCCAGAATTAGTAATCAAACTACCTGCTAAGGGTATACTTCGAAAGTCAGCTTTCACTCCACATGCGAGAGCTGCTCAGAACTATAACATTGTTGAAGATTTAGCTATTTCACCTTCAACAATGTCGGCTTTGGAGGTGCTACAATCATGCCCAACGCAACGTAAATTGCTATTGTTGGCTATAGGAGCTGTTGATATTCAGGACTCGAACCTTATAATCTTTGATTTAGAAAATAGTACACCTCGCTTACCTCATCAAATCGCTTTCTAGATTCCAGTGTTACTAAAAAACAGACCTTGCTTTAGGACTGTGATTGATGAGGGAGCTTCAACGTGTATTATTTCGATCCAGTGTTGGAGATCGCTTGGTTCTCCTACACTTAATCAATCCCCGACAATTCTACAGGCTTTTGATGGTTGTGGGTTCCATCCTTTTGGCATTCTATAGGATTTACCTATAGGGGTTGAAGGCAAAACTGTTAATCTAGATGTGGAAGTGGTTGATTCCCCTCTAGATTACAACCTTCTCCTGGGTCATAGTTGGTCTTACACTATGACTATTATTGTTTCATTGGTCTTTCAGCTTATAAAGTTTCCTCATAATGGAAAGATCGTAACTATAGACCAGCTAACTTACTATTCATCCGACCCAGCCTCTTCTGAAAGTATCCAGCATGTCGGCAAAACAACTATCCCTTACAAGGATGTTGGAGTAGGATTAGTTAAAGATTTTGGTTTACTAGGAACTTTTTCCTTTCCTCCTCCTAATGTATCGCCTTCTACTGCAACCATTCATATGATTTCATCAGACACTATTGTTTATGATGATCCTTGGATCGTACCTTCCAAATATGAGATGGATTCATTTGGTGATGCTATGCCTTTGAGTCCCTATGAAATTGCGTATCAGGCTGTATAGTCGTTTTCCGACCCTTCTTCAACCGAAATTGATCTAATGAATGTGGTCCATGAAGAATCACTTTCAACATCAAACTCAGATTCAACAACTTTTTCCAAACTTGTTCATACTGATGAGCAGATTCGTGAAATTTTGTCTGTTGATGATTTACCATGGGAAGATCTTCATCATAGATCTTCGTTCTTACCTGAGATTGATCATTTTGAAAATGATTTTTCATCTATTTTTACTATTGATTATGTCAAAGAACCATAGAATCCATTGAAAAATCCTGATTCTGAGTTAAATTTGGGAAATATTTCTCAAATGGTTCCTATTGACATTTTAGTTAAACCTGGAATTGTTGAAAACATTCATATAGGTGCCTCTTGTATGGAAAATGAACTTCAAACATATAAGGACCTATTTCAAGAATTTTGCAACGTGTTTGCCTTGCCATATGAAGAAATGCCAGGAATTGATCCAGCAATTATTGTTCATGAAATCAAAACTTACCCGGATGCTAAACCCATCTAGCAACGTTTGCATCAGATCCACCCACGAAAAGCTACTACTATTAAAGTAGAAGTTGAAAAATTACTTAAAGCAAGTTTCATTTATCCAATTCCCTTAACGGATTGAGTATCGAATATTGTTCTTGTTAACAAAAAGCAAGGAATGATAAGAATATGTATCGATTATAGGGATATTAATTGAGCCTATCCCAAAGGCAATTACCCAAATCCCTATATCGATCAAATCATTGATGATTGTGCCGATAGTGAAATTTTCTCCTTTATGGATGGTTTTTCGAGTTACAATAAAATCAACACTCTACCTGCTGATCAAACAAAAAAGGATTTTATTTGTCCATGGGGGACATTTTCTTATTGCAAATTACCTTTTGGGTTGTAAAATGCTGGAGAAAATTTTCAAAGAGCTATGTCTTACATGTTTCATGACATCAAGCACACTGTGCAACCTTATCTCGATGATTTACCTGCATATTCATTACGTAGAGCCGATCATGTCACTCATTTACGAGCAATCTTTATGAGACGTAGGCATTATCGAATTAGGTTGAATCCACAAAAATGCGTTTTCTGCATAGAAATGGGTCATTTAATGGGATTTGTTGTTTCGAAAGCCGGCATTCATGTCGATCCCTCGAAGGTTCAAGCTATTGTCAAATTGCCTCCTCCTTCGACTCTTCGCCAACTCCAAAGTTTGCAAGGGAAAGCAAACTTTTTACATCGATTTATTCCTAACTATGCCGAGATAACAAAGGGTTGTACCAGGTTGCTGAAAGAGAATACCCCATTCTTTTGGGATGAGATAGCTGACAAATATTTTGGTGCACTTAAACATGTGTTGACCCATACACCATTATTGCATCCTCCCAACTACAACCAGGATTACTTCTTGTATCTCTCTGCCTCTCATTCCACCATTGGGATGGTGTTAGCTCAGGAAGATGATCTCGGTAGTGAACATGTGATTTATTACCTTAGTCGAACTTTGAATCCGACTGAGCTAAAATATTCGCATGTGGAGAAATTTTCCTTGGCAGCTGTTCAAGTTGTCCAAAGAATTCGTCATTACATCTTACTATGCAAAACTACTATGATTTTTGACTGTAACCCTATGATCTATATTTTGACCAAACAATTTCTAGGGGGCAAGTATTCCAAATGGATTGTTATCCTGTAGGAATTTGAATTGGAATTTGAAAAATCTAATTCAAAGAAATCTTTAGTTTTTGCGGAACTGATGTGTGACTTCCCACGTGCTGATACTGAAACTATGGCGGAGGAGCCCATTGTGGACAAATCCTTGTTTCTTATCAGAACTCTTGACCCATGGTATGGAGATATCATTGTTTATCTCCAAATCCAATCTTTTCGGCATGAAATTTCATGATCTCAGCGACAGAAAATACATTTCCAATCCCAACAATACAAGATATTGGAGATACACTCTATCGTCGTGGGGCGGACTCTGTTTTCCGACATTGTTTAACGCATGAAGAAGTTGAAAAAGGTTTTAAATGACTGTCACTCTGGAGCGTGTGGTGGGCATATGTCTGGGTATGCCACAGCCCAAAAGATATTGTGTGCTGGCTATTTCTGGCCGTCTTTATTTAAATATTGTATTTAGGTGGTCCGAAATTGCCACAATTGTCAAATTTTTTATCGAAAGATGTGTGCTCCACCTGATCCTCTCCACCCTATAATTGTCCTCGATCCTTTTGAAAAATGGGTAATCAAATTTATTACATGTAACCCTCACTCGGTCGGGGGGCATGCGTATATCATCCTTGTGGTAGATTATTTTACCAAGTGGGCCGAGGTGATGTCTACATTTTTCGGCAGACGGCAAAATTGCTGAAATTTTCGCTTTCAATCATATAATTACTATATTTGGTGTTCCACAAGTGATTATCACTGATCATGGGCGTCATTTTCGAAACATCATGATGACTAAACTAATAGATCAACTTGGCCTGCGTCACAATAGTTCTACTCCATATTACCCACAGGCTAATGGTCTGGTTGAAGCCATCAATAAAATTCTAGTCATTATGATCCGACGAATCATTGGGATTCATAGGTCGAATTGGCATAACATGTTATTTTCAGTGCTTTGGGCGTATCGAACCTCAGTAAAAACATCAACTGGTTTCACTCCTTTCCAACTAGTTTACGGTTTGGAAGCTGTGTTACCCATTGAATGCGAAATCCCGTCATTGCAAATAGCCATAGAGTTACTCCCAGCCACTTTCGAAGAGGAGAAATGTTTGTTGTACTTGGCTCAGCTAGATGAGAATTGATGTGATGCTGCACTAGCAATCGAAACTCATGCAAAACGTATTAAAGCTCAGTATGATCGAAATGTTACACCTTGTAATTTTTCGGAAGGAAACCTAGTCTTACTATACGATCAAGAAAATGATAAGCTAGGCGCTGGAATATTCGTACCTATGTGGCATGGTCCTTATGTTATTAAGTGAAAGCTGGAAAAATGGGCCTATGAATTGGTAGATTGTGATGGTGTCTCTTTAGGTAAGCCCAGAAATGGTCTTTATCTAAAGAGATATTATGCTTAAACCTAGGTGTGGAGATTTTAGTTAGATTAGTTTTCTTTCTAGCTGGTGTGTTTTAGATTAGAAAAGTGTGATTAGTTTAGAGAGTGTTTTTGTCATTATTCCTGCTTATCTTGATTTTACTCTTGATATTGCAGATGTCAACATCTCTTCAAACATACATTGGTTTTGTTGATGGTGCTTGTCATAATACACGAAAAATTTCTTCCGCAGCTTGGGTTATCTATTCACCCTCTAATGAGTTGGTATCTATGCATGGGGTAAGCCTCAGTTAAACAATGAACAACCTTGCAGAGTATAACGCAGTGATTGAGTTATTATTTGAATCCATCTCATTTGGGATTCGAAGTTTGAATGTGAGGTTAGATCCTGCACTTGTTGTATTGCAACTTAATAGAGTTTATTCCATTAGAAATCCAGTGTTATTAAGATTATTTTTGAGAGTTCGTCTCTTGGAATGTGAATTTGACTATATTGAATATCAGCATATTCCAAGATATTTAAATACATTAGCAGATGCAATGGCTTCTCGAATGTTAAGTAGACATTTGCAATAATCAAATAGTAAATGTAAAAACATTTCATAACATGTTTTACAAGATAGCCAGTAATAGTGATATAGCATAGCATAGAAGTGTGTCAAATATACATCGTCTTCGATCATAGGTTGAAAAACACCTTATGATTGGCAAAAATGATAGTACAAAAAGCAAAAATGTCATATGAGTCTACAAAAGGCGATCATCCTATCACTGGTGATGATCACGATAAGAAACCACTGCTCGGGCCACCCTACAAAGGAACCTCCTGAAAGGTCCTGGGACCCCAATCACATAGCGTTGTAACCTAAGAGGAATGTCATCTATGCTATTCTCTGGAATGTCTGCTGCCAAATGCTCTAGATGGTTTTCCAATTTGACCAGGGTCTCTGTAGATTCATCCTGTGGGGTTGGTACTACTGCAGTTGGGTGTTTCCTCTTATGATGCAGGAAAGTGTTCCCTCTGTGGATAGAGGCAACCCCCCTAACCCTAGAGTGGGTCTAGTCACAAACAAGGACAAATCAATAATTGCTTTCCTTAAACAGTCATGGTTGGAGGCCTACCTCAACCAGTGGTCGTTGGAGTTTCGTTGCACTGCTCTAGCTTCTGCTTCCTTCTCCTAATGAGTAATCAACCTGAAACAATGCAAAGGAAATACAACAAAACACGTAACCAGAACAACAATGATCTATTTACTCACAAAGTCAAGAAGTCATGAGCTATCAAGTACATTACATACAAGACATAGGAAAACATCATTGATTGCATTAATAATGAAATAAGAGTAAGCTTATAACCAAAGTCTTAATGTCACAAGCCTGCTCAGAGGGATCCAACCAGCATGTTCCTCAAGCATTCACTCTTTGAAGATGGATCTCCCAACATACAAGTCTCTCTCACTCACAAGTTTTACACAAGATTAAGGGCACTTCACAACCTTCCTCAAGCTATCAATAATCCCACACTTGTCACACTCACACCAGCTATCTAGCAAACTCACAAATACTAACAGCACTATCAGCAACCACTCCAAAGACTAAGAACTCCAAACTAGCAGCACATAGCAACGGTGAGAGTTTAAATAGGAGAAAGAGTCTCCATGAAAGGTGGGAGGATGAGCTTATTTCCAAGGAAGGTAGCACAAATGACGGAACCGCCACACCAAAGAAAGGAGGGCGACATAAACTAGGCTAACAACCAAGCCTGGAGTCATCTAGAAGGCCGACTGTTGGAACAAATTCGCCCAATCTAGATCATCGCGGGCACATAACTAGCCTTCCACGCTGACATCGCTATTGAATAACGTAGCTAGTCAGGTCATCGCTCAGGATTACAAGTGATGGTTGTGCTGGCACATAAAATCTGACCATTGCGGGAATCACGTGTACTTCTGCGATGGTAACGCTTCTGGACTATTTTGGAGCACCCATCAGCGTGTTTATTTAGCCAACAAACGCGATGAGGTAGAAACCTTTGGAAAAGTGGGTCATTTGGAAACATTAGAGAGAATTTGTCTAACGTGATCATGAATGACTTGGACACATGACACAGCAGGAAGACTGGAGTGAAGACAGTGACAAATTACTATGTAACATGTTATCACTGAAAATTTTGTTGCTAAAATTGCTCAGACTAGCTTAAGGACAAAGTGTTTCCGCAGCGCATAGATCCCTTTATCAGTTTTGCAACGCAACATCTTTTAGGTGATTTCGTAGCGCATAATTCATATTTTGCACTGGCTGCGCTACGAAATTGGGGATTTGTTCGAATCCATAGGCATTATTTCACAACTGTCATATCCATCAAAATCCATTGGGTTTGCATCAACAGTTGTCAGCTTATAAGGTTTTTAGTACCCCAACAGTTGGTGTTTCATTGGGTTTATCTGGAGCACTCTTTCCTTGGGAGAACCCTTCTGTGGTAATCAGTGGAATAAACAAGGGATCAGACTGTGGATATCACATCATTTATTTTGACACTTTTGCAAGTGCAAGGGAAGCTCTCATGTCAGGGGTTCCTTCTATTGCAATATCTTTGAATTGGGAATAAGATGAGAGCAGCGACAGTGATTTCAAGGAAGCAATGGAAATCTGTCTGCCTTTAATATATGCTGCAATACAAGATACTGAAAAAGATCTATTTCCTAAAGGTTGTCTATTAAAGGTTGATATCTCAACACACCCATTTGTGAATAAGGGATTCAGAATTACTGGGCTAAATGACACCCCTTACAGATGACAACTGGTCATATAAAGAGGAGAACCTATGATTTTCGTTATGTTGTGTTTGGTTACAATCAAGAATGTGCCAATCCATCCATGTAGAAACCCGCACATGGTAGCAATGGCATAGAAGAGGTTATGAAGTTGGAAAGCCCAGAACCCATATTATCTAGTCAAAGATATCAAAATGTAGCAGAGTTTGAGTTAGTGTGGTGGAACAGAGGAAATAGTGCAAAGAGAAAAGTCTCTATTTGGCGTCTTATTCTTCCACCTGGATGCTTTTATGTCGGTGATATTGCAGTTCCAGGATATGCTTCAAAGTTTGGTACTACATCAGGTTAAAGGCACCCCTGTTGTTTGTCCCATGGTAACTGTTATTCAATGGAGGAACGAGATTGCTCGGTTCACTGCTGAAGGAAGCACTAAAGTTTTGGTTTATCATGGCGCCAATAGATGTAAAGATGTGGCCGAGCTTTCTCAATACGATTTTGTTTTGACTACTTATTCCATTGTTGAGATAGAACATAGAAAGCATTTGATGCCTGCAAAAGAAAAATGTCAATGGTGTACTAAATTATTTTATCCAGATCGATTGGCCATCCACCTCCGTTTCTTTTGTGAACCCACCGCCGTGAAAACTGAAAAGCAATGCCAATAAAAAATGTAAAAAAGGAAGTCAGGAGGAAATGCAAATCGCAGATGAAGAGAACCGTGCAGCATTTGAAAATGTTACAGCGATCCAACCGGATTTTGTTCTATTCTTTGACTGTCCCGAGGAAGAGATGTTGAGGCGGCTTCTGAATAGGAACCAAGGCCGAGTTGATGACAATATAGAGATAATAACCAAGCGCTTCAGGGTCTTTTCTGAATCAAGTCTACCAGCTGTCAATTACTACGACTCAAAGGGAAAGGTCCGCAAGGTCTCCAGCAAAAGACGAAAAGAGAGCAAAGGGGCAGAGTGAAGACCAGAAGTGTGAACGTAAGGCAAATGTGGATAATTTAGTGCTTCGTTCAGGTGTCAAGACACTATAAAGCGGTGTGTGTCCTTGTGGGGTGGAATCAAGATGTGCCACCTGATAATGCAAAGTCATATCAGTCGTTGTGTTTGATTGAAGCAAGAGCTAAACAAGAAGACCTTATTTTATGGCCCCCATTAATTATTGTAAATATTCAGACGTAGAAACCTCTAGGCAGTACAAGATGAGAACTTTTGCTGATGATAAGTCACACAGCGATGCTCCCTCGAGATCACAAACACATGGTGGATCTCATTATATGCACGACTACCCACCTGAAACATCTCTGTCTAGGACCGCTATTGATAGATGTACAAGAACAGGCACTAAAAAGGATTATTATACAAGGATCCCAGAAATGAAGAAGAATACTGATCAAGGGAAAAAACAAAGAAGATTTGTATCTACCTATGAAAAATATCCAGAGGCAGAATCTCCAATTACCGAAATAAGTGATCTTTCCATGATTATAGTTCAGGCAGAGTCTGGACTTCAGGCCTATCAATTGATAATGGATCGGATCATGTGCTTGGACAACGGTCTGAGAAATGGGTGTCTTGCATTAGAA
Source organism: Pinus tabuliformis (assembly GCA_031772625.1). Classification (NCBI taxonomy): domain Eukaryota; kingdom Viridiplantae; phylum Streptophyta; class Pinopsida; order Pinales; family Pinaceae; genus Pinus; species Pinus tabuliformis. The sequence continues at coordinate 2,069,853,732 of CM062817.1, read as the reverse complement.
TTAGCAGTCCTTCTAAGGGAAAGAGGCACAGTCATCTGCTATATGATGATGATTTTGTGTGGGAAATTAGTGGACACATCGTTTTCAAGCAGAAGCAGGACTTTAACCGGGCTTCTGAGGACTATGCATGGAAATTACTCGCTGAAGTCTCTTTATCAGAAGAAAGATTTAAAGAAGTTAAAGATAATATTTTGGAAGCAGCAAGTAGTGGGGAAGTGCACACAGAAGAATATGAAAAATAAGCTGATGTTGTAGAAGATGAGGTTGCTGTTTATGAAAGCTTGAAGAATAACCATAATTCCCCTATGCATATGAATGAAGGATTCCTCGTGCTTCCATGACCGAACTATTTACTCTGTTTTCAGAACTATTATGTTAATGATACTATCAATAGGCCTCACGATTCAAAAAATGGGATTTCAACTGAGAAGAACAGCTATGTGTTTGCCATATGTTTGCAGAGTAGAGCAGTAAACCTTGGATAGGAGTGTAAATGCTCGAGCATGTGTTTTCGAGATTTGCAAGATTTGATAAATAGATGCTGGATAATAATAACATCTGGAGGCAAATATTTGCCTTGTGGTATCATGTGTGCATATATCTTTAGATTGATGCCTATCATCATACATGAGTCATTCGAGCGACTATAACAGAATAATCGACTGAACATTTGAAGTCTGAAATAAAAAAAAAGTAGACCATTCTCCATGTAAAAGCCCATTTTCAGGTCACATTATAAATCTGTGCAGGATTACTCTTCAGCTTCGAAACTGAGAAAAAGACCAGAACTGACATTGTGTCTATCAACCATTCAAGGTGCTTTTGGAATTATAGGCATACTCTGAATTCAAGAAACATCGAAGTCATTGGGTGTATTTCCTTCAGTAATCCCTGTGAGGGAAAAAATGGCTCGGTGGCTATTTTGGTTTTGGCTTTTAAGAATGAATACTGATCTATTGTATGAAGCTCAGGAAGCCTATGATTTATGGTGCTACCAGTCATAGTGAAAGAACAAGGATCCTGTATACATTCAAGCACAGCCCTGATGTTGATACCATTTTCCTTTCAAAGGCGAGTTGTTTCAAATAATTCAGCAGTTTCGTAGCGCGCTACGAAATTGCTGTAGGTGGTGTTTTCAACGCAGACAAACAGTTTGGTAATATGTGCGGAAATTTTCAAAAGGAAACACCTAAAGGAATTTTGGCTTTCACACTTGGCCATCAATGAAGCCTCCAACACATCAGGAACATGGTGATCTCCTATATTTTTGGGTTATTAAAAGGGCTAAAAACATGCTGCTGTATATTCGAAGTTATGGAGGACTGGAACCGAAAAGCAAGGGATATCACCTAACATCACTGAGAAGTTAAAGTATTCAGCATCCGAGGCCAACATGGAGCTTTAAATACTCATCTCAGCCATCTCAGCCAAACTGCAAGGAGTCCAAGTGTCAAAGAACAAGAAGGAATCATTCTACGAAGAAGATAGAGTTAGAGTCATAGTCAAATTAGAACTCTTTAGAACTCCAGTTAGCACTAATTGTATTTAATAGTTTGTTGTAAAGCAAATAGGTGTCATCATAAGCAGAATTCGAGTTCCCCTCATGTGGGAGGAGGAAGCTCGAGGTAGTTAGAATAAGTATTTTCTATATATAGCTGGAACATCTATGTAATGAGGGTTGGATATTTGATAAAGGAGAGTATTGTTTTGGCTTGTGTAAAAACTCAGTTTCAGTAATATAATTTGCTGCTTTTCTTCTCAGGATTCATACAGTATTTCTATGTTCAAGATGTGTGGTTTTACTTTGTCCTTGATGTTTTTACAGTTGTATAAATACACAATCACTCAGAATTCACTTATGCTGCTCTGATTTCCTGTGTGTATTTGTAAACTGTGGTTTTCTACGAGTTGTGTTTTGAGCATCTAAATGCCACATGCCCTGACTTCTATGTAAAAGCAGTGTCATTGTTTGCTGAAGTATGATTGACTCCATAAGCCCAATGGAAACCTATGCAATGTTTGTCCATCCTTCATATTTGTTAATGTTATTTCAAGAGAATTAGCCATCTTATTTATAGTCAAAATCAATAACCCTTTGAGAGAGCCCTCTCAGGCTAAGGAGGCTAAGCCTTAGTCAAAAGATTGGTCTGAAACAGTTACTTGAAGTCTTCCTGGTCAGCAGCCTTCCAGGGCCTGATTTTTAGATAACATTTTGGTGCGTCTGCCGGGATCCTGAAGATTATTCATTCCCGAAATCAAGAGACTGAACTTCTGAAGGTAGCAGGAGCTCAGACATCATTTTGAGGCTGCAAATCTACCTTGGCGACTCCATTGTTGAAGAATTCGAAATTCATACATTCATGGTGATTCCACTGGAGTTATGAAGAACCCAGATGCTACCATTCTTATTTCAAGGTATGCATGCATAAATTTTTCAGGAATTCGTGGTTTCCCAAACCATTTTCCCAAGGATGCATATTTTCTAAGGAATGGTCCAAAATTCAATGGAGAAGATTTGAGTTTAACTTTGAAGCATATATCAGATTTTTGTGATTTTACAGAGCTTCTTAGAGTTAAACATGAGGATGTTTGCATTATGTTGTTCTATGATTCACTTCAAGGGAAATGTAAACAATGGATTGAAAGCTTTCCTGCCAAATCCATTAAGTCATTTGAAGACTTTTGGCTTATGTTTTTGGAGGAATGGATAGATAGATCAGATGCTGTGGCAAACTCTCCTTCAATTCAAGGTTTCAAACAATGGAATAATGATCATAGTAATGGAGAAACAAACGAAACTTTTTCTTTGTCCTTGTCCTCATATCTAAAGTCATTTGGCTGCAAGGCAGAGGATAAGATGAAATTTTTGGATGAATTTGCCAAAGACATTGAGAAAGACATTGAAGGTTTAGAAGGTCAAATTCAGGCATATAGTCTTCATAATCATGATCATTATTTTTAGAAGCCTTCTATGGCAGAACACAAGGAGAGAGTGTTGGTTCCTTTCTCTTTCACGGTTGAGGAAGTGTACACTGTTGTTGAAGATCAGTTTGCACAACTAGAAAGTTACAAGAATCATCAAGCTAATCATGTATTCTGGGATCCTATAGCTGACTACATGGAAGAGTTTTACTCTCCAGTGTTTCAGTTTTTCTATGAAGATCAGAGGCATTTTCAATGGCAACGGTCATCACAATATCATAGTGGCTCTGAACTCCGATGCAGTCAAAAAACTCACATATCAGATAAGACAAATGATTGGCTGCATTGGAAATTTCACATTGATTGAGCTGAAAGAAGTTTGAATTGTTAGGGTAGGTAGGTAGGAAAATTCCAAATAAGCTCAAGGTCAATTGAGCATTTTTTCAGTAGATGTAGATTCTTTCTCCTACAGTGATCATCAAGCTTAAGCCCGAGGTGAAGGCCCCAGAAGTTTGAAAGGGATGCTTGTCAAGCAAATTTCTGTTTGTCATAAATGGATAAGGCACTGGACCTGCGAGTTCTTAGTGTACCACAAGGGCACACTATCCCAAGTGGAGCCACTGTTATCACTGAAAATTCTGTTGCCAAAATTGCTCAGACTAGCTTAAGGACAAAGTGTTTCCGCAGCGCATAGATCCCTTTATCAGTTTTGCAGCGCAACATCTTTTAGGTGATTTCGTAGCGCATAATTCATATTTTGCACTGGCTGCGCTACGAAATTAGGGATTTGTTCGAATCCATAGGAATTATTTCACAACTGTCATATCCATCAAAATCCATTGGGTTTGCATCAACAGTTGTCAGCTTATAAGGTTTTTAGTACCCCAGCAGTTGGTGTTTCATTGGGTTTATCTGGAGCACTCTTTCCTTGGAAGAAGCCTTCTGTGGTAATCAGTGGAATAAACAAGGGATCAGACTGTGGATATCACATCATTTATTTTGACACTTTTGCAAGTGCAAGGGAAGCTCTCATGTCAGGGGTTCCTTCTATTGCAATATCTTTGAATTGGGAATAAGATGAGAGCAGCGACAGTGATTTCAAGGAAGCAGTGGAAATCTGTCTGCCTTTAATATATGCTGCAATACAAGATACTAAAAAAGATCTATTTCCTAAAGGTTGTCTGTTAAAGGTTGATATCTCAACACACCCATCTGTGAATAAGGGATTCAAAATTACTGGGCTAAATGACACCCCTTACAGATGACAACTGGTCATATAAAGAGGAGAACCTATGATTTTCGTTATGTTGTGTTTGGTTACAATCAAGAATGTGCCAATCCATCCATGAAGAAACCCGCACATGGTAGCAATGGCATAGAAGAGGTTATAAAGTTGGAAAGCCCGGAACCCATATTATCTAGTCAGAGATATCAAAATGTAGCAGAGTTTGAGTTAGTGTGGTGGAACAGAGGAAATAGTGCAAAGAGAAAAGTCTCTATTTGGCATCCTATTCCTCCACCTGGATGCTTTTATGTCGGTGATATTGCAGTTCTAGGATATGCTTCAAAGTTTGGTACTACATCAGGTTAAAGGCACCCCTGTTGTTTGTCCCATGGTAATTGTTATTCAATGGAGGAACGAGATTGCTCGGTTCACTACTGAAGGAAGCACTAAAGTTTTGGTTTATCATGGCGCCAATAGATGTAAAGATGTGGCCGAGATTTCTCAATACGATTTTGTTTTGACTACTTATTCCATTGTTGAGATAGAACATAGAAAGCATTTGATGCCTGCAAAAGAAAAATGTCAATGGTGTACTAAATTATTTTATCCAGATCGATTGGCCATCCACCTTCGTTTCTTTTGTGAACCCACCGCCGTGAAAACTGAAAAGCAATGCCAAGAAAAAATGTAAAAAAGGAAGTCAAGAGGAAATGAAAATCGCAGATGAAGAGAACCGTGCAGCATTTGAAAATGTTACAGCGATCCAACCGGATTTTGTTCTATTCTTTGACTGTCCCGAGGAAGAGATGTTGAGGCGGCTTCTGAATAGGAACCAAGGCCGAGTTGATGACAATATAGATATAATAACCAAGCGCTTCAGGGTCTTTTCTAAATCAAATCTACCAGCTGTCAATTACTACGACTTAAAGGGTAAGGTCCGCAAGGTCTCCAGCAAAAGACGAAAAGAGAGCAAAGGGGCAGAGTGAAGACCAGAAGTGTGAACGTAAGGCAAATGTGGATAATTTAGTGCTTCGTTCAGGTGTCAAGACTGATCCGGATTTAAACAGGAACGCAAAAAATTACAGAGATAACCATATACACAAAGATGCAGCGGAAATAATACTTCATTTCATTAATGGAAAATACTGAAATATGCTTACAAACATAAATGGAAATAAACTAGCTAGGGCGATGGTAGCTTATCTCTGAGAAGAGATGTGATGGTTACATGCCTCTGAACTGTGTTACAAGGAGGCTCGAAGGCCTATTTATTGTTGAGAAACAATGGAAAAACCCTTAACATTCCAAAACCTAACCCTAGGAGATGAAACGCCAAACTGTGGGCCCCGTTTGGGGGTAAGTTGGTACATCAACTTCCCGGGGTCGTAACTTTGGCATATGATCTCCGTTTGACGCGTACAATAGCTCATTAGAAAGATCTATCCGAGCACTATCATTGTTGGAACGGGCAACACAGTCCATTCCATGGACTCGTGTTGCCCCCGGATTCCCCAAAAAACGTCGTTTAGGGTCTCAAAACGGCTCCGGAAGTTCAGGACCCGAAAAACTGCTAAAAATAGTAAGTTGTGCTACAATTAAGGAAAGTGAAAATGCTGAGAAAGACAATGGTGGGGGTCCAGGTGGACTTGGCAGGTGGCCACCAATATCCACCTGGATCATTCCTCCCCCCTTAGGAAGCAATGGTCCCCATTGCGTTGAGCTCCTCAATGAGATGAGGAAACTTCTGCTGAACTTGTTCCCTGGTGAGCCACTTGCCCTGCTGAAGGAGTTGGCCCGCTTTGACAACTCGATACAGTTGGATATTCTGTTGGCGAGTGTTCTTGATCTGTGTGTCCATGATCCGATCAGTTGCAGCTTGTTCCATGCAATCTGGATTTAATTCTGTGGGTTTGAGCTGTTCTGCAATGTCGGATGTGTCTAGCAATGGTGGAAAGTATGGCCGAAGGCGGTCCACATTGAATACTGGGTGCAGGCCAAGGAATGGGGGAATGCTGAGCTCAAATGCATTGTCTCCCATAGCCTTAGTAATGGTGTAAGGCCCATATCGGAGTGGTCTCAATTTCCGATAGGCTCCAGTAAGGCGTTCCTTTTGCAAATGCAACCAGACTTTGTCGCCCACCTGAAACTTGTGTGGCACCCGATGTTGATCATGTCGCTGCTTGTACTTGGCATTTGATTTCTCAAGAATGTCATGGACCTGCTGGCGAATATGTTGGATGCGCTCAATGAAGCTGGTGGCCTTATCTGTTTCGGACTGGACATGAGCTGAATTCATGTGAGTAGCTGCAAGTGGCATGGCCACATCAATGGGGCATAGTGGCTGGAATCCCAAACCCACCTGAAAAGGGCTATGGCCAGTGGAGCTGTGAAGAGCTCGGTTGTAGCTGTGCTGAACGTAGGGGAGGCTCTCGTCCCATGTGCGTGGATGCTTTGAGTTATACATGCGCAGAATGTGCACAATCATCCTATTGACAACCTCTGTCTGGCCATCAGTTTGAGGATGGAAGGCTGTGGACTTCGTGAGTTTGGTGTCCAGCATTGACCAGAGACTGGACCAAAAGGTGCTGAGAAACCGACTGTCCCGATCTGAGATGATAGACTGTGGGATCCCAAAGTGCACCCACACTCGTTCAAAGAAGAGTTTAGCAGTGGCTTCTGCTGTGATATTCTTCTTGCAGGCCATCATAATGGCCATCTTTGAGAACCTGTCGACGACCACAAAAACACAGTCATTTCCATGCTTAGTGGAAGGAAGGCCTGACATGTAATCCATGGAGATGGATTCCCAAGGTCGACTAGGGGTAGGCAACGGGGTATAGAGGCCTTGCTTCTTAATGGTCGGTTTGGCAATGGCACAGGCAGTACATGATCGGATGTACTTCCCAACATCCTGTCGAAGATTCGGCCAATAGAAATAGTTTTGCAGTACTGCCACTGTTTTCTCGACCCCAAAATGCCCAGCAGCCCGACTGTAGTGTGCTTCCCAAATCATCTTGGCACGCTCGCTTGAAGGAACACAAAGGTGACCGAGGTGGCATAATAGGGCATCCTGGAGGTGAAAATCTGCAACCTGCCGACCCTCCAAGAGTGTCTGGTATGTGTGGCCGAATTCTGGGTCGCTTTTGTAGAGAAGTGGCCAATCAGAAGTCTCGTGCCCGCAAGAGTTGAGCACGGTGGTTAGCGCCATGATCGGTGGTCGACTGAGGCAATCTGCAACATTATTGGTGCTGCCCTTTTTATACTTGATATTCAAGTGAAACTGTTGCAGGTATGTAGACCACTTCTGATGGCGATCATTCTGCAATTTCCCTTGGGTCTGTATGAACTGCAGAGGTCGGTGGTCTGTGTGGATGACCGTTTCCTTCCCCAAAATGTAATGCTTCCATTGTCGGCAAGCCTGTACAATGGAATACATCTCTTTATCATAAGTGGGGTACTTCCGGACTGTGTCTGAAAGTGTTTCACTGTGATATGCCACTGGATGTCCATGTTGAGTAAGGACTGCCCCAATAGCATAGTCAGAGGCATCTGTCTCGACCTCAAATGGTTGTTGTAAATCTGGTAACGCGAGCACTGGTGCCGTGCAGAGGCGATCCTTCAACTCCCTGAATGCCTTCTGTTGAGATTCAGACCAAAAGAATTTTGCTTTCGCCCCGCCCTTGGTGACTTGACTCAAGGGCCAAGAAATATGAGAAAATCCCAACACAAACCTGCGGTAGAAGTTGGCAAGACCTAGAAAGCTGCGGAGCTCTGTTAGAGTGGTTGGAGAGGGCCAATCCCGAATGACTTGGACCTTGGCTGGATCGACATGCACCCCCTGTTCATCAATGATGTATCCCAGATACTGAACCTCGGTCATGCCAAAAGTGCATTTCTCCAAATTGGCACATAGCTTGTGTTGCCGCAGTGTTTGGAGAACCTGTCGGATGTGGTGGAGGTGCTCTTCCCAACTCTGGCTGAAGATCAGAATGTCATCCAAGTATACTACTACAAAGGAGTTGGTGAATGGCCGCAAGATGTCATCCATTAGCCTCATAAAGGTTGCAGGAGCATTCGTCAATCCGAAAGGCATGACCAACCATTCGAAGAGGCCCTCCTTGGATTTGAAGGCAGTCTTCCACACATCTGAGGGTTCAATTGGTACCTGGTGATATCCTGACTTCAGATCGATCTTGCTGAAATATTTCGCCCCCTTTAGTTGGTCTAGGAGGTCATCAATCCGCGGGATCGGGTACCTATTACGGACAGTGATCTTGTTCAGCGCCCGAGTCAATACAGAGTCTCCACGTCCCATCCTTCTTCTGTACCAACACTATCGGGCTCCCACAGGGCGAAGAACTCGGACGGATGTGACCTTTCTGCAGGAGCTCCTGAATCTGCCTCTTGATTTCATTGTTCTCCAGAACGGAGCGCCGATAAATTGGTCCATTGGGTAGCGGCGCACCTGGGGTCAGATCGATGGAGTGCTTGACTTGACAGTGCAGAGGAACCCCTGCCGGGGAGGTGAAGATGTCTTCGTACTCCTCCACAATCTTGTCCATCTGTAGCTGCCGTGCAGAGGGACCCCGTTTGGAGGCCGCGGCCACTGTCTTCTTCTTCCCTTGAGGGCGTATCATCAGGAAAACAAATTTCCTGGTTTTGGAAATGATCTTACTGCATTGTTTTGCAGTAATCAAAGAGATGGCGGCAGGTGGTGCTACCTCTGGTATCCTGAACAACTTATTTCCCAATGTAATAATAACAGCACGGGGCCTTGATTCATACACAGCATGTCGCTTCCACAAGTATGGTTGTCCTAGTAATACATCACAAACTTCAAGGGGAGCAATGTCACACAATACCTCATCCGTGAAGGGCTTGATGTTGTATGGAAGGCGACACTGCTGGCTCACGCGAAGATCTCGCCCTTGGTGAAGCCACCCAATGGTGTATGGTTGTGGATGTGCTGTGGTCGGTAAGCCCAACCGCTTCACGACCTCTGCCGAAATGAGGTTCTTTTGACTCCCGCTATCAACAATGAACTGTATCGGGGAGCCCTTTACCCACATCTGGGAGTGGAAGAGACGCTCCTCCTCCTCTGGATCTTCGGGTTCATTTTTCTGGATCTTTGCGGTAGCAACAGTGGCGCTGGGATCCGCATCAATGATCTGCTTCCCTTTTTCATACCCCTTATCGGGTTCTGACTCAGAGTCGGAACATGCATCTGATTCTGAAACCTTTAGCTCAGCCACCAGTGACTGCTTGGCCCGACACTCACTTGTGTTGTGAGTGGAGCTCTTATGGAACTCGCACCATTTTCCAGTGTCCTTTCTCGGCTTCGCGGCGTTGCTCTTTGCTTGCAGCTTCGGCTGGTTGTCTTGGGCTGTCCCGCCTTGGCTTTGTCCTTTGTTCTGTGGTTTAGGGGCACCTTTCCCCTGCTTTGGATTCGCAGATCCAAAGTCTCGCTTCTTTTGTTTAAACTTCTGCTCGACCTTGACGGCATACCGGTATGCTGCGCCGAGCGAGGGGATGTTTAGGAACTGTATTTCTTCCTGGATGTACTTGTGCAGGCAGCCACGGTATTTGAGTATCAAATGTTGCTCTGAATCCTTGATACCCAACTTTGTGCGAAGGGTATGGAAAAGATTGGTGAACTCCGGCACGTCTTGGTCCCTTCCCTGCCGCAGCGTGGTCCACTTTATGTATTCATCCTCATAGCTTCCGACAGGGTAGTACTGCTCCTTGATGGCATCCCGGAACGAATCCCAGGTGGGTGCGGCTGAAAATAGTGAGCCAGTACTTTCATCCTTCTGCTCGCAGTAGGTTTCCCACCAGTCCTTGACGTGGGGGGCTGCTTTGAGAAGAGCAAAAACAATCTTTTCCCGACTCGAAAATTCATGAAAAGAAAAATAACCCTCTAGCAGATTTAACCATTTATCTACGGCATCGGCGTCTATCTGACCCTCGAATATGGGGATTTCAAAATTAACTTGTACCTTAAAGGGTGTGGCGTTTCCAGAGGAGCTGCTGGAAGCCGATGCGCCGCTTCTGGGTAGCCGCTGAAGGATCTGCGCAAAGCTGTCCATCATCGCGTTCCGTTGTCGCTCGAGCGCTTCTTCGAGCAAGATTTTGATGGGATCTCCTGCCCCCTCGTCTTTCTTCTCGTCTGCCATGGGAGGCCGTCGGGATTTGCGAGGCTGGTCTTGCAAAGGTTCAACCAGTTCAAGCCCTAACTCCTTATATCCTGACCTTGTTGGGGACATGCAAAGAAAAAAAGAGAAAAAGCAGACCGCTCTGATACCACTGATCCGAATTTAAACAGGAACGCAACAAATTACAGAGATAACCATATACACAAAGATGCAGCGGAAATAATACTTCATTTCATTAATGGAAAATACTGAAATATGCTTACAAACATAAATGGAAATAAACTAGCTAGGGCGATGGTAGCTTATCTCTGAGAAGAGATGTGATGGCTACATGCCTCTGAACTGTGTTACAATGAGGCTCGAAGGCCTATTTATTGTTGAGAAACAATGGAAAAACCCTTAACATTCCAAAACCTAACCCTAGGAGATGAAACGCCAAACTGTGGGCCCCGTTTGGGGGTAAGTTGGTACATCGACTTCCCGGGGTCGTAACTTTGGCATATGATCTCCGTTTGATGCGTACAATAGCTCATTAGAAAGATCTATCCGAGCACTATCATTGTTGGAACGGGCAACACCAGTCCATTCCATGGACTCGTGTTGCCCCCGGATTCCCCAAAAAACGTCGTTTAGGGCCTCAAAACGGCTCCGGAAGTTCAGGACCCGAAAAACTGCTAAAAATAGTAAGTTGTGCTACAATTAAGGAAAGTGAAAATGCTGAGAAAGACAATGGTGGGGGTCCAGGTGGACTTGGCAGGTGGCCTCCAATATCCACCTGGATCAAAGACACTATAAAGCGGTGCGTGTCCTTGTGGGGTGGAATCAAGATGTGCCACCTGATAATGCAAAGTCATATCAGTCGTTGTGTTTGATTGAAGCAAGAGCTAAACAAGAAGACCTTATTTTATGGCCCCCATTAATTATTGTAAATATTCAGACGTAGAAACCTCTAGACGGTACAAGATGAGAACTTTTGCTGATGATAAGTCATACAGCGATGATCCCTCGAGATCACAAACACATGGTGGATCTCATTATATGCACGACTACCCACCTGAAACATCTCTGTCTAGGACCGCTATTGATAGATGTACAAAAACAGGCACTAAAAAGGATTATTATACAAGGATCCCAGAAATGAAGAAGAATACTGATCAAGGGAAAAAACAAAGAAGATTTGTATCTACCTATGAAAAATATCCAGAGGCAGAATCTCCAAGTTACCGAAAGAAGAGATCTTTCCATGATTATAGTTCAGGCAGAGTCTAGACTTCAGGCCTATCAATTGATAATGGATCGGATCATGTGCTTGGACAACGGTCTGAGAAATGGGTGTCTTGCATTAGAATTAGTAGTCCTTCTAAGGGAAAGAGGCACAGTCATCTGCTATATGATGATGATTTTGTGTGGGAAATTAGTGGACACATCGTTTTGAAGCAGAAGCGGGACTTTAACCGGGCTTCTGAGGACTATGCATGGAAATTACTCGCTGAAGTCTCTTTATCAGAAGAAAGATTTAAAGAAGTTAAAGATAATATTTTGGAAGCAGTAACTAGTGGGGAAGTGCACACAGAAGAAGATGAAAAATAAGCTGATGTTGTAGAAGATGAGGTTGTTGTTTATGAAAGCTTGAAGAATAACCATAATGCCCCTATGCATATGAATGAAGGATTCCTCGTGCTTCCATGACCGAACTATTTACTCTGTTTTCAGAACTATTATGTTAATGATACTATCAATAGGCCTCAGGATTCAAAAAATGGGATTTCAACTGAGAAGAACAGCTATATGTTTGCCATATGTTTGCAGAGTAGAGCAGTAAACCTTGGATAGGAGTGTAAATGCTCGAGCATGTGTTTTCGAGATTTGCAAGATTTGATAAATAGATGCTGGATAATAATAACATCTGGAGGCAAATATTTGCCTTATGGTATCATGGGTGCCTATATCTTTAGATTGATGCCTATCATCATACATGAGTCATTCGAGCGACTATAACAGCATAATCGACTAAACATTTGAAGTCTGAAATAAAAAAAAGTAGACCATTCTCCATGTAAAAGCCCATTTTCAGGTCACATTATAAATCTGTGCAGGATTACTCTTCAGCTTCGAAACTGAGAAAAAGACCAGAACTGACATTGTGTCTATCAACCATTCAAGGTGCTTTTGGAATTATAGGCATACTCTGAATTCAAGAAACACCGAAGTCATTGGGTGTATTTCCTTCAGTAATCCCTGTGAGGGAAAAAATGGCTCGGTGGCTATTTTGGTTTTGGCTTTTAAGAATGAATACTGATCTGTTGTATGAAGCTCAGGAAGCCTATGATTTATGGTGCTACCAGTCATAGTGAAAGAACAAGGATCCTGTGTACATTCAAGCACAACCCTGATGTTGATACCGTTTTCCTTTCAAAGGCGAGTTGTTTCAAATAATTCAGCAGTTTCGTAGCGCGCTACGAAACTGCTATAGGTGGTGTTTTCAACGCAGACAAACAGTTTGGTAATATGTGTGGAAATTTTCAAAAGGAAACACCTAAAGGAATTTTGGCTTGCACACTTGGCCATCAATGAAGCCTCCAACACATCAGGAACATGGTGATCTCCTATATTTTTGGGTTATTAAAAGGGCTAAAAACATGCTGTTGTATATTCAAAGTTATGGAGGACTGGAACCGAAAAGAAAGGGATATCACCTAACATCACTGAGCAGTTAAAGTATTCAGCATCCGAGGCCAACATGGAGCTTTAAATACTCATCTCAGCCATCTCAGCCAAACTGCAAGGAGTCCAAGTGTCAAAGAACAAGAAGGAATCATTCTACGAAGAAGATAGAGTTAGAGTCATAGTCAAATTAGAACTCTTTAGAACTCCAGTTAGCACTAATTGTATTTAATAGTTTGTTGTAAAGCAAATAGTTGTCATCATAAGCAGAATTCGAGTTCCCCTCATGTGGGAGGAGGAAGCTCGAGGTAGGTAGAATAAGGATTTTCTATATATAGTTGGAACATCTATGTAATGAGGGTTGGATATTTGATAAAGGAGAGTATTGTTTTGGCTTGTGTAAAAACTCAGTTTCAGTAATATAATTTGCTGCTTTTCTTCTCAGGATTCATACAGTATTTCTATGTTCAAGATGTGTGGTTTTACTTTGTCCTTGATGTTTTTACAGTTGTATAAATACAGAATCACTCAGAATTCACTTATGCTGCTCTGATTTCCTGTGTGTATTTGTAAACTGTGGTTTTCTATGAGTTGTGTTTTGAGCATCTAAATGCCACATGCCCTGACTTCTATGTAAAAGCAGTGTCATTGTTTGCTGAAGTATGATTGACTCCATAAGCCCAATGGAAACCTATGCAATGTTTGTCCAGCCTTCATATTTGTTAATGTTATTTCAAGAGAATTAGCCATCTTATTTATAGTCAAAATCAATAACCCTTTGAGAGAGCCAGGGAAAATTTTAAGAACCCCCCTAAATTTGTAAATATAATAAATGGGCGAATCTCCATGGTATATAGGAAAAATGGAAGGCGATTTTATCAATAATATAATATGTATATATAATTTTTTGGCGAATCTCTCACCAAGCATGGCGAATATTTTACTCAATTATAAAATCTTGTAAGATCTTGGCGAGTCTTTCACTAAATAATAAAACTTTGTAAAGTCATAGTGAATCTTCGCATAGGCTACATGCTTGTTTAATTCCCCCATTTAAATAGGCTACATTCCAGGTGAATACCATGGGTCAATACCATGTGCCATTTTGGTGAATACCATGGGTCAATAACATGTGCCATTTTTATTTTTATTAATTCTAATATTAGGGTTAATAATGGTTTTTTGCATGGTATTAATAACAATCTAGTCCATGGTATTTGTCCCATAGTATTTTGGCCATAGGTTTCACCTAAATATAACCCATTTTTTGAGTGTTCGTAAATATAAGGTGACTTATGGAGTAAATATAAAAAAATGTTTTATTTGTTTACCATACCTCTCGTTTATTTATATTTTTATGAATTTACCATACCTCTTTTACAAATATGGTATTTGGCCCATAGGATCCACTTAAATAAAACCTCTTTCTTGAGCCTTCATAAATAGAACGAGGGTTATGGACTAAATATAAAAAGAGGTTTTATTTATTTACGATACGTCTAGTTTATTTATATTTTTATTTATTTACCATACCTTTTGAGTAAGTATAAAAAGACGTTTTATTTATTTACCATACCTCCACTTTACTTATATTTTTATTTGTTTACACCCTTACATGTATATAAGGTGACTTATGGAGTAAATATAAAAAATGTTTTATTTATTTACCATACCTCTCATTTATTAATATTTTTATTAATTTACCATACCTCTTTTATAAATATGGTATTTGGCCCATAGGATTCACTTAAATAAAACCTATTCTTGAAAATGGGCGAATGGAAGGTTGTAAGTCCTAATTTCAAGGGCTAAATTTACCTTTTTTACCCTCTCCCTTAAAATAAGGTGGGCTATTTGAGGTGATTTGTAAAAATGTACTATGATACAAAATAATCTCCCACTAAAAATTTAAAGCCCCTTAATTTCGCCAAAGGGCGAACATTCGCCCCTAAAATTATCCTTGGAGAGAGCCCTCTCAGGCTAAGGAGGCTAAGCCTTAGTCAAAAGATTGGTCTGAAATAGTTACTTGAAGTCTTCCTGGTCAGCAGCCTTCCAGGGCCTGATTTTGAGATAACAAAACAGATGCCCCCTAAAGTATGAAGCCCAAGAGAGAGGGAGGGGTGAAATGCTATACGAAACTGACTGAAGTGGAACACCATTTGGAAGAACCTGCATGCAATTACAACTGATATCTCTGATAATGAAGTACATGTAGTCTAAGCATGGGCGCAACCAACCAAAAGACATATGGAATAGGTCTGTGGTATGGATGCATCCATCCAACTAATGAGACCATGATGATGATAAAGGTATGGTCGCAGCCATCCATGAAGACTCAGGTATGGTCGTAGCCATCCATCAATGAGTCATCTAATCATAAAACCAATCCCTGCAGCTCAAACATGTGTAATCTAAGTTCGGGGTCTTGAACCCATCCGATCATAGTACAAATCCTAACATGCGAATAGATGTGCTGAGGTAGAGCATGATAGAACATCGCTTGATTACCGGTCAATGATGAAAACCGTTTAACAAGCGTGAGAGAAACCACGAATAATGCCAATGGCTCTCAAGGTACCATCTAGCACAATCCACGAAGTGTGAAAAAGGAGTTGAAGTCGAACACGCATGGAATCACCCAATCGAAAACCAATGATGAAAGTCGACCATCAGGTGCGAAGAACTTGCCATTGAGGCATGCAAGCTCTAAGGTACCAAAGGGGATCTTTAGATCAATCTCCTAGATAATGAGCTGATGTCGACAGGAGACGACCCGTCGCAGGAGGGCCATAATGTTTCCCCCATCAACGACATGAGATAAGGAACAAGTGGTAGATGGCGAAATAGAGTATCAGAGGAAAAGGCGAGGGTGTAAACTGCAGAAGGATTATACTCTTGAACATGTCGGTGACACGACTCCGGAGGGAGTTCCCAGCATTCAGGCACCAAGGGATCAGAGGCTCGAAGGAGATGGCATGAATCGAATGGAATGAGGCTAGAATGATAACCCAAACCCATGGAAGGCCAAATGACGATGTATGGATGTCCCAACCTGACAAGAAGAAAAAGTGTCAATGTTCAAGAGTGACTAGCTGCCATAGACAATCAATGATAAACCTATTATTGAGTCCAACCTAGTAATAGTTTAACAAACCCTAGGAAGGAGAAGCTTGAGTCTCCTCATGGTGACGAGTTCAATGTCGTCAGGGTTTAACGAGCCCGACATAGGTAAAACTCGAAGTATTTTTCATGTTTAGAGAGTTTGAAAAAGACATGGAAAAGAAAACTCCAAGGGGGTCCTATTTCGTAGAGTTGTGTCTCTCGAGCCCGAAAAAGTATAAAATGATACTCGAAAGAACTACCTAACCATTATGATCGAGGAGTACTTATCGTAACTAGTGAGTTCGACCCGAAAAAGTAAAAAAGTGATTGAAATCACGTCGTTTTGTAACTAGTAACGAACCCGAAACGACAAAGGTCCGGCAATATTTTCGTGTTTCAAATGTCGGAAAAGAGCTTAAAGGCGACCACCTCTTGTCTTGTTTAACGACTCAAGAGGAACAACTCAGCGATATTTTCATCTTTAAATGGTCAGAAAAGAGCTGAAAGTAGACCTCCATTTTTATTTTCTTTAACGAGTCAAAAAGGGAAAAATACTCGGCAATCTTTTCGTCTTTTACGAGTCAGAAAAGAGCTTAAAGGAGACTCGTCCTAGAGGAACGAGTTGTATAAAGGGTAGCAACTAGTTCTAGCAATGGTGGAACTACTCAAAACATGTAATGGTCAAGAGGTTGGCTAATAAAACCACTCATCACTGCGGTTCCTCAGGAAAGGAAAAACAACCAAGTGAAAGCATATGATTGGCCAAAGATATGGTGGCGATGGAATGAAACAAACAAGGCTCATCTAGCAGAATTTAGTGGATAAAAACGACAATCACGAGATGTAAATCGGGTATGGGTTCATTTTTACACAAGCTTGAACCATGGAGAACTCTGCTTGAATTCGGTTTCATGTTTACACAAGCTTGAAATGAAAAACTATGCTTGTTATAAGTTCGCGTGCCCCCAGCATAATGACGCAAATCGAGGTGCATGCCCCCCAAGATTCACTGCATTCAACGAGGTGGATGGAATGAAGGTTCACTTTCGAGATCTTGGAAAGAATCGACTTGGATTTCATGAGATCTTAATCAAAGAATCGATTTGGAAAGCGGAATTATTTCATTTTTTAATGAGGTTGACACAGTAAAAGAACTATCCTCATTACCCTTGTTTCATTTTTTAACGAGCTTGACACAAGATCAGGAACTATGCTCATAACCCTTGTTTCATTTTTTAATGAGGTTGACATAAGATCAAGAACTTTCCTCAAGAATCCTTGTTTCATTTTTAAATGAGGTTGATACAGGAACAAACTATCCTCGGGACTCTCGTTCATGGGCGATATGAGAACATGGCTCCCAAGAGGTCTTCGCGGGATGGAAGAAACACAATTTATGAGGAATACATGTCATGAGGTGCTAATGAAAAATCGGGTTCCAATGCCCCTAGTACATGATGTACTAGACCATCTACATGATCAGCAGTAGATGCGAAGATGGAACGGGTAGCCACATAATTGACCTGTGGCAAGGAAGGTACTGCTTGCGAGCAAGAACCAAGAGGGGGCTAAAGAACGATAATTGATCAATAGTCACCATTCTTCCATTGTGCGGAAAAAAAACCACACGGAAAAGTGAAGAAACAAGAGCTCCCATGGCATAAACATAGTCACGGCCAAGGAGAAGACTGAAATCTAAAGCACCTTGGACAACCATAATGTCTATATAGACGGTTTTTCCCCCCAAAGTAACAGGAAACTTTGGGAGGATCCCTAACGGTTGACTGGTTCCTCCGTCAAACGCTAACAGATTTTGTGCAACCGGCACAAGCTGTGGGGAACCCAAAGCTTGCCAAGTAGTGGAAGGCATAAGACTAATAGATGCACCCTCATCCAAGACAGTGTCAGGTACTGCCTTATCATAGGCATGTACTGTAATCTGGAAAGGCACATGGGATGGAAGGCGGAAAGTAGTCAAGTGACTCCAGTCGAAGGAAATGACCGAACTACTTGGTGGGGGAATCGTATGATTGCCCCCATGCTCTACAGGAACCGAAGAAGGACTCTCCGAATCAGCTGGGATAGGAGTGTCGTTCTCGGACTCAGGAGAATCTGACAAGATGAGAAGAACATGAGCATGATGCTCTTCCGAAACAGAGTGATCAACAGGTGGTGAACCCAAGTCGACACTCTCTCCGACCAATGGTTGGTCTGGAACAGGCTTAGCACAGCTAGGCTCGGAAGGAGGAGGACAAACAAGAGAAGAATCTAAGTCAATCTCTTTGTCAATCGGGAGAGGGTCTGAAGAGAGCCTCTGATAACCAACGGGAAGTTGGGGTGAAGAAGCTGTAAGACTTTCCAAAATGGCAGAAGCTTTATCCATGAGCAGACAAAGGTGAAGGGGATGGTTGCCTTCACATAGCCTACAGGGGAATCGAATCTTCCCTTTCTTCTTACCGTTGCCAGTTGATAGGGTAGCATCACCATGAGCTTCAGAGGACGATGAGGGATGAGCCGGATCATGAGACCATACATCTAAGATCCTAGGAATGCCAAGACAATCACGAAGAAGATGGTCACCCTTGCAAAATTTACAAAGAAACTTAACCTTTCATGGAGGAGCAGAAGGTGTTCCAACCTGAGATGTACTCGGAGTAGTAGCTAAACAGGTGGCCTCACGTTTATCAGACTTCTTCTTCTTCTTAGTCTCCTGGTTACTAGATGTGAAACTATTACCAGGCGAAGGAGGAGAGGAGGAGGAAGAAATAGGGGAAGTAGGCCCAACCTTGGAATCAACATGTCGTGGTTTAGATGAAGGAGACGATGGAACAGGAGTCATGACGCTTGAGACCACCGAGGTTGAAAATAACCATACGGGCAAACCGATGGTTAACCCAGACAAAGACAATGTTTCCATATATGGAGCACCGGCATTTCCAAATGAAGGAAACGGACCAGGATTTCCATCCAGGGGAAGACCTTGTCTGATAGACTCGGGGAATGTTGCCATCGAGAACAAGCCTGACAAACACTCTTATCACAACCCAGAACTTGAACTTTTACCAGGAATATTTCGTGGGCAAATAAATTTTATGACATAGGAACAGAACTTGACCTTTTCATGTTTCAAGAGTCGAGAAAAGGACGAAAAGGTGACTCTATCTCTTTCGAGGTTTAATGAGCCTGAAAGGAAAAGTGCTCAGATGGACCTTTTATTTTACGGAGTCCGAAAAGGAATGAAAGTGACTACTATGGAGAACTAGGCAAAAGGTTTACCAAACAACCCATAAAACTACATATACACCTTGGCAATCATATGAAAACCAAGGACTTTACGTACGGCAGTCAATCTTCCCGAATGTTGTGTTTGGTGCGTTACGGCTTGTAAGGCAGCAGACATGGCTTCCTATGGATAAAAGATGATAACCTAGTTGGGTATCCCAACATATACTCGACGGTACATGGGAGCACAATTCCGTGCTAGACCACTATTGAGTCACAGAAGGAGGAATCACCCAACCTTGAGTGGAAACAAAAGTGACTAGGTTTAACGACGTCGGAGCACGTCTCTAGCCTAGACCTCTAAATAGTGTGCGTTATGTTCCAATGCGTTGTTAGATTTATTCAGTTCATTTTAGAGTTGATCTTGGATTATGTTTCAGTTTTCAGGCCTTACCGTATGTATATAACAGAACCTAGGATGCAGCTAGAATGAATGAAATATCCTTTTTCTTCGATGAACACCTACTTATGGGAGGGTAGAGAGATCATTCCAAAACCAAGAAAACCAAGGCAACAAAATAGTCACTCAATGCAAATAGACATCAATCGCTAAAGTGCACGAATACTACTAATGAGAGATTTAATCATTCGCTTTTCAATATGCAACTCGAAATGCAAATTCACTTTCACTTTCGCATGCTAAATGAAATGTAATGTTTTCGATTTTGATGTCTCTAATCTAAAAGAAACCAATAAGCAAGAAACAAATGTGGAAAAAATGGTTGATCCCAACAATTGTAATCTATGTCCGGGTAATGAAGAGAAATCGAATCAATGCCGAGATTCGTCCAATAACAATCAACCAAAAGTAAGCAAAGGGGAAGGCTTAATCAAACCAATAGCAAGCTGCAAACGAATCTCTCCAAAAAAGCAACCCAGCCAAACTGATCCAAAAGACTTGAAACAATGACACTAGGTCACAAAGCAAGAAAAACAAGATTCATTCAACAAAGCTCACAAGAGAGTGCCTCAACCTCTAAACAGTGAAAAACAAGTCATCAAACAAGTGAGAACAACAAGGGACTAGCAAGACTGATGGATTCAGGAGGCAGAATTGAAAAAATCAATTCTACAGCAATCAGCGCGGGTGATACACAAGCAACAAGCATTGATAAAGAGCACACTGCAACAACAAAGCGATGTCAGCACGGAAGTACACGACTTTTCCACGATGGTCCGATTTACAGAACCGTCGTGACTGTTAAGCATAATTACACGATGAACAGGATACTACAAAAGGGGTGATGCGATGACAGCACGACTGTTAAATTAAAAACCGCGATGATGTTCAAAACAGTAACAGGCGAACCAAAAACTCCCAAATCAAAGACAATCAATCTTTAATCAAATAAGGACATTTCCCAGATCAGGCCAGGAAACTCAGAAGACTGGTAACTAATCCCCAAAACTTCAAAAGAGACCAAAACAAAAAATCAAGGCAAGAGTAAACAAGAAAAGAACAAAGAGGTCCCCAGTGGAGTCGCCAATTTGTGATGCAGGAAAGTGTTCCCTCTGCGGATAGAGGCAACCCCTCTAGCCCTAGAGTGGGTCTAGTCACAAACAAGGACAAATCAACAATAGCTTTCCTTAAACAGTCATGGTTTGAGGCCTACCTCAACTGGTGGTCGATGGAGTTCCGTTGCGTTGCTCTAGCTTCTGCTTCCTTCTCCTAATGAGTAATCAACCTGAAACAATGCAAAGGAATACAACAAAGCACGTAAACGGAACAACAGTGATCTATTTACTCACAAGTCAAGAAGTCATGAGCTATCAAGTACATTACATACAAGACATAGGAAAACATCAGTGATTGCATTAATAATGAAATAAGAGTAAGCTTACAACCAAAATCTTGACGTCACAAGCCTGCTCAGAGGGATCCAACCAGCATGTTCCTCAAGCATTCACTCTTTGAAGATGGATCTCCCAACATATATGTCTCTCTCACTCACAAGTTTTACACAAGATTAAGGGCACTTCACAACCTTCCTCAAGCTATCAACATTCCCACACTTGTCACACTCACACTAGCTATCTAGCAAACTCACAAATACTAACAGCACTATCAGAAACCACTCCAAAGACTAAGAACTCCAAACTAGCAGCACATAGCAATGGTGAGAGTTTAAATAGGAGAAGGAGTCTCCATGAAAGGTGGGAGGATGAGCTTATCTCCAAGGAAGGTAGCACAAATGACGGAACAACCACACCAGAGAAAGGAGGGCGACATAAACTAGACCAACAACCAAGTCTGGAGTCATCTAGAAGGCTAACAGTTGGAACAAATTCGCCCAATCTAGATCATTGTGGGCACATAACTGGCCTTCCGCGTCGACATCGTTATTGAATAACGTAGCTAGTCAGGTCATCACTAAGAATTACAAGCGACGGTCGCACTGGCACATAAAATCTGACCATCGTGTGAATCACGTGTACTTCCACGATGGCAGTGCTTCTGGACCGTTTTGGAGCACCCATCAGCGAGTTTATTTAGCCAACAGACGCAATGAGGCAGGAACCTTTGGAAAAGTGGGTCATTTGGCAACATCAGAGAGCATTTGTCTAACGTGAGCATGAATGACTTGGACACATGACACAGTAGGAAGACTGGAGTGAAGATAGTGACAAATTACTGTGTAACACCTCTCATAGGGCCGGAGAATGGCTGGTCGTCGTGGGCCCTCATCTGTATTTGAAACTTTTTACTATCAGTTTTGGGATGATTTAAAAACAAAAAAAAAAATTAGAAAATGTTGAAAATGATTTTACTGAGTCATCCGATTGCTCTTCTAGTGGAAGAGCCATGTCTAGGTCACCACGATAATCCATCCCAGCATAAGGAAAATCCTGAATCACGAAAACTTGGTTCTCCAACCAATGAAAATACTCAGAAGGAAATCGAACAACCTCTGAACCCTCCTTAGAATGACGGGCCATTACTGCAACCCAACGCATCAGCTTGGGCTCTCGAGGAAGTCCAGCTCCAACGGAAAGATCCTATGGGACCAACATTGAGACCCTCTCTAGACCAAAGCTCACAACTAAGAAACCATATCCAAAGTTTTTTAGTTGTCCATTCTTTTCTCTAGTTAGTTGGCCTTTTACATTAGCCAACACAACTTCGCACCAGATGAAGATGGTGCCTCGATAACAGTCTACAGCCATTCGCATTTGGGATCCGGTGGCCATATGCAGTGCTGCGCTTCCGCAGAGTCTGGTGACAGTAAATGCAATCACTTTGAGTTCAAGATGGGAGATGGTTTTGATATCAATCCCTTTTTCCTTGGTTTTGTCGTTACAAAACTCTAGCCAGAGACTATCGACAGACTGGCCACCTGGCCTAGTCCTGAATAGAATCAATTGTTCACCTCTCTTGGGAAAACCAGTCAAAAAGTAAATTTCCTCTGGGTCCATTTCAAGCTGGTGGCCACCAATAATGAAACATTGGTCCTGTATATTCCATCTGTCCACCAGCCACTGCAAAACGTCTACTTGGGCCTTCATGCCATGTATGGCCCAAAATTTAAATAACCCGCATGCCTTCAATGCATCTATTGAAGGTTGATGATTAATTGTGGAAAGGTCCACATCTTTGTGCTCTCGTTCCCGCCAACTAAGCATGGTGTATATCCTACATTGAAAGAAAAGGCAGATTAGAACATTTTAATTCAAATTTTTTGGGCAGAAATTGAAGAATTTGAAATTGTAAAACCTATGTCACGGGGATATCACTCTCCATTTAAGGACAGCGCGTAGGTCTGCAGTCTACCCAAACAGCAAGTGCGGGCCCCTGGTTCTTTCTTGTGTAGGAAAAAGTCGAGGTCCGCAGGTTTCACATGCTGCGCTTGCGGACCCCCGCGAGCGGTCTTTTAAACTAAATTTTTCCTAAAAATAGAAATAGAAACCTAAAAATGAAATTCAAACGGTTGAAATGCAAGATTAAAGTGATGTGGATTACCTGGAGGTGACGGTTTTCGATTCCAACGGATAGATTTTCCGCAATCTTCACGGGAAGTTTCTTACCCAAAAGCTCTCTTTTCTCACTCTGAAGTCAAACGATAAAAATGAATTTACAAAAGCCCTTTTTATAAGCTTTTTTAAAATAAATGAATTTTTAATTTGTTTATTTTTCACTTTAAAGAGGTAAATGTTTGATGCATTTTTATTTATTTTTAAACAGGTATGAGTAATGTTTGAGTTTTTGTGCATAATATCGGATTTTTCAGGAAAAATTGATCATTTTCAACAAAAACATTAGAGTCATCTTTACGCTCTTTTCTGACTCCTAAAATATGAAAAGGTTGTCGAGTTTTTCCTTTTAAGTTCGTTAAAATGGAATTGAAAGGACGATCCACTTATAGCTCTTTTCTGACCGTATAAAAATGAAAAGATTACCATTTTTGTCGTTTCAAATTCGATATTGGTCATAAAACGACGTGTCGTTGATCATTTTTTTACTTTTTCGGATCAGAGACACTAATTATGAAAAGTACTCCTTGATCATAATGGTCAAGTGGTTCTCTCAAGTATTATTTTATGCTCTTTCAGGCTTGGGAGACACAAATTTACGAAAAAGGACAACCATGGAGTTTTCTTAAGTTTTTCTTCTGACTCCCTAAAATTCAAAAACGTCGAGTTTCTCCTATATTGGACTCGTTAAAATTACAGGAATGGACAACTCCTTCTTAGGGTTCGAATTTTAAACTAAGTTGGACTCATCCGAAGGATGAGCTTATAACCAAGCAAATGTTATCCTCCTCAAGCTTGTTAAAAAATAAAGAGGTACTTGCCAGAAATGGTGGGGGAAAAGAGAGAAAAATGAACCTGTTTGTTATACTTTGTGTCTCAGAAAAGCATTCAACCACTCTTAAACATGACACTTTTTGTTCACCTGGGTTGGGAAATCCTTTGCCTAACAGTTAATCAAACCATATTGAAAGCCTTCAGCTGGTTTCTGGGTAATAGCTTTGGGTCAATTATCACCAAACCATCTACAGTGTCATTATGTTTTCAAGAGGTCAGTGCAAATAAACCATTCATGTGCAAAATATATCTATCATCCATCTTCACCATCCCTGAGTTAGTCCCTGCATACATATTTCTTCAAACTTGATCTATGATTTCGTGTTGTGGGCTTTCCTACGACAGATCGCTTTCTATCGACTTCAGCTCATTATCTAGAAAGATGATCTAGAAATTGTCAGTACCTTGGAATCTACATGCCTCAATGGCAGGTTTCTCGCCTTCGACGACAAGTTGCATCATTGACCTTCGATCAAAGGATTTCGTGACATGTTCGACATCAACACATCTATTCACATTTCATGGATTTTACTGAGTACTTTGAGAGCCATTGAAATTACTGGTGGTTTCTCTCACACTTGTTAACAATTTACATCATTGACTAGTAATCAAGTGGTTTCTACCATGTTCGACTTTGACACATTCATTCACATGGATAGAATCGTACTATTTCGGGAAGTAGAAATCAAGACCCTGGATCTAGTTTCCACCATCCAGGCTGCGAGGAATTTTGTTATTCATTATACAGTGGACTATTCATAAATAGATGGTTGCGCCCATACTGTGTCTACATATATCTATACTTGTGATGTATTACAAGATCATCCCTATATCAGAGCAGTTCAGTTAGTTTTCTAGTCAGTTTTGATCTGAGTATGGGAATGCCTACCTCTGAGATGATATGATCACAATATATATATTTTGTATTGAATGTTTTTACAGGTTCCAACCAAGCTCTCCATAGGATGATCCTTGAAATGATAAAGTACTTCACTCTTCTTACATGAAAAATACTATCTATTACAGAATTCGCACTTTAGGGGGCAATATGTTGCACAAAATATTGTCACCATGACATTCTGCAGTCAATATGAGTCTATCACCACTCATACTTTCCTCCTATGCAAGTCTTAAACCTCAGCTCTTCATGTCAAGCCTTGAAAAATGAGTGAAAGTCCTTGAAAATGTTAGGCCCCTATACTAATAGTGTAACCCCTTATTGCTATTAGTATAACCCACTTATTATATTGATGTACCCATGTAGTGCCCATATTGTTACTATTGTGCCCCATAGAAGCCCACTATTGTTATTATTATGCCCTTACATTATTATTGTTATGTCGGCTCTGATTATGTTATAACCCCTTAGACTCCTATATATAGAAAGGAGGTCTTTTCATTTGTATCATCCAAGAATTGTTCATTTATGTAATGTAAAGGAGGTCTCCCCCTCGAAGAGGCTGAATTCTAAGGCGTTGATCTATCTTTTCTATCTTTTCTTGAGCTGGTTTCATAACATTTGGTATCAGAGCTTTGGATTCTAGGGTTTCGCTGCTCCAAACAAGTCATCGTGGCATTTTCGCTATAACGTTTTTTCGGTGATGTTTCATAAGTCGCAAAAAAACCCATTTGAGAAGAATTGACGCTGAACCTTGGGTCCGAATTTCAAATATTTTTACGCGATATTTTCGGAGATATGATCTGAGGAAGTTGGTCTTTTTGCAGACTCCTGAATTACACTCAAAACAGGTGACCTGGGGAAAATCGTCATAACTTTCTTTCTGAGCATCGGATTGAAATTTTGTAAGAAGGTACAGAAAGAGGACGGACTGTAGTTTCTGTTTATATATTTTTCAGAGTCAAAGGTTGAAACAATGACACGTGGCACTTCATACAAGTTCGCTCTACTGAACTAGTCTATAATCAGGTCACTGCGGGAGATGGTGCATAACTCTTTCTTGGAGAATCCAATTTGGATCCAACTTGTGGCATTGGAAAGAGGACACAGAGGGCTACTACAGGTCAAATTTCAGAACTTAAAGATCCCAAAGTACAGATTTACAGTCGTTTCAAGGTAGAGCTCCTAAAATCAAGAAAAAGAAAGATGAGGAAGTTTGATGGCAAGGATCCGGTAAATTGGATACTTCAGATGGAGCAATATTTTGATATACATGGTGTACAACTATTACAAAAGGTATGTATTACATCTTCATATTTAGAACCAGATCAATTTTTATTGTACAAAGGGCTTTGTTCTCGTAAAAAACTTGTTACGTGGTCAATTTTCACGGAGGAAATGATAGCACATTATGATGATACAAAGAGCAACACCTTCTTTAGAGCAACACCACAACAATTGGAAAGAGTAAAAGGGCTTTGTGACATAATGGAAAGAAAAATTATGGAAACCAGGAAGCATACCCCTCACAACTATAAATATGGAAGTGTTGTTTCTCCCAGCCTTCCACAACCTACAAGGGTTACACCACAACAATTGGAAGAAAAAAGAGAAAAAGGTCTTTGTTACAATTGTGATAGCAAATGCACTAAAGGTCATAGGTGTGATGAGAAGAAATTATTTTACATAGAATATGAAGAGGAGGAAGAAAAGGATCAAGAAACATCAAAAGAAGAGGATATACGTCAGGACACCACCCCAGAGAAAGAAGAAATGAATCAGACCATATCTCGTAAAGCATTGGCAAGAATTACCACTCCTCAAACTCTCAAGATAGAAGGACATATCAAGAAGAAAAAGGTGCAAGAAGTGAAATATCACATCGAGAAAGAAGAAATGAATCCAACCATATCTTGTAATTCAATGGATGAAATTACCACTCCTCAAACTATCAAGATAGAAGGACACATCAAGAAGAAAAATGTTCAAGAAGTGAAAGATCACATCAAGCATCAAGAAATGAATCCGACCATATCTTGTAAAGGACTGGAAGAAATTACCACTCCTCAAAAGATAGAAGGACAAGAAAAAGGTTCAAGCAGATAAAGATCATATCGAGCATCAACAACAAGTTCTCCAACTTTTAAAGGATAACGCCACTTCGGTGCAAAATCAAATGAAACAACAGGTAGATCAACATCGTAGTGAAAAATGTTTTGATGTAAGTGATTGGGTATTTTTACTGCTACATCTCAAGCAAGCTATTTATGAGAAGGAAATGTTGGCAATACTACATGCACTTAAAAAATGGCGACCTTACCCAATGGGAAGACGCTTCAAGGATGAGGATGTGGGAGCATTGTTTTGTGCTATTTATATTATCCAACCAAATTGGATAAACGAAGAAACGGATGAATGGAAGAAGAACGAAGAAGTATGGCCACTTATTCAAAAGTTGCAAAAGATCCCAATTCAAGCAATATTTCCAGAAATTGAAGAGGAAGGAAAAATCATATTGGAACCTGGAGCAGTCACAGAAATAAGAACCCGACAGCTACGAAATCGATCAATTTCAGAGTATCTCATCAAGTGGAAGAACTTACCCGCTGAATATTCCACATGGGAGGACAAGAATTTTATATAGAAGCATCAAGAACTACTCAAGCATTGAGGACAACGCTTTTTGAAGGAGAGGGGCATGTTAGACCCCTATACTACTAGTGTAACCCCTTATCGTTATTAGTATAACCCACTTATTATATTGATGTACCCATGTATTGCCCATATTGTTACTATTGTGCCCCATAGAAGCCCACTATTGTTATTATTATGCCCTTACATTATTATTGTTATGTCGGCTCTGATTATGTTATAACCCCTTAGACTCCTATATATAGAAAGGAGGTCTTTTCATTTGTATCATCCAAGAATTGTTCATTTATGTAATGTAAAGGAGGTTTCCCCCTCGAAGAGGCTGAATTCTAAGGCGTTGATCTATCTTTTCTATCTTTTCTTGAGCTGGTTTCATAACAGAAAATCTCTAAAACTCTGGTTCCGCACTTTCTCTTAGCATTACTTGCGGTCCCGCACTCCCTGGTCATGTTCCCTGCGGACCTGCCCGCTCTGTTTCTGTGTAATGGGTGCGGACCCCTGTAAAAGTCAAAAAGGCGCAAGTACATTCTTAAAAACTCACTTTAGGTTATTTCTGGAAGCTTCTAGAGGGAATATTGAGGTGGCAAGTTTGCTCCTTGGTGGTTCATGCATCCCATAACTAAAGGAGCTAACCCCTTTATGTGAGGAGCTTATCCCTTTGAAGGAGGACTCTATGCCTTCATAGGTGGACCTGGTAACTTCCTTCCTCTACACTATAAAATGAGGCATTGGGCTAGTTACTAAAGAGGTTGAAAGCTGAATATTTTTTAGGGTAAATGTTGTTGGAATTTAGACTTCCTAATTGAGCTTGAGAGGAGAGATTACATACCTTTTGATCTCATTGGGAAGAGTGTGAAGTGTGTCAAAGTAGAGGAGATTCTTGCTTGGACCCTGGGAGGAGCTTGTACAACATCAAGGCACCAAGGTTGTAAAGTTATTCTTTGTTTAAAGTTAATACAATCAAGTTTATTTTTCTCAATAAGCTGTCTCTTATGGTTTATTTTGTGGATTCCTTGATCACCATGATGAGTATGATTTATTATATTAGCTATGCAGGTGTTATTTGATGTGTGCTTATTTGTGTTTGTAGGTTCTCAAAAGGAAACTCATTTGGACGGTCGAAGCGTGGCTGCCACAAACTAGCGTTGGACTTAAGGCAGGGTCTAAAACACCTCTTGGCTTTCATTTATAAATCACAATATTTAGAGAAAGGTAGAATTTGCTTGTTTTGCTTGTCGCTAGATATCTGTAGATACTAGGGAGATCGGTCTTGTCCGCAAGAACGATTTATCCGGCCGACATCAGCATATTCCAAGATATTTAAATACATTAGCAGATGCAATTGCTTCTCAAATGTTAAATAGCCATTTGCAATAATCAAACAGTAAATTTAAAAACATTCCATAACATGTTTTACAAGATAGCCAGTAATAGTGATATAGCATAGCATAGAAGTGTGTCAAATATACATTGTCTTTGATCATAGGTTGAAAAACACCTTATGATTGGCAAAAATGATAGTACAAAAAGCAAAAACATCATATCAAGTCTACAAAGGCAATCACCCTACAAAGGAACCTCCTGAAAGGTCCTGGGACCCCAATCACATAGCGCTATAACCTAAGAGGAATGTCATCTATGCTAGTCCCCGGAATATCTACTGTCAAATGCTCTAGATGATTTTCCAGCTCGGTTAGGGTCTTTGTAGATTCATCCCATGGGGCTGGTACTGCTGCAGCTAGGTTCTCATCTCATAGGGCCGGAGAGTGGCTAGTCGCCATGGACCTACATCTTCATTTGAAACCTTTTAGTATCAGTTTTGGACGATTAAAAAAAAAAAAAAAAAAAAAAAAATAAACTTAGAAAATGTTGAGAATGATTTTACCTGAGTCATCCCACTGCTCTCTTGGTGGAAGAGTCATGTCTGGGTCACCACAATAATCCATCCCAACATAAGGAAAACCTTGAATCATGAAAAGCTGGTTCTCCAACCAACAAAAATACTCAGGAGGAAATTGAACAACCTCTGAACCCTCCTCAGGATGATGGGCCATAATTGCAACCCAACGCATCATCTTGGGCTCTCGGGGAAGTCCAGCTCCAACGGAAAGATGTTGTGGGACCAACATCAGGACCCTCTCTAGACCAAAGCTCACAACTAAGAAACCATATCCAAAGTTTTTTTAGTTTTCCGTTCTTTGCTTTAGTCAGTTGGCCTTTTACATTAGCCAACACAACTTCGCACCAGTTGAAGATGGTGCCTCAATAACAGTCTACTACCATTTGCATTTGGGATCCAGTGGCTACATGCAGTGCTGCGCTTCCGCAGAGTCTGGTGACAGTAAATGCAATCACTTTGAGTTCAGAACGGGAGGTGGTTTTGATATCAATCCCTTTGTCCTCTATTTCGTCATTACAAAACTCTAGTCCGAGACTATCAATAGACTAGTCACCTGGCCTAGTCCCGAATAGAGTTAATTTTTCACCTCTCTTGGGCAAACCAGTGAAGAAGTAAATGTCCTTTGGCTCCATTACGATCTGGTGGCCACCAATAATAAAACACTGGTCTTGTATATTCCATCTGTTCACCAGCCACTGCAAAAAGTCTACTTGGGCCCTCATGCCAGGTATGGCCCAAAAATTTAAATAGCCTGCATGCCTTGAATGCATCTATTGAAGGTTTATGATTAATTTCGGCAAGGTCCACATCTTCGTGCTCTCGTTCTCGCCACCTGAGCATTGTGTATATCCTACATTGAAAGAAAATGCGGATTAGAACATTTTAATTCAAAGTTTTTGGGTGGAAATTGAAAAAATTGAAGTTGTAAAACCTATGTCGCGGGGTCTGCACTCTCTAGTTAGGGATAGTGCGTAGGTACACACTCTACCCAAGCAGCAGGTGCGGGCCACTAGCTCTTTCCTCTATAGGAAAAAGTCGGGGTCCGTAGGATTCGCATGTTGTGCCTGCAGACCCCTGCGAGCAGTATTTTAAACTAATTTTTCTCTTAAAAACCAAAATGGAAGCCTAAAAAAAAAATTCAAATGGTTGAAATGCAAGATTAAAGTGATGTGGATTACCTGGAGGTGACGGTTTTCGATTCCAACAGACGGATTTTCCGCAATCTTCACAGGAAGTTTCTTACCCAAAAGCTCTCTTTTCTCACTCTGAAGTCAAACGGTAAAAATGAATTTACAAAAGCCCTTTTTATAAGCTTTTTTGAATAAATGAATTTTTAATTTGTTTATTTTTCACTTTAAAGAGGTAACTTTTTGATGCATTTTTATTTATTTTAAACAGGTATGAGTAATGTTTGAGTTTTTGTGCAGAATATTGAATTTTTCAGGCAAAATTGATCATTTTCAACAAAAAACATTTGAGTCCTCTTTAAGCTCTTTTTTGACTCGTAAAATATGAAAAGATTGCTGAGTTTTTCTTTTTAAGCTCGTTAAAATGGAATTAAAAGGACGGTCCACTTACAGCTCTTTTCTGACCGTATAAACATGAAAAGATTGTCGGGCTTTTGTCGTTTCAAGTTCGATATTGGTTATAAAACGACGTGTCTTTGATCGCTTTTTTACTTTTTCGGATCAGGACCACTAATTATGAAAAGTACTCCTTGATCGTAATGGTCAAGCAATTCTCTCAAGTATTATTTTATACTTTTTCGGGCTTGGGAGACACAAATTTATGAAAAAGGACAACCATGGAGTTTTCTTAAGTTTTTCTTCTGACTCCCTAAAATTGAAAAACGTTGAGTTTCTCCTATACTGGACTCGTTAAAATTTAATAGTAAAGGACCTGTTCAATTACAAACAGGAACGGACCACTCCTTCTTAGGGTTTGAATTTTAAACTAAGTTGGACTCATCTGAAGGATGAGCTTATAACCAAGCAAATGTTATCCTCCTCAAGCTTGTCAAAAATAAAGAGGTACTTGCCAGAAATGGTGGGGGAAAAGAGAGAAAAATGAACCTGTTTGTTATACTTTGTGTCTCAGAAAAGCATTCAACCACTCTTGAACACGACACTTTTTGTTCACCTGGGTTGGGAAATCCTTTGCCTAACAGTTAATCAAACCATATTGAAAGTCTTCAGCCGGTTTCTAGGTATTATCTTTGGGTCAATTGTCACCAAACCATATACAGTGTCATTATGTGTTCAAGAGGTCAGTGCAAGTAAACCATTCATCTGAAAAATATCTATCATCCATCTTGACCATCCCTGAGTCAGTCCTTGCAAATATATTTCTTCAAACTTGATCTATGATTTCATGTTGTTGGCTTGCCGACGACGGATCGCTTTCTATCGACTTCAGCTCATTATCTAGAAAGATGATCTAGAAATCGTCAGTACCTTAGAATCTGCATGCCTCAATGGCAGGTTTCTCGCCTTTGACGATAGGTTGCATCATTGACCTTCGATCAAAGGATTCCGTGACATGTTCGACATCAACTCATCTATTCAAATTTCATGGATTGTACTAAGTACTTTGAGAGCCATTAACATTACTGGTGGTTTCTCTCACACTTGCTAACAGTTTACATCATTGACCGGTAATCAAGTGGTTTCTACCATGTTTGACTTCGACACATTCATTCACATGGATAGAATCGTACTATTTCAGGAAGTAGAAATCAAGACCCTGAATCTAGTTTCCACCATCTAGGCTGCGAGGAATTTTGTTATTCATTATATAGTGGACTATACATAAACAGATGGTTGTGCCCATACTGTGTCTACATATGTCTATACTTGTGATGTATTACAAGATCATTTCTATATCAGAGCAGTTTAGTTAGTTTTCTAGTCAGTTTTGATCTGAGTATGGGAATGCCTACCTCATAGATGATATGATCACATATATATATCTTGTATTGAATGTTTTTACAGGTTCCAACCAGGCTCTCCACAGGATGATCCTCGAAATGATAAAGTACTTCACTCTTCTTAGATGACAAATACTGTCGTCATCTATTACAGATTTCGCACTTTAGGGGGCAATCTGTTACATAAAATATTGTCACCATGACATTATGTAGTCAGTGTGAGTCTATCACCACTCATAATTTCCTCCTATGCAAGTCTTAAACCTTAGCTCTTCATTTCAAGCCTTGAAAAATGAGAGAATGTCCTTGAAAATCTCTAAAAGTATGGTTCCGCACTTTCTCTTAGCATTACCTGCGGTTCTCCACTTTCTCTTAGCATTACCTGTGGTCCCGCACCTACTGGTCATGTCCCCTGCGGACCTGCCCACTCTGTTTCTATGTAATGGGTGCGGACCCCTATAAAAGTCAAAAAGGCACAAGTACATTCTTAAAAACTCACTTTGGGTTATTTCTGGAAGCTTCTAGAGGGAATCTTGAGGTGGAAAGTTCGATCCTTTGAGGTTCATGCATCCCATAACTAAAGGAGCTAACCCCTTGACGTGAGGAGCTTATCCCTTTGAAGGAGGACTCTATCCCTTCATAGGTGGACCTATAACTTCCTCCCTCTGCACTATAAAATGAGGCATTGGGCTAGTTACTAAGGAGGTTGAAAGCTGAATATTTTTTAAGGTAAATGTTGTTGTAATTTACACTTCCTAATTAAGCTTGAGAGGAGAGATTACATACCTTTTGATCTTATTGGGAAGAGTGTGAAGCTTTTCAAAGTAGAGGAGTTTCTTACTTGGACCCTGGGAGGAGCTTATACAACGTCAAGGCACCAAAGGTTGTAAAGTTCTTCTTTGTTCAAAGTTAATACAATCAAGTTTATTTTTCTCAATAAGCTGTCTTCTATGGTTTATTTCATGGATTCCTTGATCACCATGATGAATATTATTTATTATATTGGCTATGCAGGTGTTATCGAATGTGTGGTTGTTTGTATTTGCAGGTTCTTAAAAGGAAACTCATTGGGACGGTCGATGCGTGGCTGCCACAAACTACCGTTGGACTTAAGGTAGGGTCTAAAACACTTCTTGGTTTTTATTTATAAATCCAATATTTATAGAAAGGTAGATTTGCTTGTTCTGCTTGTCGCTAGATATCAGTTGATACTAGGGAGATCGGTCTTGTCTGCAAGAATGATTTATCCGGTCGACAAGAACAATTTATCCAGCTGACACTTTGTCTTCATTGTTCATCAAAACCCACCTTAACTCATTGAAAACAACTCCACATTTGAGCCAAAACCCACTTCAGTTACACTTCCTAGACCATTGCACTGTCTCCCACTATGAATCAGTATGCATAGCAACTCCTGAGTGTAGTAAGTGTGAGGCATGTCATATTCTGTGAAGCCTGGGTGCAATGACTAACTGAACTCTTTTTCCATTCTAGAAATTGAGGGTTTTGACCTTGTTTTTAGTGTTGTTTGGTTGTTTTGTTGCATATGAACAATGCCTCTTTACTGAAAGATTATTTGTATCACTTAGATCAGCCTCAATTACATTAGGTTAGTGAATGTTTTTGTGTATTTGATTTTTATTTACAATCCTTTGTTGAAAAGTTGTTTAAATCGATTTTTCGCTTTGGTACAAAAAGTGTCGTAATTGTTGTTTTGTGTCAAAAAGAGAAGTGTTGTGGATTCTTCCTTCCCTTGATAATATATTGGATTTTTTCTTCATGCATTTGATTTGATTTGTTTATATTCGAAGTGTTGAAAGAATTTTTATTCAAAATTGAAAAGTGTCGTGGAGTCTTCCTTTCTCTTTTGAAGAAGAAATTGTTGAAAATGTCATTTTGAGTGAAATATTTCTGATCTTTGTAGCATTTAGTTTTCCTTTTTGATATTTTTCACATTAAGAAAAATGAAAACAAATACATGCATTTGCATTTAGAATATTTTTTTTGATTTGTGTGCCAAAAGAAGATTTATGGAAATACACTACTGTGTGCTCTTTGCTCTTTGTTTAAAAGCACTGTTATCTTCTTTCCCTAGTAGCTAAGATTCTCATTGTTCAAATAAACAACGATTGTTTATCATTGTAGATTTCAACTTAGGAATTTCAGATCATCATCACGCGGTAAACCATTGAAAGGAAAACTCTAAACAAGATCAACTTTAAAATGAACTTCAATGAACCTAACAATGCTTTGGAACTTAACGCAACATATCCAGAGGTCTAGGCTAGTGACGTGTTCCGACGTCATTAAAACTAGTTGCTATCATTTTCATTGAAGGTTGGGTGATTCCTCCTCCTTGATACGACAAGTGCTAGCACAGACTTGTGTTCCCTGTATCGTCACGTATATATTGGGAGACCACAATAGGCTTATATCATTTATCCATAGGAAGCCGAGTCTGCTACATTATTGATCACAATGCATTGAACACAACATTCGGGAAGATTGACTGCTGTACATAAGTCCTTGGTAATTTCTTTTTAATTTATCACCAAGGTGTATATTGTAGTTTTGCGATTGGTTTGGTAATCCCTCTATCTAGATATTCCAGAGTAGTCACTTTCGTTCCTTTTCAACTCTTTAAAAGAAAAGGTCCATCTGAGCACTTGTCCTTTCAGGCTCATTAAAAATCGAAGGAGACTAGAGTCATCTTTAGCTTTTTCTCGACTCTTAAAAACTGAAAAAGCAAAGTTGTGTCCAAGCATCATTAAAATTAATTGAATTCAGAATAACATCCATGTTCCTTAGTTTATCTTAGGTTGAGACATATGGCGATGAATCCGGAGTCCACTGATCAAGGAATCCCTTTTGAGGGGAATCCTAGTCCTTTTCCTTCTTGGGGAAATATTGGTGCTCCTTACCATTGGCTTGCCAGTATGGTTGTCCTCAACCTTTGTGGTTCAAAATGCCCTGATTTCTCTACAATCGAGTACTCCTTGAGGTGAACTTGAAATTGATCCTTTGCCTTCTTCCTCATTTGTTTCTCCCTCCCCTTCTTCCTCTTCACTTGGTGAAAGTAGTGATACTAGTAACCAAGTGGTTGAGAAGAAGAAGAAAGGGAAGGAGAAGAAGAAGAAGCCAATTCAGCAAGGGGGCAACCAAGCAACCATTGCTTTTAATGCATCGCCTAATGAAAATCCGTCCATTAAAGTTCCCAAAGCTAAATTTCCGTGCATAATTTGTGATGGAGACCATTTTCATCGATATTTTCATTGCTTTCCCCAGATCTTGAAAGAATGGTCTTCCAATTCACACCATCTCGTGTCATCAACCTCTGGAGATCATGTTGGTAACACACCATCAACTAGTGATAGTAAAGTTCATGGACAAAAGGCAAAGGTCAAGTTTCCATGTAGGTTATGTGGAGGTAATCATTCCCTTCACCTTTGTCCTTTTCTGGATGAAGCCAAAAGAGTGTTGGATAACCGTCATGCTTCATCGCAATGACTTCCATCTGGTTATAGGAAACTCTCCCTAAGCCCTTCACTATTTGAAAAACCAACTGACTTAAATCAACCATCATTCGAAACCGCTCTCTCTGAAAGTGAATATTATGAGTCTATACCAGACTAAAGTCAACAGGTCGAGGTAACAGTTGACCCAATTTAACCTTCAGCTAATTGAACCTTTCCCGAAGAGAGTGAAAATAATACCATTCAAGTTCTTTTTGTTACTTCGAATTCTAATGAGTGTGGGGGAAATCCACATGTACTGTCAAGACAGGTGGAAAATCCTCCAGTTCTCGTAACTCAAGGAGGTAATTCTCTTATTTCTTCAGTACATAGTCCATTTACATCAACGGTATCAATTAAACCTTCATTCCATCCACCTGATAGCCATGATTAGTTGGGTGAATGCAATGAAGCTTGGGGAGCATGCACCTAATGGTAAAAATAAGTTTCCCTGTAGGTCTATCACACCATTCACCTTTGTCTATTCTAGATGAAACTAAGAAGGTGTTGGATAACCGTCCTGCTTCACCACAGTTATTTTTGATCTGGTTACAGGAGCATCTCCTTTTCATCATGATGGGGGCATGAAAACCACAATTCAAGCATAGTTTTGTCATTTCAAGCTTGTGTAAAAATGAAACTGACTTCAAGCATAGTTTTGTCATTTCGAGCTTGTATAAAAGTGAAAAGGACTCCAAGCATAGTTCCCCCATGGTTCAAGCTTGTCAAAAATTGAACCTATTCTCAATAATTAACCTTTGTGATTGCCATTATATCAGCCTTTTGAGCCTTGGTTGTGTACATCCCATCACCACCATCCCTTTGGTCGATCATACGCTCTCACTTGGTTGTTTTACCCTTTTTGAGGAACAGTTGCAATGAGTGGTCTTATTAGCTAGCCTCTTCAAAGAATTCAACATGTTTCGAGAAGTTCCAAAATCACCTAAACTAGTTGCTACCCGAGACACCACTCGTTCCTCAATATCGAGTCTTCTTTAAACCCTTTTCAGACTTGTTAAATATGAAAATATTGTTGAGCGCTTGTCATTTTCAGCTCGTTAAAGTGATTGGAAATGTCATCCCTCCTGTATTATTTTATCCTTTTTTGGACATGAGGGATTATTCTACGAAAAAGAACTTATATAGTCCTCTTTAAACCCTTTTCAGACTCATTAAATATGAAAATATTATCGAGAGCTTGTCATTTTCGGCTCGTTAAAGTGATTGGAAATGTCATCCTTATTGTATATTTTTATCCTTTTTCGAACCTGAGGGATTACTTCACGAAAACAAACTTAAGGAGTTTTCTTTTCATCCCTTTTCAAACTCTCTAAACATGAAAAGGACCGAGTTATCCTTGTCGTTAAACTCGTTAAAACAATAGCAACAAACTTGTCCATTCTAGACAAGACCGAGTTTCACTGTCGCTAGACTCGTTAAAACATCAAATAGCAACAGGTTTTACTAAAGGGAGAATTATAGAACAGGCATATGTTATCCTCCTCAAGCTTGACAAAAATAAAGAGGTACTAGTCAACATTGACTTGGGAAAATAGGGAAAAAACTTGAAGAATTTATGGTAGCAGGTCGCTCTTGAAGAATTTATGGTAGTTGGGTTGGGTTATTTTGTTCACCGGTCATCTCACCATTGGTCTTTCATACCATCCATCTTTTGGGGTTAATGCTACTAATTCATCTCAGTGTCACCAACATGTTCAAGAGAAGTCATTCAGTTGAGAAATCACAATCTAGTTAATGTCTCATCCACTACAATACCTCCAACCTTCATTTTTTCATGACCGCCATTCCTGAACCTTGTGTCGTCAGTTCATTTTCACCTCCAGAAAATCATTTGCTTCATTTCGTGTCGTAGATGTGGGATACATCAAGGCCCTCCTACGACAAGTCACTTCTTTTTGACATCAGCTCATTATCCAAGAAGTTGACTTAGAAACAACCCTTTCAGTGCTTTGAAGCTTGCATACATCAATGGCAAGTTTCTCACTTCCGGCGACAGGTTAACATCAATGGCCTTCGACCGAAATATTTTGCGTGGTGTTCGACATCGGATCATATATTCACACCACGTGAATTTTACTATAGTACCTTGAGGGTCATTATCATTATCGGTGATTCCTCTCGCATCTGTTAATAGCTTACATCATTGGTTGGTAATCAGGCGATGTCTTTCCATGTTCGACTCCAGAACATCTTTTCACATGGATTGAATTGTACATCGAGTGAAGATTGAATGAGTTTGAAGACCCCGAATCTAGTTTCATCCGTCCGGGCTGTGATGTATTCAGGGATATAAAAGCATCAAATGTACAAAGGGTTTGCACATATGGTCATCCTAACCATGGATGATGACTCTATATCTGAAGAATCACCAGTCTGTATCTGCAGACGACTATCTGATCTAAGTACATGAAACGAAATTTATAAAGCTAAGCATGGGAATGCCTTCCTTAGCTAGATCATGAAATTATATTATGATGGCGTATTGTATTGTAACTTATGCAAGTCACCTTCCAGTTCAAAACTTCGGATCCTCATGATAAAGCATTTCACCCGACATGAATATTTACGACCTCATGCTTTAGGGGGCAACTATTATAGACATATTTGGGCACATCAACCCCAACTTATATGTCAATATATTAGGGCTCATTCAAACCCTAAAAGATTTGTTTCATACTCTAAAGGGACATAATCATCTGAATACATCATTCCCCAAAAGTTCCATTTGAGAAACTATCCAGAAATTGCCTAAACTAAAGCATACTGACTGCTCCACTAGCAAAGTGTGATGCATAGAGACTGCTCCACTACTAGGGTGCAATGCATACTATTTAGGCCTTCTATAGGGTACGATGGGCGAGGATGGACAAATTTTTGGGATAGTTTTCTAAGTGGATGCTCATGGAATCTTCTAGAAACTTCTCCTGTGCCACTTGCCCCTCTAAATTCACCCAAGGATGACTAAGGGATCTTAAACCTTCAGTTATATCTTCTCTTATGGAACCAATTGTAACAAGTGGAATGACACTAATCAAACCCCATGGATGACTTACACCCTTGTACACATCTATAAATGGATCCCTCATCTAAGAGATCTAGAGGCTAGAATGTTGTGAATTGCAAGTAAGTGTTGATAGTTTGTAATTGAGGAAAGAGAATTGTATTGTTGGAGTGATCTTGCTATTTCATGAGGTGAAGATGGATTGAAGCTAGGAGGATGATGCTAGATCAGACAACTGGGTTGTAATTATCCCTTCTATTAATAGAGTTCTTCAATTTTTCTTCCATATGATTGTGCAATTGTGAATGTTATCATTTGTCCATTATATATCTGATTCTGTAGGGTTTATTTTGTAATAGATCATGATGCTTTGACGGTTCTTTGTTGCTGTACTTTTGCAGGTACTCTCCAAGCATGTTAATTATGGGGAGGAGTTGTGGGTTCTGTCAAAGGGGAGAGAGATCAAGCGAGGGATCAAGTGGAAGTTCCAGGTTGGTTCCATTATCTTTCTCTTATCCGTTACACATAGAGGAAATCGTTGAATTGCTTTAAACTGTTGTTTCTAGGGTAGTTGTCAAACCTAGAGGGCTAGCATTCTTTAGGAATACTAGTTTTCCCAAAAACAAATGATAAGAGAAAGATAATGGAACCAGCCTGGAACTTCCGCTTGATCCCTTGCTTGATCTCTCTCCCCCTGGACAGAACCCGCAACTCCTCCCCATACTTAACACGCTTGGAGAGTACCTGCACAAGTATAGCAACAAAGAACTGTCAAAGCATCGTGATCTATTACGACATAAACATTACAGAATCAGATATATAATGGACAAATGATAGCATTCACAAATGATAACATTCACAATTGCACAATCATATGGAAGAAAACTTGAAGAACTTTATTAATAGAAGGGAGAATTACAACCCAGTTGTCTGATCCAACATCATCCTCCCATCTTCAATCCTTCTTCACCTCATGAAATAGCAAGATCACTCCAACAATACAATGATCTTTCCTCAATTACAAGCTATCAGCACTACAATAACTCCAACCTTCATTTTTTCATGACCGCCATTCCTGAACCTTGTGTCGTCAGTTTGTTTTCACCTCTAGAAAATCATTTGCTTCGTTTCATGTCGTAGATGTGGGATACATCAAGGCCCTCCTACGACGAGTGGTTTTTTCATTTCGATCTTGTGTAAAAATGAAACTGGGTTCAAGCATAGTTTTGTCATTTCGAGCTTTTGTAAAAATGAAAAGGACTCCATGCATAGTTCCCCCATGGTTCAAGCTTGTGAAAAAATGAACCCATTGTCAATAATTAAACTTTGTGATTGCCATTCTATCAGCCTTTTGAGCCTTGCTTTTGTACATCCCATCACCACCATCCCTTTGGCCGATCATACACTCTCACTTGGTTGTTTTACCATTTTTGAGGAACAGTTGCAATGAGTGGTCTTATTAGCCAGCCTCTTCACAGAATTCAAAATGTTTTGAGAAGTTCCAAAATCAATGAAACCAGTTGCTACCTGAGACACCACTCATTCCTCAATATCGAGTCTTCTTTAAACCCTTTTTCAAACTCGTTAAATATGAAAATATTGTCGAGCACTTGTCATTTTCAGCTCATTAAAGTGATTGGAAATGTCATCCCTCGAGTCTCCTTTAAACCCTTTTCAGACTTGTTAAATATGAAAATATTGTTGAGCACTTGTCATTTTCAGCTCGTTAAAGTGATTGGAAATGTTATCCCTAGAGTCTTATTTAAACCCTTTTTAGACTCGTTAAACATGAAAAGATTGTCGAGTGCTTGCGTTTTCAGCGCGTTAAAGTGATTGGAAATGTCATCCCTCCTGTATTATTTTATCCTTTTTCGAACCTGAGGGATTACTTTACGAAAAAGAACTTATGGAGTTTTCTTTTTGTCCCTTTTCAAACTCTATAAACATGAAAAGGACCGAGTTATCCTTGTCGTTAAACTCGTTAAAAAAATAGCGACAAACTTGTCCATTTTAGACAAGACCAAGTTTCACTGTCGCTAGACTCGTTAAAACATCAAATAGTGACATATTTGCCCGAAGGGCGAATTATAGAACAAGCATATGTTATCCTCCACAAGCTTAACAAAAATAAAGAGGTACTGGTCAGCAATGACTGGGGACAAAAAGGAAAAAAATTGAATAATTTATGGTAGCAGGTCGCTCTTGAACATGACACTTTCACTTCGTCTCCATTATTGAGTTGGGTTGGGTTATTCCGTTCACCGGTCATCTCACCATTGGTCTTTCATACCATCCATCTGTTGGGGTTAACACTAATAATTCATCTTAGTGTCGCCGACATGTTCAAGAGAAGTCATTCAATTGAGAAATCACAATCTAGTTAATGTCTCTTCCACTACAATACCTCCAACCTTCATTTTTTCATGACCGCCATTCCTAAACCTTGTGTCGTCAGTTTGTTTTCATCTCCAGAAAATCATTTGCTTCGTTTCATGTCATAGATGTGGGATACATAAAGGCCCTCTTACGACGAGTAGCTTCTTGTCGACATCAGCTCATTATCCAAGAAGTTGACTTAGAAACAACCCTTTTAGTGCTTTGAAGCTTGCATACATCAATGGCAAGTTTCTCACTTCCACCGATAGGTTGACATCAATGGCCTTCAACCGAAAGATTTTGCATGGTCATCAACATCGGATCATATATTCACACCACATGAATTGTACTATAGCACCTTAAGGGTCATTATCATTATCGGTGATTCCTCTCGTGTCTGTTAACAACTTACATCATTGGCTGGTAATCAGGTGATGTCTTTCCATGGTTGGCTCCAGAACATCTTTTCACATGGATTGAATTGTACATCGAGCAAAGATGATAATTTCCCCACAAATTTTCTCCTATCATCATTGACTGGATGATTCCTTCATCTGTAGAATGTATACGAGACCAAGGATCAAAAGAGGTACCATATTCTAAAGACCTATCTACCCAAATACTTGTTGAGTGAAAACTTGGATTTTCCACACAAGCCCAAAAACTTGATTTCTACCAAGATTCAATGGGTCTTGGCGGCAACTCTTCGCGACAATCCTTATTATCAAAATAGTCGGAACTCTTCTTAATTTTAGATGATGTAGAAGAGATCATATGACAAGTTTCCACCGTGGCCACTTCCACGAAACTAGATGGAGACGGGAGGGCAAAAGTACCCATTAAGGAAGGGTCTTTTAGGAGACATACTCCGAAATTTTGAAGCGATTGTGAACTTCCATGGATCAATGGAATGGTTCCATTAGCTTGTGAACTGTTGGCAAAAAAGGCTAGTTGGTCAACGATTGTGATTCCACCTTAGAAGGGAAGTGCAATCTTTCTAAAATATGTAGACACAATGACAACCATAGCATAAACCCAGGGTCTTCCTAGTAAAATATTGAAGTCAAGGAGTCCATCGATGACCTCGACTTCAATCTCTACTGTCTTGCCCCCCAGTTCAACTTGCAAGCTACTTAAAATCCCATACGGAGTGTACGTTCTTTCAGACTCATTAAATATGAAAAGATTGTCAATCGCTTGTCATTTTTGGCTCGTTAAAGTGATCGGAAATGTCATCCCTTTTGTATTGTTTTATCCTTTTTCGAACCTGAGGGATTATTTTATGAAAATAACTTATGGAGTTTTCTTTCCATCCCTTTTCAAACTCTCTAGACGAGACCGAGTTTCATTGTTGCTAGACTAGTTAAAAAACCAAATAGTGACAGGTTTTCCTGAAGGGCAAATTATAAAACAAGCATATGTTATCGTCCTCAAGCTTGAAAAAAATAAAGAGGTACTGGTCAGCAATGACTAGGGAGAAAAAAAGGGAAAAAAACTTGAAGAATTTATGGTAGCAGGTCGCTCTTGAACATGACACTTTCACTTCATCTCCATTATTGAGTTGGGTTGGGTTAATCCGTTCACCAATCATCTCACCTTTGGTCTTTCATACCATCCATCTTTTGGGGTTAACGCTACCAATTCATCTCAGTTTCATCGACATGTTCAAGAGAAGTCATTCAGTTGAGAAATCACAATCCAGTTAATGTCTCATCCACTACATTACATCCAACTTTCATTTTTTCATGACCGCCATTCCTGAACCTTGTGTCATCAGTTCATTTTCACCTCCAGAAATCATTTGCTTCGTTTCGTTTCGTAGATGTGGGATACATCAAGGCCCTCCTACAACGAGTCACTTCTTTTCGACATTA
Organism: Pinus tabuliformis; assembly: GCA_031772625.1. Classification (NCBI taxonomy): domain Eukaryota; kingdom Viridiplantae; phylum Streptophyta; class Pinopsida; order Pinales; family Pinaceae; genus Pinus; species Pinus tabuliformis. The sequence continues at coordinate 2,069,810,422 of CM062817.1, read as the reverse complement.
GCTCATTATCCAAGAAGTTGACTTAGAAACAACCCTTTCAGTGCTTTCAAGCTTGCATACATCAATGGCAAGTTTCTCGCTTCCGGTGATAGGTTGCCATCAATGGCCTTCGACCGAAAGATTTTGCGTGGTGTTTGACATCGGATCATATATTCACACCACGTGAACTGTAATATAGTACCTTGAGGGTCATTATAATTATCGGTGACTCCTCTTGCATCTGTTAACAGCTTACATCATTGGCTGGTAATCAGGCGATGTCTTTCCATATTCGACGCCAGAACATCTTTTCATATGGATTGACTTGTACATTGAGCAAATATTGAACGAGTTTCAAGACCCTAAATCTAGCTTCATCCATCCAGGCTGCGATATATTCAAGTATATAAAAAAATCAAATGTACAAAAGCTTTGCACAGATGGTCATCCTAACCATGGATGATGACTCTATATCTGAAGAATCACCAATCTGTATCTGCAGACGACTATTTGATCTATGTACATGAAATGAAATTTATAAAGCTAAGCATTGGAATGCCTCCCTCAGCTAGATCATGAAATTATATTATGATGACGTATTGTATTGTAACTTATGTAGGTCACCTTCCAGTTCGAAACTTTGGATCCTCATGATAAAGCATTTCACCCGACATGAATATTTATGACCTCATGCTTTAGGGGGCAACTGTTGTAGACATATTTGGGCACATCAACCCCAACTTATATGTCAATGTATTAGGGCTCATTCAACCCCTAAAATAGTTGTTTCATACTCTAAAGGAACATAATCATCTGAATACATCATTCCCCAAAAGTTCCATCTGAGAAACCATCCATGAATTGCCTAAATTGAACCATACTGACTGCTCCACTGGAAAAGTGCAATGCATACTGACTGCTCCACTACCAGGATGCAATGCACACTGTTTATGCCTTCTATAGGGTGTGATGGGCAAGGATGGACAAATGTCTGGGACAATTTTCTAAGTGGATGCTCATGGAATCTTCTAGAAACTTCTCTTGTGCCACTTGCCTCTTTGAATTCGCCCAAGGATGACTAAGGGATCTTAAACCTTCAGTTATCCCTTCTCTTGTGGACCCAATTGTAACAAGTGGAATGACACTAATCAAACCCCATGGATGAGTCGCACCCTTGCACTCATCTATAAATGGATCCCTCATCCTTCAAATTTGCTTCAGATTCAGAGACTCCAAGGGAAAGCTAACTTTCTGAGGAGGTTCACTCCACATTATGCTGAGATCGCTAAAGGTTATACACATATTTTGAAAAAAGGAATACCCTTCCACTGGGATCAGGTTGCACAAGCTTCCTTTGATGCTTTAAAATATTCCATGATAAAAGCATCATTAATGTACGCTCCTGACTATCAAAAAGACTTCAACCTATATCTTGTCGCTGCAGTACAACCATCGTTATGGTTTTAGTGCAAGAACATGACGGAGTTGAACATCCTATATATTATTTAAGTCGTAATCTTAATGATACATAAATCAAGTACTCTTATGTTGAAAAGTTGGCTTTAGCAACCATTCAGGCAGTACAGAGATTTCGACACTATGTACTCTTTCGCAAAACTACCATTATGTCAGATTACAACCCTATGACGTACATCTTGTCACGTCAATTGCTGGGGGGAAATATTCCAAATGGATAGCCATTTTGCAAGAGTTTGATTTGGAATTCACCAAATCCAAATCAAAGAAGTCTCTCATCTTTGTAGAGTTACTTTGCGACTTTCCCTCGTCCTCCAACGATTTAACATCAAAAGCATCAATCGTGGATGAGACTCTATTTCTGATATTGTCAAGTGATCCGTGGTACGGGGATATACTGGTCTATCTCCAAACCCAAAATTTTAGGCCTAACACCTCTCTCTCTGAACAGTGACGTACTCGATACCAAGCCAAAGACTATCTGATCCTTGGTGATACACTTTACCATCATGGTGTCGATACAATTCTACGAAGGTGCCTCACGCATGAGGAGGTTGAAATTTTTTTTGAATGATTGTCATTCAGGTGCTTGTGGGGGGCATTTATCTGGTTATGCTACTGCACAAAAGATCTTACGAGCTGGTTACTTCTATCCCACCATATTCAAATATTACATAATTGCAATCAGAAGTTGCCATGCTTATCATATTTTTTATCGAAAAACAAGATTATCCCCTGCACCACTGCATCCAATCGTTGTTGTTGGCCCTTTCGTTAAATGGGGCATTGACTTCATGACATGTATCCCCACCTTAGCCAAGGGGCATGGGTATATTATAGTTGTTGTCAACTATTTTACCAAATGGGCCAAGGCGATGCCTACATTGAACAACAACGGCGAAACGGCTACACTTTTTTTTCAATCATGTAGTTTCTAGATTCGATGTTCCACACGCTATAGTCACATATCATCGATCGCATTTTCGCAGTCACATGATGATTGAATTAACTACCAAATTAGGATTTTCCCATGATAGTTCTACTCCATATTATCCGCAGGCTAATGAACAAGTTGAGCAATCAACAAAGTCCTTAAGCACATGTTGCAGAGAATGATTGGATTCCATAAACGAAATTGGCATTTAATCCTGTACTCAGATCTGTGGGCATATAGGACTTCAGAGAGAAATGCAACCGAATTTACACCTTTTCAGTTGGTGTATGGTCTAGAAGCAGTCTTACCAATTCAGTGTGAAATCTCATCCCTCAAGCTTGCAATCGATCTGCTTCCCGAAACTTCTAAAGAAGAGGCTCGTTTCTTGGAATTAATCCATCTGGATGAAACCCGTCATGATGCCGTGTTGGCTAACGAAGCACATAAGAAACGCATCAAGGCGCAATATGACCAAAATGTTAAGCCTCGTGTCTTCTCAGAAGGTGACCTGGTCTTGCTTTACGATCAGGACTCTGACAAATTAGGAGCAGGTAAATTTGAAGCATTATGGATGGGCCCTTACATTGTTAAACATGTATTGACAAAAAGATCCTACGATCTAGTCGATTATGATGGGATTCCACTGTCGCAGCGCCAAAACGAGTTGTATCTTAAACGTTACTGTGCTTGATTAAGTGTAGAAAACTCATTGTACATATGCTTTTATTGCATTTTTTAGTGTTTTCTTTTAGAGTTGTCATTTTGATTAGGTAATACACTTCCCATTTGTTGCAGATGTTAGATTTTTTGGAACCATTTGTTGGGTATGCTGACGGAGCTATTCATACTACGCAGAACCTATCTTCTATGGCCTAGGCCATTTTCTCTCCAAGCGGCGAGTTAGTGAGTTTCAGGGGGATATGCATTAGTCGATTGAAAAACAACATCGCTGAATATAGCATGTTGATTGAACTTCTCTCTGATACCATTTCACATGGCATACGCCAACTCATTGTCAAGCTAGATTCACAACTCGTCATTCTACAGCTTACTGGCGTTTATTTTGTTTGGAACCCAACTATTTATCGCATGTTCCTAAGAGTTAGGATTTTGGAAAAACATTTTGATTCCATTCATTATGAACACATTTACAAAAACTTAAACACATTGACTGATTCATTAGCAAACTATGTGTTATAGACATTTGCAACATTTGTAAAAAAGGAATTTCACATCAACATTTTCATTATGATTTCATCACTTAGCCAAATAAAACTCTAGAAATCAAAAATAGATAGTTGTTTATAGTTTTCACAAAATTTTTGTGTCCAAGATAAAACCGGTCATTAGGATGATGCTGGATCAAACAACTGGGTTGTAATTCTCCCTTCTATCAATAAAGTTCTTCGAGTTTTCTTCCATATGATTGTGCAATTGTGAATGTTATCATTTGTGAATGCTATCATTTGATCATTATACATCTGATTCTATAATGTTTATGTTGTAATAGATCTGATGCTTTGACGGTTCTTTGTTGTTGTACTTGTGCAGGTACTCTCCAATCATGTTAAGTATGGGGAGGAGTTGTGGGTTCAGTCAAAGGGGAGAGAGATCAAGCGAGGGATCAAGCAGAAGTTCTAGGTTGGTTCCATTATCTTTCTCTTATCTGTTACACATAGAAGAAATCGTTGAATTGCTTTAAATTGTTGTTTCTAGGGTAGCTACCAAACCTAGAGTACTAGTATTCCTAAAGAATGCTAGCCCTCTAGGTTTGGCAGCTACCCTAGAAACAACAGTTTAAAGCTATTCAGTAATTTCTTCTATGTGTAACAGATAAGAGAAAGATAATGGAACCAACCTGGAACTTCTGCTTGATCCCTTGCTTCATCTCTCTCCCCTTTGATAGAACCTGCAACTCCTCCCCGTACTTAACACACATGGAGAGTACCTGCACATGTACAACAAAAAAGAACTATCAAAGCATTGTGATCTATTATAGCATAAACATTACAGAATTAGATATATAATGAACAAATGATAGCATTCACAAATGATAACATTCACAATTGCACAATCATATGGAAGAAAACTTGAACTTTATTGATAGAAGGGAGAATTACAACCCAGTTGTCTGATCCAGCATCATCCTCCCAGCTTCATTCCTTCTTCACCTCATGAAATAGCAAGATCACTCCAACAATACAATTCTCTTTCCTCAATTACAAACTATCATCACTTACTTGCAATTCACAACATTCCATCCCCTTTGGATCTCTTGAATGAGGAATCCATTTATAGATGTGTGCAAGGGTGTGAATCATACATGGGGTTTGATTAGTGTCATTCCACTTGTTACAATTGGTTCCACAAGAGAATGGATAACGAAAGGTTTCAGATCCCTTATTCATCTTTGGGTGAATTCAGAGAGGCGAGTTGCACAAGAGAAGTTTCTAGAAGATTACATGAGCATCCACTTAGCAAATTGTCCTAGAATAGTATGCATCGCACCTTGGCAGTGGAGCAGTCAGTATGCATCGCACTTTGCAAGTAGAGCAGTCAGTATGGTTCAGTTTAAGCAATTTCTGGATGGTTTCTCAGATGGAACTTTTTGGGGAATGATGTATTCAGATGATTATGTTCCTTTAGGGTATGAAACAACTCTTTTAGGGTTTGAATGAGCCCTAATACATCGACATGTAAGTTGGGGTTGATGTGCCCAAATATGTATATAACAATTGCCCCCTAAAGCATGAGGTCGTAAATATTCATGTCGGGTGAAATGCTTTATCATGAGGATCCGAAGTTTTGAACTGGAAGGTGACCTGCATAAGTTACAATACAATACGTCATCATAATATAATTTCATGATCTAGCTAAGGGAGGCATTCCCATGCTCATCTTTATAAATTTCATTTCATGTACATAGATCAGATAGTCATTTGCAGATACAGACTCATGATTCTTTAGATATAGAGTCATCATCCATGGTTAGCATGACCATCTGTGCAAAGCCTTTGTACATTTGACGTTTTTATATCCTTGAATATATTATAGCCTGGATGGATGAAACTAGATGCGAGGTATTCAAACTCATTCAATCTTCACTTGATGTACAAGTCAATCCATGTGAAAAGATGTTCTAGAGTCGAACATGGAAAGACATCGCCTGATTACCAGCCAATGCTGTAAGTTGTTAATAGATGCGAGAGGAGTCACCGATAATGATAATGACCCTCAAGGTACTATAGTACAGTTCACATGGTGTGAATATATGATCCGATGTTGAACACCACGCAAAATCTTTTGGTCGAAGGCCATATATGTCAACCTGTCGCCGGAAGTGAGAAACTTGCCATTGATGTATGCAAGCTTCAAAGCACTGAAAGGGTTGTTTCTAAGTCAACTTCTTGGATAATGATCTAATGACAACAAGAAGTGACTCGTCATAGGAGGGCCTTGATGTATCCCACATCTATGACACGAAATGAAGAAAATGATTTCTGGAGGTGAAAACGAACTGATGACACAATGTTTGGGAATGGCGGTCATGAAAAAATGAAGGTTGGAGGTATTGTAGTGGATAAGACATTAACTGGATTGTGATTTCTCAACTGAATGACTTCTCTTGAACATGTCAATGACACTAAGATGAATTGGTAGTGTTAACCCCAAAATATGGTTAATATGAAAGACCAATGGTGAGATGATCGGTGAACGGAGTAACCCAACCCAACTCAATAATGGAGATGAAGTGAAAGTGTCATGTTCAAGAGCGACCTGCTACCATAAATTTTTCAATTTTTTTCCCCAGTCATTGCTGACTAGTACCTCTTTATTTTTGTCAAGCTTGAGGAGGATAACATATGCTTATTCTATAATTCGCCCTTCAGGCAAACCTGTCGCTATTTGATGTTTTAACGAGTCTAGCGACAGTGAAACTCGGTCTCGTCTAGAATGGACAAGTTTGTCGCTATTGTTTTAACAAGTTTAACGACAAGGATAACTCGGTCCTTTTCATGTTTATAGATTTTGAAAGGGACAAAAATAAAATTCCATAAGTTCTTTTTCATAAAGTAATCCCTCAGGTCCAAAAAAGGATAAAATAATACAGGAGGGATGACATTTCCAATCACTTTAACGAGCTGAAAATGAAAAGTGCTCGACAAGATTTTCATATTTAACGAGTCTGAAAAGGGTTTAAAGAGGACTCTAGGGATGACATTTCCAATAACTTTAACAAGCTGAAAATGACAAGTGCTCGACAATATTTTCATATTTAATGAGTCTAAAAAGGGTTTAAAGAAGACTCGATATTGAGGAATGAGTGGTGTCTTGGGTAGAAACTGGTTTCGATGATTTTGGAAATTCTCGAAACATGTTGAATTCTGTGAAGAGGCTAGCTAATAAGACCACTCATTGCAACTGTTCCTCAAAAGGGTAAAACAACCAAGTGAGAGCGTATGATCGGCCAAAGGGATGGTGGTGATGGGATGTACACAACCAATGCTCAAAAGGCTGATAGAATGGAAACCGCAAAGGTTAATTATTGAGAATGGGTTTATTTTTTTACAAGCTTGAACCATGGGGGAACTATGCTTAGAGACCTTTTCATTTTTAAACAAGCTCGAAACAACAAAACTATGCTTGAAGTCAGTTTCATTTTTACACAAGCTCGAAACGACAAAACTATGCTTGAGTTCAGTTTCATTTTTACACAAGCTCCAAACGACAAAACTATGCTTGAAGTCAGTTTCATTTTTACACAAACTCAAGACGACAAAACTATGCTTGAATTGTGGTTTGCATGCCCCCAGCATGATAAAAAGGAGATTCTCCTATAACCAAATGGAAAATCAATGTGGTGAAGCAGGACGGTTATCCAACACCTTCTTAGTTTCGTCTAGAATAGACAAAGGTGAATGGTGTGATAGACCCACAGGGAAACTTATTTTTACCATTAGGTGCATGCCCCCCAAGCTTCATTGCATTCACCCGACTACTCATGGCTATCAGGTGGATGGAATGAAGGTTTAATTGATACCATTCATGTAAATGGACTATGTACTGAAGAAACGGGAGAATTACCTCCTTGAGTTACGAGATCTAGAGGATTTTCCTCCTGTCTTTATGGTACATGTGGGTTGCTCCCCAGCTCATTAGAATTTGAAGTAACAAAAAGAACTTGAACGGTATCATTTTCACTCTCTTCGGGAAAGGTACGATTAGCTGAAGGTGAAATTGGGTCAACTGTTACCTCGACCTGTTGACTTTGGTCTAGTATAGACTCATAAGATTCACTTTGAGAGAGATTGCTTTCGACCGACGGTTGATTTAAGTCAGTTGGTTTTTCAACTAGTGAAGGATTTAGAGAGAGTTTCCTGTAACCAGATCGAAGTCTCTGCGGTGAAGTAGGACGGTTATCCAACACTCTTTTGGATTCGTCCAAAAAAGGACAAAGGTGAGGGGAATGATTACCTTCACATAACCAACATGGAAACTTGACCTTTCCCTTTTGTCCATGAACTTTACTATCACTAGTTGATGGTGTGTTACCAACATGATCTCCAGAGGTTGACGACACGGGATGGTGTGAATGGGAAGACCATTCTTTCAAGATCCGAGGAAAACAATGAAAATCTCGATGAAAATGGTCTCCCACACAAATTATGCAAGGAAATTTAGCTTTTGGAACTTTAATGGACAGATTTTCATTAGACGATGCATTCAAAGCAATGGTTGCTTGGTTGCCCCCTTGCTGAATTGGCTTCTTCTTCTTCTCCTTCCCTTTCTTCTTCTTCTCAGCCACCTGGTTACTAGTATCACTACTTTCACCAAGCGAAGAGGAAGAAGGGGAGGGAGAAACAAACGAGGAAGAAGGAAAAGGGTCAATTTTAGGTTCATCTGGAGGCGTACTCAATTGCGGAGAAATCACGGCATTTTGAACCACAGAGGTTGAGAATAGCCATACTGGCAGGCCAATGGTAAGTCTCGGAAGGGATAATGTAGCCATATAAGGAGCACCAATATTCCCCAAGAAGGAAAACGACTAGTATTCCCCTCAAAATGGATTCCTTGATCAATGGACTCCGAATTCGTCGCCATATGTCTCAACCTAAGATCAACTAAGGAACATGGATGTTATTCCAAATTCAATTAATTTTAATGATGCTTGGACACAACTTTTCTTTTTCAGTTTTTAAGAGTCGAGAAAAAGCTAAAGATGACTCTAGTCTCCTTCGATTTTTAATGAGCCTGAAAGGACAAGTGCTCAGATGGACCTTTTCTTTTAAAGAGTCGAAAAGGAACGAAAGTGACTACTCTGGAATATCTAGATAGAGGGATTACCAAACCAATCGCAAAACTGCAATATACACCTTGGTGATAAATTAAAAAGAAATTACCAAGGACTTATGTATGGTAGTCAATCTTCCCGAATGTTGTGTTCAGTGCATTATGATCAATAATGCGGCAGACTCGGCTTCCTATGGATAAAGGATATAAGCATATTATGGTCTCCCAATATATACGTCATGGTATGGGGAGCACAAGTCCGTGCTAGCACTTGTCATATCAAGGAGGAGGAATCACCCAACCTTCAATGAAAACGATAGCCACTAGTTTTAATGACATTGGAACACGTCACTAGCCTAGACCTCTAGATATGCTGTGTTAAGTACCAAAGCATTGTTAGGTTCATTGAAGTTGATTTTAAAGTTGATCTTGTTTAGAGTTTTCCTTTCAATGGTTCATCGTGTGATGACGATCTGAAATTCCTAAGATGCAATCTACAATGATAAACAATCATTGTTTATTTGAACAATGAAAATCCTAGCTACTAGGGAAAGAAGATAATAGTGCTTTTAAACAAAGAGCAAAGAGCACACACTAGTGCATTTCCCTAAATCTTATTTTCACACACAAATCAAAAAATATGCTAAATGCAAATGCATGTATTTTTTTTCATTCTTCTTAATGTGAAGAATTCCAAAAAGGAAAACTAAACGCTGCACAGATCTGAAATATTTCACTCAAAATGACATTTTGACAATTTCTTCTTCAAAAGAGAAAGGAAGACTCCATGACACTTTTCAATTTTGAATAAAAAAACTTACGACACTTCGAATATAAAAAAATCAAATCAAATGCATGAAAAAAAGTTCAATCGATTATCAAAGGAAGGAAGAATCCACGACACTTCTCTTTTTGACACAAAACGACAATTACGACACTTTTTGTACCAAAGCGACAAATCAATTTAAACAGCTTTTTGAGAAAGGATTGTAAATAAAAAACAAATACACAAAAACATTCACTAACCTAATGTAATTTAGGCTGATCTAAGTGATACAAATAAGCTTTCAGTAAAGAGGCACTGTTCATATGCAGCAAAACAACCAAACAACACTGAAAACAAGGTCAAAACCCTCAATTTATAGAATGGAAAAAGAGTTCAGTCAATATTCGCACCTAGGCTTCACATAATATGAGATTCATTTCACTTACTACACTCAAGTGGTGCTATGCATACTAAGTCACAGTGGGAGACAGTGCGATGGTCCAGGGAGCGCAACTAAAATGGGTTTTGGCTCAAATGTGGAGCTATTTTCAATGAATTAAGGTGGGTTTTGATGAACAATGAAGAGAAAAGTATGATGGAGTGTCCTGAGAGGTTACTGAGCTACCAAAATGGAATTTAGATGTGCTTGTAAGTCAAATGTTTCATTCATAAACTAAACCAGAGATTGACTGAAGCAGCATTCATCTACTATGCAATTACAAAGCAAGAGCACTTCGAAAGCTACCTGGCTGACTTTAGGCTCTGTCTATAGTTTATCAAATTGAACATAAAACAAATAATAAAAAAAAACAAACATCTATTCGTTCCCCAGCGGAGTCGCCAATTTGTTTCTGGGAAAACTAGTATTCCTAAAGAATGCTAGCCCTCTAGGTTTGGCAGCTACCCTAGAAACAACAGTGTAAAGCAATTCAATGATTTCTTCTATGTGTAACAGATAAGAGAAAGATAATGGAACAAACCTAGAACTTCCACTTGATCACTCGCTTGATCTCTCTCCCCTTTGACAGAACCCATAACTCCTCCCCATACTTAAGACGCTTGGAGAGTACCTGCTGTTATCGAGAAATCTAGTGTCCACTCGGAGCTGCTAGTCCCACTAAGACTGGTAGCTATCTTGGAAACAAACAAACTAAAACTACTTTCGATTTCCTTTATGAGAAGTAGATAAGAGGGGAACAAAGGACACCAACCTCAGTCTTGCGCTTGGTTCCTTGCTTGGTTCCTCTCCCTTCTGACAGATCCTTGCTGCTTTTCCTTTGTCTACCCAGCTTCAAAGAGCACCTATGGAATCAAAGCAACATAATACTATCGAAGAACAGAGATCTACAATCATAAACAATATAGGACCAGATATATATTGACCACACAAATGCATATATCATCAAACATACAAGAATGTGGAGGAAAACTTGAATAGCTTTATTAATATCAAGAATAGCAAAGAGGATTACAACCAATTGTTCTGACCCAGCGTCATCCTCCACGCATGAAAGCCCTTCTTCACCTCATGAAAAGCTTAGATCACCCAACACTATGATATTCCACCAAGAACATCACTTCCTTACAAGATACAAAATTCCAGCCTCTGGATCTCTGGGATGAGGGATCCATATATAGATGATTGTAGGGGGGTGAGTCAGCTTCTGGGATTTTGATTAGTGTCTTCTCTTTAATAGTTCTTGATTCCACTTGGAGATTGATGATCTCTTTCTCATCCCTGGGCAAATTCAAAGAGGCAAGTGTTGTAGTAGAAGTTTCTGGAAGATTCCATGACGATCCACCTTGCAAATTGTCTCTGCCATTTGTCCACTCTCGCCCATCGCACCCTATAGAAGGGCTTTCCAGTATGCATCGCACCCTTTACACTGGGCATGTGAGATGCATCGCACCCTCTGCACTGGCCAGTCTGTATGGTCCAGCTTTGACCAATTCTGAGCAGTTTTCTATGGAGAACTTTTGGGAGATGATGTAATCAGCTGACCTTGTTCTTCTAGGGTGTGAAGCAACACTTTTAGGGACTTAGGAGTCCTTGGTTTATTGACATGTATGATTGGGGTTACAGTGCCCAAAAATGTCTATAACAGTGGCCCCCTAAAGCATGAGGTCGTTAATCTTTTGATGTCGGGTGAAATGCTTTATCATGAGGATCCGAAGTTATTTCAAGCTGGAAGGAAACCTGTAATAAGATACAATACAATACATTATCTTCATAATATTTTTCATGATCTAGCTGAGGCAGGCATTCCCATGCTCAGCTTTATAAATTCGTTTTCATGTACATAAGACAGACAACCATCTGTGTGGCAGACTAATGATTCTGATAGAGCCATTATCCTTTGATTCGGATGATCATCTGTGAAGCAATGATGTACATGTTATGCTCTTAACCTGCAAAAGATACCCAAATATAGAATATGCGAAGAAAGATACCCAGAACATAGAACAGTGAGAGACAACAACAAATATTTTATTATTCAGAAAGCAATGTTCACTGGCCTCTTCGAGGGGGCAACCTCCAATAGAGCAGAGCTCGATACAAAAATAAGACACGATGCTCCTCGCAGGGAGTCTCTATCCTTTATATATGACTCATACATGCAATACTAAGGATCAATACCATGGATTTTATTAATACCATCTATCTAATACTACGGCCCATTTGCAACTAATTGTGGTCCCGTCATTAATTGCAAGTTAACCACTTACAATTATTAATATGGGCTTTATTGACTCTTGACTATGACTCGATCCCATTACATAAATAAGGGAGTTAGGGTGGGACCCTAACATGCCCTCCCCCTTAAGACTAGCCTTGTCCTCAAGGTTGAAGCTGCAGAAACTGATGAAGAATAGTCGCTGGTTCCCAAGTTGCATCTTCTGGAGAGGTGTCTTTCCACTTGACGAGGACTTCCCTAATCATGCGGCCCTGCAAGTGCCTGTCTCGTGTGTCTAGGACCTGTTCAGGTTGGATCCAGATTGACCCTTCTTCATTCAATTTAGGTAGACTGGTTTGAATTCTGCAATTGTTCCCAATCACTTTCTTGAGGCATGAGACATGGAAAACTAGATGGATTTTTGCAGTAGGTGGCAAATCCAACTTGTAAGCCACTTCTCCAATGTGCTAAAGTACTTGATATGGTCCGTAGAATTTTGGAGATAGTTTCTGACAACCCTTGTCTTTGAGTGATGTTTGCTTATATGGTTGAGCCTCAAAAAGACCTGATCCCCTTCTTGAAATTGGTGCTCTGAATGATGCTGGTCTACCTGTTGCTTCATGCGGTTTTGAGCTTGATGAAGATTCTCTCTAAGATGGGCAAGCATGGTTGCACGGTGTTGTAGGAGTTGATCCACTGCTTGTACTTTTGAGCACCCCTTGAGATAAGAAGTAGGGGAAGGAGGAAGTTGACCATATACTACTTCATAGGGAGTCATTTTGGTGGTGGCATTATAGTTGGTGTTATACAACCATTCAGCCAGAGGTAACCACTTTACCCAAAGATGTTGCTTTCCTGAAGTGAAACACCTGAGGTAGGTTTCCAGACATTTGTTGACAGCTTCAGTTTGACCATCCGTTTGCGGGTGATAGGAAGTACTGAGTTTTAGTTGAGTGCCTTGTACCCTGAAGAGTTCCTGTCAAAAATTACTGGTGAAGATCGGGTCGCGATCGGACACAATAGAAGTGGTCATGCCATGCAATTTGAAAATCTGATCCATGAAAGATTGAGCAACCAAAGTTGGTGTAAACGGGGGGGTAGGGCACAGAAATGAGCATACTTCGAAAGTCAGTCCACAACCACCAGGATGACTGACTTGTTTCCTGACTTTGGAAGACCTATAATGAAATCCATAGAAACCTTCTTCCAAATTGATGCCGGGATGGGCAATGGTTGTAATGTGCTTGGTGTGTTGATGGTCTCCCCTTTGTGGCGTTGACAGACATCGCATTCTGCTACGAAAGTAAGGATGTCCTTTTTCATGCCTATCCAAAAAAATGATCTTCTGGTGCGAGCATACATCTTCTGAAAGCCTGAGTGTCCTGCAATGGGGGATGAGTGCAATTCTGCCAAAATGCGACTTTTGAGGGTGGATGTTGGTGATATTACGACTCTGTCCCTGTAGCGAAGAATATCATCCTGCCACAAGTAGCCCTTGGTAGAATTTGGATCTACCTGCAGTTGAGAAATAAGTTGGGAGAGCCCTGGATGTGAAAACCATTCCCTGCGAGCCTCTTCATCCATTCTGGAATGGGGAGGGAAATGGCTAGCAGAGTACTTTCCTCCTCAAATTGGCGAGATAAGGCATCCGCTACACTATTGTCTTTCCCTTTCTTATAAATGATCTCATAATCACATCCCAGCATTTTGGCGAGCCATTTATTTTGTTGTGGGGAGGATAGGCGTTGCTCCAAAAAATATTTAATACTGTGATGATTTGTGCGGATTTGGAAACGTCGCCCCAATAAGTAAGGTCGCCAGGTCTCTACTGCATGTAAGATGGCCATCATTTCCTTCTCGTAGGTAGATTGGCCCAGATTCTTCCCACTTAGTTGTTGGTTTGTGAAGGCCAAAGGTCGCCCTTCCTGCATTAAGACCGCCCCAATACCTGTACCCGAAGCATCACATTCAATGACAAAAGATTTGGTGAAGTCAGGTAGTGCTAAGATTGGAGTGGAACACATGGCATTTTTTAGAGCTGTAAATGCCTGTTATGCTTCCTCATTCCAGAAGAATGAATTTTTCTTTAGGATTTGAGTGAGGGGCTTCGCTATGCGACCATAGTTGCGGACAAATTTACGATAATAGCTTGTGAGACCCAAAAATCCTCTCAAGCTCTTCAAGGTATTAGGTTGAGGCCAATCCTGCATTGCCTGGATCTTTTTGGGGTCCACCTTGACACCTTCACGCCCCACAATGTGGCCCAAATACTCAACTTCTTCCATGCCAAACGAACACTTGGACATCTTGACAAATAGTTTATGCTTGCGGAGCTGTTGCAAGAGTAGATCTACAAGCTGAAGATATGCAGCCCAAGTGCAACTATAGATGAGGATGTCATCGAAGAAGACAAGGACAAATTTCCTGAGATATGGTTTGAGAATGTGGTTCATAAGGCTCTGAAAAGTAGAGGGGGCATTACAAAGACCGAATGGTATGACCAGGAACTCATAATGGCCTTCATGAGTTCTGAAAGCGGTCTTTGGAATGTCGACTTCCTTCATGCGAATTTGGTGGTAGCCCGAGCGAAGATCCAGCTTAGTGAAGAATTGAGCCCCATTGAGTTCATCCAACAAATCGTCAACCACCAGGATGGGAAATTTATCTTTGATTGTCAACTTATTGAGGGCCCTAAAGTTTGGACACATCCGCCACTCCCGTCTTTCTTGAGCACCATGACCACCGGTGATGAATAAGGACTAATGCTGGGACGAATGACACCTACTATCAAAAGTTCCTTGATTATTTTTTCTATTTCATTCTTTTGGGTGAACGGATATCTGTATGGGCGCACATTTGGGGGTTGGGCCCTTGGAACCAAGGTGATGCTATGATCATGTTCCCCTCTCGAGGGTGGAAGCTCATGAGGCTTGTCAAAGACCGAAAGATGGTTATTTAAAATCTGTTGCATCTCAGGATGAATTGGTAGAGACTTGGTTTCGACTTCCTGGATGGCATTAAATTGAGCTATAACTCCATGATGGCCCTTTTTTAGCAATTTTTCCATCCTATGTGAGCTGATGATAGAGGGAGCTCCCGCCTGGAGTCCACAGGGGGTATGTGTGTAGTTGTTCTACTTAAAACTCATATATAACTCCTGGAAATCCATTGTGATTGGCCCAAGAGTGCGGAACCATTCAGCGCCGAGGACAATGTCGCAACCTCCCATGTGTATGGCAAACATGTGGGTTTTCAACTGATAATCCCCCATTTGAGGTTTGACATTTTCACAGCGGCCTTCACATTTCATTGTGCCCCCATCCGCCATTTGGACTTGGAAGTTAGAAACTGCTCGTACAAAACAATGCGCTGCTTCTGTGACTTTTTGATGGATGAAATTATGTGTACTTCCACTATCAATTAGGACTACTACTGGGGGATGTTTAATAAAATCTCTGATTTTGAGAGTTTGAGGTGAAGAAATCCCTGCCAAATCATGCAGCGAAATAACTGGTTCGTCATAGACATTGTCCTTTTGGTTGTCCTCTTCTAGCGCCTCATGTTCCTCAAGTGGTGGATCTTCCTATGTTGAGCTGTAGTCAGTGGAATCAATTTGAAAAAATTTGGGATCCTTGCATTTATGACCTGGGGAGTGTTTTTCATCACAGTAGTAACATAATCCTTGCTTTCTTCTTTCGGCCATTTCTGCAGGTGACACCTTTTGGACCTTGAGTCGTGTTGTGAGCCTGTGGGGGGCGACCTTTAGTGGAGAAATTTGGGTGACTGTACTGGGATGCTAATGCATGTTCCACGTTACGGGCTACCTTGCAAGCCTCCGTCCATGTGGGAGGGTGCTGCAGTAGGACTTGGGCTTTGATGGCTTCTTTAAGACCGCTGATAAAACATTCCGTGTAGAACATCTAAGAGACCCCAAGTGCGGAAGGCTAAGGCTTCAAAAGCTTTAATATATTCATCCACTGTGCCAGTCTGTCGGAGCTTAGCAAGACGACCCAAAAAAGAATATTCCTGGTCAAAGCGGTCTGTAAGAGCTTTTTTGAATTTGGTCCAAGCCAGAAAAGGTCCATTGCAACGTTGATGCCATTCCCACCATTGCCACCTTTCATTGTCGAAGTACATGCTCCCCACCATAAGTTGAGTCGCATCATCTAAGATGTTATTCAGATTGAAATACTGCTCCATTTGTATTATCCATGTTGCCGGGTGAGAACCGTCAAATTTATGCATATCCAACTTGGGAGGTCGCTGACGGGATTGTTGGTGGGTGCTCCAAACATGAGGAGAGTGGCTAGACTCACCCTCACTGTGTCCATTTCCATTATACGCCTCCTCGTGGGCTGCCTCCTTGCCCTTCAGGATTATGCTCGTGATCAGGCTATTTAGTCAGTCAAACTGAATGTGGAGGGATTGCAAGGATTCTTCAAGTTTTTCCATCCTTTCATTGGCCATAGCTTGAGCTCTAGTTTCTACTATGCACCGACCTGATGTTTTTTAAAATTGGGACTGCCTAAAAAAAAAATTCACTAAGAATTGAATGGTACCACCGTGCTCAGCTCGTCGTCCTGATTCTAATGGGCTAGATCACCAATAAGCACCCTGGGAGATCTCAAACTCTTTTTTTTTTTTCTGAAAACTCCTAATGGAGTTTTACTTCTTCCTTATGAATACTGCAGTCGCCAAATCCTCAAAATGTCAATGCGGCCAAAAGTCCTGCGAAAATTATACCCCGGTATAGGAACCCCACACAACTATTCAGATCTGGTGGATCTGAGAGATCTGAATGGTGGATCGGATAGCTCTAGGCGACGGAACAAACTACTGCTGCGGATCTGATGGATCTAATAGATCGGAATGGCTGGTCTGCTAACTCAGAACTGCGTGACTGATGTCTGCTGCTGCTGCACCTCTTTGCGTGCTGATCTATTAGATATGATGCGTGATCCCCAGATAGAAAAGGGAACTATGGTCTCAAGGAGTGTCAGGTGCTACAGATCGCAATATACATAAGGGTCTGATAGTAGTACTCGGCCCAATGTTTCAGGGCTCTAACTAAGGAGGATCAACCGCACCCTTAGCCGTACAACCCGACTACCCTATCGTACGGGCGAGTAATCTCTCTGAGTGTTGTTCTTGGTGTACTGTAGCAGCAAGACGGCCGAAGGTTTATCTATGGCGAGGTTACAGAGGAGCTAAGGGGCTTCCGATATACCTAGAAGGTACTTGGAAGACAGTCCGTACGTGGTTCTGTCTAATGCACTACTACTCGAAGGGGTGCCCATAGGTGTTACAAGGGAGTCCAACAAGCGTGACCACCTCTTGTATTTCCTGCGTGCATGCCTCCCCAAATCCGTAGGTTTATGCGCTTAACGATAGATCCCGTGGTTTAAAGACGCCGGAACACGTCTCTAGTCAAAAAACAATTGCTACGAAATGGAGATCCCACCGGCCCTGGAAAGTGCTCTGATACCACTTGTTATGCTCTTAACCTGCAAAATATACCCAAATACAGAATATGCGAAGAAAGATACCCAGAACATAGAACAGTGAGAGACAACAGCAAATATTTTATTATTCAGAAAGCAATGTTCACTAGCCTCTTCGAGGGGGCAACCTCCAATAGAGCAGAGATCGATACAAAAATAAGACACGATGCTCCTCGCAGGGAGTCGCTATCCTTTATATATGACTCATACATGCAATACCAAGGATCAATACCATGGGTTTTATTAATACCATCTATCTAATAGTACGGCCCATTTGCAACTAATTTTGGTCCCGTCATTAATTGCGGGTTAACCACTTATAATTATTAATATGGGCTTTATTGACTCTTGACTATGACTCGATCCCATTACATAAATAAGGGGGTTAGGGTGGGACCCTAACAGTACATTTGATGTCTTTATTTTCCTGAATATATCGCAGCCCGGATGGATGAAACTAGATCCAAGGTCTTCAAACTCGTCCAATCTTCAATCTGAGTACAAGTCGATCCATGTGAAAGATGTTCTGGAGTCGAACATGGAAAGACATCGCCTGATTACCAGCCAATGATGTAAGCTGTTAACAAGTGCGAGAGGAATCACCGATAATGATGATGACCCTCAAGGTATTACAGTACAATTCGCGTCGAGTGAAAAGGGACTTGGTGTCGAACACCATGCAAAATCTTTCGGTCGAAGGCCATTGATGTAAACCTGTCGCCGGAAGTGAGAAACTTGCCATTGAGGCATGCAAGCTTCAAAGTACTGAAAGGGTTGTTCCTAAGTCGACTTCCTGGATAATGAGCTGATGTCAACAAGAAGCGACCCATCGTAGGAGGGCCTTAATGAATCCCACATCTATGACACGGAATGGAGTAAATGACTTCGGAGATGAAAACGATCTGATGATACAAGGTTTAGGGTGGCGATCATGAAAGAATGGAGCGTGAATGTAATGCAGTGGATGAGACACAGGTGAATTCTCTGAGAAACTTCTCTTGAACATATCGGCGACACTGACATGGATTGGTAGCATTAATGGATGGTGCGATGGACCAATGGTGATATGACCGGTGAATAGAATAACCCAACCTGACTCGGATGTGGAGTGAAAGTGTCATGTTCAAGAGCGACTTGCTACCAATAAATTTTCTTCAAGTTTTTTTCCCAATTTTTCCCTAGTCATTGCTAACAAGTACCTCTTTATTTTTATCAAGCTTGAGGAGGATAACATATGCTTGTTCTATAATTAGCCCTTCGGGCGAACTCGTCGCTATGTTTTAACGAGCTTAGCAACAGTGAAACTCGTTCTCGTCTATATGGACAAGTTTGTCTCTATTGATTTTAACAAGTTTAATGACAATGATAACTCAGTCCTTTTTCAATTTTAGAGAATCTGAAAAGGGATGGAAAGGAAACTCCAACAATCCTTTTTCGTCATATAATCCCTTAAGTCTGAAAAAGTATAAAATAATATGAAAGGGATGAATTTTTGATAGTTTTAACGAGCCGAACAAAACAAGCGCTCGATATTTTTGTGTAATAATCCCTCAGGTCCAAAAAGATTAAAATCTAGAGGAGGGATAGCACTTTTGATAGCTTTAATGAGCTGGAGAGGCCAACTGCTCGGCAATCTTTTCATATTTTACGATTCAGATGAAAAGGGCTTAAAGGAGACTCGTTTTTTGAGGAACGAGTGATAATTTCGGGTAGAAGTTGATTCCAGGTAAGGTTTGGAACTTCCAATCACGGCAGTGTCACAAGGATGGATAACAAGATCACTCTTCGCAGTTGTTCCTCAAAAGGGGTAAACAATCAAATGGAGGTGAATGATCGGCTAAAACAGAGTGGAGGTGATGGTAAGAACACGACCAGGCCTCAGAATCTGATGATAATGCATTCACAATGGTTATTTACTAGGGATTGGTTCATTTTTTAAGGAGCTTAAACTTTGGGGGAAACATTTGCTCATTACTAAGGTTTAATTTTTAATGAGCTTGAACTTCGCATAAAAAATCCTCGTGGCGGGTTTATTTTTTAACGAGCTTGAACCATGCGACAACATATGCTCAGTGAGAATTTTGCATGCCCCCAGCATAATAACGCAAATCGAGGTGCATGCCCCCCAAGCTTCATTGCATTCAACGCGGTGGTTGGAATGAAGGTTTACCTTTGAGATCTTTCAAAATCTCGACTTGGATTTTATGAGATCATAATCAAAGACTCGATTTGGAAAGGGAGTTGTTTCATTTTTTAATGAGGTTGACACAATAAAAGAACTATTCTCATGACTCCTTGTTTCATTTTTTAATGAGGTCGACACGAGATAAGTTCTGTCCTTGGAATCCACCGTATTTACAGTATTTTATAGAAAATCAAAAATTGAAGGATGATTAAGGTCGCTGGAATAATCTTCGTTGTAATCCAAAAGACAAGAACGATGGTGGTGATCTTCCCATGGTGCCTCTCCTATCATCATTGACTGAATGATTCCTTTGTATGTAGAATGTACATGCGACCAAGGATCTGAAGAGGTACCATATTCCTTAGACCTATCTATCCAAACACTCGATGAGTGTTGATTTGGGTTTGCCCCCGAGGCCAAGAAAATTGATTGCTACAATGTTTCTATAATGGCGATGATCCATGCTGTCAAAATGTTCAAGAATCTTCCGAATCTAGAAGATATCATATTGCAGGTTCCCACCGTGGCCACTTCTGCCAGATTGTTTGGAGGCAGTAGGGCAAAAGTACTCATCATTGTAGGGTATTTTAGTAGGCCTACTCCGATATTTTGAAGCGAATGAGGGCTTCCGTGGATCATCGGAATGCTTCCCGTAACTTGTGAACTGTTGGGGAGAAATGTTTGTTGGTCGATGATTGTAATTCCTCCTTGGAAGGGAAATGCAATCTTCCTGAAGTAGGTTGACACAACAGCTGCCATAGCATATATCCAGGGCCTTCCCAGTAGGATGTTGTAATCGAGGTTTCCGTCGATCACTTCAACATCAATTTCTATTGTTTTTCCCCCCAGTTCGACTTGCAAGTTACTTAAAATCCCATATGGGGTGTATGTTCTTCCATCAAATGCTTTTAATGCCGTTGAAGATCACGACAAGGGTGGAGATCCTAAAGTTTTCCAGCAACTCATCGACATAATACATGTAGATGCCCCCTCATCAATAATTGTTTGATGAACAGTTTTGTTGAGGGCTTTCACTTGAATTAGGAAAGCTAGTTGAGATGGTAACTAAAGGTCATATCCTTTGTGATTAAAGGACACAAGATTGGAATCCGTTGGGTCAATCCTACCTATCACTGATAATAAGGCTTGTTTTTGGGAGGGGCAATTTTGCAGTACCTCAAGTGTCGACATAGCGGATGGCGATTGGGCCAGATCCTCCACTATATTATATTGTTGTGTTGCTCTGGCACGAGGATTAAATGTCGATTTGTGTACTACTCCCTTTGGTGGCTTTATTGTTAGTTCAGGAATAATGGGTGTCACAACTTCGATCGAAGTTGTTGTCGAACTACTAGGTCGATCATTGGCCTTGTTGTCCGACAGCTATGGATTCCCGTAATCTTTATTCCTTGTCGATATCAAAGCATCATTTTGCTGCTTCGAAACCGACAACATTAGCACTTGGGACGGGGAAGCATTATCACTAGCAACCAGATTTGTTCCTGGATTTGGAAACAGATGAGTTAATACTGTCGAGGTTTTTGAATTCTTGAAGAATTTTCTAAGCTCAGCTTTATATGGACATTCTCTTGTCCAATGATCCTCATCACATAGAAGGCATGGACGATTTGGTTTCCTATCTCCAGAAGGGATTGCAAAAGACTTTTCAGGGGATGACTCCCCCTGTTTCTTCTTCTTCCCTTTCTTTTTCTTCTTGCCTCCTGGTTGCTTGGTTTCTTTGCCTTTGTCAGTCGACACGGCATTTACTTCTGAGGCGAGAAGTTCTTCATTTGCATTTTGACTTGAACCCGTACGAGCCTTATTCGACTTAGATTTTACGGTTTTCATGCTAGTCGTTCCTATCACGTCGTCCTCAACATGAGAGTCTTTGTTTGATTTAGGAGAGGGAGGAATGGAAAACTCTGGTCTAGGAGCATCAGGGATTTCATCGTAGAGCATGCCAGACTGAGTATAGATCAAATCTAAATATTGTGCATGAGCAATGACTTGCTCTTCAGTGACGAATCCTCCTTTTGCCACATCTTTTATAATAGAATGTAACAATGACTTAATAAACCATTCAGCCAACAGCTAATCAGGAACATATGTTTTTACCATTCTACGACGACGTCGCCACTCATGAATATGATCGAATATGTGAGTAGCCGTCATTTGCTTGAAATTGGTAAGAAGTTTTGTTCCTGTTTTGTACCTTATGGGTAACTGAAAAAGGGTTAAAAAGGTTGTGGCTAGGGTATTGAAGTTATCAAACGAAGCTCTAGGCAATTCATTATACCATTTTGCTACCGGACCAGTTAACATTCGCTGAAAAAGGTGAAGCCTAATCCAATCATCATTTAGAGTGTTAGACGAACACCACAGATGAAAGGTCATCACATGATTCGACGGATCTTCACCTGGATTTCCATTAAATTTAGAAATATCTGACGGAATTTTATGAGGAATCGCTGGCCACCAAGGGGCGTAAGCGATTAGATCGTTTGTTAGCTGATTTAGATCTAGTAACTCTAAAGTTGCCACGAAGGGCAACTGTTGATTCAGGTTCGGCGAAGCATACCCAGGATAAGATGGGATTGCCTGAGTAGTGGGTCTTTGCATACCAGCATAGTGCATTTGATGCTGATAACTTTGATAAGGTTGATGGGCATAACCATTATGAAATGGTTGATGTTGACCGTTTTGAATATACGGCTGCCCGTTACTTGCAAAGACTTGGTGCTCAGATCCTTGGTAAACTTGTTGGAATTGTGGTTGTTGATATTGCACTAGCCATGGTTGTGAGACCATGTGCTGTTGTCCAATACTGGCTGTTTGACCAAGATGAGGGGTAATGGTACCCGTTTGAGCCTGGGTCACTCCAGTTAAGGAGCCACTAATCGATGATTGTGGTGGCATCGCAAGGACAAGGGGTTGTTGGATTGCGACCTGAGAGACTTGAGGTTGGCATACAACAGGTAACGCTTGTACTTGCGACACCGTCACAATAGCCGGTGTAGTGAGGATATTTGACATAGGCAGACTTTGTTGCATTGAGTATACAACTCTTGGTTGTTGAGTCAGTATTAGCATCCAACCACTGGATGTAATTCCATCATAACCTGAATTCTATTGCGAACTCTCGTATGTTTGTTCTCCTAGAGGAGACAATGAAAGGGCATATTGGCTCCCATACGGCGGTAATCTGGTGCTTAAGGGAATGATTTTCCTTTGAGGACTAGACTGCCCAAATTGACATTGCGAAGGATCAATTTGCTAAGACTCAACATAAGAGATTCCAGATATTATTCTGGACGAACAAACGGGAATAGACCATATTGTCGAAACAACCCCTGAATGAGTTCCATCCAGCGATTGAGAACTAGTTACGACAGACGGTACACCAGCGAACATTGTTGGAGTGGCAGCAAGGAGTTCTACTGATGTTGTGTCAGATGACACAGTCCTAGATGTCGACGGTTGTTCAGACATATCTAGTCTATCCAAAAGATTTCCTAGTGATTCTATAGGAACTTCCGATAACGGTAGACTAATTTCTGATGAAGAAGGATATAGGGTGATCCCAGCTCCAAAATGTGATGGAGTACTAGATGGGGGATCCTCCTCAATCTCTTCTATAGCAATCAACCCAAGTGGGAGAGGTAGACCGTCAGGTCCATAAAATATTTCCGGTGCCGAAGAAGGTATAGATTCTGCAGCGACAGATGCTTGGGGAATAACACCTTCTGAATCAGCTGTAGATGGAGCCGGTTCAGGTATAGAAGTGTTTACCCTCACACTAGGATCAGTCCTACTATCCTCTGGTGGCTGCGGAGCTTCTTCTGTAGAGGCAGGGATACCAGAAATGTTTGGAGTAACCGGAGTCTCCGAGGGTGTCAGAACACTTGTTCCAACTAGACCAGGGGACTTTGAACCGGTTAAACGAGTTCGCCTTATCCGGAATAGTTTTGATTCTGGAGACAAAGATAGTTGACTCGTAAGCCTCTGCAAACGACGGTGTTTCAACTGACTTTCCTCCACGATTGTGGATTACTCGATCAACTAAAAATAAAGGGAAAATGACTCTGAATTAAATGAATTTCAGACGCTTTGACACAACTTGTTTTTCAATTTTTAAGAGTCGAGAAAAAACAAAAGATGACTTTAGTCACCTTCGATTTTTAATGAGCCTGAAGTGACAAGTGCTCAGATGGACCTTTTCCTTTAAGGAGTCTGAAAAGGAACGAAAGAGACTACTCTGGAAATCTAGACAGAGGGATTACCGAACAAATCGCAAAACTGCAGAATACTTTTTATGGTACGGCAGTCAATCTTCCCGAATGTTGTGTTCAGTGCATTGCAATCAATAGGGCGGCAGACACGGCTTCCTATAGATAAAGTATATAGCCTATTGTGGTCTCCCAATATATACTCGATTGTACGTGGGAGCACAAGTCTGTACTGGCACTTGTCGTCTAAAAGAGGAGGAATCACCAAACCAACAGTGAGTGCGACAGTTACTAGGCTTTACGACGCCGGAATACGTCTCTAGCCTAGACTTCTAGATGTTGTGCATTAGGTTCCAAAGCATTTTTATGTTCATTGAATTTATTTTATAGTTGATCTTTCTTAAGAAATTTTCCTTTCAGGTTCACCGCGTGATGTTGATATACAATTCCTAAAATGCAATCTAAGATGATAAACAATTGTTTAATCTTCTTTTTGCAATGAAAATCCTAGCTACTAAAGAAAGAGAGATGATATTCTTTCAACATAGAGCAGAGAGCACACACTAGATGCACTATCCTAAACCAAAACAACAAGCAGTCTAAATGCAAATGCACATGCATGTATTTGTTTCCAGCTTTCTTAATGTGTGAATGACAAGAAGAATGCTAAGTTTAACTCTGAATTATCTTTTCAAAGCGACAGTACTAACAAATTTCTCTTCAAAAACGAAAGGAAGATAATGACGACACTTTGCTATTTTGAATTGAAAACTGCTTTTGACACTTGAAAAACTACTAATTCAAATCAAATACAAGAGTAACTGTATAATCGACCATCAAGAACAATAGAATTCTTTTCTTTGACTGAAAACGACACTTGCGACACTTTCAAATCAAAAGACGACAGTTTGATTATGCTACTTTTTGTAAAAGAGAACTGTAAATGGTGCACAATACATAAAAAAAAACATTTACAATTCTTTGCACAATGGAGGCAGAATGATGGAAAGGAAGGGGGTTTCCACAGTGGTATACTAATCACAGACAGAAAAACTCCTAAATAGAGCTGAAGAGAGTAAACACAAAACCAAAATCTGAGAGCAGAAAAGGTCTAATCTGATCAGCGCACCTGCAACACAGGGAAAGTGCGATGCAGTGCACCTATTGCACATGGGAGGTGCGATGCATCCAAATTCCTAAGAGGAGAAAGTGCGATGGTCTAGGGACAAGACTTCAACTTGGTTCCGAGTCACAGTTTGTAGCTCATTTCAGGGATTTAGGCCGAGCAAGTGATGTTCAGTAAATATAAATCACAGGGGTTGATCTAATGAGGTTACTAGAGCCACCACTAGGGAAATTAGAAGGTTTGCAAATCAAGTGTTCAGTTTATAAACAAAAACTGTAGATAAATGGAAGCAACATTGATCTAATTTTCACTTGCATAGCAAATGCAGTTCGAAGGCTAGATGGCTTGACTTCAGGCTCCATCTGTAAGTTTATGAAACAAACAAATATAGACAAGCAAACAATCTATTCGCTCCCCATCGGAGTCGACATTTTGTTATCGGTAAATCTAGTGTCCACTCAGAGCTGCTAGTCCCACTAATACTGGTAGCTATCTTAGAAACAAAAAAACTATAACTACTTTCGCTTTCCTTTATAAGAAGTAGATAAGAGGGGAACAAAGGACACCAACCTCAGTCTTGCACTTGGTTCCTTGCTTGGTTCCTCTCCCTTCTGACAGATCCTTGCCACTTTTCCTTCATCTACCCAGCTTCAAAGAGAACCTGTGGAATCAAAGCAGCATAATACTATCGAAGAACAGAGATCTACAATCATAAACAATATAGGACCAGATATATATTGACCACACAAATGCATATATCATCAAACATACAAGAATGTGGAGGAAAACTTGAATAGCTTTATTAATATCAAGAATAGCAAAGAGGATTACAACCAATTGTTCTGACCCAATGTCATCCTCCCAGCATGAAAGCCCTTCTTCACCTCATGAAAAGCTTAGATCACCCAACACTATGATATTCCACCAAGAAACCAATAGCACTTCCTTACAAGATACAAAATTCCAGCCTCTGGATCTCTGGGATGAGGGATCCATGTATAGATGATTGCAGGGGGGTGAGTCAGATTCTAGGATTTTGATTAGTGTCTTCTCTCTGATAGTTCTTGATTCCACTTGGAGATTGATGATCTCTTACTCATCCCTGGGCGAATTCAGAGAGGAAAGTGTCATAGGAGAAGTTTCTAGAAGATTCCATGCTGACCCACCTTGCAAGTTGTCTCTGCCATTTGTCTACTCTCGTCCATCGCACCCTAAAAAAGGGCTTTCCAGTATGCATCGCACCCTTTACACTGGGTAGGTGAGATGCATTGCACCCTCTGCACTAGGCAATCTGTATGGTCTAGCTTTTACCAGCTCTGAGTAGTTTTCTGTGGAGAACTTCTGGGAGATGATGTAATCAGCTGACCTTGTTCCTTTAGGGTGTGAAGCAACACTTTTAGGGACTTAGGAGCCCTTGGTTTATGGACATGTATGATTGGGGTTGCAGTGCCCAAAAATGTCTATAACACCTGCACAAGTACATCAACAAAGAATTGTCAAAGCATTGTGATCTATTACAACATAAACATTACAGAATCAGATATATAATGAACAAATGATAACATTCACAATTGCACAATCATATGGAAAAAAACTTGAAGAACTTTATTAATAGAAGGGATAATTACAACCCAGTTGTCTGATCCAGCATCATCCTCCCAGCTTCAATCCCTCTTCACCTCATGAAATAGCAAGATCACTCCAACAATACAATGCTCTTTCCTCAATTACAAACTATCAACACTTACTTGCAATTCACAACATTTCAGCCTCTAGATCTCTTAGATGAGGGATCCATTTATAGATGTGTGCAAGGGTGTGAGTCATCCATGGGGTTTGATTAGTGTCATTCCACTTGTTACAATTGGTTCCACAAGAGAAGGGATAACTGAAGGTTTAATATCGCTTAGTCATCCTTGGGCGAATTCAGAGAAGCAAGTTGCACAGGAGAAGTTTCTAGAAGATTCCATGAGCATCCACTTAGCAAATTATCCCAGACATTTGTCCATCCTCGCCCATCACACCCTATAGAAGGCCTAAATAGTATGCATCGCACTTTTCTAGTGGAGCAATCAGTATGGTTGAGTTTAGGCAATTTTTGGATGGTTTCTCAGATGGAACTTTTGGGGAATGATGTATTCAGATGATTATGTTCCTTTAGGGTATGAAACAACTATTTTATGGTTTGAATGAGCCCTAATACATCGACATATAAGTTGGGGTTGATGCACCCAAATATGTCTATAACAACAGTTCTCAAAGCATGCGTCCAGTCTTGGATTGATGAGGCCTTCACTATCACGGAAAATATCGAGGGGAAGCTCGTGCACATACAGGGGATGCACACATAGATGTAGAGAAGCACGCCAGACACAGATGTCTTAGAACAGTGGATGCAGCAGATTCAACAAGCAGCAACTTATTGCGCTACGGATCTTAGTATAGTTTGAGAACAGTTGGAGGGACTCCACACCAAGATCACCGTGCCAACAGAGTGACTCGAGGGCAGGTCACGATGTTTTTGTTAGGGGCATGTTGGGCATGGATCCCCCCAAGGCATGTTTTGGGGCTCAAAGCCCAAGTTTTGACCCAATATTGTTGTAAAGTCTCCACGAATTGCGAGCATGGAGCATGAAATGTATGATAGAGTCATAGGGTTGTCTTCCCTAGTCTTGTAATGTAATGTCGGCCTACCCATGGTCCACGGACCATGGGATTGTATAAATAGAGTGAGGCTCTAAGTGTAAAATAGGGGAAAACAAAGGAAGTAGAAGCGAAGAGCAAGATTCTAAGTGTCTAAGTGTGTCTTGGGTCATAGAGTAGGAGAAGGCTCTGCAACTGAGTGTGTAGAGGCCTAGTTGTCCGCAGCTGAGTGTGCGGACCCCTGCAGCTGAGTGCGTAAGGTGGAGTCGAGTCTGTAACCGAGGAAAGAAATAATAAAGAGAAGTTTTATCTTAATTTTGTGTCTCTGTTCTTGGGTTATTACATGTTTGATATAAATTGCAAATATACTGTTTATTTACTCCGCATACCTATATGAGTGATTTATATTGCCAAGAATAACTTAACGCATATAAGTAGGAAAAGTTAATCAACTAACAGTGGAATACCAGTAAGGACTTGGGTAATAACAACACTCAGCCCCTGAGTAGGACTGCGCGAAGGCAGCATCTCAGGCTGCGAGGTATGGGTAAGCACACGTAGCAACATGCACGTAGGGTCGAACCACGGACCACTTGCAATATTCAGACATCTCCAGGCTATGGAAACCTGGTTATAGCACCCTCCCATACTACTTCGGGTGAGACCTTAGTTCACGTTTCTTGGACTGTTGCCGAAAGGGCTAGTAGTATCGGGATTTGTTTGGTTAAATCACCTTTGAACCTAGGTTAGGCCCCAACAAACCAACAAAACATGTGAGTCAAATTAGTCCATTGGCCAAGCTAGTGAGCACTGTGATGTGTGGTTGGTCTTGTTGGTTGGGGGGTTCCTTTCCCTGTGACTTCATGGCTAGTTTGAAAAAACAGAGAAAGGAGAACATATATGTATTTTTGGACAACAATTTAGGAATAGTGATCAATTGTATTTGAACTATGAAATGTTTTTTCTGAAAACCATGCAATTTTATATTGTGTCAAGATAATGTTTTAGACCTGAAATTTGTTGTACAGGTTAAAATTAGGGACAACTAAAAATTAGTGTACAACATTATGAATATTTTTTATGAACTTGATGTTTATTTCCCAGAAGCCTATAATTGAAAGAAAGGAGGAAATTTAATAACAGTGGCATCTTGATCAAACCCTAAAGGGGAGTTGGGTTAGTTCTTGTGTTGAGCCAATAGAGTTGACGGTTTAGGATCGGTCCCTATCTCATTAGAATAAGATTTAAGGAGAAAATTAATAACCACGAAGAGCATCATACAAATATTCAAAATTACTAAGGAACTAGATATTTTATAAGGAACAAATTTGAGGGTTCTTGTTTGATTGAAGACTAGCAATTCAAATGTTTAACTGTAACTATGTTTACCCTATTCAGAAAGAAAATTATATCCATTGGCTCATAATGCATAAGCATAACGCATATAGTATTAAGGAATTAAGAGACAGAAATGGGTAAATGGAAACTGTCAAGGTGTTAGAGACTTAAAGGGAACTACTTAGGGTTGATCTTTAGGCCAAGCTAACCTAATATTAGCCTGAGACAAGCCCTAGTCCCAATAAGAACAAATTGAATAATTTTGTAATAAATTTTATGTGCAAAAATTTATTGTTCTCAGAACAGAGGAAGTGAAATTTATGTTACAGAAAAATTTGCACAATCCAACAACTAAATTTACCACTTTAGAAATCAATAGAGTCTTTAAGGTAAAATCAATAGTCCAATTGGAATAAGAAAGAGAGCTACAAAAGGAAATCCTTCAAAACGATTTCAACTGTAGAAACAAAGAGAACTTCCATAAGATTTTAAGAATCTGGAATGCCAACATTTCATTACACATTAACTATACAACAACAATATATTAAATTTATATACTAATTTAGATTAAGCTTCCATATGATGCAAACATAATGAATACTATCGTATAAGGTCAAACAAATATTTATTTAAGGTATAAAAATAATCAATTTTTGGAAAACAAGCAACACATTGTCACACCATTCATATTCGGCATAATAAACATAGTTGTGGGGAAAGCTCTTAAGAAATGGAAGAGGGTGTCGACTGATTATATTCAAGACTAGAAACCCCCAAAAAATGGATAAGGGTTTATAGAATTTTCATAGTAATGTAATATCAAACATAATCCAAAAAATATATATAATATGGTTGACACCCTAAACTAGAAGTGGGAGTAGAGTCATTCATTCTATCCACCCAAAAATACGTGGTACCAAATATTAACCCCAAAATACCAAGAGGAAACCCTCATACAGCCAGGACAGTTGATAGTAGAACCTGGAAATGGAGAACATTGAGTCAAATTGGATTTGCATCTCCACAATAAGTAGACACTTTAATTCACTAAAATCAACCCTAACCTATAACAATAAACACAACAAGGATAGTAAGAACCTAAAGCTCAAGAGAAAATTTTGCAAGAGTAAGGAAAATTGAAAGTGTGGTTGGTCAGGGGGGGTTGTTCTAACCTTATCTTAAAATAACCCCTTGTTGGGTGTGAAGGCCTCATGGATACAGCGTAAGAAATGTCATGAGTATTAGTTACATTAATAAATTGGAAAATAATTTATGAAAGTAAAATTACAGCAAGCATCAATTATGAAAATAATCCAATATAATCCTTTTATCTGGGAAAAAGAGGTACACAATCGGGTTCTTGGAAACCATCATAGAATCATAGCTCTATGTTAGTCATACCTGTATAACAGTCAAACTAAAAAGGGTGAGTCTATTAAGCTGTCATTGTGAAGGAAACTACGAGGAAGTGAAATCAAAGATTATAAGACTCTTCAGCATACCTGTAAATTATTTGCAGAAGTTGTCCATGGAAGGAAAATTCCAACAAGCTGGGGTTGCAATGTAGATAACAGAGATCACCACGAGCCATACTAGTAGAAAATGAGCCATTGTTGTGGTGGGGGTGGGTGCTTTTAAAGTTTACCTCTCAATGCTTTGTAACCCCCATACCATGACTACCCTTGGCATATTATATTAAATTACCGACTGACCAATCATACCACACTATGATCCTCTCCAGAATCCCATTGTTACACATTGGAAAGAGTTTGTGACTGATGTCGTGATCAATACTCTTGATTCTTAGGGTTTAAATCATGGAATTTAAGCAACAAATCAAATTCTATTGACAACATGTTTCTTTATATGTGGGTGTAAATTGCAGGAATTAACCGTAAAACCATCATTAATTGACGAACAATCGGCAGCATCATCCTTAATTCAAATATATAATGAATTACCTAATTTTTTTAAAGCCTTATTAGTGCTCTCTGTTAGGATATTCCGGCACATAGGAAATCGTTAAGTATAACTTGGTCTAGTATAGAGTTAGGTAAAGTGTGTTTCTTTACTATGTACATTTTGTAACTTACAATCCAACGATCATGATATGTAGTGATCCGACGGTTCATTCTCTCCTCGGTATTACCGACACTTGATCCGTGGCTTAACACCCGATTGGTCCATGATCTCTATTTAAAGAGCATGGAGGGTCATTTGTAGGTTAACCATTCATGAGAGAAGCTTATGTAAATTTTCGTTCTTTTATTAATAAATTGCCTGAAGCAGCCGCGTTGGCTCAGGCCATGGACTGTTTTCCTCTTTGAGGGTTTTAACCACGTCAAAAGTACTGGTGTATTGATCTGCGATCTGTTTGTGAGCGGTGTCCTTTGGTGTTCTATCTGAGGAACTTACCCTGTAAATTCCTACATGGTATCAGAGCTATTTGAGGGCCGCATCCGTTGGTGATCCAAATCTGAAGCCGGTAGAACTGCATCTGACTACCGTTTCCTAGATCTATTGTTTCTGACTACTTTCGGGCCAAGAGGACTACTTTTTTGTGTTGGGAGCATCTGTTCCAGTGAGGAACCCCTTTCGTTTCACGCGAAAAGGTTTCCGGTAGCCCTAGATGCGTCATTTTTAAGATCTGAAGGTATACAGTGTTTATTTGCAGTTTACAGTTATTTTCTCTCTGTTTATTGCGGTTTCGGTTTATTTAGCTTTTTTTATTACCAGATCTATACCTTTCATTTCTGCATATGCTCTTTTCCCCGCGACTCTGTGCGATATGGGCAAATCAGAAACAGAAAGGAAGGATTTTTCTCATGCGTATGCTCTTTTCCGCTGCGCCTTAGTGTGATCTCGGAAAATCAGAAACATTGAGGAAAATATTTAGTTTCCAGCGAAAGCTAACTTCGAGTTGTAAGGTTCATTCTTTTTGTATGTTCGTGTTGGGTTTTGTGTTTTTTTTTGTAGGTAAAAAGAGCTTTCTCAAAGCAAGCACGCAACCCAAAGCTTCAACCCCTCTCTCTCTCTCTCTCTCTCTCTCTCTCTCTCTCTCTCTCTCTCTCTCTCTCAAACTTTTTGTATAGCTCACTTGGTTCAAAGCTAATTTATGAGAGTAGAGGTCTTGAGTTCAAGTCTCCTTTTTGTTGGAAAGGGGGCGTTTGTTTTCATTTCCGCACATTCCCACACTTCGTCGGCATCTTCATCAATTTTTTTTCAAAAAGCCATAACTTCTTCATCCGGAAGCCGTTTTCAGAACCGTTTTTTTTTAAACGGCCTAATTTTTCGAGATATTTCCATTGGAACACTTAGTTTCAGCATCTATAGCTTCAGTTTCTATTAAAATGGAAATTCCATGCCAAGTTATTCTTGACAGCACCAACTACTTCCAATGGTGGTCCTACATTGTGGATTTACTTAGAAGTAAAGGTCTCTACAGAATAGCCACAGGCCAAGAAACCAAACCGAAAGATGAAGATAAGGCAGCTAAATGGGAAAATAGGCAAGATCAAGCATGAGGGTTGATAGGGATGTCTATTTCTCCAGATCTTAGATTCCATATTGCAGAACTTGATGCTCTTGATGAAGCAATGAAACAGATTACTAAAGTCTTTGGAATTAAAAATGAACTTAGAGCCCATCAACTTGAAAATGAGTTGCTTACATTGGACCCCAATAATTTTTCTTGCATTGAAGATTTTCAGTCCAAGTTTAAGACCCTTAGACTTCTCTTGGAAGGTGTTAAGGTTAAGAAAGAAGATAGTAACCTTATATATTCCATTCTTACTAAGTTGGGACCAGCCTACTCTGTGTTTGTTTCCACCTTCCATTCTACAAGAGAAGCCTTCATTTCTCAAGGACAAGACTACAAGTCCCCTTCCTTTGATTTTTTTTGTGATTCTTTAATAAGAGAACAAGAAAAACTCTTACACCTTGGTCTTCTTAATCTTGGAAACTCTTCTAAGAAAGTGTTAGCCACCCAGCAGCAACCAAATCCAAAGAATCCTAAGAAGTTGTATCCTAAAAAGAATGGTCATAAACCAAACAAGGGTACTAAGCAATTTCAGCCTCAAAATGAAAAATCATTTCAACAAAATGATAAGACAAATAAAAACAAAGGGAAGAAGACTGATAGACATTGCAACTTTTGTAATTGAGATGGCCACTTAGAATCCAAATGCTTTAAGAAGATGGAAGCCTTGGAAGCAGCAATGAAGAAGCATATCATCCATTTGGAGCACTCTTCAACTTCAACTTCATCTTCAGGAATGGCACTTTCTGCATGTGGTTGTCAAGCATCTCGGTCTGGCTATGCACTAAATGTATCTTCTTCTTCTCATTCTCATGAGTGGCTCATTGATTCTGGAGCTTCTTATCACATGGAAAAAAACAAAGCCATGTTTTCCTCTTTAAATGATTTTAACACCAAAAATATATATGTTGGTGATGATAGATCTCTTAGTGTTGTAGGGACTGGAACTGTTCATATAGACAATGGTCAGTTTAATGATGTATTATGTGTTCCAACCTTATCCTGAAACCTTCTATCTGTATATCAGATAACCCATTCAGGTGAAGGAAAAATCGTTGAATTTTCACCTCACGATGTTTTAAATAAGGACCTAAGAGATCCTAGATAGATTTTAGCTACTGGCATTGCTGATGATTCTACAAGGTTGTATAAGTTTCACAACTTTGGGACATTAAATCTTCCCTCAGTATTTGTTGCTCATAATGATGAAGTGAGCAAACTTTGGCATGAGCGATTTGGTCACTTAAACTATCACTCTCTTCAGAATCTATGTAAATAAAATATGGTGACTAATCTTCCAATGGTATCTTGCAGATATAGTGTTTGTTCCGGATGTGTACTCGGAAAACATCATCAGGACAATTTTGAAAAATGTGCCGTATGGCATGCCTCAGCCCCTTTACAGCTTGTGCATAGTGATTTATGTGGTCCACTTCCAGTTGTTTCCTTCTCTGGCTACAAGTATTTCTTAACTTTCATTGATGATTTCTCTAGACGCACTTGGGTATACTTCTTAAAACTCAAGAGTGAAGTATTTAACATGTTCTTGGCCTTTAAGGCCTTTGTTGAAAAGACATCAAATTCTTAAGCTAAGATCTGATAATGGTGGAGAATATGTTAAAAACAACTTCATCAACTTTTTCACTGAGCATGGAATTCAAATGCAACATACTATTCCATATACTCCACAACAAAATGGTGTAGCTGAAAGGAAGAATCACACCTTAAAGGAAATGGTTAATTGTATGCTTCAATCTAAAGGACTTAGTCTTAATTATTGGGCAGAAGCAATTAACTGTGCAAATTACATAATAAATTGCACTCCTACTAAGGTTTTAAAGAATATCACTCCAGAAGAAGCATGGAGCTCAATTAAACTTGATGTAAGTCACTTTCGTGTTTTTGGAAGTGAAGCATGGGCCCATATTCCAGATGAGAAACATAAAGCTTTAGAACCTAAGAGTGAAAAATGTATTTTTGTAGGATATTCTGAAGATGTCAAAGGATATAGACTTATTCCACTTCAGTCCAAGAATGTTATCATTAGAAGAGATGTAAAATTTGTTGAAAATATATTGGCCTACGAGCCTAGTTCGGCAGATGTGCCACCTCTTCCTATCTCTTCTACTTTTGAAAATATTTCTTCTTCAGATGATGAAAGCAAGGATGACAATCCTCCCCCACCTTCTCAGGATCCTCCTTCAGCTCCTCAACTTCCAAAATGGGTCTGTGCTACTCGGGATGCAGCAGGTGATCTTTCCAGTGATCCTACAGATCAACGATGTACACGTTCTCAGTTCGAGAGAGCCTCTTCTTTACTGGCTCAAGCTTCAGTGAATTATGATCCTAACACCTTTGCAGAAGCTTCAGGCCATCCAGATTGGGAAGCAGCTATGAATGAAGAATATCATTCATTATTGGAAAATGATACATGGGATCTTGTTCCTCTACCAAAGGGATGAAAACTTGTTAGATGCAAATGGGTTTATAGAACCAAGTATGGACCAGATAGGAAAGTTGATAAACATAAAGCTCGTCTTGTTATTAAGGGTTTTTCACAAGTTGAAGGCATTGACTACATTGAAACCTTCTCCCCTATTGCCAAAATGAACTCTATCCACCTTATTCTTTCCCTTGCTGCCTCTTTCAAATGGGAAGTCCATCAGATAGACGTTAAATCTGCCTTCTTGCATGGGGACTTGATTGAAGAAATCTATATGGAAAAACCTATTGGCTTTATACAAACAAACTCCATCCTTGTATGTCGGCTTAAGAAATCCCTTTATGGTCTCAAGCAAGCTCCTCGAGCTTGGTATGCCAAAATGGATAACTTTCTTTTAGAATCTGGCTTTTCTAGGTGTCATTCTGACAATACTGTCTACACCAAGAAAGTGGGAAAGTGTCTTATCATTCTTGTTCTTTATGTTGATGATCTTATCCTCACTAGTAGTGATCCCAACCTTATCAACCATGTGAAGTCTAGCCTTAAAAAGAAGTTTGAAATGACAGACTTAGGACACTTACATTATTTTCTTAGTCTTCAAGTCTTGCAATCCAAGGAAGGTATTTCCCTTTCCCATTCCAAGTATGCCTGTGATATTCTACGCCATTTTCACATGGAAGACTGTAAGCCATCCCCTTCTCCCTTTCAGTCTGGAGTCAAACTTTCAGTCACTTGTACTTCTCCTGAAGTTGATGCTACCTTATACCGTCAACTTGTAGGAAAATTTTTGTATCTAAGCCATACTCGTCTTGACCTTTCCTTTGCTATTGGCCTTGTTGCTCGGTTTATGCAAAACCCACGTGAAAGTCATTTGAAAGCAGCTAAAAGAATACTTCGTTATGTTCAAGGTACAGTTTAGTTTGGGATTCATTACAGTGTCGAAGCATCTCCTCTATTGGTTGGTTTCACTGATTCCGATTGGGTTGGTGACCCTGATGATTGGAAGTCTACTACAGGCTATGTGTTCACTCTTGGTTCAGGACCTATTACATGGGCTTGCAAGAAACAAGGTGCCATTTCTCTTTCTTCAGCAAAAGCAAAATATCGTGGTGCCATAGAAGCTAGTAAGGAAGCCTTGTGGCTTCGTCAGATCCTGTCAGAGTTTGGCTTTCAGCAACAACACCCGACTACACTTTGGTGTGATAATCAAAGTGCCATTCAACTATGCAAAGATCCAGTCCAACATCAGCGCAACAAACACATTGAATTGCACATGCACTTCATTAGAAAGCTCATCCATGACCATGTTCTTGAAGTGCAATATTGTTCAACAGATGATCAAGTTGTAGACATCTTTACAAAGGCTCTCACAGAGGCAAAGTTCACTAAACTTCGATTTATGGTTGGAGTTCAGGAAGTTGTCACTAAGGGGGGATAGGCTCTAGTGCCTCCTTCCTTCTCCTATTGTGTCATATTTGTAAATCCTTCAATCCTATCCCAAGTTGTTCTTAAGGGGGGATGTTAGGATATTCCGACACATAGGAAATAGTTAAGTATAACTTGGTCTAGTATAGAGTTAGGTAAAGTGTGTTTCTTTACTATGTACATTTTGTAACTTACAATCCGACGGTCACGATATGTAGTGATCCGACGGTTCATTCTCTCCTCGATATTACCAACACTTGATCAGTGGCTTAACACCCGATTGGTCCATGATCTCCATTTAAAGAGCATGGAGGGTCATTTGTAGGTTAACCGTTCATGAGAGAAGCTTATGTAAATTTTCATTCTTTTATTAATAAATTGCCTGAAGTGGCCGCGTTGGCTAGGCCATGGAGTGTTTCCCTCTTTGAGGGTTTTAACCACGTCAAAAGTACTGGTGTATTGATCTGCTATCTATTTGTGAGCGGTGTCCTTTGGTGTTCTGTCTGAGGAACTTACCCTGTAAATTCCTACGCTCTCTTGCTTGGTATAGGGGCTTAATCATGATAGAGGCATATTTGTTGTCCTTAATATTAGCTTGTCACACACACACACAAATATATATATATATATGTGTGTGTGTGTGTGTGTGTGTGTGTGTGTGGGGGGGGGGGGGGGGGTTGAAATAGTCATAAGCATGGAGGAATGCTTATGACAAGAAAATATGTATATATGGGGAATAATCATAAACATGGAAGAAGTATATCGGGAATAATAAATAAGATAATAGAGAAAAGTTATTTGGAAGTGAGATGTAAAGTTTGGTTTGGTTTTTTTTGGAATTAATTTTTTTTAATTATTTTTAAATGATAAATTTTTTATTAATTAATTTTGTAAATAATAATTATGAATTTTAGAAAAAAATTATTAAAAATATTTCAATAAGGAATTTGTTAACTTTATTACTATTATTATTGTGTGTGTGTGTGTTTTAAGTAAAAGGATTCGGAAAAAAATAAAATTTGTTGACTTTGTTACTTTTATCTTATTTATATTGCATATTTAATTAACTTCAATGGATTTGATTTCAAATTTGCAAAGTCTACTTGACCCAACATAAAAATGGTTTGTTGAAATGGAAATCAATAACTACATTATGAATTAGCTTTAAGGCTTTTTAACAAGGCGGCATTTGTTGGAAATAATACTGAGAGGGGGGGTGAATCAGTATTATCTAGCAATTTACCAAATCTTCCTTATTTGATCTTTTGAATTATTCTTGCATATCAGTACCATAAAACAATGAGCATGAATAAAGAAAATAGACAGTCACACCAAAGAACACAAGATGTAAGGTGGAAACCCAATGCGGGAGAAAACCACCTGCTGCAATATGTCTCTATCTTCTTTCAAGAAATTCTTTTTACAATGATTTTGTACTGGTGCAGTCCTTTACCAGCACGCAGGCTGCAACCTGCAGAGAGCTACAACTCTCTCTCGTTTTCCAATCTCTCCTGGAAGGGAGCTACAACCCCCTACTTCTTTTCATGAAGAATCAAATGATCAACAAGTATACAACAGATACAGTTTACTACAGAAATCAGATCAGTAATTACAGAAACAACCCAGAACACCTTATGAACAAAAATATACAGTCAACAGATCATCTTAAGACAGGGACGCATATTTTCTTTCTGTGGCCTGCGACTGGACGCAGTGTACCTTCTGCTGTTCAGCGTGCAGACGCACTGTTCTTCTTTTCTGTTCTGCGACCGACGCAGCCAGAACCACTGACACGCCGCGTCTTTCGCTTCAGAGACGCACCCAATAACACAGTCGCGCCGCGTCCTTTGCCTCAGAGACGCACCTGAGCCTTTACTGTCCTGCGTCCCGGCGCACTTTCTCTTCACTGAACCTGCGTCCCTTCAGATATAGAAGATAAGAGGACTTCAGATTCAACCCAAACACTCAGATCTACAGATCTGATCATGCGCCATATAGATCATAGTCCATT
This sequence comes from Pinus tabuliformis, assembly GCA_031772625.1. Classification (NCBI taxonomy): domain Eukaryota; kingdom Viridiplantae; phylum Streptophyta; class Pinopsida; order Pinales; family Pinaceae; genus Pinus; species Pinus tabuliformis. Next base: position 2,069,771,865 of record CM062817.1, on the reverse strand, counting down.
AGAAGATTCGCCTTTATAGATCTGGACTAGATCACACCAAGAGATGTTCAACCAAGATGATGCACAATTCAAATGAAATCCTTTGCTTTATATAGGCAAGCTTCTCCCCAAAACATGGAACAATACCACGAGCCGACACCATAGAAACACAAAAACCGTCGGCTAGATACCACACAAGAAACCCCCACGTGCTTTTCTCTGCCTTGAAATGTGTGCACTGGGCGAACGCACCTCCTGAACGGCTGGCCTGCGTCCCTGGACGCGGGTTCTGCATGGTATACCTGCGGGGACGCACTTGCTGAACATATTTCCTGCGTCCTTCTTGTTTTATCACCTGAATGGGTTTGCCATCAAGGACAACACCTGAATCATAATGCCAACAGCATTTTGATTTTGATTTTAAATTTTATTTGAAATGTGACAAAAATAAAGAAAATTATAATTATAATTTATTAAATAAATGTATTTTGACTATGTTAAAAAAATTCAAGATATTAAGTCAATTTTATATTTAAAAATGCAATTTAAACAATGAAATATTCTCAACTCAAGCTCTCAACAAAAATCATATCACTAGAAGAAAACCAAAATATAATCTCATTAACTTAAATCTTAAAACAATTATAAATGAGTTAACAATTAAATTGATAAGTTAACAAAACTTAGTTCACATTATTTCAGATTTCTCAAAAGATTTGTCCATTGGTTTAGTAGGGTTTTTTCAAAAAGCCAATAAGAAAAAGAACCAAAGACACCTTTTTTCAAACATACCTATTCCCTAATATGAATTCTACCATATTTCAGTTCTCATAGGAGCCTTCCTAATTGATTGCAAGAAATAAAACATCCAAACTTCATAGTGTCAAAGTTCACCTTTAACGTTCAAGACTCAAGTTCAATCATCTTCAATGCAAAGGAAACTAGCAGTTGGACTCTAGCCTCTAATTATTGGCCAACTATAAACTTTTGGGCAGAGTAAGCTTTTTTTGTGTGCATAATTTTTTTTTTGCATAAAAATGTCCGTTAATAAATCCATCCAGGTAAGGGAATGCCCCGGCTTAGCGCTTTCCAGACAGGGCAACGCTGCATGGGAATGACTGATTTTTGTGTAAGGATAACATAACATTTAGGGTTATGTATTTGTCTTTAATACAAAACTGTGAGCGAATTTTGTGTGAAATGGGAAAAGAAAAAAACATGAATTTTTGGCAGATAAATACTCAGTATTCCACCACTCCATTGTTTACCCATATAGGATCGATACTTTTTCGTTCGATTTTGTATTGTCCTTTGTTTTTAACACAAGATAGTCAATATATACAAAATATGTATATGATGATACAGAAAAGAGAGACATGAATTAGGCTACTTAAGGATCTCTTGAGAAGAACTGGAGATGGACTTGGCTAGCATGAGATCGTGGTAGAACCCTGAAATTTTTCCAAGCCTTATTGTTAAAAAATATTTAAATTAAATTTAGACAAATTTTAGCCAATCCCAACCCAATATTAAATAGAAAAAAATTATTAGATGGAGGAAATATATATATATATATATATATATATATATATATATATATATATATATATATATATATATATATATATATATATATATATATAGCGAGAGAGAGAGAGAGAGAGAGAGAGAGAGAGAGAGATACTGGAGCCAACCCAATATTAAAGAAAAAAATCAAAATCAAAGTTACAACAAATTCCTAATACATAAATTTCCACACCAGGGAAAGAGAGGCATATCATGTGTAATATGAAAATAAAATTCAATAACTCCAAAATGTGTATTTATGTTACACAAGACAATGTTTGGATGCAACTTCCTGAAAGGGAAATTACTCGATCTAACTTCTCTCAAGGGAACGAGATCTGTGTTTTGGTTTTTTTGTATGCTTGTATTTTGATAATAACTATCGTAACAAATTTTAGATTCCTGTGGTAATTTTTCCTGAAAATAAATCTATAAAAGGTATTTTGATTGGTAGTAGTTTCAGCTCCAAATCAGAAATTATTTTTGAGGAAAAAAAATGGATTCTAAACCTTTACAAATGAAGATGTCTACTATCGTTTTTCCCATGGGAAACATGTAATTGAACAAACTAATTTGTCTAGTAATGAATATTTGAATATTGCGCAAACTAATTTGTCTAGGGGTTTTCCTTGGGAATTGGGGATGATAGGAAGCTGAATTATTTGTTCTTGTTCAAGAATAATCTCAGCTTAGCCATCTCTGTAGCGACATGTCTATAGACTTGTCCAACAACATGATCTTAGGTTCGATTCCCTTGGGGTTCTCTAAGCTCAATAATTTGAAACTTTTGATCCTTATATATATTAATCCAAGTGGTAGCTTGTGTCAAGGTTCAGAGATTATGCAGATTTGAAAGAATTCTTTGAGTGGAATTTTTCCTTCGACCTTTAAGCAAAGACCTTAATGCAGTTACTACATTTAAATTATATGTGTAAGAGTTTCTAATGTGAAATATTTCAAAGACAATGAATTCTCTGCATATTGTCATCAACTCCATTTCAAACAATATATTTCCCTCCTTCTACTGGCCATCGCATATGATAATAAGACATGAGGCTGCGAAAGGAAATTTCATAGCCTTAAACCCCAGAAAGCATGGAACCCTATTCAAGCTATGGTTTCTTCATGGGGTATGTTAGCCACAAGATGTACAGGGACATGGGGTTTGTCATTTTCCATTTTGTTTGAAAAGGTAGAACTACTTTCCTCTATTACGAAGGAATTTTATTGCACAAATATTGCAAAATACTATGCACAGTTTCCATAAACATAAGACTGAAGAAAGAGAAACTTATTTGTCCAGCAAAATTGGGAAGAAACTTAGATTAATTGGGAAGAAAATTACTCTTGACTGGACACGAGAGGAAAAATGTTGATCGTATGACGCATAAGCAAGCCTAACGCATAACCAAATTGTTGGTCATGCTTCATAAAATTCTCATAGTGTTGTTGGTTTCCACTACATGCATCATAAAATTTCTAGTGTTGTTGGTTACCACCGGTCATTGAGATCAGAGAAACATAAGTGTTAGTACAAAGAACTGAGGGAGAAAATTAAGTTAGCATACAAAAGGGTAAGCGAAAACCTAGTTCAAATGTTCAGTTGTTTGACAATAACATTGAAAAACCAAAGTACTAGTAACATTTGTATGATGGAAAACAAAAGGGTAGACAATCTTAGGCAGCTAACTGATTCAAAAGAGACACCTTCAGTGTAACTAGTTTATAAATGTTTATTTTGTTATTTTTATGTTTTGCAATTTCATGTTGAGTGTTACATTCTAAATTATAGGGTTTTTAATGGTTTATTTACATGTATATTTTGGTCTACTATTTTGATACAAATAAGACATGCAAGTAACACTTTATAGTTGCAAATCATTTAAATAACAAAGAAAAATAGAAAGCACGAAATTTACTTTGGAGAACCTAATTGGGAAATCTCTATCAAAGAATGGATTTCTCATCGTTTTACTGGAGTTTTAGATAATCAAAATAAAAACATGACTTGGGAGATTCAATGTTGTACACAAATTGTGAGTAACTATGCATAACCAATTACCCATGCCTTATAATGGCCCTCAAAATAACTAGCCTTTCACTTTTGAAATTCAATACTTTGCCTTTAATGTTTGAGCTCTCTAGCTATGAAATTTCTTAAGTAACAAGAGGAATAATTCCATCTACCCTTATTTAATTAGTACTCTTGAACCTAGCATGGTTATCTATTGGGCATTACTTTATGTTACACTAATGTGTTTAATAGCTCTCCAAACCTTCTCCTTGTTGTCAACTCCAACTAGTGAGATGATCTTCACTGATCAAGAGTATTATCTCTATGCATTTTGGAGTTTTCATTTCCTAACATGGGTACCACCTCTACTTTGTGGGTAATATCTTTTCCTTCTACTATAAAATGGGTAATGCATCCAACAACCAACCCACTTCTTATTCTCTACTAGTGCATTTATTTTCCACGGTCTCCCATTTGATCCTCTTGAAGGCCAAATGACCAAACAAGTTTCAATTACACATAGCATGATAACATCCCCTACATGGAGTCTATGGTATTCCTTTATATTTGAAAAAAAAATATTTAGAGCAAGATAGGAAGAAATATAATTGTGGAAAGTAAATACTAGAAAAGAGTATGAACATAACAAAAATATACAAACAATTATTGATATTCAAAATTGAGATAAATGTTCACTTGACTCTTTGAAGTGGAAGCATCTAACTAAGTAGAACTACAAATGCATTAAAATTCACTTGACAATTGATTATATAGCTTACACTACCATATTCTTGACGGTTTCGGACCCGTCAACATGTCAAGGGGATCTCCCCAATAAGAAGTCCCAATTAGACCTCAGACCGTTTGGTGTAGGAGTCCCAGTAGTGGGTTGTAAGGTAATGCCTTGACCGCAATGTCACACAGAGATAAGTAGGATAACTCTGTCAGTAGCAAGCATGTGACTGCTGCAGTGAGTCAAGGAAGGTGAATGAGAGGTTCTAACACAAGTGGGTTGGGATGAGTGCACCCCTTGACAACCTGTATCAGTGCTCAGCTAGGAAGGGAACACGCAAGAAAAGATGCATCACAAGTTGGAAAGCAGATCAGTCAACAATCTAAAGTGATGGTTAAACCAACACCACATCTGCAACAAGATTCATATAACCGCATACGAAGTAGTTCATACACAAATACGTAAGTTAAGCAACATACATCATTAAATCAACCAAAGAAGTCCAACTACAATAACAACATATGCATCAAAATGTGTTGGCTCTTATTATATAAATAAGTGTAAGTTCCAATCATACACTACATCCATGTAAACTTGCTAGCCTCAACAATGAAATGTTACAGCCACATCTACTTGCTCCTCCAAAGAGATGAAATATCTTTGTGCAGTGGAGAAGGCAAGGCGCATTAAAATACTGTCCAAGCTCTTTCCAAGATAGTCTTATCAGAAGCTTGGTTGACCAAAAGCCCATACAATGAGTTATGAGGGACTATTTATAGCAAACGGTGGGGTGACCATTGACATTCCCCTTTGTGACAGTTCAACTACCCTCATGACTCTTCACCTACTTGTTATAGACATTTTTGGGCCCTACAACCCCAAGCATGAAATGTCCATAAACCAAGGGCTCCTAAGTCCCTAAAAGTGTTGTTCTAACCCCTAAAGGAACAAGGTCAATAGATTATAGCTTCTCCCAGAAGTTCTCCATAAGAAACTGCGCAGAATTGGTCAAAACAGGATCATTGCAGCTGCTCCACTGGCTAAGTGCGTTGCATCTCACCCAAATACACTGTGAGGGTGTGTTTCATTTCAAAAGTCCCTTCTTTAGGGTTCGATGGGCAAGAAATGACAAATGGCAGTGTCATTCCGCGAGGTGGAGAGGCAATGGAAGCTTCCAGAATCTTCTCCTGTGACACTTGCCTCACTGAATTCGACCAAGGATGAGTAAGAGGCCATTAGTCTCCAAGTAGAAGAAAGAACTATCAGAGAGAAGACACTAATCAAATCACAAGCTGACTCATCCCCCTTACAGATATGTATATATGGATCCCTCATCCCAGAGATCCAAAGGCTGGAATTTTGCATATTGTAAGGAATTGTTGTTGGTTTTTTGAGACAAACATCATATTGTTGGGTGATCTAAGCTTTGTTTGAGGTGAAGAGGGGCTTCTTTGCTGGGAGGTTGATGCTGGGTCAAAACAACTGGTTGTAACTCCTCTTGGCTCTTTTCTTGTTTATCAATAAAAGCTATTTGAGTTTTCCTCTATGCTTTTGTATCATTGATGCTTGTTACATTTGTATGGTCAATTTACATCTAATCCTAGATTGTTTATGATTATAGATCCATGTCTTTGTATAGTGCTATGCTTCTGTGATCTTACAGGTACTTTCTGAAGGTGGGCGTGAAAGGGAGCAGGTAGCTGAGGACTATCAAAGAAGGGAGGGATCGAATCAAGAGATTAGCACAAGACAGAGGTTGGTCTTTCTGTTCCTCTCTATCTATAATTCATAAAGGAAAAACAAAAGTATCTTTTCTCTATTTGTTTCTAAGGCAGCTGTCACACCTTAGTGGGATAGAGCAGTTCTATATAGACACTTTTCCCTGTAACAAAATGGCGACTCCACTGGGGAGCTAATTAGTTTGTTTGTTTATCATTCTTTGTTTTTTGTTTCATAAACTTACAATTAACATTCGAACTGCATTTTCCATAACAAATGCAAAGTAGATAACTGCTACTTCAATCCATCTACTGGATCTGTTTATGATTTAAACAACTGATTCACAAACTATTTGATTGCCCTTGTGATAGCTCTTAGATCCTCCTTAGATCTACCCCTGATTGTTGCATTACTGATTGCTTTTTGCTCGGCCAAAACCCAAGAACTGAACTCCAAACTGTGACCCAGAACCCGAACAGAGTCTCGTATCTGGCCCAGTGCAGGTACTATTCAGAGATTCTGAATTTTAGCGCACTTCCCGAGTGAACAACTTGCGCTGCATTTCAGATTCTCTGTGTTACAGGTGCGCTGATCTCTGTGCAGTTGTGGCTTCTGTGGTTCATTCTTTCCAGTTCTATTCCTGAATTTTGCTGCCTATGATCAGTATATGTCTGTTAGAAACCCCCTTTTCCTTGCTGTTATTCCGCCTCCTTTGTACAAAAGAACTAAAGATGTTTTTGTGTGTTTGTTGAGTCATTTACAGTTCTACTTTGAAAAAGTAGCGTAATCGTACTGTCGTCCTTTGATTTGAAACTGTCGCAAGTGTCGATTTCAATCGTAGGAAAGAGGTTGATTGTTGTTGATGGTCGATTATCCTGTTACTATTGCCTTTGGTCTGAATTTGTAATTTTCTAGTGTCAAGAACAAGTATTCAATTCAAAATCATAAATTGTTGTGATCATCTCCATTTTTTGATTTGAAAAGAAACTTGTTGATATTTGTCGCTTGAAAAGAAATTCAGATTTGTGCATCAACTTTCTTTTTAGCATTCATATACTAAGAAAGTCGAAAACAAATACATGCATGTGCATTTGCATATAGACTGTCTGATTGGCTTGATTTAGGAAAGTGCATTTAGAGTGTGCTCTTTGCTCTTTGTGAAAAGATTATGTCTTTCTTTTCCCTAGTAGCTAGGATTTTCATTGCATAAAGGAGATAAAAAGTTTGTTTATCATCTTAGATTGCATTTTAGGAATTACATCTACATCTCGTGGTGAACCTGAAAGGCAAACTTCATAAACAATATCAACTTAAAATAAATTCAATGAATCTAACAACGCTTTGGAACTTAACGCACAACATTTAGAAGTCTAGGCTAGAGACGTATTCCGGCGTCGTAAAGCCTGGTAACTGTTGTTCTCACTGATGGTTGGGTGATTCCTCCACTTTGAGACGATAAGTGCCACTACGGGCTTGTTCTCCCACGTACCGTCGAGTATATTTTGGGAGACCCCAATAGGCTTAATCCTTTATCCATAGGAAGCCGTGTCTGCCACCCTATCGATCGCAATGCACTGAACACAGCATTCGGGAAGATTGACTGTCGTACGGTAAAAAGTATTCTGTAGTTTTGTGATTGGTTTGGTAATCCCTCTACCTAGATTTCCAGAGCAGTCCCTTTCGTTCCTTTTCAGACTCCTTAACGGAAAAGGTCCATCTGAGCACTTGTCACTTCAAGCTCATTAAAAATCGAAGGAGACTAGAGTCATCTCTTTTTTTTCTCGACTCTTAAAAATTGAAAAAACAAGTTGTGTCAAAGCGTCTAAAATTTATTTTAAATGGAATATTCATCACCCTTTCCTACGTTGATCTTGGGTTGAGAAAATGGAATCTAGCAACCAAGGAGTTCCCCTTGGAGGAAATCGTAGTCCCTTCTCCTCTTGGGGAGATGTTGGTGCACCCCATATGGCCACATTGTCACTTCCAGGACTGACAATTGGTTTTCCTGTATGGCTCTTCTCAACCTCTGTCATTCAGAACACCACTATTCCTAAACAATCAAATCAGAAACTAGACGAGTCCAGAGTTAACCACCAACCTTCTACTTCCTCTAATTCTTCCTCTCCTCCTTCCTCTTCGCTTGATGGGGCTAGTAAAGCCAAAATTCAAGTACCTAAGGAGAAGAAGGAAAAGAAGAAGAAAGAGAAGAAGAAGAAGGAGCCAAAAGCGAATGGGGGCAAACGAGTGTCGTCTAACGAAAATCCACACACTGCACCGACCAAGCCTAAATCGCCATGTGTCATTTGCAAAGGAGACCACTATCACAGATATTGTCCTTGCATCCCTCGAATCTTGAAGGACTGGTCTCCTCGTTTGCACAACCCGTTGTCGTCAACCTCTGATGATCATGTTGAAAACACACCGTCAACTAGTGAAATCGAAGCCCCAGGATAAAAAGGAAAATATAGATTTCCTTGTAAACTGTGCGAAGGCGATCACGCCGTCCACCGTTGTCCCTTCTTAGACAAGGCTAAAAGAGTTTTGGACGATCGTCCGGTTTCACCGTTACGACTTCCTCCTGGATATAAAAAAACTCTTGCCGAGTCCGTCACCAGTTGAAAATCCGGCTGGCCCGCTCAGGTGGTCGGCTGAATCATCTATCATTGAAGATAAACCATCTGAATCCATACCAGACGAAAGTCAAAAGGTCGAGGCGGCAGTTGACCCGGTCTTGCCTTCAGAGGTTCCATCTTCAGATGATACAGTCACTAAAGAGAACAAGGATGACACCGTCCAAATTCTTTTCATAAGCACAGACTCCAACGAACTTGGGGGCAATTTACCCGTTCCTTTACCACAGGAAGGAATTTTGTCAGGGTCGTACCCGGCCGTCTATTCGGTCCCACCTCCAAGCAACCTAGTTGTCTCCTTCGACTGGAACCAACTAGGCAGACCCCGTTTACCAGCTAGTGTATCATTCCGAATTATTGTTCAAATATATAGAATGGTTATGGCTGGTACCATCATAGATGAGGGGGCTTCTGTGAGTATCCTTTCCTCAACTGCTTGGAAAGCGCTTGGTTCGCCATTGCTTTTGCCTGAGATGAGAAATCTAACAGGCTTTGATAAAGGAACCAGTCGACCGTTAGGGATCCTTCCCAATGTGCCCATAACATTGAGAGGGAAAACCATTCACATGAACGTAATGGTAGTTCAAGGACCCTTGGATTACAATCTACTCCTTGGACGAGACTATATTTATTGCATGGGAGCAATTGTCTCCTCACTCATTAGAGTAATGTGTTTTCCGCACGAAGGAAGAGTGGTCAAGCTCGTAGATCAGCTTTCATTTCCCAGATCATACAAAGAAAATAGTCATATACCATCCCTGAATGGTCTTTTCACACAAGAAATGTCTCAATCTCTAGTCCGTCCACCCGATGAGCGCGAGTGATTCGGAGGGACATGACTGAAACCCAATGGGCATGCACCCTGGTCTGCTTTAGCAGGAAAACTCCGGGTATAGAGTAGGTTTCCGCGAGAGAATATGACTAGTCTGTACTCCCATCCGTGATTGGAAGGGGGGGTTATTCTAGAACAAGATTCTCTTGTCAAAGTTATGTGAGTGGAGTAGCCTCCTTCACTCACCTTTGTTTATCTCGGTAGACATCGCTGAAGAAGTGTTTTTTTTGTGCTGTGAATAGAAAAATCTTTGGGTAACTTGTAAGAGGTAGGCCTCTCTCGGTAAAACAAATGTTTTAACGGACTAAAGAAGGGGTAACCTTGAAACTCTGTTTTATACCTGGGGGCATGCAAACCTTTTGGAGTGCAAGCGAAGAGCGACTATTTATTTTTTAAATTTGTAGGTCCTCTAACCCTTTAAACTCGTAGGATTGGTCATTTCCTAACTTGCATAAAGAAAGGATGTGGGGAAAAACTCTAAAAGTTGCCATTTTTATATGAGACATTCTTATCACACGACTGGATTAATCGAGCAGTTTCAGCACATAGTTCAAGCTCGTTAAAAAATAAACATAAGACATGAGCAAATGTTTCCCCCTTCGTTTAAGCTCGTTAAAAAATGAACTATTCCCCAGTAAATAACCATCGTGAATGTAGTACTTCAGCCGTTAAAGCCTTGGTCGTGTTTGCACCGTCACCTCCACTTTTACATTGGCCGATCATTCACCTCCATTTGATTGTTTACCCATTTTGAGGAAGATCTGCGAAGAGTGATTTCACTAGCCATCCTTGTGACACTGCCGTGATTGGAAAATTCCAAACCTTACCTATAATCAGCTGCTACCATTTTATCACTCGTTCCTCAAAAGACGAATCTCCTTTAAGCTCTTTTCAACTGACTCATAAAATATGAAAAGATTTCCGAGTCATTGGCCTCTCCATCTCGTTAAAGGGACAGGAAGTGCTATCCCTCCTCTAGGTTTTAATCTTTTTGGACCTGAGGGATTATTACACAAAAAGATCGAGTGCTTGCTTTGTTCAGCTCGTTAAAAGCATCGAAAATTCATCCCTTCTGTATTGTTTTATACTTTTTCGGACTTAAGGGATTCGATGACGAAAAAGGAATTTTGGAGTTACCTTTACGTTCCTTTTCAGACTCTCTAAAATTGAAAAGGACCGAGTTATCTTTGTCGTTAAACTCGTTAAAAAGATTAATAGCGACAAACTTGTCTATAGATGAGAACGAGTTTCACTATCGCTAGGCTCGTTAAAACATAGCGATGGGTTTGCCTGAAGGGAATATTATAGAACAACCATATGTTATCCTCCTCAAGCTTGACAAAAATAAAGAGGTACTGGTCAGCAATGACTGGGGAAAATTGGGAAGAAAACTTGAAGAAACGTTTTTGGTAGCAAGTCGCTCCTCAACATGACACTTCCACTCCGTGTCCAAGTCGGGTTGGGTTGTTTCATTCACCGGTCACATCACCATGGTCACGCCATACCATCCACATTTGGGGTTAATGCTACCAATCCATCACATCAGTGTCGCCGATATGTTCAAGAGAAGTCATTCAGAGAATTCACCTGTGTCTCACCCACTACCATACACTTATGCTCCATTCTTTCATGATTGCCACCCTAAACCTTATATCACCAGATCGTTTTCACCTCCATTAAAATCATTTGCTCTGTTCCGTGTCATTGATGTGGGATTCATTAAGGCCCTCCTGTGATGGATCACTTCTTGTCGACGTCATCTCATTATCCAAGAAGTTGATCTAGGAACACCCCATTCAGTACTTTGAAGCTTGCATGCCTCAATGGCAAGTTTCTCACTTCCGGCGACAGGTTTACATCAATGGCCTTCGACCAAAAGATTTTGCGTGGTGTTCGACACCAAGTCCTTTATTCACACCACGTGAATTGTACTGCAGTACCTTGGGGGTCATTATCATTATCGGTGATTCCTCTCGCGCTTGTTAACAGTTTACATCATTGGCTGGTAATCAAGCGATGTTTTCCATGTTCGACTTCAGAACATTTCTCACATGGATTGATTTGTACTTCGAGTGAAGATCGGACGAGATTGAAGACCCCGTATCTAGTTTCATCCATCTGGGCTACGATATATATTCAGGGAAATAAAGACATTAAATGTACATCATTTCTGTACAGATAATCATCCACTCAAAAGGATGATGGCTCTATCAGAATCATCAGTCTACACTCAGACGATTGTCTGTCCTATGTACATGAAAATGAATTTATAAAGCTAAGCATGGGAATGCCTGCCTCAGCTAGATCATGAAAATAGTATGAAGATAATGTATTGTATTGTATCTTATTACAGGTCTCCTCCCAACATTGAAAGAACTTCGGATCCTCATAACAAAGCATTTCACCCGACACCAAAAGATTAACGGCCTCATACTTTAGGGGGCAACTGTTATAGACATTTTTGGGCCCTACAACCCCAAGCATGAAATGTCCATAAACCAAGGGCTCCTAAGTCCCTAAAAGTGTTGTTCTAACCCCTAAAGGAATAAGGTCAACAGATTACAGCTTCTCCCAGAAGTTCTCCATGAGAAACTGCTCAGAATTGGTCAAAACAGGATCATTGCAGCTGCTCCACTGGCTAATTGCATTGCATCTCACCCAAATACACTGTGAGGGTGCGTTGCATTTCAAAATTCCCTTTTGTAGGGTGTGATGGGTGATAAATGACAAATGGCATTGTCATTCCGCGAGGTGGAGAGGCAATGGAGGCTTCCATAATCTTCTCCTGTGACACTTGCCTCACTGAATTCGACCAAGGATGAGTAAGAGGCCATCAGTCTCCAAGTGGAAGCAAGAACTATCAGAGAGAAGACACTAATCAAATCACAAGCTGACTCATACCCCTTACAGATATCTATATATGGATCCCTCATCCCAGAGATCCAGAGGTTGGAATTTTGCATATTGTAAGGAATTGCTGCTATTGGTTTTTTGAGACAAACATCAGATTTTTGGGTGATCTAAGCTTTGTTTGAGGTGAAGAGAGGCTTCTTTACTGGGAGGTTGATGCTGGGTCAAAACAATTGGTTGTAACTCCTCTTGGAACTTTTCTTGTTTATCAATAAAAGCTATTTGAGTTTTCCTCTATGCTTTTGTATCATTGATTCTTGTTACATTTGTATGGTCAATTTACATCTGATCCTAGATTGTTTATGATTATAGATCCATGTCTTTGTATAGTTCTATGCTTCTATGATCTTAGAGCTACTTTGTGAAGCTGGGCGTGCAAGGGAGCAGGTAGCTGAGGACTATCAAAGAAGGGAGGGATCGAATCAAGAGATTAGCGCAAGACAGAGGTTGGTCTTTCTGTTCCTCTCTATCTATAATTCATAAAGGAAAAACAAAAGTAGCTTTTCTCTGTTTGTTTCTAAGGCAGGTGTCGCACCTTAGTGGGATAAAGCAGTTCTATATAGACACTTTTCCCTGTAACACTACTCTATGGTTGTTACATCCAACTATTGACACTTGACTTACACTTGACATGACTCAACATTACAATGCACATGTACTCATGTGAGACAAAATCTCTTGAGCAAGCCATGAAAGACATCACTGACACTTGGTCCATTGTGATGAGACCAACTCTTTGACATGATTGTGATGGTGAAGGTGGTGAGCTGATGCTAAGCTTGGTCATCCGTGATGATGTGCATGCACCCCATGGTGACATATTTCTGAAGTGAACTCTTGCCTCTGTTGCATCCGGTGCATTGGTTCGGCTCCTTCATCCAACTTGTCTACTAACATGCGCATGCTCTTATTACGTGTGGCTGAACCGACACACACTGATGCATAGTGTATGTGCAGATATTTAAGTGTGTGTTGGTGGTCATGAGCATCAACTTGCTAAAGTACATGTTTAGCTCCAGTTGGACTTGCTTCTTGTCTTTGCCTTGGTGAGTGTGCTGAATGGTTTGGATTGCATGCATGCACAAAATGACATCCATGTTGTTGAATCCCTTGCATGTGATCAACAACACTACTCACCATGTCTACTCCATGCTAGCTGTTGGGATGGATCTCTAACTTGTACGGCCACAGTTTCATCTGTGATTTCATGTTGCACCCACTGTTGTTCTCGTTCCTGCTACAACTCATTCGTCTGTCTGTGCAGCTTCATGTTCTTCCTTGAGTTGCTGCTTCAACACATGCAACTCCTTCTTTGTTCCATTCTCCATCTTCACGTGATCTTCATGTTGCACCATCACCTCATATCCTAAGTCTCCAAAGTTGCTTTCATCATCAGTGGATTTTCTTGATCTTGCAACTTTGTTCTCCCTCTGTGTTGTCAACAACCTTCCTCTTGCATTCATTGCATTCGTTACGTTTGTTGAATTTGCTGCACTCGTTGTGTTCTCTATGTTTGTTTCATTTGGTATGTTGCCTTCAGATGTTGTTCATGATGATGCTCGTTGTGATATCTTGATGTTCTTGTCTACAAACAACTTGATGTCTTCATGAGTAGGCAAGCTCATAGACATTTGATCGATTGCATCTCCAGGTGTGCTCTGAATGGTGTCTTCGACTCTGCCCTCTTGGAAACCATTGTATCTGCACTGCTGAGAGGCATATGAACACTTGCAATACCTGGAGACATGGAAAAACTCATGGAAAGAAATTTTTCAGTCGAAAACCAAAATGAACTTGAGAACTGACTTGCAAAATACCTATGTGACTGATCATGAAGGTAGCACAATTTCGGTCGGGAGGTCGGGAGACTGACTGGCACGACTGCGCAAGGCATAGCCTGGGCTGCTAGGAGACTGATTGACTACTAGAACTACACAATGCATAGTCCTGTCTGGCTGTTGGTTGCTGGAATTGCACAATGTGTAATCTCAGTTGGCAATGGCTGCAGGCTCAGTTACTAAATTGCACACTTTTCTGCGCCAGCAGTCACTGTCCCTCAAAAATGCACAAGACAATCCTAGAGGATAGTCACTGGGAAGAAATGAACATTTACTAAGAGGAAGACAAAGCCTTCCCTCTCAGGATTACGCAATGCTATCTTGGTGAGGCTCTTAGTGAGGCAAAGTCTGGGTCAAGGCTACATAGACTCGTCAAAAGGCAACTAAAAGTGATTGTGAGTGTGAATGCATGGTGATACTGAGTGTAAGCATAAGTGAATGATCATGCATGTAAATGGAAAATGATAGGTTCAGAAAATGGAACAACATGCATGTGGGTGAAGTGAGTCGCTGAATTAGCGACCATTCATGAAAAACATTTTCATGCATGCGACAGCAGTGAGATAGCAATGAAAACTAAAACAGTGCTAGGACAAGCTAGTATACGTGTGAATGACAACAATCATTCAAATAAAACGATCAAACAGTACTCACACAAGAGAAAACACAAAAAGTGATAGAAATGCAACACAAGGCAAGGAAAGCAGGCTTACCCCAAAACAGTTGAGCTAAGTGTGCCGAAAACTCCTAGATGTGATGCAAGGTTGATGTGAGGAATGAGCTCTGCAGTGTCTGATTGATGAGTTTTTATAACATCAAGGTTATGACATGCATGCCACAAATCTAAGGAAAGCGACACTTGGTGGGAGGTTTCTAAAATGATCCTTGCATGTAACCTCCAATTACTAAACATAGATCCCTAAAACAAGGGATTCCTTTGCATGCCGCCTTGGTAGAAGTAGTCCATGCATGCAAGTCAGTTTTTCTTGGTCCTAGAGGGAACCGGTCAACCCCGTTGCACATGCAAGAGACTACTCAACAACTAGGAGAAAATGCGTGTTTCTGGCTGGGAGCTAGGCTGGCTGCCCAGTTTGCACAATTTCTAGGCAGAGCAGCTAACTACTGCCCAGATTTGTGAAAATTCTGGGTTGAGCAACCCTACTGGGGAAACTTGTGCAATTCTCGTTGGGAGTGTTGACTGGTAGAATTACGCAATCTTGGAGCCCAGCGGGCTACCAGACAAGATTGCACAATTTCTATAGGGAAGGCTAGTTGCCCTCCATAAATGAGCAATTTTCTTGAGGAAGGTGCTCAGCCTTCCGCTGGACCAAGTCTAGGTGAACAGCCTATGAGGGGAATGGATCAAGCTGTGATTGACAGGTTACCTTTGTGCAAACAAAACACTGAAGCTTGTGAACTTGAAAAAGAAAGGCAAGCTGCTATGAAAAGTTGGAAGGAGGCTCCAAAATGAAGCTAAGGCAAAATTTTCGAAGGTGGTTTTTGCCGATACAACACTTGGCGACACACTGGTAGAACTCCAGCTCTCTAAATGGACCTTGTTCGTGAAAAGCAAGTCTAACACCTTCGAAAGTATTGCTAAGCTCTCAGCTCCTCTTGGTTTCACACTAGCTTGATTGTTAGATGCAGCATCTGCCAAACTCTTGGTCGATTGACACACATTCCAAGCCAAGTCAATACAATTGTTTTGATTGGAGCTGAGGGGTATATAGATGCACAAGTAGTAAAGTCGTCAAGTCTTGGTTTCATCTCTGGTGTTGCTCCGCTACTAGCAGGCCTGGATAGTACCACGACGGAGTCACATAGGAACAGAAGCATGGCTTCGCAGCCAACGAGCATGGTCAGTACCCTGGTGGAGTTACTTGCATCACCTCTTTGCACAGGAAGCCCTTCTCTTCTTTCACCTTATTCATTTTCAATTTTTTTTTTTTTACTTTTTCATTTTTTTCATTTTCATCTTCGTAATTGTGCATATCACTTACATTTTAGAGGCAAAAGAGAGATCCCGACTTATTGAGAGAAGAAGAGATTGTTCCTACAAAGAAGTAGTATATTATACCTCCGATGTGCCTATTAAGGTTTTCCCCCTCACCTTACTCTACTTGACTGAGCTAACAAGGGTTAACCCAGAAACAATCAAATAGAGTAGGTGACACTAGTTAGCGTGCAAGCATTATGTTTTCACCAAGGCTCACTTCAAACAATATACATTTTCCATCGATGTAGTTCTTCATATAGAGGGAGGATGATAGATAACCAAGTAGTGATAATAGCACATGGTCTCTTGTACTTTACCCAGCTTGCTTCAAGAGTCATACATGGTTTCATGTGAAACTATCCTACGAAACGAAACAAGCGAACTAAAAAAAAATAAAGGAAAGCAAGAGAAAAAGCAAAAGCGAAAGAAAAGCAAGTAAGCAAACAAGCAAGCAGACAAACAAACAAACAAACAAAGTAAGAAAACAATCATGCAAGCAAACAACTCAAAAGCAAACACTACTTCTACTCCTAAGTTAACAGTGCATGGGTCATCTCACGTGAAGTGATACTTCCAATGTAGCCACTGGCACATTGGTTGACCCATGTTGGTGAAGGCAAGGTTCGCGAACAAGACAGTTGTGTGAACCAGAAAACACGAAAGATGTAACAGTGAAGACAAACACAC
This sequence comes from Pinus tabuliformis, assembly GCA_031772625.1. Taxonomy (NCBI): domain Eukaryota; kingdom Viridiplantae; phylum Streptophyta; class Pinopsida; order Pinales; family Pinaceae; genus Pinus; species Pinus tabuliformis. The sequence continues at coordinate 2,069,754,961 of CM062817.1, read as the reverse complement.
TCCGAGCTTACAAGCAACCACAAAACAAAGATGAGTGAGAGCGCATGACTTTCATTCTATGGTGCTGCCATGATGTGGTGCTACACTACATGCAGATGTTGAGTGTATGCATTCTCTTGATTGTGACATGCAAGAAAACGTGATAAAGGTAGACCACTTGTGTTGTGCATGTGTTCTTGTTGTGTAAGATTCCTCCAACGCATGAGTGATGGGATCGTGTAGTTCAAGTGGAGGAAGTGAAATCTGGGTGTTTGGTTGATCTTCTATGCAAAGTAGAGAGTGATGAGGAGCCTTGAGTGTTTCAACAATTTCCTAACCAGAAGTGAAACCAACCTCAGGACAGCGAGGGCCTGACATAACCATCATCTCGGGCTGAAGTGCCTCGACAGTCTGGGGTGTTTCGACCTCATTGATAGATAGATCATTGTAGACCAGTGTCTTGGATACATCAACAACGGTTGAATCAACATCGTGATCAGATGAGGAAGTGAATAGATCATGACAACTAAGATCAGGAAATTCAGGATGCTTGTTGGCATCCTCATGATTTGATGAATCAGGCAGAGGGGTAGATGGGAAGCAAAGATGTTCACCCTTTGTGTTTTCGAGAAAGATAAATGACAGATTGAACAGATTTTCCTAGGATGATGTGTCCTATCCGCACTGTAATGATAGACTGACATCCGAGGTGTCCTGTGAATGATCGAAAGTAGAAACATCCAGAAATGGGTTTTCACAAGGGAAATCAGTAGTGGCATATTCACAAGGGATGTCAGGGTGAAGCGGGTGAGGCACGGCTGGAAGGGAGACATCCTTCATCATGGGATCTTCTTTAGATTCCTGCACACACTCATCATGAATGATGGCATAGGTTGGTTTCATAACACCAACTCCATCGACAACTTGACCCTCGTTCACAACAGTTGAGGAGTTCGGAATGGGAGAACACAAGACAGTACAATCCGGAGGATCAACAAGTCGGGAGGATGGAGGTCAAGGGAAAGAGTCCACATGACAGAAACCAGGCTTGCAAGCCAAATCTAGGCAAATCTCAAGAGAAGGTGGCGTGGGAGAGTGTGATAGTTCAACAGAGGCATGTGAATGATCTTCCACATCACTCTGTGATGATGGAGTTGTTTGATGAGGTGAAGGCGGATAGTCACTTGTGATAGTGGTTGTGCCTTCCTGTGATTGTGCAGCTCCATCACTAAAGTGTGCTAAGAGGGGTTCAGATATATGAATAAGATACTCAAATCTTCCATCAAGAAATTCCCAATCAATATAATCTTTCGGGATTCAGTATGCAAGATTACAAAAGCATGTGTAAAACTATTCAATGGATTCATCGGGTGCTTTTCGTAATTTTAGAATTTCTTTGTTGAGTGCTTGACAGTCGAAGTGATTGAAGGCATGGTCTATCTCTGCTACCAGATGAGCAAGAGAATGAATAGATTTTTTGGGCAGCGTGGCACACCAGTGCATTGGGTTCCCTCAAAGCGTGTAGATGAACAGTGCGCAACACATGTATTCTTAAAAGAATCCATGTCTTTCGCATGAGTCTACAATGCCAACCGCATGCCTAAACAAGGCTACATAGCCTCCACCATCAAATGTTTTATGAGATAAGTTATCTGAGAGATTTTCCTGGAGGATGAAATTGTTTCCATAAGACATACATTCTGGAAGAGTAGCTCAGTAGTGAGTCATGATAGATGTGTAGAGATTCAAAATAGATGTGAGGACTCAGGTTGTCATCTGGCCCTCCTTCTAGTGCCAAAATGTTGACGGTGTTGGAACTGCCAACATGTCAAGGGGATCTCCTCGGTAAGAAGTCCCAATTAGACCTGAGACCGTTTGGTGTAGGAGTCCCAGCAGTGGGTCGTAAGGTAATGCCTTGACCGCGATGTCGCACAGAGGAAAGTAAGATAACTCTCTCAATAGCAAGGGTGTGACCACTGCAATGAGTCAAGGAAGATGATTGAGACTTTCTAACACAAGTGGGTTCGGATGAGTGCACCCCTTGACAACCTATATCAGTACTCAGCTAGGAAGGGAACACTTGAGTGAAGATGCATCACAAGCTGGAAAGAAAATCAGTCGACAATCCAAAGTGATTGTTAAACCAATAGCATATCTGCAACAAGATTCATATAACTGCATACGAAGCATTTCATACACAAATATGTAAGTTAAACAACATACATCATTAAAGAAATCGGAGAAGTCCAACTATAATAACAACACAGGCATGAAAATGTGTTGGCTCTTATTATATAAAGAAGTGTAAGTACCAATCATAAAATACATCCATGTAAACCTGCTAGCCCCAACAGTGAAATGTTATAGCCACATCCGACTACTCCTCCAAAGAGATGAACTAGCTCCATGTAGTGGAGAAGCCAAGGCGCATTACAATACTGTCCAAGCTCTTTCCAAGATAGTCTTATTAGAATCTTGGCTGACCAAAAGCCCATACAATGAGTTATGAGGGACTATTTATAGCAAAGGGTGGGGTGACCCTTGACATTCCCCTTTGTGACAGTTCAACTACCCTCATGACTCTTCACCTACTCTATGACTGTTACATCCAACTATTGACACTTGACTTACAGTTGACATGACTCAAAATTACAATGCACATGTACTCATGTGAGACAAAGTGATTGGAGCAAGCCATGCAAGACATCACTGACACTTGGTCTATTGTGATGAGACCAAATCTTTGACATGCTTGTGATGGTGAAGGTGGTGAGTTGATGCCAAACTTGGTCGTCCGTGATGATGTGCATGCACCCCATGGTTACATCTTTTTGAAGCAAACTCTTGCCTCTATTGCATCCAATGCATTGGTTCAGCTCCTTCACCCAACTCGTCTGCTAACATGCGCATGGTCTTCTTGGGTGTGGCTCAATCGGCACACACTGATGCATAGTGTCTGTGCTAATCTTCAAGTGTGTGTTGGTCGTCATGCGCATCAACTTGCTGAAGTACATGTCCAGCTCCAGTTGGACTTTCTTCTTGTCTTCGCCTTGGTGAGTGTGCTAAATGGGTTGGATTGCATGCGTGTGCACAATGACATGCATGTTGTTGAATCCCTTGCATGTGATCAACAACACTTCTCACCATGTCTACTCTATGCCAACTACTGGGATAAATCTTTAACTTATACGGGCGTAGTTTCATCTGTGAGTGCATGTTGCCCACTGTTGTTCCTATTCCTGCTGCAACTCATTCATCTATCTGTGCAACTTCATGTTCTTCCAAAATTGACAAACACCTGGCTGGAGCGATGGGTCTGGTTAGGGTTCGGCGGTGGCAGCGCGGATACTGGGGGTTTCACACAGAGCACAGATGAGGACAGAACAGAGACCCAGGCTACAGTCGCAGACAGGTGCGTTTTCATGGATTGCGGGCCCGGTGTTTTGGAATAGGGCTTCGTCGGACAACTTGCTGCCTTCGCTGTCGTTTTTACCTTTTGTTTTTTCCCAAACCATGGATCATCCAGAGGAACTGGTGGACTTAGACCCGGCATTAGAAGACATATTATCGATGTGGGGTAAGGACACATCTGCCAAAAACGTGGAACAGTTTTTTGGGGTTAAAAAACATAATGGAACGGATTACCAACCACTGGTGGACTTTCCCCCATTTTTACATCATGGTGGACCAGATGTTGCAGAGGTTATTTCGGCTCCTAATCAGGGGGTCTCTGGCAGAAATAAGGAGAGAGATGCGGCGGAAGGTCTGAAAACTGGTGCTACTCATTCGGCGGACAAGGTGGCTGCGTCTCATAGTGATATAGCTCGGCCGGTTTCTCCTGAGGCGTGCGGGGGTTCTGAAGATGTTCTGAGAAAGAAGGGAGAGAAGAGGAAGGCTCAAAAATCGATAAGGTCTCAAGAACTGGAGGGAAACCTTGTATTAGGTATGGAAGTATCAATTGATGAAACCCTTACGGTTGCAGACTGCACTATTGTTGGCCGAGCAAGAGGAAAGAGGTTCTCGCCAGAGGATCTTCAGTTATGGGGAGAAGAGCGCTTCATAAATGTTAACCCCTTACGTTTTGAGGCACAATGTCTTGTAAAAGGCTGGTTTCTGTTCAGATTTGAAGAAAAGGAAGCAGCCGACTGGGTCATGGAGAAAAATTGGTACATTGGGAACATTCCAGTGCTGATGAAACGCTGGTCCCCTCTTTTTGATGCCTTTAAGGAGAATACTGAAGTCTTCCCAGTTTGGATTCGGGCGCCGGGCCTCCCTTTCTTTCTATGGACAGAGGCCGTTTTCAAATCCATTGGTAATCGATTGGGATCTTACTTGGAGGCGGATATGACATTCAGGGAAACAAAGATCAGGACAACGGCGCGCATCTTGGCAAATATTGATCTGAGTAAGGGTCTGGCGCAAACGATTACTCTTCAGTATAAGGATTATATTTATGAACAATTTCTGGATTACGAACGCGTGCCATTCCGCTGTCATATATGTCATGCTCCTGGCCACCTTGCCAAGGAGTGCCCACTGCACAGAAGACAGAGGCGTTTCAGAAGAAAAAAAGATCAGAGAACAAACAGAAACTCCTATGCAAAGACTTCTCAGGAAAAGAATGGCTCGACGCCTCTGTCTGAGATCGGTATGGACTCCGGCGGCCTTCGAGATGGGGTTTTCTCTGTGGAGGAACAGAAATTCGAGGGAGCACAAGACGAGGTCCCCCATCCAAATGCTGAAGGGAAGGAAGTCGACCGAAGCTTATCGCCTGAACCTATTACACCTTGCGAGGCGGAAATGGTAAAGTGCACAAATCCTCCTATTTTGACTACACGAAATCATATTAAAACAAATGTCTCCTTGCATGATATTCAATCAGTTTCTGTTATACATCCTGTTAAACATTCTGTGGAAGGGATACCTCCAGCGCCTGCCCCTGTTATAGAACCTCTCTATGCGGATAAGGGATCTTTCAATCTAAAATGTGATAAAAACTGGCCTCCTCTCACCCCTCCGTCACAATGTGGTCCTTGTCCCTATAACCTCAGATCTATGGGATCAAAGACTGAGCAGTTTGGGGCTCTTGGTGGCCTTGGTCAGACTGGTTTGATCAAGGGCAAGCGGGGCAGAAAATCAGACATTTCAAAAGCTAAGTTAAAAGCTAAAATCGATGTGGCGGATGGGAAGCAATCCTCAATACCCGGGGTACTTAGAGCAGTGCAGACCCCTGAACATGTTATAAAATGATCTTTTCTTCTTGGAATTGCAGGGGCTTAGCCAGCAAGCCCAAGAAACTGGCTTTAAGGGAATGGCTTCAAACCTCAAAAACAGACATCCTTTTCCTTCAAGAAACCTTGGGGAAAGGACAAGCGGTGGAAATGGTGCTGAAAACTTTGATGCCAGGATGGTCCTTCTCTGCTATTGATTCCTCAGGCCATTCGGGGGGCCTAGCCATAGGCTATAGAGAAGGAAAAATAAAATGTTTAAACATGTGGGGATTGAAGAATGTTATGGGAATGGAAGTAGTCTGCCCAGATTTTCCTACATCTTTTCAGGTAGTAAATATTTATGGCCCATGTCAAGGGAGGGAACATTTCTGGACAGACTTGATGTCAAAATCTTTGATGAACAAGCCCTTGATGGTTGTGGGTGGGGACCTTAATTTTTCTTTGGGCAGAGCAGAGGCATGGGGTCCCTCAGCTAGGGAGGATCCCATGACGGACTTTTTCTTCCAAGCCCTTTCAGATAATAAACTCATTGATCCAAACCCGATTAATTTAAAGCCTACTTGGAGAAATAGACGAGCCGGGGAGGACAGGATTGCAAAAAGGCTAGATCGGTTTCTGCTTTCTGAAGGCTTTATTTCAAGAGTGCCTCTTTTTAGGCAATGGACTGAAGAGATCGGGAATTCTGATCATTTCCCGATTTTTTTGGATCTTTCTTTCCCCCCCCCAAAGCCTCCTGCACCTTATAAATTTAATTCCTCATGGCTGCAAGAAACTTCTTACAACAATCTCTTTAAATCCACATGGATCCATCCTAACAGAATTACAAATGACTGTAAGAGTTTCTTATTTATGGAAAATCTGAAGAGATTAAAGAAAGCAACCATCTCTTGGGCAAAAGAAAGACAAAAACAGCAAAACGAAGATCTGTTAAAAATCAGGGAGGAATTGAAGTCATTGGAAAGCATTGATGTCGATGGATACTCCACGCAGGACTCTAAGGACCGAATCCTATCTCTGGAAAAAGCCCAAAATCAGATCCTTCTAGCAAAGGAAGAGGAATGGAGACTGAAGAGCAGAGCAATATGGCTAAAATCAGGAGATGAAAATACAAGTTTTTTCCATAACTATGCAAAAGGGAGGAAATCTGCTAACACAATTTGGAGCCTTAAAGATGAGGAAGGTAGGGTGGTAAAAACCTTCTCAGAACTTTCGGGCTTGGGTCAGAGGCACTTCCAAAGAACCTTTTCTGATTCAGGAGAGGCCACAATAGCTGAGGTTATGAGGACAGCTCATTGTTTTCCTAGTTTCTTGGAGGAGGATGAAGCAGCTGAGCTCTCAAGCCCTGTCACCAAGGAGGAGGTTGAGGCGGCAATGAAAAGCATGGGTAAGGACAAAAGCCCTGGTCCGGATGGTTGGACTATTGAACTGTTCCTTCATTTTTTTGATCAGATAGGGTCTGATATCACTGATGTAGTGGAGGAATCAAGGTTGAAAGGGGAAATATACAAACCCTTTAATTCAACCTTCATCGCTCTGATTCCTAAAAAAGACGAGCCGGAGACCTTTGAAGACTTTAGACCCATATCTCTTTGTAACTGCATTTACAAAATCATCGCCAAAGTGATAGCAACAAGACTTGTTCCAATTCTGTCCAGAAATATCTCAATGGAACAATTTGGCTTCTTGGACGGCAGACAAATACATGAGGCGATTGGTGTCGCCCAAGAGGTTCTTCATAGCATCAAACAAAAGAAGAAGAAAGGAGTAGTCCTTAAAATAGACCTTTCAAAGGCATATGATCGTATCAATTGGCTATATATCAGATTGCTGCTCACTCATTTGGGCTTTGACTACTCTTTCACCAGCTGGATTATGGGATGCATTACCAATGTGAGTTTTGCTGTGCTGATCAACGGAGCGGCATCCCCTTTTTTTAAAAGCCAAAGGGGCCTCAGACAAGGGTGCCCCTTATCCCCGCTCCTCTTCCTGATTGTGGCAGAAGGTCTTAGTAGACTGATCCATAAAGCCAGAAGGTCAAACAAGATAAAAGGTATTGAGGTGGCCCTAAACCTCTATATCTCCCACCTGCTCTTTGTTGATGATATTCTGATTTTTTCTAATGGATCTTATGACGAACTCAAGGAATATAAAAATATTATTGATCTATTTATGAAAGCTACAGGAATGCAGATAAACTATGGAAAATCACAAGTGTGTGTTGCAGGATTTAATAGGAGAGAATGCAATACAATGTCCGATCTTTTCCCTTTCCATTTACAGCCCTTGGCCTCTCCTTTTAAATACCTGGGCTTCTGGTTAAAACCGGATGCTTACAGAATCGAGGACTGGAATTGGCTCATATCAAAGATTGAAGCAAGAATATCCCATTGGAGCTTTAGATGGCTTTCGAGAGCAGGAAGAATGACACTTCTAAAATCTGTCTTATTGGCCATTCCTGTTTATTGGGCTGCTCTAACTTGGATCCCAAAGGGCATATTGGAGAAGATTAGAAGGCTCTGTAGCAGATTTTTATGGGCAGGCTCAAATGAAAAATCTGTTCTCCCTTGGGTGGCCTGGGACAAGATTGCCAGACCAAAGGAGTGGGGCGGATGGGGTATCAAGAGACTACCAGAATTTAGCCTTTCATTGGCAGCAAAATCTGGTTGGAGACTTATCACAATGGAAAACCTTTGGACCCGGGTGATCAAAAGAAAATATATTGATCCAACCCCCCTGGAAGAATGGATCAGAAGTCAGGAGAAGAAGACGAAACAGTCCTCAGTAATATGGAAGGCAACAATTGAAGCTTTCTCAGTGATAGAACAGGGCTTGGCGTGGAAAGTGGGCAATGGAAATAATGTAAAAATTGGTAGGGATCCTTGGGTTGGCTGTAACGAATCATTTGCCCTCTCCCCTGGCCTCTTGAGACATTTGGGAAGTAGAGGTATTTTCACTCTAAATCAAGTGGAGAAAGTGGGTCAGTCAAACATATGGGGACAGGCATGGAAAAGTGCCGAAGATCTTGGATTAAATATTAGATGGCATCCTGAATGGTCCTCGTATGTTGAAGAACTTCATCGGTCCCATGTTAGAATAATTAATGAACATGACAAGCTGATGTGGGCTCATGGAAAAACAGGAAATTATCTTCCAAAAGAGGGTTACTCTTTCCTGATGGAGAAGAAAGGATGGTCTGCTGCGGAGTGGTGGTCGAAAAATTTATGGAAACTAAAATGTCCTTTGAAATCCAGGATCTTTCTATGGTGTATGCTGAAGAGAAAAATCCCAACATGGGACACTCTCCAGTCCAGATTCTTCATAGGGCCGGGGAGATGTCCTCTCTGCAAGGCGAATGAGGAAACTATTAACCATCTTTTCACAACCTGTGCTGTTTCCTTAAAAATTTGGGGAGAGATAACAGATCTGTTAAAAATAAAATACCACTGGGGACACGCTCCATTAGAAGAAGCGTGGAGAAATTGGTGGAACAACCACCCCGATGGTAACCTTAGAAACCTCCCCCCAATTTTTTTCTGGGGTGTATGGCTAGCAAGGAATAAGAGCATATTTCAAGACCAGGCCATAACTACTACAATAACTGCATCAACCTGTGTGGCCATATACACTTCTATCCCTCCTCCTGAACCAAAAAGTGCACAAATACGAAACAGTCCTCCAGCGATAAAGGAAGGTTCTCCTTGGGCTTTCTTCGACGGTGCTTCCCAAGAAAACAGGGCAGGGGCTGGAATATGTATTCATTTGAACCACGATCAGTCTTTTAAAGCTTCAGTGGGTCTGGGACAAGGATCCAATAATTATGCAGAAATGTCTGCACTTCGCCTCCTCATGTGCTGGGCATTAAAAAAGAATATTTTGTCCATTCAAATCTTTGGTGACTCCATGAACGCTGTCAAATGGGTTAATGGCAATTCCATGTGTCAAAACCAGATACTGAAGACTATCCTAGATGATATAGTTTCTCTAAAATCTCATTTTAACAACTGTTCTATTTGTCATATCTACAGAGAACACAATGCATCAGCAGACCAGCTTTCAAAAAATGGCCTTCAGCAAGCGACGGGGAGTTGGTTTATAGAAGAAACAAGTCAGGGGCAGGTTACCACATCTCAGATGCCTCCTTTTGCTCCGCCTCTTTGATGGTTTTTTCCCAAATCATCTCACAGCTGAAACTTGGTTATGCTCTACGGTCATCTTCTTTCCAGGGTGTCGTTTTCAGGAGGGCAGCGTTCATTATATCAAACACACAATATGCTGAAACAGAGTTTTTCCATGCATCCTGTACAATCAAAAATGCAGCAACAGTTTCTTTTTGATCTTTTACACTCATAAAATGCTAAAACAGGTTTACTTTTTGATCCTGTACATGCTGATACAGTACTTTTGTGACTGTCTATATGTTCAGTGAAGGAGGCAACATACAGGTGGGCAGCTTATGTCAAACTCACAATATGCGGAAACAGAGTTTTTTCATGCATCCTGTACAATCATAAAATGATGCAACAGTTTTCTTTTTGATCCTGTACTCTCATAAATTGCTGAAACAGGTTTACTATTTGATCCTGTTCATGCTGATACAGTTAATTTGTGACTGTTTAGATGTTCAGTGATGGAGGCCACATAGTCATGAAGAAGTTTTCTGTATGGCTTCAGAGAATCAGAACTTTTAAATTCGCTTACCAGCGACAGTATGCAGATTCCTCTGTTTTTGTTTTTCACTCTCGGTTTGTAAGCTGGAGGTTGACTACGGGTCCCTCTTTTTCTCTGCTATTCCGATATATGTAACTTTTTATACCATTAATAAAAAGTTTCGATTATTTTCTCCGGAAAAAACTTCATGTTCTTCCTTGAGTTGCTACTTTAGCACATGCAACTCCTTCTTTGTTCCATTCTATGTCTTCGCACGATCTTCATGTCACGCCATCACCTCATAGAATGAGTCTCCAAAGTTGCTTTCATCATCATTATTTCTGCTTGATCTTGCAACTTTGTCTTGCCTCTATGTTGTCAACAACCTTCCTCTTGCATTCGCTGCATTTGCTGCATTTGTTGCATTCATTGTGTTCATTGCATTTGGTATGCTGCCTTTAGCTGTTGTTCATGATGTTGCTCATTGTGATATCTTGATGTTCTTGTCTACAAACAACTTGATGTATTCATGAGTAGGCAATCTCATAGAAATTTGATCGACTGCATCTCCAGGTGTGCTTTGAACGGTTTCTTCGACTCTGCCCTCTTGGAAATTATTGTACCTGCACTGCTGAGAGGTAAATGAACACCTACAATACCTGGAGACATGGCAACACTCATGGCAAGAAATATGTCAGTCGAAAACCAAAATGAACTTGAGAACTGACTTGCAACATACATGTGTGGCAGATCATGAAGGTTACGAAATTTTGGATGGGAGGTTGGGAGACTGACTACCAAGACTATGCAAGGCACAGTCTGGGCTACTGGGAGACTGAATGACTACTGGAACTATGTAATTCACAGTCCATTCTGGCTTCTGACTGCTAGAATTATGCAATGCACAATCTCAACTGGCAATGGTTGCAGGCTTAATGACTGGATTGCACAATTTTATGGGCCAACAGTCACTGTCCTTCAGAAATGCAAAAAACAATCCCGTAGGACAGTCACTGAGTAGAAATGTGCATTTCCTAAGAGGAAGACAGAGCCTTCCCTCTCAGGATTGCACAATGTTGTCTTGGTGAGGCTCTTAGTGAGGCAGAGTCCGAGCCAAGGCTACCCAGGCTCGCCAATAGGCAATTGAAAGTGAATGTGAGTGTGAATGCATTGTAATATTGAGTGTAATCATAAGTGAATGATCATGCATGCAAATGGCAAATGATAGATTCAGAAAACGGAACAACATGCATGTGGGTGAGGCGAGTCACCGAATCAGCGACCGTTCATGAAAAATAGTTTCATGCATGCAACAACAGTGAGATATCAATGAAAATTGAAACAATGCTAGGAAAATATAGTATACATGTGAACGACAGCAAGTGTTCAAAGAAATCGAGCAAACAGTACTCACACAAGATAAAACACAAAAAGCGACAGAAATGCAACAAAAGGCATGGAAAGTGGGCTTACCCCAAAACAGTTGAGCTGAGTGTGCCGACAACTCCTAGATGTGATGTGGGATGTTAGAGTTACAAGGTTGATGTGAGGAATGAGCTCTCCAGCATCCAGTTGATGAGTTTTGAAAACATCAAGGCTGTGACATGCATGCCACAAATCTAGGGAAAGCGACACTTGGTGGGTGGTTACTGAAATGATCCTTGCATGTAACCTCCAACTGCTAAACATAGATCCCTGAAACAAGGGATGCCTTTGCATGCTACCTTGGGAGAAGCAACCCATGTATGCAAGTCAGTTTTGATTGGTCCTAGAGGGAACCGGTCAACCCAGCTACACATGCGAGAGACTACTCGCCTACTCGAAGAAAATTCACATTTCTAGCTAGGAGATGGGCTCGCTGCCCATGCGATTTGCACATTTTTTGGGTAGAGTAGCTGACTGTTGCCAAAATTTGCACAAATTCTGGGCTACGCGGCCATGCTAGGAAAAATTGCCCAATTCCTGCTAGGAGTGTTGATTGGCAGAATTACGCAATCTTGGATCCCAACAGGTTGCCAGACAAGATTATGCAATTTCTAGAGGGAAGCTTGATTGCCCTCCAGAAATGCACAATTTTCTTGGGGAATATTCTCAGCCTACAGCTGGACTAAGTCCGGGTGAACAACCTATGAGGGGAATGGATCAAGCTGTGATCGACAGACTGCATTTGTGCAAGCAAAGCACTGAAGCTTGTGAACTTGACGAGGCAAGGCAAGTTTCTATGAAAAGTTGGAAGGGAGACTCCAAGACGAAGCTAAGGAAAAATTTTGGAGGGTGGTTAGAGACACTACAAAACATATATAGTCTCTAACTAAGAAAAACCCTAGCCACCTAGTTATACTCCATTCATGAAGCCAACTTACATTTATTGATTTTACACTTTGCTACATCATAAACATTATTTAATAAACATGTTACAAACATGTTAAGTAATAACCTATTCTCCTAAATAGGGGAGTTAAGGTGGGACCCTAACAAGTCCTCCCCTTTACAAAGCAGTGTTGTCCTCAAGGTTGGAGATGACAAATTTGGTGGAAAATATATATTCTTTCCCATGTAGCATCTAGGGGATTTTTATCCTTCCATTGGATTAAAACTTCCTAGATAGTGTGGTGGAAAAGTGTATGCACAAGTTTGACCAAAACAACCTCACGCTACAACCAAATGAAACTGTCCCATCTAGTTCAAGAAGGTTGGTTTAAACTATGCAATTGGACTGACATGTATGAAAGACTAGGTGAAGCTTAGAATGACTAGGTGACTCCAATTTGTAATCCATTGGGCCTATAAATTTGAGTATAGTATATGGTTTATAAAGTTTATGTGCTAACTTCTAGTGGATCTCTATTTATATAGCTAGAGACACAAGAACACCTAATCCCCTCCTTCAAAGTGGCATTCAGAGCAATGTTTATCAACTTATTGGTTCATGTTCTAATCCAAAACCAAATTATCCTTGAGGATATGACAAACACCAACATGGGTCATTAGGGTTTTATCCATGTCCCAACCTTAGAGAGGCATGGTAAGTATGAGATCATCAAAAACCATTGTTGTCCATAGATCGCCACATAGTGGATCACTTGAGTAGCAACACATTATGTTTATTATACCACCATTTAGTCAGGGGTAACTATTAGACTCATTGGGTTGGTCATTCCAACACAAAACAATGTAAGTAATCTTTTAAAAACTTCTTAATTGTTGTTACCTAGACATGTGTTTTGAGTGATACGTTATGTTGAGATTAATTAGGTAGATTGAAGATGAAATAACTCTTATCATTAATTATTAGTGAAGGTGGTGTCATGATCAATCATAATTGATTTAAGGATGCCATGGAGTTTAAAATATTGTCCATTAATACCAGTGCTAATTTGGAGTCCCTAAATGGAATTTTTAAGGCACAAAAGTAAACATATTTAAGAAGTTAATACAAAATTACCACAATCATTGATTTCTTCCTTGATTCAAATAACCCCTAAAATCTATAGAAATCTCAATACACTTGGTGGCTAGAATGTGTAAAGTTTTTTATTATTCTACCATCTTGTGCCATAAGCAATTATGAAATTTAGCCATATAGTTGTTAGGGACGTCCATCTTCATGCCTTCCCAAAAGAATGAACACTTAATCTAGGCATATGTTTTCTGAAACCTATAATTATGTATTATGGTAGATGTGTGTAATTCAAATAACACTTGATTTTAGTGTTGAATCATAAAACAAAAAAAATATATGCTTTCTATAGAAGAACTCATCATTTTACCAAGTGTATCCCAAATGTGCAAGTGGTTCGCCTTGTAACTAGTGGATCACATGCACAATCTTGGAATTTGTTGATCATTCTCCATGTACTACTTGAAGTTACCAATTTGGCACTTGGAAAGTTAATGCAAAAATGTAACCTTCCTCTTCATACTTCCTGTAGAGAGGATCAACCACCCAATTTTCCTTTTCCTTCTTGTAAATAAGATCATACTCATAACCTAACATTTTAGTGAGCCACTTTCGCTACTCTAGGGAGGAAAACCTTTGTTTCAATAAATATTTCAAGCTACGACGTTGCATTTTTAATTTATAAATGATGCCACATATCAATTGCATGAAAAATATCCAACAGTTCCTTTCTTATGTGGATTTTCTCAGTTTCTATCACGTAATTTCTTACTAGTGAAGGATAACAAGTGTCCCTCTTGCATTAACATTACCTAATTCCTTTTTTGGATGCATTACATTCCAACGAAAAATTCTTATTCAAGTTAAGCACAACTAATATTATGGTATTACATATCATTTTTTAGAACCTAAAAATCATGTTGAACCTTCTCATTCCATTAGAAGGCATTATTTTTTAGCAAGGTTGTGACAGGAGTTGCAACTTTACAATACTCCTACACAAAATCTTGGTGGCCATATGTAAGGCAAAGATATTCACATAAAATTTTGACGGTCCTAGGCTGAGGCCAACCCTTCATTGCCTCAATTTTATTAGGATCAATACATAGATACTTCTCAACCACCATGTGTCCTAAAAATTCCACTTCTAAGACACTAAAATCACATTTAGAATGTTTGAGGAATAAATGGTGATGATAGAGGAATTGTAAGACTTGACCCACATGTGCCACTCAAGTTTTATTGTAGACTAAGATGTCATCAAAGAAGAATAGGAATAAATGACATAAAAGGGATCAAAATATTTTTCTCATGAGGCTTTGAAAGTGGCAGTCACATTTTAGAGACCAAAAGACATCACTACAATTGATAATGACCTTCATGAGTGAAAAATCAGTGTTTGGAATACCTACTTGTTAATGATAATTTGGTGATAACTATAGTGGAATCAAGTTTGGTGAAGAATTGAGTACCATGTAACTCATTTAAGAAATCATCAATGACTAGAATGGTAAATTATCATTGATGGTCAAATTGTTAATAACTCAAAAGTCGACACACATGAACCAAGTGCCTTATTTTTCAAGAACTGTAATGTTTGGGGAGGAATAAGGGTTGGTACTAGCATGAAGGACACCAACCGCCAAAAACTCTTAGAGTATGTTTCTAATTTCAATCTTTTGGGAATAATGTGGTGATCATGATCATAATATCCCACTATGATGGAAATATGAGCACAAATTAGGTGGTGTATACTTAAAAGTATTGGGATATTATGATCAGGGTCACCACGTAAAGTTGGGAAGCCTCGAGGAAGTTTCAAATACTTGTTGATGTTTATCTGAAACTAATTGTGAGTTCAAATGAATTGGTTAAGAAGTAGCCTCAAAATCTTGAATAACATGGAATTGTGGAAAAATGCAAGAATGACCCTTTTTGGAGAGATTTTCCATGTGGTAGGTGTTGAGTATTTCTAAAGAGCTTGTTTTGATACCTTTGAGAGTGTATGAATGACCATCCTTTTGGAAAATCATATATAATTCTATGAAATCATGGTGATGGGGCCTAATGTTCTCAATAATTTAGCACTCAAAAATATTTCATATTTCAGGTTTCTGCGATCTTCATACTTGTGTAAATCATCTTCTAGATTCATATCGCATTAGGTTTGTTGTTATGATCAATGTTTTGAACCATCAATGGTGGTTCATCATTGGGATGAGAAAGATTTATGGAAGACTGGTCTATTATTTAGATCAATAAATAGATGTTTGAGATGCACAACTGACATATTTGGTTAGTTTTAATTAAAAGGATTATAAAACATCAATTTCACTATCATGTGCTTCATTTATTGTTACATCAAGAGGTGCATTCTACAACCCAAAATGAGGGAAACATGTAATTCCCACAATGCTTAACCTAAAATTGACACATATTTGTTTTAGAATAAAAATAAAATATTCACTAAAAAAACAATGTCAACGATAATCAACAATAAAAATAAATATACTAGTTTTAATTTAAAGGAATATAAAAAACTTATAATTTCACTCTCATTGTGTGCTTCAATCATTGTTGATATTACAACTCAATATGAAGGAGATGTATAATTTTTTTCATGCTTAAGATAGAGTAGGCATGTAGTATTTAATAATAATAATAATAATAATAACAACAAAAATATTTCACTCTCCACCTTTAATAAAATATCTTGATGCCCACATTAAGTAGCATAATTTTTTATCAACTTTATACAAAAATATAAATTAATTGAAAGCGAAAAAAATCTTATATTTTCACTTCCCAAAATATAAGGAAAATGTATAATTCTTTTGGTTTTTAAAAATATTTCAATGTAAGTCTTAAATAAAATATCTGAATATTCATGTCAACTAATATATTTTGATATCAACAATATGTGAAATTTATTCAATTCTTAATATGAAGTTGATATGTGACATTTTAAAATATTAATATAATAATAAAAATCAATATGGACCATATGAATATTGTAATGTGCATGGATAAGTCAAATATTTCAATATTATATAGAGAGAAAGACTTCCCAATAAGAAAGAGATGTGCATTTAAAAATATATTAATAACAAAAAAACAATTTAATGTCAACAATATGGATTGTAAATCAAATATTTCAACACCAACAATATATATGTTATGCAAATAAATTGAAAATGAAAGAGATGTGCAATTCCTTTCATGTTCCACATAGAGTTGATACATGGGCCCATGTGGTTACACATAAGCATAAAGAAAAAATATAAATCCATCTTATTATTTGATCCATCAAGAGGGATAAAATCACTTGAGGTGCAAACCTTTCTCAATTTTTGCACTCTAAAAGAGGTTTGCACCTCAAGATATTTGATCCTTCTCGACACTTGATAAATTTAGAGTTAAGATGAATTTATGTTTGTTGTATGTATTAACCCTAATTATATAATTGATCAATTTTCCTAAAAATTCACCACAATGGATTACACCATGAAAAAATACTAGAAACATAATAATTCGTGCAATAAAATGGCCAATGCTTAAATAAATCATACAATTTCAACCCAGAAAATTGGCAAGAAAATATTGCAAACTCTAACTAATTTTATTTATTTAATACTCACAATAGATAACATTAATAAGTTGCAAAAAAATGAGAATGGAATTAACTAGAAATCCTTGGCTCCTCCAATGATGTGCTATGACAGAGGATGACCTCCTCCTTTCTTGTGATGAACACTAATAAAGAATATGAAGTGGTTCTTCCTCTTAACTAGCTAGGGTAGAATCTTTCACCACTGAAACTAATCGCCAACTAAAGCGTGTCTCTCAATATCAAAACCAAGAAATACAATGAGGGGTTTTCCCTACCACCTTAAGCTACAAAAACTCTTGAGACAATTAGCAAAATATCAAATATCCAATCATACCCCAAATAACTCTCATTCTCCTTTTTATAAATTTTCTTCTCCCATTACCATAATCAAAACACTGAGTAACCAAAATACCCTAAGTCACTTTTTGATACTAAAATAACTTAATTTAAATAAAAAACACATTATAATTTTTTTTAATTTAATTACTCATTATTAAATAATTATTAAATTAATTGACTTCTTCCTTAAGATATTACAATATACTACTCCATACAATATTAGGAATATGATGTATGTTATAACTCCATACCACTCTACAAATTTGTTGTATGATTGATTTTTGATGTAGGTTATAGCTTCATACCACTATGCAAATTTGTTGTATCACTTTTCTATGGATAGTTGTTATGGCTTCTATTCAATTAGTTGTTTATCATGAAATATAAAATTAGAATTAGAATTAATCTTAATCTATCATTAATACATTAAATACACTTTATTAAATTCAATAATTAAATATAATACTTAACCTTTTCATTTCATATAAACAAAAAAACAAATTGATATATGATATACTTGTGAAAAAAGAATCAATTACATAAATCATTTGCTCATGTGTCATAATCATTAAAAGATGTAATAATGATACTTGAAACTTTGCTCACATGGGCATTTGGTTAATTGGCAATCAGATACAGTCAGCTGACATGACGTGTATGTGGACCCACTCCATGATGGATAGTCGTTCGTTACCAACTCCATGATGTGGACGAAGATTGAGGGACTTCAATTTATCGTGCGTGTCATAATCAATAAAAGATGTAACATTTAATACTTGGTCACATGGGGCCTCCAATACGGTTAGCTTACGTGTATGTGGACCCACTTCATGATGGATAATCATCGGTTACACCCATTCAACGTGGCAATTGCCGACACTGATGGAGTGAAACTTACGCAGCCCAATCTTCCACGCGTCTAAATTATTATAATAGAGGACAAAGTTCGTACCATTAAATCATTTCTAATGACTTGTAAAGCAAAAAGATGTATGGAGTCTCCCAAGGTCTTTGATTTTTACATGTAAATAATTTCTAGCTTCGTAAATTATAAACTTAGTTTATTCATGTATGAGGAGAGTTTGAGTGGGTTTATTTTTTTTTTTAAGTTTATATTTTTAAATATAAAAAGAGTTAGAGTAGGTTTATTTCTATATAAAAATCAAATTGCTATATTTTTTTTTATAAATAAGGAGTTTTATATATTATTTTCCTGTTTGATTTAGTCGTGACTTTAAAATTAGATAATTATTATTATTATATTATTAGTCAACATTTTTCCCAATCAATCATTAACTAGGTGGCATGTCTCTTATCCTATAAATAAAGATGTCTTATATATGATTATTATTATAATATTGATACTCAACATGCTTCACAATCAATCATTAACCAAGAAGATGAATATTATTCTTTTTTTATTTTTCTTTTAAGTGATTGTGATTTGGATTAAAGGAAGGGTTGGCTTTATCCATAATAAATATATATATATATTTTTTCTTTTAACTGATTGTGATTTGGACTAAAGGAAGGGTTGGCTTTATTCCATAATGTGATTTTAAATTTTCAAAAGGTTTGTATTTTCGAGATCAACTCCTCATTCAAAAAGATGGCGAAGTTTGTGTTTGAGTTTAAAACTATTTATAAACTTGGTGAAATGATTATAAAGAAAATAATAAACATAATACATGTGAATTCTCTAAATAAAATTAGCTAAATTTTATGAAGAAAAAACCTTTTAATTTGAAAGAGGGTTGAGGGAAAACTTTTCTATTAATCTTTTTTACCAAAAGAGTAACCTTTGGATTCCTTTCCACCTGTCATTATCTTTTATTGATGTTGCTTTAGGTTTAAATGTATGATCCATTGTTTTCCATCCCTTGGTGACCATTGGTTGAGGTTCTTTGGCCACTTCCAAAATGTTTAATGTGCATTATAACCCTTCATTATATTCTTAATAGTTGTTTCTATTTTTTTCTATTATGTTACTACAAAAATATTTATCAAGGTATCCTCCCTTCCTATGGAGTTACTTCCTTTCCCAAGGCACTATTATGGAGTCGGTGGGGGCGCTCCATTTTCAAGATTTTGGCTCAAAAGATCAATGTCCTTTTTAGAAGGGATATCCAAATGTAAAAGTGATTCAAAGTGAAAGTTGAGGGTGGGATTGGGCTTAGGTTTGAAATGATTATGTTCTAAAAGAAGCATTTTCTTAAGGATTAGATTCATAAACTAATTCTAGTCCCTCAATTATTAAGCACTCTACAAATCTACCTACTATGTCCACGAGGCTTAGAATTTCAAATAAACTTTCATAAAGTATATTAGATCTTTACCATTAGATCTAAAAATTTGATCACGCATAATTCGTGAAGGGTAGTGTACATCAAATAAAAAAACACAACCACACATAAGATGTGCATGAATGGACAAGAAATACATCATATAATAAAATTCCCTTAAGGGCATACTTTACAAGGATTTGTGTATGGAAAGAAGAAAAACTTGAAACCAAAATATGATTTCTCCCTTCACATTAGGACAAATCCATTGGTATTTATGCTATCCATCTTCATAATGAAAGAAAACTAATATTATGGTTTGTTTCACATTAGGAAAAAATCCATTGGTATTTATGCTCTCCCTCTCCATAATAAGTCTAGAAAACTAATATTATGGCTCCTTTCACATTAGGAAAAATTCCATTGGTATTTATGCTCTCCATCTCCATAATAAGTCAAGAAACTACAAGATGGTTTTTCCATGTCTCTAAAGGAAAATAAAGGAAAACACGGTACTTAAGTAAAATTACCAATCAACAATGAAAATGGGCATATCATCATAAAAATATAAGAAATATTATCCACCAAGATCAAACCAGATTGAAATGATGAAAATACATAGTGCAATTTTAAATGGAAAAACCTACTTAATGAAGAAGCCACATAGGAAATACAAAACTTTCTCAACATATACATATGCTTACTCTTTGAGGACAAAAGTTTTAAGAGGGGAGGGTAAGGTCATGTCCCTTGGCACAACATACAATAAGTAAAACACATAATATAATCTTCCTGCTAGGTATTATAGGTCCACAGGGTTTAGTTAGGCCATATAAGTTATGCGTTGATCATGTTGTTAGATATCCATAATACTAATTTATTATATCTTGGTGTGTTTACCATGCTCTGTAGGGCTAGTACCTACTTCCATTACAAATAAATGACTTCTATCTCTTTGTGAGGCATAATTGAACAAATAAGTTTTGTTACATTAATGAGTTTAATTTTTAAAGTGTCATATACTAACCTTTTTTGGGTAGCAAGGTTCCCTTATTAACCTTTCTATGGCTATAGGTGTGCAATCCATCACTTGAAAAACAAGGATAAGCTACAATGCAGCTAGTCCTACCATCATTTAAAAATATATGATAATTAATCAATAAAATATCATAAAGAGAGAATGAATTAGTATTCCCATGCTACTACAAAATTTTAAACCATTTAAGTGGTATAAGATAATAATGGCCTTTTGGTTCGTTTCAAATAGAATATCATTGTTAATTACATATACCAGAGGCAAGGTGATTCTTTGAGCAAAAAATACAAACAATTCAAATAGAACGTTCTTGTTAGTTACCATCCTTGTGTTTTGCTTCAAATAGAACATTATTGTTAATTATGGATAATGGAGGGAAGGATATTCTAACTATAATGAAAATGCAAACTCAAAGAATTGTGTAGTCCATTATCCTCGTGTCTTTTTTTTTTTAGAGATTGTGAAATTGTTGAAAATGCAACAAGAAAATCCTGATTTAATTTTGTCCTTGAATTAAATTAGGAATAAAATTGTAATTCCACATCACAAGATAACTTGTACGAGTTAATTAAGTTAAATTGACTTAGTTGGCTCAATTAATTCAAGTCAACGGTTTAACTTGAGTCATTTATAGGAGCCTTCATTGAGTTTATTTTGAGTTGTAATTAATTAATTCAGTTTAACCGTGTTAAAGTAAGTTAAAATATTTCCAACAGATGGAGGAACTAGTAGGAGGTAAAACAGTGGGGTTTTGCTTCATGTGATCAACTAGTTAACTGATGATTCACTCATAAATAACTCATGCATGTCAGATCTTAGAGTTACCCAGTTGAGATTGGAGTTCAGAGATAGTGTACTATCAGTTGTATAATCATCTGAATTGTACAGGTGGTGCATGTAGTCAGAGGAAGGACTCTGAGGATTGCGCGATTCATATTGAGGAATTTCCCTAATCAATAGGGGGCTAATTCCCAAGGAAATAGCACAAGGAAATAGGGACTTGGGCAAGCCAAAATTTGGTTAAGTATTAGCCTAGGCTTGTTTAGGAAGTTGTTAGACATATAGAGATAGTGCATAAGTTGCTCGGGCTTGAGAAAAGAATTGTAATCTTCTCACATTTTCTGATTAATGAAATATATAGATAGCAAGGGCTTTTAGCTATGGTTTTCCCCAGGAAATCATTA
The DNA here is from genome assembly GCA_031772625.1 of Pinus tabuliformis. Classification (NCBI taxonomy): domain Eukaryota; kingdom Viridiplantae; phylum Streptophyta; class Pinopsida; order Pinales; family Pinaceae; genus Pinus; species Pinus tabuliformis. The sequence continues at coordinate 2,069,733,253 of CM062817.1, read as the reverse complement.
TGTAATGTGTTGATTGAATTCTTTCTCTTGTATGCTTCATGATTTCACGACCGTTTAATTGTTTTCGCTGATGAGTAAAGTAGATTCAAGTCTATTATTTTATTAAAGTACAATTAGAAGTTTGAATCTATAAGGAATTTCTACATGGTATCAGAGCATAAATCACTCTATAAGAGGAGAATACGAGTTTGTATTTTGTAGGTGAAATCGAATTTGTAGTACCATTCTTCAGAGCCAGCAAGATGTCGTTCTATGGATTGAGACTCGAATTTCCCTTGAGGGTAGTTCAAACTATATTTCTTGGAAGGAGAGTATGGAGGCAGTGTTGGAAGGCAATGGGCTGAAGGAATTCATAGAAAAACATATTCCTAAGCCTCCAGTAACGGATTCTCAAGATGTGGTTGAGAAGAAATTTGTTGCGAAGGCGAGAAGGATCATACTAGAAGGAGTTTGAGATCATATTGTTACGAACCTCCACGGGAAGGAGACTCCATATGAAATGTGAAAGGCCTTGACAGACCTATTCCATAATAGCAGTGATCACAAGAAGCTGGCAATGAAGGACAAGCTTAGGAAAATCAATATGGAGAAGGGCGACACAATACCAAAGTACTTGGCCAAGTTCACCCAATGTCGAGATGAGCTTGGAAGTGTTGGTGTTACATTTGTTGAAGATGATCTAGTCATCCTAGCACTTCTAGGCCTTCCCAAGAGCTAGCACAACTACCAGGCTTCGGTAAATGGGAGGCAGAAGCTACCTGAGTGGGAGCGTTTATGGTCCAACTTGGTGAAAGAAGAGATTCGACGAAATACCAAAGGTGGATCCTCATCTAAGAATGATGATGAGGATAATTGTGCCTTGGATGGAAAGAAAAATAAAGGGAAAGGGAAGTCATCCCATTCCAAATTAGATTATAGTCAAGAAGGAAAGAATAAGGACTTGTCGAAGATTAAATGTTTTCACTGTCACGAGTTGGGGTATTATGCCACAAAGTGTCCACATAAGAAGGTCGGCAAGAATCCCTTAGGAGGATAGGAAGGTGAAGCTCTTGCTTCACAATTCGAGTTGGATTTCACCCTCATTGCTTGCATGGTGACATTAGTGATGGGTAATGTGTGGCATCTGGATAGTGGAGCCTCATTCCATATGACCAAGAACAAATAATTCTTCAATGAATTGGAGGAGAAGGACCTCCAAATGCACATCGAAATGGGAGATGATGGAAGGTATAGAGTGACCAACAATGATAGTGTTACTTTTCAGAGGGAGTTTGGTTATCCTCTCACATTAAAAGATGTCATGTATGTTTTGGGTCTGAAGAAGAATTTAGTTCTTGTTGATATGTTGGAGGATCATGTCTACGATGTGATATTTAGCAAAGAAAATTATTTCCTTCGTCACATAGCCTCAGGACAAGTGAAGCATATTGGGGTTCAGGTGAATAACCTCTACAAATTGGATGTAGAAGCTTGTGCATCCTTGAACACAAAGGCAGAGAAAGTTCCAGAGTCGAGACATCAGTGAATTGTGGCATAAAATATTTGGTCACTTGCACCACGGAGCTTTGAAGATCATGCAACATATTTCTACAAGACTTGCCAAGGGTGCACTAGAGCAGAGAGATATATGCAAAGGGTACACATTGGGGAAGTATACTAAATCCACCTTTCATGATAAGGATATTTGAGCGCAAGAGATCCTTGAAAGATTTCACGCAAATGTGTGTGGACCGTTCCCGACAGCCTCCACGGCAAAGCACATGTATTATGTAATATTTGTAGATGATTTCTAATGTAAGTGCTATATATTATTCATGCAAAAGAAAGATCAGTAGTTCTCTAAATTTTTTGAATTTAAAGCACTTGTTGAGAAAGACAATGGTAGGAAAGTGAACACTCTCAAGAGCGATAATGACAACGAATATGTGTCGAATGAATTCAAAAACTTATATGCATCAAAATTCATTCGACGAGAGTTAATAGAAACCCACAACACATAACGGAATGGGGTTGTTGAAAGAAAGAAAAAAGTATTGTGGGAGCTGCACGGGCAATGTTACATGATCAGGTCCTACCGTTTCACTTGTGGGTTGAAGCATGCAACACAAATGTATATGTGCAGAATGGGAGTCCTCATTGGATTTTTGGGATGATTACACTAAAAGAATATTTTTCAGGTAAGAAACTAGATGTGACACACTTCAAGATCTTTGGTTCATCAGTTTACTATCATGTTACCAAGGATGCAAGGAAAAAGCTAGAGCCAACAACTGAGTTGGGCATATTTGTGGGCTACACTGATACACCTCACAACTATCGTGTGTACCTTCCATCTCACAGGATTTCAATGGTTTGTAGAGATGTGAATTTCGATGAAGAGAATTCCATGAGATGTTCCCTTGAAAGGGAGCTTTAGTTGCATGTAGATGAGGAGCGTTTAGCTCTAAAGGAAGAACCTCAGGATGATGTGGAGCAACCACATGCCGAGGAGAAGAGAGTGGAAGCACCCACTCATGCAGAGACTTCTAAATATGGAAGGAATCACACTAGAGAGGTTGACAGATTGATGCATGATGCTAGAGAGAATGTGGGAGAACCCACATCATAGTGCAAGTAGAAGACATCACCATATCGGTACACTGACTACATCGCTCTAATGAGCGAGAGTGTAGAGATTTAGCCATCCTCATTTGAGGAATCAGTGCAAAAATCAGTATGGGTTGATGCCATGGTGGAGGATTATGACTCCATTATCATAAATAGTGTTTGGAAAGTGGTCTCAAGACCATCAGACAAGTCAATGGTGAGTTCAAGGTGGCTTTACAAGGTAAAGCAAGAAGCAAATGGGAGTGTGGAGAAACATAAGGCCATATTTGTGGCCAAAGGGTTCTCTCAGGTGGAGGGAATTTATTATGAGGAGAACTTTTCTCAAGTAGCAAGGTACTCTTCAATAAGATCTATTATAATGCTTTCAGCATAGAAGGGATGGAAGATACATCAGATGGATGTGAAGACAACATTCCTCAATGGAGTGATTGAGGAAGAGGTATACGTTGAGAAGCCGGAAGGATGTGAGACCTACAACAAGAGTCACATGTGTGCAGAATCAAGCCACCATTATATGGATTGAAACAACACCCCGTGTTTGGGACACCCGGATTGACAGTTATTTCACTAGGTTGGGCGTCACCAAAAGTGAAGTAGATGCAAACCTTTGCCATATAATGGTTGAAGGTAAATTATTGACTATAGTATTATATGTCAATGATTTAATTCTAAGAGGTGATGAGAAGCTAGTAAAATATTGCAAAGAGAATCTTGCAAGAGAATTTGAGATGAAGGACTCAAAGCTCATGCATTATTTCTGTGGTATGGAAGTATGGCAAGGAGATGATGGACTGTTTGTCTCTCAGGGAAAGTATGCCAACAAGATACTAAAGAAGTTCTGAATGGAGAGTAGCAAACCCATGGAGACTCCTCTAGCAGGAAATTGGAGGAAGGAGATGCTACTTCAGGTGAAGTAGTGGAGGCTACTATTTACAGGCAGCTTGTGGGTTCACTTATGTATTTGGTGAACACACGACCGAACATATGTTTTATAGTTAACCATCTTGGTCAAGTAATGGTTAAGACAACCAAACTCTATTGGAAGGCAGCTAAACATGTGTTGAGATACCTCAAAGGCACCATTCAATTTGGTATTTGGTACAGATGGACGGAGGGAGTGAAGCTGGAAGGATTCACATATGTAGATTGGGCAAGGAGTCCATAGTCAAGAAGAGCACATCAGGGGGAATTTGCAGTATTGGGTCAGGAACAGTTTCTTGGCATAACAGGAAGCAGGGATCAGTTGCACTCAGTTCAGCAGAAGTAGAGTACATGGCTTCCAATTAAGAAGCTTGTGAGGCTATCTGGATGAGGAAGATCCTTGTTGGGTTATTTGGTCAGCACATGGATCCTACAATGATCTACTGTGACAATCTAAGTTGTATCAAACTCTATGAGAATCCAATTTTTCATGACTGGTCCAAGCATATCGACATCCGGTATCACCATCTACGAGATTGTGTGCAGAGGAGAATCATGTTGTTGGAATACATTCCTGCAGAGGAGCAGGATATAGACATCTTGACTAAGGCACTTTCAAGAGGAAAATTCGATTTCCATAGAGGAAAGTTTGGGGTATATGATAATACTTTTCTTGTTGAGAGGGAGTGATGAAAATATAAGAAGAAAATCCTAATTTAATTTTGTCCTTGAATTAAATTAGGAATAAAATTGGATTTCCACATCACAAGACAACTTGTATGAGTTAACTAAGTTAAATTGACTTAGTTGGCTCAGTTAATTCGAGTTTAAGGTCTAACTTAAGTCATGTGGAGTGACTCCAACATTATAAGATCCCTGGTTGAGTTTATTTTGAGTTGTAATTAATTAATTCAGTTTAACTGATTTAAAGTCAGTAAAACTAGTTCAAACTGATGGAGGAACTGGTAGGAGGTTAGATAGTGGGGTGCTGCTTCATGTGTTCAACCAACTAACTGATGATTCACTCATAAATAACTCATGTCTAATAGATCCGAGAGTTACCCAATTGACATTGGAGTTCAAGGACAATGCACTATCATTTGTATAATCATCTGAATTGTAAAAGTGTTGCATGCAGTGAGAGGAACGCCTATGAGGATTGCGCAATTCATATTGAGGAATTTCAACAATTAATAGGGGGCTAATTCCCAAGGAAACAACACAAAGAAATAAGTACTTGGGAAAGAAAAAATTTGATTAAGTATTGGCTTGGGCTTGTCTAGGAAGCTATGAGATAGATAGAGATCATGCAAAGGTTGCTCGAGCTTGAGTAAAACATTGTAATCTTCTCATATTTTCCGACTAATGCAATATACAGATAGAAAACGTTTTTAGTTGTGGCTTTCCCTAGGAAATAATTTTGTTATGTGTTTATTGAATTCTTTCTCTTATATGCTTCGTGATTTCACGATCATTTAATTGTTTCCACTGATGAGTAGAGTATATTCAAGTCTATAGTTTTAGAAAATTACAATTAGCAGTTTGAATCTACAAGGAATTTCTACAAAAAATTAACACTAGTCCAACCACTTAACTAGGTGTTAAGTGGTTTATAAACATAAAGAGGCCATGATGGTAAAATATTGGAGGGTAATCCAAGGATACAATGTTTAAAGCCACACATCCCCTCCCATGCAAGAAGCTACTTTGTTGGTTGGTCTCCTTCTTCATGATGTTTCCGATTTTCACAATTCATTGGGAAAGAGGTAATTGTATGTCTCCTCTCATGTGCGATCCAAATGAGCCAGTTCAACAATGCAACCCTTTCCCCAAATATGTTGCATGTAACCATTAATGGAGAGTAAGCATGTATCCAAACTCGTATCTGACTGTGTTGTGTAATATAATCTATGACTTAATAATTTGTAGCTTAAGCAACTGTAACATTCTCTAATAGGAGATGGAAACACATTTCGTGAATGAAGAATGAAGGTAGTTCCTAAATGAATTTTTTAAAAGGATGTGGTAGACTATATTTTCACCTTTTTGGTGACTTGGTGCTCTTTTTCATTCTAGTTGTGTTGCATTGATTTTCTATCTACTTGCTAAACCTAACCCACAAGTGCTTTGGAATGGTTATGTAAAGGCAGGAAAGAGACACGGAAGCTCTTTATGACTGGTTTCTTAACCCATTTCCATGGATATGGATTTATAAGCCACAAACAATGGAAAAAAAAACAAAGCCCAAGCCGGTCAAGTAGAACCTACATTAGGGCGATGATACGTAGTTTAGGAAACATTTTCAAGAAAAGATCCATGAATAAAAGGAAAGGCCTCAAATGGTAGATTTATCTAGAAAAATTCATAACATAGGTAGTTTGAAGAGGAATTTTACAAAAATAAACAAAATAATTACTAAACATTGCAGAGGAATGCTTAAAGAGTCACTTGGTCAATGTTGTTTATATGAAATTTCTTCATCTAGGCCTGACCCATAGGTCTTTGGCTAGAATTTTTTAAATGTATAACTTGTTCCAAGGCTTGAGAAAAGAAAAATTTATTGACATCAAATGAAATTGCATAATTGGACCTCTTTGCAAATGATCAAAGAAACATGTAATTTTCAAACTAGTTTTGACCATATTACTATGTAGAATAATTAGTGCGATCATAAAGTTTTTGATTTTGCATCTACTTACACCACATACAATATTAGCCACACATTTGTTGCCACTCCCCTTCCATCTCCTTAAGGGTTCTTAGGCTACAAGAGGTGTTACCTATTAGTTATAACCTGGTCTCCAATATCTGTTATGAAGATGAGGTTACCAAAAATCTCACTTTTCAAAGTTTGTGGAAATTAATTTTGATGTTATGATTGTGTTCACCTCATCAAGAGTTTTCTAGTAACATAAAATTTACATCGATCTGAGCCCCAAATCAAAAGTTACACTCATTTGAATTTTAACATGTTAAAACAGGACACGTCCTCATGCTCCACATGTTCCTAACAAGTCAGCATAGTGTTATAGAAATTTTTAGGCACTGCAACCCCAATCAAATATGTCCATAAACCAAGGGCTCCTAAGTCCCTAAAAGTGTTGTTCCAACCCCTAAAAGAACAAGGTCAACTGATTACATCATCTCCCGGAAGTTCTCCATAAAAAACTACTCAGAACTGGTCAAAACTGGACCATCTCACCTACTCCATGGTCAAAGTGTGACGCATCCCACCTAATGCACACGGGAGGTGCGATGCATACTGAAAATCCCTTCTATACGGTGCGATGGAGGAGAATAGACAAGTGGCGGAGACAATTTGCGAGGTGGATGATCATGGAATCTTCCAGAAACTTCTCCTGTGACACTTGCCTCTCAGAATCGCCCAAGGATGAGTAAGAGATCAATGAGATCTCCAAGTGGAATCAAGAACTATCAGAGAGAAGACACTAATCAAAAACCCAGAGCTGACTCACACCTCTGCAAATATCTATATATAGATCTCTCATCCCAGAGATCTAGAGGTAAGAGGCTGGATTTTTGTATCTTGTAAGGAAGTGCTACTGGTTTCTTGGTGTAACATAATAGTGTTGGGTGATCTAAGCTTTTCATGAGGTGAAGAAGGGCTTTCTTGCTGAGAGGATGATGCTGGGTCAGAACAATTGGTTGTAATCCTCTTTGCTATTCTTGATTATTAATAAAGCTATTCAAGTTTTCCTCCACATTCTTGTATGATTGATGATATATGCATTTGTGTGGTAAATATATATCTGGTCCTATATTGTTTATGATAGTACGTCTATGTTCTTGGATAGTGTTATGCTGCTTTGATTCTACATGTGCTCTTTGAAGCTAGGTAGACGAGGAAGCGAGTGGCAAAGATCTATCAGAAGGGAGAGGAATCAAGTAAGGAACCAAGCGCAAGACAGAGGTTGGTCTCCTTCTTTCCCCTCTTATCTACTTCTCATAAAGGAAAATGAAAGTGGCTTTAGTTTGTTTGTTTCTAAGGTAGCTACCAGCCTTAGTGGGACTAGCAACTCTGCATAGACACTAGATTTCCCGATAACAAAATTGCTGACTCCGCTGGGGAGCGAATAGATTGTGTGTTTGTCTATATTTGTTTACTTTATAAACTTACAAACAGAGCCTGAAGTCAAGCCAACTAGCCTTCAAACTACATTTTCTATGCAAGTGCAAAGTAGATCAATGCTGCTTTATTCTATCTTCGGGTTTTGTTTATAAACTGAACATTCGATTTATAAGCTCTCTAATTGCCCTTGTGGTGGCTCTAGTAACCTCCTTAGATCTACCCCTGTGATTTATTTACTGATTACCACTTGCTCGGCCTAAATCCATGAACTGAGCTGCAAACTGTGACCCAGAACCCAGTTGAAGTCTCGTCCCTGTACCATCGCACTTCCTGAGTGTATTAGGTGCACTGCATCTCACTTTCCCAGTGTTACAGGTGCGCTGATCAGACTAGACCTCTTCTACTCCTAGATTTTGGTTTCTGTGTTCACTCTTTTTAGCTCTATTCAGGCGTTTTGTTGTCTGTAGTCAATATACCTTTGTTGAAACCCCCTTCCTTTCCATTATTCCACCTCCATTATGCAAAGAACTGTAAATGTTTTTATGTATTTTGAGCCATTTTCAGTTCTCTTTTACAAAGAAGTAGCGTAATTGAATTGTCGTTTCTTGATTTGAAAGTGTTGCAAGTGTCGTTTTCAGTCATATAAGAGAATCCGATTGTTCTTGATAGTCGATTACACTGTTACTCTTGTATTTGATTTGAATTAGTAGTTTTTCAAGTGTCGAAAGCAAGTTTTCAATTCCAAATCGCAAAGTGTCGCCATTGCCTTCATTTTGTCTTGAAAAGAAACTTGTTAGTAATGTCGCTTTGAAAAATAATTCAGATTTGCGCTTAGCTTTCTTTTTATCATTCACACATTAAGAAGGCTGAAAACAAATACATGCAGGTGCATTTGCATTTAGACTGTTTGTTGGTTTGATTTAGGACAGTGCATATAGTGTGTGATCTCTGCTCTATGTTGAAAGAATTTCGCCTCTCTTTCCTTAGTAGCTATGATTTTCATTGCAAAAAGAAGATTAAACGATTGTTTATCATCTTAGATTGCATTTTAGGAATTGTACATCTACATCACGCGGTGAATCTGAAAGGCAAATTTCTTAAGCAAGATCAACTGTAAAATAAATTTGATGAATCTACAAACGCTTTGGAACCTAACGCACAACATTTAGAAGTCTAGGCTAGAGATGTATTCCGACGTCGTAAAGCCTGGTAACTGTTGTTTTCATTGCTGGTTGGGTGATTCCTCCACTTTGAGACGATAAGTGCCAGTACGGACTTGTGCTCCCACGTACCGTCGAGTATATATTGGGAGAACACAATAGGCTTTATCCTTTATCCATAGGAAGCCATGTCTGCCGCCCTATCGATCGTAATGCATTGAACACAACATTCGGAAAGATTGACTGCCGTACTGTAAAAAGTATTCTGCAGTTTTGCGATTGGTTTGGTAATCCCTCTGTCTAGATTTCTAGAGTAGTCTCTTTCATTCCTTTTCAGAATCCTTAAAGGAAAAGGTCCATCTGAGCACTTGTCACTTCAATGTCATTAAAAATCGAAGGCGACTAGAGTCATCTTTTGCTTTTTCTCGACTCTTAAAAATTGAAAAAACAAGTTGTGTCAAAGCGTCTAAAATTCATTTAATTCGGAAACATACTTCCCCTTTATTTTTAGTTGATCAAGTAATCTGCAATTGTGGTGTTAGCGCTCAAATTTTCCTCAGGCTGAGGAAGGCGAAACTCAAGGCAACATCAAACCAAGCTCAGCCTCGTAGCTAGCCCTACGAGGACAGGAGAGGGCTCTCTCCAGGTCTATCTCGGTAAAAGGTCTTCAAAGGGGCTGAGATGACCGATATGAATACTGATTTTAGGCTAGTAAATTGATAAGATAGTTTGATTTAAGATTTTTAGGGTTTTGTTGGAAAATAGGGAAAGGCAATTTTGGGTGCGGGGATGTGACACAGTTTTTGCAGAGGTTGTTTTGGGGCAAGGTAGGAAATCGTCCTGATGTCTTTAAAGGAATTGAATGGATAGAAATGACTGGTGAGGAGCTAAGGAGAGCGAGAAACTTTCAGGATTTCTCCTTAAACAGATGAAAACATAGATATTAAACAAACTTAAAGGCAGAGCATACAAGATTATGAATTCTACCTTAACACTTCATTTGTTTAATTTGCAGAAGAGAATAGTTGGAAAATGATACACATAACAAACTTACAAGTACATGAGAGAAACACACCATCAACAAAAATAACCACAGGAATCCCAAAAAGTGCTGCAAAACCCTGGTCTTTCCTTTGCCAAAATTGCAGAGATACATTGTGTAATACAGTCTAAGCTTATCCCCCAAGAGTCCAACCTATGTTACTGAATGAAAATTTACATATATAGACCAAGCTAACCTCATTCCCTAACCTCTAGGGGTCGAGCTCCTCCTTCTAGGAGCTGTTTCAACCAATTCTAAACAAGGAACTGAAAACTAGGTAGTCAAACAACCTACCCCTATATGCTACGAAACTGATTCATTCATTAAATTTTTGCTATTTTGTGAATGAATCATCTAGAATAGGTAATATAGTGCCAAAACTACATCATATACATCAAATTACATCAAGGAAAAACAAAAATTACATCAAGAGGTGAAACTGGTCAAAACTGGTCGAATTCCTGAGCTGGAAGGTGAAAAATTGGCCAAAATCCTCAACGCGCAGTGCCCTGATCTCTACGCGCAGCACACTTTTCAGACTGATTTTTAGGCCCTTCCTGGCATCCAAATTGAGCTCAGGTTGGCTTGTTGGAAATCCCTGGATGTCTGCTTTCCAACCCAAGTGGAATTTTCCCATTTCGAGCTCATTTCCCCCCTCAAAACTGCATTCTCCCAGAGGTACTTCCTGCTGTGGCAAAAGGTGGCAGCAAGGTGGTTTTCATGGTGTTTTTGAGCCTTTTGACCATCCATATCTCGATGAAATGCTTCGGAAATAGCTGAGAAGGTAAATTTCATTATGAAAAATCCAAAAATACAAACCATTTGTGATTTTGACCTCCCAATCTTAGGGGTAGCGCGCTGTGCGTTGAGCCAAAAAACCTGTTTTTAGAGCCAAAAAATTCAAAATTGACAAAATTTTCTCCAAATTCCTTGAAATTTGGGCTGGGGGTCCCTAATCAAGTATCATGCTCAGCCAAAGAGGCTTCGGCCAAAATCCGAAGACGATCAAGCTCTTTTTATCTTTTTTTGCTTTTTGACCGCTTTCTTCAATTTTGCCTTTAGATTCCTAATTCGCGCCTTGCAAACTAGGTTCCGAGCCTTGTAATGCATAGCCATGTGTTTCAATAATGCATTGTCTCTATTGGCATTTTTCAGTCATTCCTCCAAGTAGATGTTGACCCTCTCGAGAGTAGCCTCTCGATCCTTATTTACCTGTTCAATGGGTGTCATCTCACGTATATGTCTTCGGGCAGCCTGCCGGTCTTCACGGATGTGTCACAGCTCCATAAGTGTGTGTTGATATAGGTGTGTTGAAGTCCAAACTTCAATGCATACTCAAAACCCAAATATGTTTACCAAAGCATCATACAAACCATACCATAATAATAATGCTCTATTTTCAATGATTTGACACAAAACAGTCACCTTTTGACGAATGAGCAAAATATAATGTGTGCTCTTTGGAATGTTTGACTAGGGTGCACAAATGAGTAAGGAGCTGGTGTTTTCATCAATTGAGGATGAGGGACATCTTACTAAACCACCCACATATTTTTAAAACAACTCAAGGGATGCCTTTGTTATGAACCTAGGGTTTCATTTTCCCAAAACCCAATACATTAAATCTCATTTTTGAAACATATATCCGACACCCTAACATTACTAGGCAGCAATAACATACCTATTTGCAAGCTAGGAGTAAGTTTGGTTGAGTTCTGGACGCATAGACAAATGTTTCCTGTGGCTGTGTTTCAACGTGAAGCGCGCCACCCCAACGCGCAGCGCACGCTCCAACGCACAGTGCCTGTGTAATTTTGCACTGGCTCAAATCATCCAACGCACATCGCACTGCCCAACGCGCAACGCACACTTTCTATGCGCAGCGCGCACCTGTAAGACTATCCATGGGTATATAAACTTGGTCTTTCACCTTCCAATGCTTGAACATTCTCTTGCCTTGATTGTTGGTGAACAAATAGACTTGATTCGCCCTTTTACAAGCTAACGAAATATCTCATTTGAATTAAATTGAACCAAAAACCCACTTTGTAAGGTTTGGCACTTTTCACTTTTGGTCCTTTAATACAACACTGCTTTTTTATTTTTCTTGCTTTTCTAAGGTTTGGACTGATCATTTTGGCTGATTTTTGCAGGGATTTGGCGTTTTGACTTTGGAGAAGATCAGAGACTTGCTTTGAAATCCTTTGGGATAAAACAAATATAAATATTTACATTAACAATTTTTAGGTCCAAAACAGAGTTTTGGACTAAAAATGTTTTAAAATGCTTTATGAAAAAATTATTTTGAACACAACCTCATGGCCTGCAGGGTTGTTTTATGTATATGCAAAGGACTAACAACTCTAGACTCTATGACTAAAGACCCTAATCATGTATGATGATGAATGCAATGACCATGTACTTGTAACTTTTAGAGAAATTTTTGACTAACCCTGCAGGGACAAACATGATGGAACACAAGACAACCAGACCCCCTCGTCAGTAAAAGGAATGCCCCTAGCGGAATGCAACGGAGTGGAACAAGTGAGACACCTAAAAATGATATGCAAAAATGAAAAAAATCTCTGACGGAGGGCTGTAATAAGGACCGACTCTAACACGTGGAAGAAAGTCAATTGAAACCTCGTCGTTCATGGAGACTTACGAGTCAACCATCTTTGTCTCCAGAATCAAAACTATTACGGACAAAGCGAACTCGTTTAACCAGTTCCAAATCCCCTGGTAAAGTTAGAACGAGTGTTCCAACACCATCGGAGACTCCGGTTACTCCAAACATTTTTGGTATCCCTGCCTTTACAGAAGAAGTTCCGCAGCCACCAAGGGATAGTAGGGCTGATCCTAGTGTGAAGGTAAACACTTGTATTACTGAACCAACTCCATCTACAGCTAATTCAGAAGGTGTTATTCCCCAAACATCTATCGCTATAGATTCTATACCTTCTTCGGCACCAGAAATATTTTACAGACCTAACAGTCTACCTCTTCCACCTAGTCTGATTGCTATAGAAGAGATTGTGGAGGATCCTCCATCTAGTACTCCATCGCAATTTGGAGTTGGGATCACCCTATATCCTTCTTCATCAGAAATTAGTCTACCGTTATCGGAAGCTCCTGTAGAATCGCTAGGAAATCTTTTGGATAGACTAGAAATGTCTGAACAACCGTCGACATCTAGGACTGTGTCATCTGACACAACAATGGCAGAACTTCCTGCTGTCACTCCAACAATGTTCATCGGCATACCATCTGTCCCAACTAGCTCTCAATCGCTAGATGGGGCCCACTCAGGGGCTATTTTGACAGTATGGTCCGTTCCTGTTTGTTCATCCGGAATAATATCTGGGAACTCTTATGTTGAGTCTCAGCAAATTGATCCTTCACGGTGTCAATTTGGGCAGTGCGGTCCTCAAGGACAAACCATTCCTTTAAGTACCAGATTACAGTCATATGGGGGGCAATATACCCTTTCATTGTCTCCTCCGGGAGAACAACCATGCGAGAGTTCACAACAAAATTCAGGTTATGCTGGAATTACATCTAGCGTTTGGGTGCCAATACTGCCTCAACAACCAAGAGTTGTATATTCGATGCAACAATGTTTACCTATGTCATGTATACCAACTACACCAGCTATTGTGACGGTGTCACAAGTACAAGAATTGCATGTTGTATGCCAACCTCAGGTTTCTCAGGTTGTAATGCAACAACCTCTTGTCCCTGTGACTCAACCACAATCGCCAACTAGTGGAATGACACAGGCCCAAATGGGTACAATTACCCCTCATCTTGGTCAAACAGCCAGTATTGGACAATAGCACATGGCTTCACAACCATGGTTGGTGCAATATCAACAACCGCAATTCCAACAAGTATACCAAGGATCTAAGCAACAAATCTTTGCAAATAATGGGTAGCCATATATTCAAAACGGCCAAAATCAACCATTCTATAATGGTTATGCCCATCAACCTTACCAAAGTTACCAGCATCAAATGCATTATGCTGGTATGCAAAGACCAACTGCTCAGGCAATCCCATCTTATCCTGGGTATGCTTCGCCAAACCTAAATCAACAGTTACCCTTCATGGCAACTTTAGAGTTACTGGATCTAAATCGGCTAACGAACAATCCAATTGCTTACACCCCTTGGTGGCCAGCGATTCCACATAAACTTCCGTCAGATATTCCTAAATTTAATGGAAATCTAGGTGAAGACCCATCAAATCATGTGATGACCTTTCATCTGTGGTGTTCATCAAACACCCTAAACAATGATTCAATTAGGCTTCGCCTTTTTTAGAGAACGTTAATTGGTTCGGCAACAAAATCATATATCAAATTACCTAGAGCTTCGATTGACAACTTCAGTGCCCTAGCTACAACCTTTTCAACCCACTTTCAGTTACCCATAAGGTACGAAACGGGAACATAACTTCTTACCAATTTCAAGCAAACAACGACCACTCACATATACGATCATATTCATGAGTGGCGACGTCGTCGTAGAATGGTAAAAACGTATGTTCCTAATCAGCTTTTAGTTGACTGGTTTATTAAGTCATTATTACCTTCCATTATAGAAGATGTGGCAAAAGGAGGAGTTGTCATTGAAGAGCAAGTTATTGCTCGTGTGCAATATTTAGACTTGATTTATACTCAGTCTGGCATGCTCTACGATAAAATCCCTAACGCTCACAGACCGGAATTTTGCGTTCCTCCTCCTCCTAAATCAAACAATGACTCTCATGCCAACGATGGCATGATTGGTACGACAGACACGAAATCAACAAAGGCTACATCTAAAAATGCCCATAATATTTCTAGTCAAAATGCAAAAGAAGAACTTCTCGCGTCAGAAGTAAATGCTCTCTCAACTCATAAAGGCAAAGAAACCAAGCAACCAGGAGGCAAGAAGAAAAACAAAGGGAAGAAGAAGAAATAGGAGGAAGCATCACCTGAAAAATATTTTGCAAACCCTTCTGGAGATAAGAAACCAAATCGTTCATGTCTTATATGTGATGAGGATCATTGGACAAGAGATTGTCCATATAAAGCTGAGCTTAGAAAATTCTTCAAGAATTCAAAAACCTCGGCGGTATTGACTGATTCGTTTCCAAATCCAGGAACAAATCTGGTTGATTGTGACAATACTTCCCCATCCTAAGTGCTTATGTTGTCTATCTCAAAGCAGAAAAATGATGCTTTGACAAGGAATAAAGATTACGGGAATCCACAGCTGTCGAATAACAAGGCTAATGAACAACCTAGTAGTTCGACAACAACTTTGACCAAATTTGTGCCACCCATCATTCCTGAACCAATGATAAAGCTGCCAAAGGGAGTAGTACACAAATCGACATTTAATCCTCTTGCCAAAGTAGCACAGAATTATAATATAGTAGAGGACCTGGCCCAATCGCCATCCGCTATGTCGACACTTGAGGTACCTCAAAATTGCCTCTCCCAAAAGCAGGATCTATTATCAGTAATAGGTGGGATTGACCCAGCGGATTCCAATCTTGTATCCTTTAATCACAAAGGATATGACCCTTAGTTACCAGCTCAACTAGCTTTCCTTATTCAAGTGAAAGCCCTCAACAAAACTATTCATCGAACAATTATTGATGAGGGGGCATCTACATGTATTATGTCGATGAGTTGCTGGAAAACTTTAGGCTCACCAACCTTGTCACGATCGTCAACAATGTTAAAAGCATTTGATGGACGATCATACACTCCATACGGGATTTTAAGTAACTTGCAAGTTGAACTAGGGGGCAAAACAGTAGAAATGGATGTTGAATTAATCGACGGAAACCTTGATTACAACATCCTACTGGTAAGGCCCTGGATATATGCCATGGCCACAGTTGTGTCGACCTACTTCAGGAAGATTGCATTTCCCTTTCAAGGAGGAATTACAATCGTCGACCAACAAACATTTCTCCCCAACTGTTCGCAAGTTACGGGAAGCATTCCAATGATCCATGGAAGCAATCATTCGCTTCAAAATATCAGAGTAGGTCTCTTAAAAGACCCTACCTTAATGGGTACTTTTGCCCTACCGCCTCCGAGTAATCTGGCGGAAGTGGCCACAGTGGAAACCTGAAATATGAAATCTTCTTTATCTAATGGATTCGGAAGATTCCTAAACATTTTGTCAGCATGGATCATCGCCATTTTAGAAATATTGTAGCAATCAATTTTCTTGGCCTGGGGGGCAAACCCAAATCAATGCTCATCAAGACTTTGGATAGATAGGTCTAAGGAATATGGTACCTCTTCAGATCCTTGGTCGCATGTACATTCTACAGACAAAGGAATCATTCAGTCAATGATGTTAGGAGAGGCACCATGGGAATATTACCACCATCGTTCCCATCTCCCGGATTACAATGAAGATTATTCCAATGACCTTAATCATCCTTCAGTTTTTGATTTTATATAAAATACTGTAAATACGGTGGATTCCGAGGACGGTTCTTATCTCGTGTCTACCTCGTTAAAAAATGAAAGAATGAGTTTGAGGATAGTTCTTTTACTGTGTCAACCTCAGCAAAAAATGAAACAAATCCCTTTCCAAATCTCAAAGGTAAACCTTCATTCCAACCACTGAGATGAATGCAATGAAGCTTGGGGGGCATGCACCTCGATTTGCGTTATTATGCTTGGGGCATGCAAACTTATCATGAGCAGTGTTACCGTAGGGTTCAAGCTCATTAAAAAATAAACCTGCCACAAGCAGTGTTACTGCAGGGTTCAATCTCGTTAAAAAATAAACCCGCCTCGAGTAGTTTTAATGCGGAATTCAAGCTCGTTAAAAAATAAACATAAGCAATGAGCAAATGTTCCCCCAGAGTTTAAGCTCATTAAAAAATGAACCAATTTCTAGTAAATAACCATCGTGAATGTATTATCATCAGCCTTTGAAGCCTTGGTCGTGTTCTCATCATCACCTCAACTCTGTATTGGCCAATCATTCACCTCCATTTGATTGTTACCCTTTTTGAGGAACAGCTGCGAAGAGTGATCCTATTAGCCATCCTTGTGACACTGTCATGATTGGAAAATTCCAAACCTTACCTGGAATCAGCTGCTACCCGAATTTATCACTCGTTCCTCAAAAAATGAGTCTCCTTTAAGCTCTTTTCATCTAAATCGTAAAATATGAAAAGATTGCCGAGTAATTGGCCTCTCCAGCTCGTTAAAGTAACTGGAAGTGCTATCCCTCCTTTAGATTTTAATCTTTTTGGACCTGAGGGATTATTACACAAAAGGATCGAGCGCTTGTTTTGTTTGGCTCGTTAAAATTACCAAAATTCATCCCTTTTGTATTATTTTATACTTTTTCGAACTTAAGGGATTATATGACGAAAAAGGATTGTTGGAGTTTTCTTTACGTCCCTTTCAGACTCTCTAAAATTGAAAAGGACCGAGTTATCTTTGTTGTTAAACTCGTTAAAACCTAATAGCGACAAACTTGTCCATACAGACAAGAATGAGTTTCACTATCGCTAGGCGCGTTAAAACATAGCGATGGGTTTGCCCGAAGGGAAAATTATAGAACAAGCATATGTTATCCTCCTCAAGCTTGACAAAAATAAAGAGGTACTGGTCAAAAATGACTGGGGAAAAATTGGGAAGAAAACATGAAGAAACTTTATTGGTAGCAACTCGCTCTTGAACATGCCACTTTCACTCCGCATCCGAGTCAGGTTGGATTGTTCCATTTACTGGTCATATCACCATTGGTCCATCACACCATCCAAATTTTGGGTTAACGCTACCAATCCGTCATGTCAGTGTCGCCGATATGTTCAAGAGAAGTCGCTTAGAGAATTCACCTGTGTCTCATCCACTGCAATACATTTACGCTCCATTCTTTCATGACCGCCACCCTGAACCTTATATCATCAGATTGTTTTCACCTCCATTAAAATAATTTTCTCTGTTTCGTGTCGTAGACGTGGGATTCATTAATGCCCTCCTACGACAGATCTCTTCTTGTCGACATCAGCTCATTATCCAGGAAGTCGATCTAGTAACAGCCCTTTCAGTACTTTGAAGCTTGCATGCCTCAATGGAAAGTTTCTCACTTCCGGCGATAGGTTTACATCAATGGCCTTCGACTGAAAGATTTTGCGTGGTGTTCGACACCAAGTCCCTTTTTCACACCACGTGAATTGTACTATCGTACCTTGAGGGTCATCATCATTATCGGTGATTCCTCTCGCGCCTGTTAACAGCTTACATCACTGGCTGGTAATTAGGTGATGTCTTTCCATGTTCGACTCTAGAACATCTCTCACATGGATTGACTTGTACTTTGAGTGAACATTGAATGAGATTGAAGACCCTGGATCTAGTTTCATCCATCCAGGCTGCGATATATATTCAGGAAAATAAAGACATCAAATGTACATCACTGCTGCACAGATAATCATCCAATCTAAGGGATGATGGCTCTACCAGAATCATCAGTCTGCACTCAGACGATTTTCGGCAAAGGCGACACTTTTTGAAAATGAATTTATAAAGCTAAGCATGGGAATTCCCGCCTCAGCTAGGTCATGAAAATATTATGAAGATAATGCATTGTATTGTATCTTATTACAGGTTGCCTTCCAGCTCGAAAAAACTTTGGATCCTCATGATAAAGCATTTCACCCGACATCAAAAAATTAACGACCTCATGCTTTAGGGGGCAACTGTTATAGACATTTTTGGGCACTGCAACCCCAATCAAATATGTCCATAAACCAAGGGCTCCTAAGTCCCTAAAAGTGTTGTTCCAACCCCTAAAAGAACAAGGTCAACTGATTACACCATCTCCCAGAAGTTCTCCATAAAAAACTACTCAGAACTGGTCAAAACTAGACCATCTCACCTACTCCATGGTCAAAGTGCGATGCATCCCACCTAATGCACACGGGAGGTGTGATGCATACTGAAAAGACCTTCTATAGGGTGTGATGGACGAGAATAGACAAGTGGCGGAGACAATTTGCAAGGTGGATGATCATGGAATCACTTCTCCTGTGACACTTGCCTCTCAGAATCGCCCAAGGATGAGTAAGAGATCAATGAGATCTCCAAGTGGAATCAAGAAATATCAGAGAGAAGGCACTAATAAAAAACCCAGAGCTGACTCACACCTCTGCAAATATCTATATATAGATCTCTCATCCCAGAGATCCAGAGGTTGGAGGCTGGAATTTTGTATCTTGTAAGGAAGTGCTGCTGGTTTCTTGGTGTAACATCATAGTGTTGGGTGATCTAAACTTTTCATGAGGTGAAGAAGGGCTTTCTTGCTGAGAGGATGATGCTGGGTCAGAACAGTTGGTTGTAATCCTCTTTGCTATTCTTGATTATTAATAAAGCTATTCAAGTTTTCCTCCACATTCTTGTATGATTGATGATATATGCATTTGTGTGGTCAATATATATCTGGTCCTATATTGTTTATGATAGTATATCTATGTTCTTGGATAGTGTTATGCTGCTTTGATTCTACAGGTGCTCTTTGAAGCTGGGTAGACGAGGAAGTGAGTGGCAAAGATCTATCAGAAGGGAGAGGAATCAAGTAAGGAACCAAGCGCAAGATAGAGGTTGGTTTCCTTCTTTCCCCTCTTATCTACTTCTCATAAAGGAAAATGAAAGTGGTTTTAGTTTGTTTGTTTCTAAGGTAGCTACCAGCCTTAGTGGGACTAGCAGCTCTGCATAGACACTAGATTTCCCGATAACACATAGTTGGGCTTTCTAGGCTAGGTCCACATCACACTAGTCGGTTGCCTGTTTGTAATGTCATCTATGGCGTTTCAAATTTAAATAAAGGAGGAATGGCAGTGGGTAGTACTTGTTGGCTTGTTGGGTCCTGACCCAAGTTCGGAGTTAATTTAGCCAAACAAATCCTGGTACTACTAGCCCTTTCGGCAACAGTCCATGGAGCATGGACTGAGGTGGCTTCGCTCACTTTCCCCCACCTCGCAACTTGATATACTGCCTTCGTGTAGCCCTACCCGGGTGATCTGAATGGAAAATGGCATCAACCCATGGTATTCATCCACCCATGTTATTCATCCACCCATGGAATTTATCCATGGTATTGTAAGTGGCATCCACTCATGGTATTTATCAACCCATGGTATTGTAATTGACATCCACCCATGGTATTCATTCACCCATGGTATTTGCCCATGGTATTGTGACATCCACCCATGGTATTCATTCACCCATGGTATTGTGACATCCACCCATGGTATTGTGACATCCACCCATGGTATTCATTGACCCATGGAATTGACCCGTGGTATTGTAACTGGAAAATAATATAAGTAACAAGTCGCATTTTGTAAAAGGATAGTTTGTCCGCCACAATGTAGCTCTTACAATTATTCTCCATTTTAATAAAAAAAATCTTTGTGGTTTTGTTGATTAAAATGGAGAATAATTGTAAGAGCTACATTGTGGCGGACAAACTGCCCTTTTACAAAATGTGACTTGTTACTTATAGTATTTTTCAGTTACAATACCACAGGTCAATTCCATGGGTGAATGAATACCATGGGTGGATGTCACAATACCATGGGTCAATTCCATGGGTGAATGAATAACATGGGTGGATGTCACAATACCATGGGTTAATGCCATGGGTGAATGAATACCATGGGTGGATGTCACAATACCATGGGAAAATACCATGGGTGAATGAATACCATGGGTGGATAAATACCATAAGTGGATGCCACTTACAATACCATGGGTAAATTCCATGGGTGAATGAATAACATGGGTGGATGAATACCATGGGTTGATGCCATTTTCCATTCGGATCACCTGATTAAGACTACACGAAGGTAGTATATCAAGCTGTCAGGTGGCGGAAAGTGAGCGAAGCCACCTATGTGCAGGGTCAAACCACGGACCATGTGACCTCATCAGACATCTCCAGGGTGCAGAAACCTGGTTCTAGCACCCTCCCAAACACCCATCATGCATGAGGCAGAGTAGCTGCCTGATGACAAAATTGGTTATTGGGGCACGGTGGAAATGCGACACCCATAGAAAATTAAGTAGCCCAGCCTTCTCCACTCCATGCAACCACTTTCGTGGCTCTAGATCTGTAACTTCCGCTGCAATGTTCTGCTTGGGCTTCATAAGGTTCCTGGTCTCAAGGTGAGGGAACTTCTCATGGTTAGCGAGGTCTCAATCTTCAAATTTCAGGCTTGGCATGCATCCCAGGTGTGTGCCTTCAAACATAATATTGTCTAGGAGGAGCGGGGTCTGGAGCGAGCTCTTGGTCTCGTCTAGGTCCTTGAGCACTTTTTCCTACCCTTTTCACCGGGCGACGTAGGTGGGAAATTATGTCGCATGGTGCGTAGGTTGAGTGTCCTCATCCATGCCTTCATCCTCTTCCTCCATGATGATAATATCCTCCAGCTATTCTTCTTCTTCATCCATCTCTATGGTGATGGCTTCCCCTTCTCCTCCATTGACATTTTGGTGTGCAGCAGGTTCCATGGGGACAAACATATGGGGACCATTGCTTGTTTGTCCTTCTTGGGTCTTGGCATGCGCAGTGATTTCAGGATTTCTGCCACAATCCCAACGCCTTCTGGAACATCCTCCACAGTCAGGGCCTGCGTGGCCTCCTCGGCGATCATTTCTGTTATGTTCATAACATCCTGAGCAGTTGCCATTGTACTCGTCCGGAAATCTAGTACTTGCGGTCTCAGGGGCTCAATCAATGCTCAACTCACAACACTTAGGGCTCTGCTCAATCGTTCAATTTGCAAATGACCAAGTGTTGTTTTCTAGGCAGCCCTTTGTATTTTATAGCACTTTTTGAATTTGAATTCGACCGTTCCCCCCAATTCCTATTCATTAATGCTTTCTTGGCGGAAAATTTTCCCAAATCTTGCCCATAAATCACGTCTTAAATACCTGCCGCCCGCTCCATTTGGCCTCAAGTCGAGCATCCCATCATGAATAATGACTTCAACAGTCACTTTCTGAGCAACTCATGCAGCAGTGCAGTCCCCCGTGCGTAGTCGCGGACCTTGTGACTTTTTGTTTTTGCGCGCAGCTCCAACCTCACGCAGCTTCCGGGCAAAGTAGTTTATAGTCCCACGCTTCCTTTCAACTGCTTGGAGCACTAAGACTATATTTCCTTCGGCTAGTTAGGTGGCCGCACCACCCGTGTAAAGTTCCATCCTGTCCTCCATCATGGTTCCTGGAGAATCCCCACCTTTTATTATTATAGTTGGCATCGCACACTTCACCATTTGCAACGCGCTACCTTGGTCACTATGCTTAGCAATATGCAGTCCAAGCCAAGGCATCAGACTGATCAATTCATGGCGATAGTGCTCAAACTTGTCAACATGATCGTATGCACCCTGCCTTACCATCCTAGTTTTTTTGGCGAGAAAATCTTCCTTTATCTCGTCCTCTAGCTTCTTGACTTCCGCATTCACCAGAGCGCTTTTCTTCCTTAACCGTACCCTTTCTTCTTCAAGTTCTTGGAGTCTAAGGTTTCCTTGTTGGATTTTTGCTTTCAAGTTTTCGCAAATTTTCATCCCTACCAATGCTAGATTAGGCTTTTCAAGTACTAGAGGGCTTAATGTTTGTCTCATATTCCAACCTTGGTGGTGCCTGCGCATTTAGGTTCTTGCACGTGGTCCTATATGCCCATAGAACTGCTAGTACACACCGGTCCCACTCAGTTTTTTTCGCATTGTGGACCCTGTTCAGCACTTCACCCACTTTGTCAAAGGCTTCTGTGCAGATAACCTTCTACATGCTTGGTCTTACCATACCTCCTGGTCCCAAATGGAGGGGTTGTTTGTGCCATTGTCTTGCCCACTCCTGCTTAACGATCATGTTTCCTACCACGTGGACGGTGTGCCTTCGTGCAGGTTGTGCACCATATGCCTGTATCCATCTGGAAAGGTTGATGCGTGAGGCATTTTGTTTGGCATACTTGGCTTTGATCCGCAGCTGAGGCTTCCCAAATCATAAGTGCATCATTCTTTTGCATTCATGCTAGTCCTCAAAATTCTTCTGGTGTGTACCCCACCACCTTGCGGGCATAGCGTGTAGTACCCATTTCAGAGTGTCAAAACGTTGTTGTTGTTATGGAACTTCTTTTTCAAATTTGTTCAGGAACTCCTCCACCTCTATTAACCCATCATAGGTAGGCAAGTCTCTTGTCTCTGTTGCTACGCAACGCAGTGACCTTATCATCATGTTACAGTTGAGCATGGTTACCTCGTGTAACTAGTTTTTCCATCGTTCTTTCTCTTCGTTAGAATCTGATGTGCAGGAGCTTTCGTGCTCCCAAGAGATTCGTCCATCCACAGTGGGATTTACCCAATCTTGATCCCATGCGGTTATCTTGTAGATGCAGTCCAGATCATTGTCGCTTTCATTGTCACGCATTGGTTTTGTGTAGCGCGATCCTTCTACCAGGTCTAAAGGTACCACTATGCGTAGTGACCTTCTCTCAAAAATCATCTTGTGCTTCTTTAGATTCATCACTCCATTCATGTCAGTGGCCCAATCTATTCCTAGTAACACAGGATAGGGGTTGTTGTCATCAACAATCTCTATCACTTCGAAATCTGCTAGCGTGCTCGCTCCTTTGATATCTACTGTGATTCCCTGCAATCTCTCCATAGGTAGGATCTTTTGTTGATTTGTCATTCACAGTTGGATAGGAGACCATTGCAACCTAGACCTAACCATGCGCTCCCATGTATGCTTTGGTAGAACGTTCGCGTCCGATCCTAGATCCAGAATCACTTGATCCATCTCACATTCCCTGATCTACGCGGTCAATCTCATCTCCCTTCCTGTTCGCATCGTGTGCTTTCTGAGCTTCCAGACTATGTACGGTTCTCTTGGCACAGTCCCATCACATCTAGTTATGAGTTCTTGCAGCCCCTTCACAACCTTGTTGTCGCGCAGCAGCTTCATGCATGTCTCCAAGAATGTAGTGAGCATTTATGGGTCCATTTCCGGTTCCAGTCTATCTTTACTTCCTAAAGTGGAGGTATCTACGAAGCTCGTCTTAGCTTCCATGAATGTCTCTTTAGTGCACTCCAAATCAAATTTAGGTTCCTTTATCGGAGCCTTGCGAACCCATGTACTTTCTTCGGGCTACTTGCCCTTGTCATCTCTCGTCGTAATACTACTTCAGAGCACGATATTTACTTTATGTTCTTCCTTGCATGGCTCAGCCCTCATCATTTGCAGGTTCTAATTAGGGGAGGTTGGAGTGCTCCTTTATCGTGCAGCCTCGCTATCAGTGTTGGACAATCCTCTGTCTCATGATCGAACAATGTACAATACAATCACGATGGTCGTGTTGGATTCGTACGATCGCGGGCATAATTTCCTGGCACTTCGCAATTGTAACATATCGATTGGCTGCGACCTCTTCCTAGTCCCATTCCTCCTTAGCCTTGTCCGCGCCCCTGAAATCTGGTGCAAACCATTCCTGTGTTTTGATCATGGGTCAGTGTTTTGACCTAAACTCTGCAAGTAGGAGACTGATCCATCATCAGTTGATAACTTCTACAGGTGCGCTCATCATGGCCTACTGACCTGCAGAAATTACATAACAACTGTTGGGAATTATGCGTATACTTTTGTAATAGATGGCAGTTATCTGTAGCATGCTTCCCTCCTATCTAACAAATCATGCACCACAATGCAGGTGCCGCGCTTGGTCCTACTTGTGCCTCCGATCTCAATGGAATTGGTCCTCCTCCCGTAAGGGAATTCGCGAACACTGGGCAGTGGTCATTATCGTGCCCCTGGCCCTTGCATTTTACGCACCATACCTTGTCACGCACTTCTAGATGAGTTGTCTTGTCTTGTTTCAAACTTTGCATCTCAAGGCACAAGTTTTTCTTCTGCGCATGAATCTACTGAACTCCCAGGTTTGGATCTTGTACCATAGTCTCATGCAATCTCATCGCGACGTCCAAAGCTTCAGCTTGAGTTATTAGCCTTTGTTGCGACAACACGTTCTGTAAATGCGGTGTTAATGATGCTACAAACCATTCGCGATGTTGCCCATCTGTTAGTGTCATGTTTGCTTCATGAATTGTGCACTTCAATCTTTGATCCAGCTCCCATGGGGTTTCGCCTGGTAGCATTGTGATTTCCTTGAATACAATGATCGAATGTGCCTATGATTTTGGTCTGATAAATTCCTTGTTTAGCGCATCTTGGATATCCGCTATCCCTGCATTCGGATTGTCATTGGAATACTTAATGTACCAGGTCAGCGCACGATCCTGCAGAGTGCTGACCAACGTTGCCTTCTTTATATTGTCGTCTGTGACACCCTGTGCTTCCCATACTGCTTTTACCATGAACCAAAATTGGTCTAAATCTTCATTCCCTACTCCCTTGAACACTGGCTTTATCATGCTGGCCATACTGCTTCGCAGT
The DNA here is from genome assembly GCA_031772625.1 of Pinus tabuliformis. Classification (NCBI taxonomy): domain Eukaryota; kingdom Viridiplantae; phylum Streptophyta; class Pinopsida; order Pinales; family Pinaceae; genus Pinus; species Pinus tabuliformis. The sequence goes on along the minus strand of CM062817.1, from coordinate 2,069,707,949 downwards.
GGTGGCGGAGGTGGTATGGGCGAAGTCGGGGGTGAAGATGGTGAAACTGGTGGTGGTGTGGGTGGGGGTGGAATGCGTGGAATTCTCTGCTTTATCAGATCAATTGCACTTCTTTGTGAAACCTTCGTGAGTTCTTCTTCACTTCCGTGCAGAGGTGAAATCAAGGGGCTAGTTTCTAGTTCTGTGCTCCCTTCATTTCTATAGATCCTCCCACTCCACATAGCCCCAAACATCAATCTATTCACATAACATGCTTTTCACACAATATCATTTTAATCCACTTGTTGAAATATTTAACGTACTTACCTCATGGTCCCTTGAGGAAGTGTCGTTCTGCCTCCCTATAGCTGACTGAAGTATTTACCATAAATTCGGTGATGAATCCTCCAATGATTTGATCCGGCCATTGATCAACTGTTGGCATTATTATACAAGTGTTTTCCTTGATGGCAACTCACTCAGAGACAGGTACAAGTGATGGCAACTTGATCAGAGGACAGATCTCAATACAGCAGGACAAGAAAGAGATATACGCAGGTTCATTAAGGAAAACCAGCGTGTACACGCAGGTTGGCTTCAGGAAAAGCGCGTACATGTGAAAAGTACCTTTGGTATGTGGCGGTTAGTCCTTGGAAGTTGTGCCTATGGTTTTGGACCATGGTGTCTCGACGGGCATGTCGATCCCTAGTTTTGAAGTTGATGGTATTGTGTTACTATGGTTTTGGTCCGTGGTATTGTGAAGTGCCTAAGGCTATATAAGGAGAAGATCATTAGGCAAAGTGAAGTAAGTAATGTGTGTCTGATGAAGTGAGAAGATCTGGTATTGCTGGTTATCTGTTCGGGATGCTTGGCAAGGGTCGGATCTGACAGCGAAGGTATAAGTAATTATTTCTAGATCTGCACGCGGGTTGCCTTTGGAGAAAGTGCGTATACACGCGGTTTTGGTATATCGAAGTAGCGTATGCATAATAAGATTTGATATTTCAGGTTGTTGTTGATTCTGGTGGTTGTTGCAGAGTTATGGGCTCTGGTTTGTGTTCTGTGTTCTTGATGACAGGGTTTCAGTGATTCAGTATTGGGTGATCTAGAGAATTGTGATGCAAGTATAAGTTGATGATTGTAGTGCAGCAGTGTTTGTTTTATACTCATGGATCCAGTATGAAAATTGATGAAACGTGGTCCCTATAGGAAAAAAGGTTGTAGCCTTCTGTAGGGTCAGCACCTACGTACTAGTAAATGTTTCGGCTAGTACAAAAGCTGAGGGGGTTGTAGCTACCTTCCAAAAGTAGTTGGAAAACGAGAGAGGGTTGTAGCCCTCTGCAGGTTGTAGCCTGTGTACTGGTATAAGGTTGCACCAGTACAAAAGATTGTAAACTGAAGTTTCTTATTAAAGAAAGAAAGAGACGACTTGCAGCAGGTGGTTTTCACCCACATTGGGTTTCCACCTTATATCATGGTGTTCATGTGTGTGGCTTTTATGTGATGATCTGTTCTGTTATACTGCACCTGTTTACTATCAATGTGGTTAATAATGTTCTGATGCATTTACTGAAGATAATCTAACTGAATCATAAGATTTCTGGATATACGCTAGTTGCTTTAGACACAGTAGCGTGTACACGCTGGTTCGCTTAAGTAGCGTATATGTTTCTGAGCATGAAATTTGAAAAGTTTTATTTATCTGATAATGCTGATTCACCCCCCCCCCCCTCTCAGTATTATTTCCAACAATTCGTATCAGAGCCGGTCCTTCAGAGGAAGCTTGATCGCTTGAAGGAAAAGATCCATCAGAATGGCTAATCCAGAAAGAGAGGCACACATCAGGCCACCAGTCTTTGACGGGAACAATTTTACCCACTGGAAGATAAGAACCACTGCATATCTACAATCTCTTGGAGCAGAAGTTTGGGGAATTGTAGAAGGAGGATGCAAATTCCCATCAGCAACTCCTACAGATCCAGCAGAGAAAAAGAAATATGAGCTCAATGCCAAAGCTGTTACTGTCCTATTGAGTAGTTTTACACAATCAAAATTTATGAAGATCATGCATTTCAAATCAGCCAAGGAAATATGGGACGAAATCGTTACAAGCTATGAAGGAGATGATCAGGTAAAAAGAGCAAAGCTTCAAACTCTCAGAATCCGGTATGAAACTCTTAATATGCATAGTAATGAAAGCATAGCTAATTATTTCCTGCGTATGGATGAGATTGTAAATTTTATGAGGGATCTGGGTGAAGAATTTGAGGAAGTTGTCTTAGTTGAAAAGGTTTTGAGATCTCTGTCTGCTAAATTTGATTCTAAAGTATCTTCCATAGAAGAAAAGGAGAATGTGCAGAAAATCACCATGTCACAGCTTCACGGGATCTTAACTGCTTTTGAAATGCGACAAGAGGTACCATCAGAAGCCGCATTCGAAGCGTCAGAGGAAGAAGATGAGGTAAATTTTGTTAAGAATCTTGAACGGGGAACTGGACGGTTCAAAGGTAAGCTACCTTTCAAATGTTTTCTATGTGGTAGAGTTGGTCACTATGCTGCTAGATGCCCTCATAACAAAGGAAAGATATCTGAAGAAGATGGTTGAAGCTATTATACCCATATTAAAAGTTCATTCAATGATAGTGAAGATATTAGAAGTCTCATGGCACATGAAAAGAAGAATGCTTCATCCAATAATAGTGAAGATATTATAAGTCTCATGGCACATGAACAGAAGAATGTAGAAACTGAAGAAGTTACCAAATTAAACGAACAATTGGAGACAAAAACCAGGGTAAGGGAGCAATTGCAGGATATAGTAAAGGATCAGAGCATAACTATTCAGAGACTTGAATCAAAGATCCTCTCTCTAAAAGAAGATCTTAAAAAATCAAGAGAACAGAACAGAGAAGCTCTTGAAGATCAAGAACATGAAGTGATCAAACTAAAGCAACAAGTGGAAGAAGGAAGAAAAACTAAAGAAGACCTAAGGAATCAATATCTGAAAAAGGAAGAACAACATCAAGTTGAGGTAAATATCTTGAAAGGTAAATTAGAAGAAAAGGATAAGCTTTTATGATTTCAAGATAGTACTAAAGTCTTGGAGGATATTATTAATAGTCAAAGGTCTCCTACTATCAAAACTGGTCTTGGTTTTCATGAATATGTTGAAGGTGAATCTAGTTCACAAGGTGAGGCAAGAAAATCTAATGAGAAATCTGAAATGCTCAACAAGGAACAACCAAGGAAAGAAATTCCTCAAGGAAGATCCTTTACTCCTAACTATGGACGTGATAGACGATTATTTCCTCCACTGAATAATGTTGAATGTTATGTATGTCATAATCTTGGACATGTTGTAGCCAGATGTAGAAGTAGAATGGTTCAAGACCATTACAAAAGATCATCGCATCCCAGGTATTTCAGAGGATATTGCTTTGCCTGCAATGCATATGGACACAAAGCAATTGATTGCGATAGAAGGAACATGAAATATGTAAGATGTTATACATGCAACAACTATGGGCATAAAGCAAGGGAATGCAGGAGCAGATTTCAAAATTCAAAACAAGAGGACCATACATCATCACAGTTCCAGGAATTGAAGAAGACAGAGACAGAAAGGTGTGGCATAATTCAGACAGCTGACACAACAGACACAGGGGAATCTGAAAGTGATGAATTTCAGTATTCCATCTTGCATACGCTGATATAATGAAGACAAGTCGCGTATATACGCGAGTTACAGGCTGCAAAGTCGCGTATATGTAGAAAGGGCAGCAGAACAGACCCAGGAAAAGGTTCAGTCATGGTTGGCTCAGGCTCAGGGGGAGCATAAAGGGCAGCAGAACAGACTCAGGAAATGGTTCAGTCATGGTTGGCTCACGCTCAGGGGGAGCATACACTTCAAATTATTCATTGTTGGCATTATGGTTGGAAGTTGCTGATGAAACTAAATGATACATCTTGTTGTTTGATCAAAGGAATGGTATTGCAGGCTTATGCGTATGGTACAGATCATATATGATAAATGTTAGTTATTGCTGGTCTTAGAACCTGCATCTGCTCAGGGGGAGCATGGATAGATTGGTACACTTTGGCATACACAAAGGGGGAGCACATTTGGATATTTCAGCAGGTACTCAGGGGGAGTATGGACAGCAGAAGGTATAGCAAAGAAGAGAATATCTTGGTCCGCCCTTTGCCCTTGATGTCAAAGGGGGAGAGTGACTTGGTGTGGTGGTTGCCATCAAGTCCAAAGGGGGAGATTGTTGGCATTATGATACAAGTGTTGTCCTTGATGGCAACTCACTCAGAGACAGGTACAAGTGATGGCAACTTGATCAGAGGACAAATCTCAGTACAACAGGACAAGAAAGAGATATACGCAGTTTCATTAAGGAAAACCAGCGTGTACACGCAGGTTGGCTTCAGGAAAAGTGTGTACATGTGAAAAGTACCTTTGGTCCGTGGCGGTTAGTCCTTGGAAGTTGTGCTTATGGTTTTGGACCATGGTGTCTCGACGGGCGTGTCGATCCCTAGTTTTGAAGTTGATGGTATTGTGTTACTATGGTTTTGGTCCGTGGTATTGTGAAGTGCCTAAGGCTATATAAGGAGAAGATCATTAGGAAAAGTGAAGTAAGTAATGTGTGTCTGATCAAGTGAGAAGATGTAGTATTGCTGGTTATCTGTTTGGGACGCTTGGAAAGGGTCGGATCTGACAGCGAAGGTGTAAGTAATTATTTCTAGATCTGCACGCGGGTTGCCTTTGGAGAAAGTGCGTATACACGCGGTTTTGATATATCGAAGTAGCGTATGCATAATAAGATTTGATATTTCAGGTTGTTATTGATTATGGTGGTTGTTGCAGAGTTCTGGGCTTTGGTTTGTGTTCTGTGTTCTTGATGACAGGGTTTCAATGATTCAGTATTGGGTGATCTAGAGAATTGTGATGCAAGTATAAGTTGATGATTGTAGTGCAGCAGTGTTTGTTTTATAATCATGGATCCAGTCTGAAAATTGATGAAACGTGGTCCCTGTAGGAAAGAAGGTTGTAGCCTTCTGTAGGGTCAACACCTACGTACTAGTAAATGGATCGGCTAGTACAAAAGCTGAGGGGGTTGTAGCTCCCTTCCAAAAGTAGTTGGAAAATGAGAGAGGGTTGTAGCCCTCTACAGGTTGTAGCCTACGTACTGGTATAAGGCTGCACCAGTACAAAAGATTGTAAACTGAAGTTTCTTATTAAAGAAAGAAAGAGACGACTTGCATCAGTTGGTTTTCACCCACATTGGGTTTCCACCTTATATCATGGTGTTCATGTGTGTGGCTTTTATGTGATGATCTGTTCTATTATACTGCACCTGTTTACTGTCAATGTGGTTAATAATGTTCTGATGCATTTACTGAAGATAAGCTAACTGAATCATAATATTTCTGGATATACGCTAGTTGCTTTAGACACAGTAGCGTGTACAGGCTGGTTCACTTAACTGAAGTAGCATATATGTTTCTGAGCATGAAATTTGAAAAGTTTTATTGATCTGATAATACTGATTCACCCCCCCCCCCCTCTCAGTATTATTTCCAACATCAACAACGCATGAGATCCTATCTTCTGATGCTTCCAGTCTGCGCACCAACTCTGGAGTCCACACAATAGTTTTGTCGAGTTTACACCTTCCTTGTCTATCTGCTAGCTTCATGATCCACTCGTACAACTCAGTGGGGAAGGATGCAAAGAAAATTTCATGGATCTCCATATACAAGTAGCAATCTAACCACTCTTCCTTTGATAATCGCATATTCCTGTTTTCCTGCGCCGCGAACTCGTGAATATTTCTATCCAACCACTTGTTATAACACCATTTACCACTTTTGGTATTTTTGATGCTTTTTTTATGGCCTAGGGCAACCCCTCCTTCCAGACTTGGTCCAAATATATTAAAAACAATGTTTTATTCCCTGTACCCTACTTTGCCCTGAGCTAAAAGCGTGTACACGTGGGTTAGTCAATACCCAACCCGCGTATACATATTAAAACACTTAAAAAAATTTAAATTTCCTTAATTATGGGCAGAGTTCACGGGTTTTACCTATTGATTACCTCCTATTTCCCATGGCCCAACTGTTTTTCAACTATTTCCCAACTAAAAAACTAATTGGGAGAAGTATAAATAGACTTTTATGGGAAGGCCTTAAGGAGGAGAAGAGATAGAGTTATTATACTGAGATTATCCCTAACTGAGTCTGATGAATCCCTGTGCCTCATGCACTTCCCTAAGCTTTAGGAAAATATTGTTTCCTTGATTATAGATATTCTCCCTTTTGCTTGAGATATCATGGTGTTGGTGTTAGAAGAAGATTGTTGAAGGCTGGGATAGGACGAATCCAAAGGACGGTTCCGCTTGGATCCAGAAGAAGAAGACTCAGGTGAATTCTCTCCATGTTATTTATAACTTACTGCAATAAAAGAAATGTTGTCTTGTTTCCGAAATTAACTATGTTTATGCATCAAATTATGTTTTAATTCATATATGAATGATGTTTTGATGTATGATCAATCATTTGTTTATATGATATAAAGTCAATTTTGTGAATATTCTTTACTTCTATACTGCTATGTATGTTTGAATTGAATGATTTTCAGGTTTGAAGAACATTGGGAGTTGCAGAGGGTCTGAACCCTGCGGGACCTACTCGAATGAAGTAAATCCGGGTACGGTCACTCTTACATAGTTTGATTATATAAGCATTTTTCCTAAGTTGTATGAGTGTTTCTTGTTGTAGTTTTCTTCTGCTTTGTTGACGTTCTAACCCAATGCCCTAAGGTGCTTCCACCCGAAACAGAATTGACGACTCCACTGGGGATAACAATCTTTTTATTCTTGGTTTGGGTTGTTCATTACCAATCAGGGCTCAGTCTTTGCTTTGCTTGCTTTTACAGTCTTATTTGGTCTACTAGAGTCTCAGGCTTTAAGTCTAATATTTTGGATCAAACTTTGTTTTTTATTTTTTCTTGCAAAGCTTTATATATGCTTTTTACTTTGTTTACAGTAGCGTATACATGCTTTTTTCTGTAAAGTGAACCCATGTATACGCAAGTTTCCTTTGTCAGAAGTGCATGTGCATACTTCTGTGTTTGAACACAGTCGTGTATGCAAATTTTTGCATTGTTTTTTCAAATCTTTCTGCCCAGATATATTTGTTTCCTGGTCTTTTTAGTCTCTTAGTTAGTTTGTGAAACTCTTTGTTGTTATTTGGGTTGTTTTGTACAAGTTGAAGTCTTTTTGCTCAAGTTTTCGTTCATTTTTAAGTTTGTAACTTGCAAAGACTCCTTGTGCTCTCTTTTTTATCTTTGAGGTTTAGTAGGATTTTGGTGTTTTCAAAAAGTATTTTTTGGTTGTTTCTTTAAAAAGAAAAGATCTCAAAATTTTTTTTTTTTGTTTTTCTTTTGCCAAGTTTGGTTTTTGGTTTCTTTTTGTTTTTGAAAGCGAATTGCAATATTTTTCAATTTTTCCTTCTTGTTTGGAGAGAATTTTGTGTTCAAAATTTGTTTCCTCTTCAGTACTTTAGTTGGCTCATTGTTAGTTATAAACAATTGCTTTTGCTTTTTGAGTGATTTAGGATCTTGCATCTCCATTATATCTTGCATTAGGGTAGTTTCCATTATTAAATCATTGATAGTCTTTTAGTTTTTTGGGTGTGTGAAGCGTGTTTCAAGAAAAGAAGAGAAAAAGTACTTTGCTTTTTAGAAGTTTCGTAGAACCCATATAGAGATCTATTTTCATAGAAAAAAAATAATTGCATTCACGTAGTTAGTTTTTCATTGATTTCTATTGCGTTATACACACATCATTGGTTTCACTCCCATTTATACCCTTGACTTAAAGAAAAACCATTAAAATCAGGCGATTAATTAAAATAAACTAGAACTTTTGTATTGTCAACAGAATACACCAACAAGTTTAGGTTTATTAGGGCCTTGGATTAGGCAAGAGGAGAGTTAACTCTCCAAGGCCACTCAAAATTACAAAACATAGAAGTTTGATTAATGAGAAAAATCCAATAGCGTTGGGAAGACCGGGAAAGCTCCATAACTAGGAGTAAAGCAAGAGGGTGAGTGAAGATAAGGACGAGAGATACCCCCTCTCTTACTTGTCGGATCCCACCTCACGATTGTTCCGCCTGGCTTCTGATACGAGTTGGTGACCATAGTTGCCTATCCTAGGGACCACACAGGTGACTGCGGAGGGGAATCTTGTGGCACTTGAGGTTGACGTTGTATCACGTTCAACAATACTTCTAGAGGGCACCCTTGTGACGCTTGGGGGCTTGCACTGGCAAAGGATGTTGTCTAGAGGTCAGTGTAACTATCTCTGATACCTTCGCTAGTAGGCCTGGGGTTTAATTACCCCAGTCTATTTTCGAAAGGCCCTTGTTATTAACTTTCTTGTATTTTGGTGTCTGGTCCTAATCACCTGGAGCGGAAATACTCGAGAGTTGTTTGATTGTTGATATCTTTAGGGACTTTTTAGTGAGTGTTCTTTGCTCCTAGCCGACCTAGCTCTATATTTTTTTGAGTCTTTAAGTAGACCTTTTAAATAATTCAAAGTGGCTGACCGACCATCTCGACGGTCTAGGAGACTTCATGGGCTATCACCTTCGAGTCTTGAGCCTTCTCCTAGAAGGCGTAGGAGCTATTCTGCCAATGGTTTTCAACTAGTGGCAGCAGGCGCATTAGAGATTGGTCCTCCGCTTGGGTTAATTGATTCATAAGATAGACCTGACACTAGTAGAGAGTTAGAGAGGAACACACTAGTGCTTTCTCGAGTACTTTTCCAATCGGAAGATAATATCGAAGTTGAAGAGCTTTCAGCGTCAGTTGTGACTCTGAATTCTCCTCTTCCTCCTGATCATCCAAATGTTATATTGTACGTTGGAACTTCGACTCATAGGCCTTTGAGCCCAGGTTTACATACATCTATTCCTTCGATGACCACTGCTAGAAGCATGGCATCTACGACAAGTGTTGCGAGCATGCAGACTCCCATATCTGTACAAGGAGGAGGAACTATTTCCATCCCTTCTATTACTCCCAGCACGACTATATTTGGGTCTACTTCCATTCTGTCAATGAGTGGAAGTTCTCAGGCTACTGCATCCAGTTTTGGATTTTTCCCTTATGGAATGTCATCTCACAGGATTCCTTCAGTTCCTTTGAACATACCATTAACCGCCTCTACATCCATGATGAGTGGATCGGCTTCTTTTCAGGGTTTCCCATTTGGAAGTGGTCATATACCACATTCCAAACTGACAGTAGGGTCAATGCCTTTTCCTTTTACAAGTAAAGGTAGTAAGCCCTTCTAGAGTTGGACAAACCCTGTGGTTAGTGGGATAGGAGCTAGGAATCAGTTTTTCATCCAAAAAGGAAATGTTCCGTAATCTTCAGTTAATTCTTTTCAGAATTTTCCACCCTTTGCTAACGCATGGAATCCTTATCATGGGCTATCAACTCCTTTCAATACTTCATTAGTGGGTAACTTCACTAGTTACGGAGGATTTTCGGCAGGAGTTGGTCAAACTCCGAATTATGTTGGACCACAATGTCTAGATTTTGGTTCAGTAGGCTCTACGAGTTACTTCGGGCAACCTGGTGTTTTCAAAATCCAGGCCATTCTTTTCAGACCTATGAGAACATCACCTGCTCTGGATGGAATTCCCAAGGTCTGCCACGACTTCCTTTTCTGGCCACGCTGAACTTGCCAGACTTAACTAAATTGACAAATGATCCAATTCGATACAATCTGGCTTGGCCTCCGGTCACAACTAAACTTCCCTTGGATATAAAAAATTTCGAAGGAAAGAGTGGTGAAGATCCAGGAGACCACGTAACCACATTTCAATTATGGTGCTCATCTAACTCCCTAATAGATGATTCGATCAGGTTGAGGTCATTTTAGCGCACCCTAACCGAAAATGCGGCAAAATGGTATATAGAGTTGCTAGGGGGCACCAATACTTCTTTCTATGATTTGGCTAAAATCTTTTTGAACCATTTTTAGTTGCCTGTCCGATATGAAGCCGGAACTGAACTTCTGGCTAACTTTCAGCAAGACACCACAGCTCACATTTCGAATCACATCCAGGAATGGAGGAGGAGGAAGCTGGAATCCCACCAGATTTCCTTCTTTAATGATTTCTAAAATAATTACAACCTGAGATCTCAAAGGATGTGTCTCTTTCTAGTGTTTATTCGGAAGAGCATGCTATTTTCCGAGCCCAGCAATTAGAACTGATATATTCTCAATCTGGGACTCTTCAGAAAATTCTATCTGATGCTCCTAGATCTAAGGTCGATTTAGCCAAACTGAAGCCAGGCCCACACACCGATGGTATAGTCAGCTCGATTAATATTAACACGGTGAACCTATTGAGTCAATTACAACAGTTGTCTCTATAAATTGCTTCTTCTAACCAGGAAACACCGTCTACACCTACAGGTCCTTCCCAAACTACCTCTATAAACGTCGTCCAGACCTCTAACCTCGAAGGAAATCAACTATCCGATGGGAAGAGGAAGGGATGAGGTAAGAAGAAGAACCAGGAAGGGAAAGGCAATGCAAACAAACCCGGTAATGGTGCCGAAGAGGGTATGAAACAGTCCAAGAAAAAGGTAAAGTTTCCATGCAAGCTATGCAATGGAGATCATCTGACTCACCTCTTCCCCAAGATGCAAGACGCTTAGTGCTTATTAGTACAGCAAGGGTCCTCTAGCTCCCAAGCTGTTCTAACTAACCATTTTTCCCAAGGGCAACAATTACTTCCTGGCACGAATTTTAATACTCGTACCTCCTCCGGGGGCAATCAAGAAGGGGAAAACTCGTCAAATGTTTATATGATGAGCTCTCATATTGATGTCACTACATGAGCACGCGATTATGGTGAATCGGAAACATCTAAGGCTAAATCTATTCTCGAAGCCACTGAACCGCTTCATATTGAGTGGCCCCCTGTTGAGTCTATATCTCGGATACCGAAAGGTTCCGCAAAGTGCTCGACTATTAACCCTAATGTTAGGGCAACCCATAACTGCTCGATTATAGAAGATCTGGCTCAAAGTCCGTGTGCTATTTCTGCATTGGAGGTACTCCAGTCGTGCCCTACTCAGAGAAGTTCTTTGCTTTCGGCAATTGGCACAGTAGATCCAAAGAATTCTTTAGTGCTCACTTTTGATATGTTGAATGTCAAAAAGAGACTTCCTCACCATATGGCTTTCCAGATAAAGTCTACATACTGAAAAACCAATATTTTTCGGACAGTTATAGATGAGGGAGCTTCCACATGCGTGATGTCTATGTCATGTTGGAAGGCCATTGGATCACCTTCAGTTGTTCCTTCACCCACTCTTTTGACGACATTTGATGGACATTCTCATAGGTTGCATGGGATTATCTTGGCCTTTCCTATCTGTGTTGGGGGAAAGGTAGTAAATATTGAGGTAGAAATTGTTGATGTGAACCTGGATTATAACCTCCTCTTAGGCAGGAATTGGATTTACAAGATGGATGCCATTGTTTCATCATTATTCCGCATCCTCTGTTTTCCTCATGAGGGGAGGATTGTTAGAATTGATCAGTTAGACTATTCTCCAGGTGACTCCCACGCAACTTCGGATTCTACCATTCCATTGGTGGACAATCCCCATCAACCTATTGATAATTTAGGAGTTGGGATGTACTCTTCGTTAATGGGTATTTTTTACCTCCCTCCTCCTACAGCTAGAATTAATGCAATTTCATCCTCTAAGGGACCTTCTCGGAAAGGGTTCTTTTGAACTCATTATTTTTCGGAGCCCTTACCTTCATCTACCACCACATTAGATGGAGGGCAGGTAGGTGGAATGGAATTTCCCATGTCTATAGCAGAACTTAGTTATCAATCTATCATTAACTCTGTAGACAACCATCCCACTCCTTTTTCACAAGAGGAGTTAGATGGCGATGTGGCTCTGGCTTGGTCCCTCGATTCTTCTTCAACTCTAGATTGCTTGGATACAGTGTTACCAACTGAAGAAGCAATTTTGGAAGTAATGATGGGAGTGTATTGAACATGGGAGGATTTACATCATCATTCATATTTTCTCCGTTCATTGCGTGAAGTTGAATCTAGTTTGTCCAATCTGGATGTTCGTACAATTTCAAACCCTTTGGCTCCAACACAATTTTTGGTTGAAGGTAACATGTCAGTGATCTCACGAACTGTACCTATAAAAATATCTAAGAATCCTAACATAATAGAAAATGTCTTCATTGGAGTTAATTATTCCTCTGAAGAAATTCAAATCTACACCGATCTCTTTAAAGAGTTTTGAGATGTGTTCGCTTGGTCTTATGAGGAAATTCCTGGAATTGATCCATCAATAGTCCTGTTCAAAATGGCAACAAGAAATGCTAAAAATAGAAGTGCTAAAAATAGCACTACTATAAATAGCATTTTGGGTACCAGTGTTGGATTGAGCAACAGGGAATGAAAAATGGAAGTGCTAAAAATAACATTTCTATTTTTAGCAGTTCAAGATTGATTCCAATTTTAATTAGTCCCTGAACTAAAATTGAGAAGTAGAATTCGAATTTGATCTTAACAGCTGTTTGTAAAATAATTAATTAACTCACCATGACTTAATTAGTTGTAGAAAATCAAACATGAAGTCTATGTGGGGACATGCAATAGTTTCTCCATTGATTGAGGAACTTATCCCTCAGTTAAAGAGATAAGGATGAGTTGTAATATTTAGTTGTAATTAGGTGGCTCAGTTAACTAAGTCAAGTCCAGTTAGATTAATTCAAACAGTTTGTTGAATTAATTGTGATTTCAGTTAGTTAATGCTTGCATGCATGTAATTGATGCACTTCAAATAACTGAATATTCTCTCATAAATAACTCTTGCATGTCAGTTCTGTTAGAGACCCAGTTGAGATCAGAGGAGGGACAGTGTACTATCGGATGGCTGAATTTTTCCTATAAAGGAAACTCATCTATGCAGAAGGATTTAACTCCTTCAGGATTTCATAGTTGGATCAGAGGTTAGTGAGTGTGTGAAGAGGCCAATTCACACAAGTGGCTGCACTGGACCCCAAGGAAAACTTCACAAGGAAATAGGAGGCTTGGAGGGCAGAGGAAAAGGTTGTGAGAACCTTTGACTGTCTATGAGCAACATTGTTTGATTGCAGAGAGAGAAAGATAGCTTGAGAGTTGATTCTTTTTGTAACTTGAACAATATTTCCACTTGTATGATAATACAGAGATTGGGGTTTTAGGCTGAGGCTTTCCCCAAGTTATTTCTTTTGTGTTATGTGTGATTGACTTCTCATTCTCAGTTATATGTGTTCTCATTGATCTTGTTCAATTCGAGTAAGCTTCTGCAATTTGATTGTAGAAGTAGATCTAGTATTTTGCTTTAGTATATTGCATTATCATGTGATCTACAGTGGGAATTTCTACATGGTATCAGAGGAAAAGTGATCAAAGTGAAGAACAATATACAAAGGATAGGAGATTTCAAAGTTTTGAGTTTTTGGCCGCGAGTTTTAAGAGAAGATATGAAAATTTTTGTGCAAAATTTTTAGAAAAAAATAGCATATCTAGATTCCTTACGGAAAAAGACCCAAATTCAAAAAAAAATCGGTTGAATCGGAGTTCGGATGAGGCAGATATCGTTGATCTAAAATCAACTCTTTTTCTAGAAAATTTCGTGACGGAGGGAAAGATGAAATGAATTGGTGTGCTAGCCAAGAACCTGTATGCACTTGAGGTACAAGATGCATGCAAAGCCTTGAGGAGCAAGGCAAATATTAGATACTTGGTGGTTAAGAGGGAGAGTAAATTACCTCTCAACATGCAGCACCAGAAGAAGTCTCAGACAATTGTGGAGGAGCCACAGTTGGTGAAGCAGCTTCAAGAGGTTGTGGAGCAGCCACAACTGGAGAAGCCGAGAGGAGATCGAGTGGAGGAATCCACTCATGTAGAGACCTCCAGTAGGGGGAAATTTTGAGCCAAGTGGGCAAAGGGATCACATACAGCCATACCTCCAGCTGGGAGGTGGGGCGATGTAACGTGATAGTCCCAAGAACGCTGAAATAGGGGTAGGATCCTTGAGGTACCCAACCTCTTTGATTAGATCTTGCTACAAGATCCCTGACAAGGAGTAGCAGGATTGGCTGATTGGGTAGAGACATATGCGGATGGAGTAGTAGAGAGAGCTACAGTGCAGGAGTCCCAGGGATGTGTAGAGCTAGCAGGCTGCAACAATGCGAGAGGCACATGAGTGTCACACTAGTGCAGGATGGCACAGACAGGTGTGCAACGGTGTGAGATGCATGGAGTATTGTAGCAGCTTAGAGGTCAGAGAGGGAGCACTTGTCAGCAGCAGGAAGAGATTTAGCATCAGAGTATGTTTCTAGCCCAACAGAGAGGTCAGTTGGGAGTTTTTTTGTTTCTAGAGTTGCTGGAGCAACCACACTTGGTAGAAGTGTTGCATGCAAAACATTCCAAAGGTACAGGATGGGGTTCAAGTTTAATGCCTTTCTTGTTGAGAGGGAGTGTTGAAAATGGAAACAAGAAATTCTAAAAATATAAGTGATAAAAATAGCACTGCTATAATTAGCAGTTTGGGTATCAGTGTTGGATTTGAGCATTGCTATTTTTAGCAGTTTAGGATTGATTCCAATTTTAGTTAGTCCCTGAACTAAAATTAATAAGTAAAATTCGAATTTGATCTTAGCAGTTGTTTGTAAAATAATTAATTAATTCACCATGAGTTAATTAGTTATAGAAAATCAAACATGAAGTCTATGTGGGGACATGCAACCGTTTCTCCATTGATTGAGGAATTTATCCCTTAGTTAAAGAGATAAGGATGAGTTGTAATATTGAGTTGTAATTAGTTGGCTCAGTTAACTAAGCCAAGTTCAGTTAGATTAATTCAAATAGTTTGTTGAATTAATTGTGAGTTCAGTTAGTTAATGCTTGCATGCATGTAACTGTTGCACTTCAGATAACTGAATATTCTCTCATAAATAACTCATGCATGTCAGTTTTGTCAGAGACCCAGTTGAGATCATAAGATGGATGAATTTTTCCTATAAAGGAAACTCATCTATGCAGAAGGATTTATCTCCTTCAGGATTGCACAGTTGGATCAGAGGTTAGTGAATGTGTGAAGAGGCCAATTCACACAAGTGGTTGCACTGGACCCCAAGGAAAACTGCGTAAGAAAATAGGAGGCTTGGAGGGTAGAGGAGAAGGTTGTGAGAAACTTTGACTATCTATGAGCAACATTGTTTGATTGCAGAGAGAGCAGGATAGCTTGAGAGCTGATTCTTTTTGTAACATGAACAATATTTCCACTTGTATGATGATACAAAGATTGGGGTTTTAGGATAAGGCTTTCCCCGAGTTATTTCTTCTGTGTTATGTGTGATTGATAACTCATTCTTAGTTATATGTGTTCTCATTGATCTTGCTCAATTCGATTAAGCTTCCGCAAAGTTTGATTGTAGAAGTAGATCTAGTTTTTTTCTTTAGTATATTTCATTATCATGTGATCTACAGTGCAAATTTCTACAAGTCCAGCATGGCATCAAAACATATGAAAGCACCAAACCGATTCATCAAAAACTTCGACTGGTCAATCCTTAGAAAGGAGCAACTAGTAAAGCTGAAGTTGAAAAGCTGCTTAAGGCGGGTTTCATATAGCCATTCCTCTAACTGAGTGGGTTTCCAACCTAGTCCCGGTAGATAAGAAGCAAGGAACGATCCAAGTATGTATTGACTTTAGGGATTTAAATAAAGCTTGTCCAAAAGACAACTACCCCATGCCTTTTATTGATCAAATTTTTGATCAATATGCGGGTAATGAAATTTTTTCGTTCATGGATGGATTCTGTTGTTACAATAAAATTACTATTCGTCTAGAGGATCAGCACAAGACAACCTTTATTTGTCCATGGGGCACATTTGCATACAAGAATATGCCTTTTGATCTTAAAAATGCTGGAGCTACTTTTCAGCGGGCCATCTCTTATGCTTTCCACGACATCAATCATGTTATTGAAACATACTTGGATGACTTAGCTGTTCGTTCTCACAAGAGAATTGATCATCCTAGCCACCTTTGGTTAGTATTTGAGAGATGTCATTTTTATAAAATCTGGTTGAATCCGAATAAGTGTGTTTTCGCGGTCACATCCGGTCGGTTGTAAGGATTCAACGTATCAACTGAAGGGATTCATGTTGATCCTATCACGTTTGAGGCAACAATTCAGTTTCCTCCCCCATCTTCCATTTGTCAACTTCAAAGTCTCTAAGGAAAGGCAAATTTCTTGAGGAGATTTATAGAAAATTACGCCGAGATTACCAAAGGATTTATGTGTTTTCTTAAGAAAGGCATTCCATTTTTATGGTACGATTTTGCGCAACGATATCTTGATGCTTTGAAAAAAGCATTAACCTCTGCTGCATTATTGAGTCCACTAGATTATGGAAGAGATTTCCTTTTGTATCTCGTTGCGGTAGAATCAACCATTGATATGGTTATGGTTTAGGAGGATGATGCTCTCAGTGAGCATGTAATCTACTACGTGAGTCGAGGCTTAGTAGGACCTGAGCTACGCTATTCTCCCATAGAGAAATTGGCCTTGGAAGCTGTCCATGCTACCAGTGGCTTCGCCATTACATTCAGCTACAAAAAACATTTGTCTTAGCGGCTGTCAATCCTTTTTAGTTTGTCCTTAGTAGGCAAGTGATTGGGGGCAAGTATAATCGATGGATTATTATTTTGAAAGAGTTCGATCTCGAATTCTTGTTAGCTAAATCTAAGAAGTCATTAGCTTTTGCAAAATTGATTTTGAAGCTGCCTTGTGAGGAAGCTATTGTTTATGAGGAAAAATTTCCCGACAAACATTTATTCCTCATTTCTTCACAAGATCCCTGGTACAGAGATATCATTATATATCTCTAGACTTTGAAGTTTCCACCTGCTTTCTCCAAAGATGAGCGTCAAAAGTTACGTCACCTTGCCAAAAGCTCTGTTATTATTGGTGATACATTATATCGTAGAGGGGTTGAATCAATCCTTAGGTGGTACTTAAGTTTGGAAGAAGCTAAGTTTGTACTTCATGATTTCCATAGTGGAGCTTGTGGCGGTCATCTATCAGGGCTTGCAACAACCCAGAAAATTTTGCGAGCAGGCTACTTTTGGCCTTTGATTTTCAAAGACTATATTGAAGCGGTCAAACATTGCCATCCTTGTCAAATTTATAATCGGAAAATGCGCGCACATCCAGCTCCACTTTTTCCTGTTATCACTGTCGGTCCATTTACGAAGTGGGGCATTGATTTTAATACTTGTAATCCGCCTTTGGCAGTGAATCACAAGTACATCATTGTGGCCGTAGACTACTTTATGAAGTGGGCCGAGGCCATGCCTACTTACAAAAATGACAGTGAGACAACAACCTTATTTCTCTTCAACCAAGTTATTTCACGATTTGGTATCCAAAGAGAGATTGTCACTGACCATGGCAATCACTTCCAGAATCAAATGATGACCGAATTGGCTCTCAAGTTGGGCTTCTAGTAGGAGCATTAATCTCCATACTATCCTCACGCCAATGGGTAGGTTGAAGCCGTGAATAAGTCCCTTAAGGCCATCCTACAAAGGACAATTGATAAAAGTCGATCCAATTGGCACATCATGTTGTACCCGGCGCTCTAGGCATATCGAACCTCCGTTAAGACTGCGACTAGTTTTACTTCTTTTCAACTAGTTTATGGGTTAGAATCTATTTTCCCTGTCGAACGTGAAATTTTGTCCCTTAAGCTAGCTGTAGAACTTCTTCCGGAGACATCTAGTCTTGAATAATGCCTCGTTCATTTGGAACATCTTGATGAGCAACGTCGAGATGCAGCCATAATAAACGAAGCCCATAAGAAGAGGATTAAAACTCAATATGATAAAGTTGTCCGTCCTCGGGTTTTTTCTGAAGGAGACCTTGTCTTAGTCTATGACCAAGACAAAGATGCCTTGGAGGCAGGAAAATTCAAATCTATGTGGTATGGTCCGTTTATAGTCAAGCGAGTTTTGGGAAAAGGGGCTTATCAATTAAATGATTTTGAAAGGAACAAGCTAGTGGAGCCCAGAAATGGGCTCTATCTTAAGAAGTATTTTGCTTAGGCTTTGGTCGAGCAATTGCTTGTTTGTATATATTGTATCTTTGTACATATTTGACTGGCATTTTGTGATATCGAAATTTTTTGATCTGCTATGGAAGGTATTGATGGATGATTCAATATATTTTGGATTCGCCAATGGTGCAAGTCGACACACTCGGAATCTTGCTTCCGCATCTTGGGTGATTTATTATCCATCTGGCCAGTTGATGGTGTCAAGGGGAGTTTGTATTGGCCCTTCCTCGAATAACATTGTCGAATACACTTCCCTTATTAATTTACTATCCGAAGCAATATCTTATGGGATTGATTCATTGGTAGTTTATCTAGACTCACAACTGGTGGTGTCGCAGTTAAATAACACTTATCGGGTTCGTGATCCTTATTTATATCACCAATTTTTGAGAGTGAGAGTGTTGCAACGATCATTTATTTATATTACATATGTTCACATTCCATGATCTGAGAATTCATTAGCAGACTCTATTGCTAATCAAGCATTATATTGGCATATTAATCATTCATCAAATTAAATAACATCAAAAATCAAATCTGTATATATATCATAAAATCGCCTGTATATATATGGAGTGTTCAAAAAATAATATACAAAATTTGGATAGGATGCCCTCAAAATTTTAGGCCTATGCCCATAATCATGTCCAGTCATGCATAGATCTATCTATTGACCTAGCTTAGGATGAGCGGCTAAAAATTTAACCACAACGTTGGCTACATGCCGAAGTATCCAGACCGAGTCCCGTGGTAACCCTACCACATGGTGCTGCATCTCCTCAAGTAGATCCTCTATGGCTATCATAGGTACCTGGTGAGTTAGTCTCACCAAGTTCCTCTGAACATCATATAGGACTCTCTGTCTCAGCTTCCGCCTCTTCGGCCCCTCTTCCGCCATGCCTGTGCCTTAGAAATCCATTTGGTCTCACTGGATCCACATCTGGAACATGGTTATTTTTTCAGTATTTTGTCTCATCAAAAATATTTTCTAAGTTCATTTCATATTAAAAAATCCAAAAATCTTAAAAAATCACAAAAACTTAAATTTTTTTTACCTGTGTCTCCCCATGCCACATTTGGTGGTAACACTAAGTCTGGATCTCCTCGGAAGTCCATGTCGGAATATGGGTAGTCGTCGATCGCGATGATTTGTTGATCCCACCAAGTGAAAAACTCATCATCAAAAGTCATTCTAGGCACGTCTCCGCCCCCAAAGCGCTTCATCAAGTCCGCCCATCTACCCATTCGTGGATCTCTAGGGCTACTGATGGATGCTGATACTTTGGGACGTAGCCCAGGTACCTTCTCGAAGAAGAATGAACACAAGATGGTTCCGTATCCAAAATTTTTCATTTTACCCTTCTGTATAGAGGTCAATTGACTCTTCATGTTAGTCAGAAGAGGTGTGCACCAGTCAAATACTGTGGTAAGACAATCCATTGCCAGGCTCATAGATACTCATGATGCCTGATGCAGGGAAGATGACCCATTTACCCTTGCAATGGTAAATAGTAAAATCCTCAGGGATAAACTTTCCACATGTTTGATTGGAATTTGACTTCCAATCTTCTCTGGATGTCTAGGGCAATATATATGGACATAGTCTTCTACTGAAAGACTACTTCTCGTCCTGCCAGTCAAATGCATGATCTCCCCTCTGCGGGAGAGATAAGTAATAAAATAGATGTCTTCGACCTCAATCTGTAGAGGCATCTGGTCTATGATGAAAGCGTCATCCTTTGCACTCCAGTAGTGGATCAAAAGTTTGAAAAAGCACATATTAGCTTTCATATTTGGCATTTTGAAGAACTTAAGTAAGCCATAGCCTCTCAGAGCATCCAATGCATTTTGGTCATTCATTACCTCATTATCAATAGTGGTATGCTCTCTTTCCCTCCAAGTGATAGTCATCCTGCAAAAAATTAGAGTTTCAACCGTTAGTTTTTATGTTCAAACTTTAACTCATGTACACGCGGGTTCCCTTTACACATAGTTGCATGTAGGGTCGTCGTATACGCGGATTGTTCACATCCAACCCACGTGTATGCAGAGTTTAATTTTTTGGCATAGTTTCCCACAGTCAAAACTTTGAGAAAAATTCTAAAAACTATCATAAAACATTGCAAGTAGGATTTGAGGGTTACCTAGAAACTTTGGGGTGATTTGAACCGTCCAATTTTTCAGAGGAAAGCGTGCTTCGTTTTGCTCCACAACTCTTTGCTCCAAACATAAATGAAAAAAACTGTGAGTCTAAAAGTCATTATATAACTTTGAAATTACAAAAAAAAAATAAAAATTTAATTTTGGTCTCATGGATTTTTTGACCTGTGGGCTTGGATTGTCGAGAGTGGGTTGTTTTTTCAGGAAATTTTGGAGACTTCTTCAAGATGTTATTTCGGTCTCATGACTGCTGACCTGTCATGGCAGGTATCATTCTCTCACTAGCATTTAGGTTAGGGAAAACCATTTTCTGCTACATCTTGCATACTAGCCTCCATTCAGTGATACATTAGCCATAGGGTTCACCCCATCGTATCTTGGTTAGCAAATCATTTTCACTCTCCAATTTTTAAATCATAATGCGATGGTAGAGCCATCCTTTACATGGGCATATTAGTTAGAACCTCATTGACATTGGTTGCCCATGCTGCTATACTGAGTAGGCTTAGGAGTCCTCTTTAGTCCCGCCATGACTGATGCGTTGAGGACACATTATCCTTTCTTCCATGCTAATTTTTGGCCTTATACCCTAGAGGCTCCTTTGTGTTGAGTTGTACTGCTGCATTGCATTTTGACTATTTACACCTTTTGGCCTTAATCCCACTTCACTTGGACTCGTGTTTAGCCACTTATCTGACCATGTCCTCTGCAAAATCATCCATGCAATCACTTAGCTTCTGCAAGTCGATGCATCCTTTTACCCATGGAAAGGACATCCCTTTGAGTATCCTTGACTAGTTTAACCTCCCTACATTGAGCATAGGAATGTTCCCCTCCCAGGAACTAGATCATTTGTTTCTCTAACACTTGTTCTTTCCACTGTACTATAGCATTCTTTTATTCTTTTTCCAGCTTAAAGAAAACGACAAAAAAATTATATATTCCAAAAATATTGGGAACATGACAACATTTCCATATTTTGTTGGCAGTTAGAGTCAGTCGTGTTGCCCTTGAACAAAGAACTCAAAAGAGAGTCTCTCCTCCATTTGGGTGGGATTTAGTTTGACTTAGGTGAGCCTTAACCTTGTTATTGAGTCAGTACTCCTCAGATTGGTTACCTCTTCCAATCATATGGAGAGTTTGCTTATACCTCTTGCATGACAAACTTATACAAAGTTATCTTATGCTGCCATATAGTCATCATTGAGTCATGCTTTTGTTCAAGGGAAGTAAACCTGAATCAGCCTCTCTATGGTGTCTCTTGCCCTATTTTTCAGTTGGCCATCCCTGGTTGTCAGTTTCATGTTTGTCATCACATCAGTTATATTGGTCCTTTGCTCGTGTCAATTTGAGAAGGTCTCCTTTGACTTCTTGTTGGCAGGTCTTGTCCTTATCGACTACGACATATTGCTATGAGGGAAGCCCTAGAGCCGCACCCTAGCCCTATTTTCATTATTGATAGGTCACCTTGTGCTCAACATCGGTTAGTATCATGAGTATTTGACTGTGTGGCTTCTCTTGTGTTGGACATCAGCTTTCATTATCACACATTGGGATTCATGCAGTGCCTTGGTTTCCATTTGACCCTATTGGTGGATTCCTCACCTCTGTGTCATCTTTCATTATTGGTTGGTTCAAAGGGTTTCTATTGTGCGGTAGCTACATCTTGTGTATGTCAAATACGTGCTTCGGTTGGGTTGCTACATCTTTTTCGTCTGATTCCTTCCACATTATTAGCCTACGGGTTACACTTGTGCTAGATTAGTGAAGGACGCTTTAATGCCTTCCTTCTAGTGGATCTTTTCCTATCAACTACAAGGCATTTGCTCTGGGACAAAGATCTAGAGTCCATTTGGCAGTACCTTGGGGTTTGTAGTCATTAGTGGCAAATTCTTTCGCTATTGATAGTGAGAAACCATCATTGTCTCATGATTGATAGATTCTTTCAAGTGTTCGACTTCAACTCATTTATTCGCACTTGTTAGATTGTACTGGGTACCTTGAATCTCATTATCATTATCGGTGAGTAGTCTCGTGTTTGTAACGGTATACATCAATGACCGGTAATTAAACAATTTCTCACGTGGTCAACCTCAGATCATTCATTCCCATTGTGTAGAAATGTACCGTGGCGCTCGGTGAAGACCTCAAGTTGCATCAACATCTTTTGGTTCACTTGTCAGTTGCTCCTGTTGCTGCTAGTTGACATCATCCACCTTATATGTTGCAGTTCTTCACAGCGACATCTTATATGCTAGCATTTGAGTTGCGATGTAGTATCATTTTATTCCATCATGTTCATTTGGTACTATTGGGATCAGTTTTTGACATCACTGATCAAATTCATCCTTCAGCGTCATTGGTTGTCTTCTTATAAGCATTTTACTATTCTTGAGAGATGTAGTTGTCTTCTGCCTTGGCTGGACTGATGATATTCATACATGTACTTTTTCGATCACGATCAGATGATCCATTATGTACTTTCAGTTCCTTTATACTTGTATACATATTTGATATGCTTGTACTTGATATGCTGATATAATTTACTTTTCTGAGCATGGGTATGCCCGCCTCAGATATCAATTTCTTTCTGATCTCTTTTAATGGCTTGGAAATTTGAATTCCAGTGAAGTCCTTCTCAGTCTCGACATGATTCTTTCCATACACTTAATACATTTCAGCCATCATGTTCCCCTTCTAACCTCATATATTAGGGGGCATCTGTTATAGTGCCATTTACCACTCTTAGTATTTGTGATGCTTTGTTTATTGCCTAGGGCAACCCCTCCTTCTAGACTTGGTCCAAATATATTAAAAACAATGTTTTATTCTCTGAATGCTACTTTTCCCTGAGCTAAAAGCGTGTACATGCAGGTCAGTCAATACCCAACCCACGTATATGTATTAAAACACTTAAAAAAAATAAAATTTCCTTAATTATGGGTGGAGTTCACGAGTTTTGCTTGTTGATTACCTCTTATTGCCCATGGCCCAACTGTTTTCCAACTAAAAAACTAATTGGGAGAAGTATGAATACACTTCTATGGGAATGCCTTAAGGAGGAGAAGAGATAGAGTTATTATACTGAGATAATCCCTGATTGATTCTGATGAATCCTTGTGCCTCATGCACTTCCCCAAGCTTTAGGAAACCCTTGTTTCCTTGATTATAGATATTCTCTCTTTTGCTTGAGATATCATGGTGTTGGTGATAGAAGAAGATTGTTGAAGGATGGGATAGGACGAATCCAGAGGACGGTTCTACTTGGAGCCAGAAGAAGAAGACTTAGGTGAATTCTCTCCATGTTATTTATAGCTTAATGAAATAAAATAAATGATGTCTTGTTTCCCAAATTAACTATGTTTATGCATCAATTATGTTTTAATTCATATATGAATGAGTTTTTGATGTATGATCAATCATTTGTTTATATGATAGAAAGTCAATTTCGTGAATATTCTTTACTTCTATATTGATATGTATGTTCGAATTGAATGATTTTCAGGTTTGAAGAACATCGGGAGTTGCAGAGGGTCTGAACCCTGCGGGACCTACTCGAACGAAGGAAATCTGGGTACAGTCACTCTTACGTAGTTTGATTATATAAGCATTTTGCCTAAGATGTATGAGTGTTTCTTGTTGTAGTTTGCTTCTACTCCGTTGGGGTTCTAACCCAAAGCCCTAAGGTGCTTCCACTCGAAACACCACTCCTCAATTCCTTTGTCAGATTCTAGTGGCATGACATCAGACATCTTTATGTAGATCCCAGTCATGGCAACGAAACCATTTGCTGGCTTGTTGGGACCTAACCCAAGTTCAGAGTTAATTAGACAAATAATTCCCGGTACTACTGGCCCTTTCGGCAATAGTCCGCGGAGCGCGGAGTGAGGTCTCACCCGAAGTAGTATGGGAGGGAGCTAGAACTAGGTTTCTGCACCCTAAAGATGTCTGATGAGTTCGACTGGTTCGTGGTTTCTCCTTGCACGCAGGTTTCTTCGTGCACCTTCCATTCCTCGCGACCTGATACACTGCCTTCGCGCAATCCTACCCATGGGGTGTCCCGCGTTTTGCACTTATTACCCCAGATCTTTCTTATATTCCAATGTTAGTTAATTATTCTTGCCTACTTGAGTGCTTTAAGTTATACTTAACAACATTAAACATTCATACAAGTGCTCGTAGTAAATAAACATAATATTTTCAAGTTATATCAATCATGCATTAACCCAAGAACCGATACACAAAATTATAACCAAACTTCTCTTTATTGATTTTTTCCACGGTTATAGACTCGACTCGCCCTGCGCACTCAACTACAGGGGTCCGCGCACTCAGCTGTGGACTACTAGGCCTCTGCGCACTCAGCTGTAGAGCCTTCTCCTACTCTACGACCGAAAGACACACTTCACACTATGACTCAATCACCTAGACTTCTCATGCTCTCTCTCTATTCTCTATTCTGTCCATCTCCCCTTTTTATACTTAGAGCCTCACTCTATTTATACAATCCCATGGTTTGCGGACCATGGGTAGGTCTATCCAGCCAACATTACATTACAAAACTAGGGTGGACAACCCTGTGACTCTATCATACTTTCGTGCCCTTCGCCCACAATTCGCGGAGCTTTACAAAAAAATTCAATCAAAACTTGGGCTTTAAGCCCCAAAACATGCCTTGGGGGGATTCCATGCCCAACAATGAGTAACCCCTATTAATTACGGAAATTCCTCAATTGGAATTTCATAATCCATCATAAGCCTTCCTCTAAATGCATGCACCACCTGTAAAATTTGGATGATTATACAATTGATAGTACACTGCCCCTGAAATTAAATCTCATCTGAGAAACTCTTAGATCTCACATGCATGAGTTATTTATGGTTGAATTATCAGTTAACTAGTTTAAAACATAAAGCAACACCCCATGGTTATACCTCCTACTAGTTCATCCATCAGTTGGAACTAGTTTAACTGACTTTAACTCAGTTAACATGAATTAATTAATTACAACTCAAAATAAACTCAACCAGCATTCCTATAGAGTAGGATATGCTCTACATGACTGAAGTTAAACCCTCAACTCGAATTAAATGAACCAACTAAGTCAAATTAACTTAGTTAACTCATACAAGTTGTCTTATGATGTGGAATTATAATTTTTCTCCTAATTTATTTCAAGGGAAAATTAAATAAGTATTTTTCTTGTTGCATTTTCAACACTTCTTTGCAATCATAAACCTTCGAATTTCAAGCATCCCCTTCTCCACTTCCTTGATCCTTCAGGTGATCCATCACTTGGCAAGGATTCCTTGAACAAGGAGATTCTTGATATTGATGGAATATTATAGCCAAGGGATCCCTCTAGATTTCTTTAATAACATAACACATTTTTCATAACATAACTCATGGCAATTAATGCATATCACAGGGTTCCTCTGTCACCACAATGGCCTAATCCCTTAGGTCTTTAGCTCCACTATGTTATTGCTGCACCACTCTAATGTTTCTTGTAATTAGTATCACCAGTCCTTTCTGGATAGTTCATCAACTAATCTATATCATAGGGATACAATTCTTATGAGATTAATCATAATAATTTTAAATCAATTTACACTAAAATTTCAACAGGAAATTGTTTAAACCGATACTTATATTTATGGTTACTCATTTCTTCCTTTGTATCCATAAGTAATAGGTTCATATCAATATCTTCACTGAACATGCCCCCTCATGCTCACATCTCAATGAACATGGTGCATATTTCTTTTCCCATTAGTTACTCACCCTTCCATTCCAAGAAATCTACCTCTCAAAAGGTTTTGTTGCATGGGTCACCATCAGTTACTCACCCTTCCGGGCCCAAGAAACACCCATTCCAATAAGTCTACATGTCCAAGATATTTCCTACATGGATTCATAATTAGAGTCTTATAGCCAAGTGTTGGTATGGAAGGCTCTATTATATTGTGAATGGAGTCTTTTGGCCAAGTATTAGTTTGGTGTGCTCCACTGCACTACTCATGGAGTCTTAGAGTCAAGGTACTAGTTATGAATTTCTCTCATGAAATAATCAAAGTGTCATGGGGATTCCATGTCACCAAAACAAGCTTCTTACTAAGATCCATTCTCCCATGTTTAACTTGTGTCACAACATTTCTTTGCTTCATTCAGATCCCAATCTCATATGCATGAGACTTTTATTCATATTTTTGGGATCCCTTACAAGTGGTTTTATTATATCATGGTCACTTTTATCTCACACCCCATTCCAACACTCTACCTACAATTTGAACTTTCAATCAACCAAACGTCTATCAATGTTTATACATACAATCTCTTTATTGCAAAAAGTAAAAACATCCTCAAGTGATCTCAAAATTATTGTAGAGGTAATTTAATTGCTTAAATTCCTTAACATAAATTGTCAACTTTGGGGTCCGTAGACTTGCGAGGCACACATGCACCATATGTGCTAGAGATCGGTTTCCAATTTCAAAAGAGAAATCTTAATCTATTAAATGAAAAATGACAATTGACATAAAAATAAATCTATTCTAGAAAGCAATAAATCACACCACACACTTCCGGAAATAAAAATCATTTGCAAAAATTGAAGGCACTCATTTGCATAAATGAAATAATTAATATAAACACTCTTGCAGAAATTGAAATCATTAATCTATGTACACCTTGCAAAAATTGAAACACGCTTGCATGAATTGAAATGTTATACTAAAACATGCTTGCAGAATGGAAAAACACACTCTATTGAAAATCAAAGGAAGATCATGTATTCTATAAATTCACAAATTACATCAAAAAGAAGAATCCACAACTATCAACTCAAACTCTATCCTAAAATTCTATCACTAACTTATCTCATTACATCCTCACTGTTATGAAACCAGCTCACAAAAACATAGAAAAGAGAGATCCACGCCTTAGAATTCAGCCTCTTCGAGGGGGCAACCTCCTTTACATTACATAAATGAACAATTCTTGGATGATACAAATGAAAAACCTCCTTTCTATATATAGGAGTCTAAGTGGTCACAATATAATCAAGCCTACATAACAATAATATTGTAGGGCACAACAATAACAATAGAGGGATTCTATGTGGCACAATAGTAACAATATGGGCACTACATGGGTACAACAATATAAATAAGGGGTATAACTACAATAGTAATGGGGTAATCACTAGTATTATAGGGACCCAACATGCCCCTCTCCTTCAAAAAAGTGTTGTCCTCAACGCTTGAGTAGTTCTGGATACTTCTGCATAAAATTCTCATCCTCCCATGTGGAATCTTCAGCGGATAAGTTCTTCCACTTGATAAGATACTCTGAAATTGATCGATTTCGTAGCTGTCGAGTTCTTGTTTCTGTAACTGCTTCCGGTTCCAATATAATTTTTCCTTCCTCGTCAAGTTCTGGCAATATTGTTTGAACTGGGAGCTTGTCGCCTATAACCTTCTTTAAACATGAAACATGGAAAACTGGGTGCAATCGAGAAGCTGCAGGAAGCTCCAATTTGTATGCCATAGTACCAATCTTTTGCAACACCTTGTACGGACCATAATACTTTGGTGATAATTTATTATCCTTCTTAGCTTGCTTGAGGGACATTTGCTTATATGGTTGTAGCCGTAGGAATACCCAATCACCTACATCAAAACTTCTTTCACTGCGATGTTGATCTGCCTGTTGTTTCATTCTATTCTGTGCCAACACGAGGTTATCCTTTAAGAGTTGGAGGACTTGTTGTTGATGTTCGATGTGATGTTCCACTGCCTGAACCTTAGAATTTTCTCTTAAATATGATGTGATGGATGGTGGTTGATACCCATAAAGTGCCATAAATGGGGTCATTTTTGTTGCTGTATGGAAGGAAGTGTTATACCACCATTCAGCCAGAGGCAACCATTTGACCCATTGTGTCTGTTTATCAGATACAAAGCAACGAAGATATCCTTCCAAACATTTGTTTACTATCTCAGTTTGCCCATCAGATTGAGGATGATAAGATGAGCTATGAGCTAACTGAGTACCAAGACAAGAAAATAATTCTGTCCAAAAATTTCCAGTGAAAATGGGATCTCTGTCACTTACAATAATCTTTGGGTTTCCATGTAGCTTTTGAATTGTTTCCATAAATGCAGTAGAAACTGTACTGGCTTTAAATGGATGTGATAATGCACAAAAGTGTGCATACTTGGTAAGTCTGTCAACTACCACCATGATGACACTCTTTCCCTCAGACTTGGGTAAACCTGTGATAAAATCCATTGAAACCTCCTCCCAACGTTGGCTTGGAATGGATAAAGGTTGTAATAGACCCGGTGTCTTAATTGTTTCAACTTTATTTTGCTGGCAAACCAAACATTCCGCCACAAACTTTTGAATATCTGATTTAAGGCCATCCCAAAAAAATTCCTTCTTAACCCTGTGGTAAGTTTTTAAAAATCCTGAGTGCCCTCCTAAGGGAGAAGTGTGCAATTCCATAAGAATCTTTTGTTTTAGCTGGGAATTCTTACAGAGGTATAAGCGATCTTTGTACCATAACGAATCATTTTTCCAGCTAAATGTATCAGAAGTACTGGAATCTTGTTGTAGCTTTCGAATAAGTGCCCACACTTCTTCGTCATTCTTCCATTCCTCCCTTGCTTCGTTTATCCAATCTGGTTGGATAATAGAAATGGCACACAACAATGCTTCCACATCCTCATCCTTTCTTGAGAGTGCATCTGCCACCACATTTTGCTTCCCTTTTTTGTAGATGATTTCAAAGTCATAACCCAACATCTTTGTGACCCACTTTTGTTGCTCTTCAGAGGATAATCTTTGTTCTAAAAAGTATTTAAGGCTATCATGATCCGTTTTTACCTTGAAGTGTCTTCCCATTAGGTAGGGTCGCCATTTCTTAAGTGCATGGAGTATTGCCAACATTTCCTTCTCATAAATAGCTTTGCTTAAAAACTTTCCCTTGATTGGACGACTTTCAAAAGCAATGGGTCTTTCATCTTGCATTAGAACAGCACCAATTCCATTTCCTGAAGCATCACATTCCACAATAAAGGTTTTTGTGAAGTCCGGTGTAGCTAAGACCGGTGCTTGGCACATTGCCTCTTTAAGATGTTCAAAGGCCTTTGTTGCTTCCGAAGTCCATGAAAATGAATCTTTCTTCAATAATGTTGTTAGAGGTGCTGCTATTCTCCCATAATTCTTAACAAACTTGCGATAATACCCTGTCAACCCAAGAAATCCTCGCAGATGCTTTATGGATGTGGGGATTTTCCATTCCTTAATGGCTTTAATTTTGCTAGGGTCTACCTTAACTCCTTCATGAGATACAATATGACCCAAATATTCCACCTCCTGGACTCCAAAGAAACATTTGGATCTTTTTGCATATAATTGTTTCTCCTCCAATAGTTGTAGCACCCTGTCAACATGTTCAACATGATCCTTCCAAGACTTGCTGTAGATTAGTATATCATCAAAAAATACTAACACAAATTTTCTAAGGAATGGTTTGAAAATTGAATTCATCAAACCTTGAAATGTTGAAGGTGCATTGGTAAGGCCAAAAGGCATGACCAAAAATTCATAATGACCCTCATGAGTTCTAAATGCTGTTTTCGGAATGTCTTCAATCTTCATTCTGATTTGATGATATCCCGAACGAAGATCCAACTTGGTGAAGTAAATTGATCCATGCAATTCATCCAGTAATTCATCAATAACAGGAATGGGGAACTTATCTTTAATAGTGAGCTTGTTGAGCTCCCTATAATCTGGACACATGCGCCATGATCCATCCTTCTTGTGCACCAATACTACTGGAGCTGAGAAAGAACTTTGACTCGGTTGAATTATACCAGCCTCTAGCATTTCTGCAACCATACGTTCAATTTCACTTTTTTGGACATATGGATATCTGTACGGCCTGATGTTTGGAGGAACACTTCCTGGAATCAGATGAATAGCATGATCATGATCACGCATAGGTGGGAGACCTTTGGGAGTCTCAAATACCTTGGAATGATTGTCCAAGACTTTTTGGAGATCTGGAGAAATAGATGATTCCAATGTGGAAACATCTAGCGAACATAATTGTGCAATTACACCTCTTTGCTCCTTTTTTAGAAGCTTTGTCATTCCATTAGAGCTGATTATCTTTCCTGGTTTCCCTGCAATACCCCTTAATTCAACTTCCTTTCCTTCCACAGAAAATTTCATGAAAAGTTCTTGAAAATTAAAAGCTATTGTACCCAAGGATTGTAGCCATTGGACTCCTAGTACAACATCAGCACCTCCCATTGGAATGGAAAGCATTGGGCTAGTCAATACATATTCTCCCATGGATAGCTTGATATTATGGCACTTTCCAGAACAATTTATTGTTCCTCCATTTGCAATCATCACTTGACACTCTGGTGCTGGATATAGGAAGCAATTCAATTCTTTTGCTACCCTACAATGAATAAAATTGTGGGTGCTTCCTGAATCAATCAACACTATTACCTTTTTCTTCTTGATTTGTCCTTCTATCTTGATGGTTTGAGGAGTGGTAATTCCCGCCAATGCATTACAAGATATGGTCGGATTTATTTGTTCTTCATCTAGGCTTTGTTCCTGGAATATATCCTCTTCTTTTGACCTTTCTTGCTCCTTTTCTTCTTCCTCTTCACAATCTATGTAGAATAATTTCTTCTCAGCACACTTATGACCTTTTGTGTATTTGCTATCACAATTGTAACAAAGCCCTTTTGCTCTTTTTTCTTCCAATTGTTGTGGTGTCAACCTTGTAGGTTGTGGAAGACTATGGGCAACAACACTTCCTTCTTTATAGTTGTGAATGGTATGCTTCCTAGTTGCCATAATTTTGCTTTCCATTTTTCTTGCTAACCTGAATGCCTTCTCTAATGAATCAGGTTCCCAAAGGCGCACATCATGTTGGATATTATCCTTTAAAGACCCTATGAACACATCAATCCTATGCTCCTCTGGAATATCTTTTACCCTTATGTTCAATTTTTGGAACTCCTCAATGTGCTCCATTATTGAACCCTTTTGTTTGAGACTTATCAATTGGCTAAAAAAAGTGTTGCTTTTTGTATCCTCATAATGTGCTATCAATTCTTCCGTAAAAATTGCCCAAGTGATAAATTGTTTACGAGAACAAAGCCATTGATACCATACAAACTGATTTGGTTCCAAATATAAAGTTGCCATACGTACCTTTTGTGTGTTTTGCACATTATTGAGATCGAAGAATTGCTCCATCTGTAATATCCATGTGGCGGGATCCTTGCCATCAAACTTCCTCATATCGATTTTTGGAACATGGTGAGTCTTTGATCCAACATTAGAGTCTATGGAATCATGATTAACATTTCTTTTGTTCTCATCATGAGTTTCCTTTACTACCTTTTCACCATTAGTGACCCTTTCTTGTAGCAACTTCTTCAATTCTTCCATGTTTGTATTCAAATATATCTTCAAATTTGCCATCGAATCCTCCATCTTAGCTTCCATGCCCTTTATCTTAGATTCCAAACCATTTACCTTAGATTCCACGCCACTTATCTTAGCTTCTGTTAGCTTTTGTGAGCGTGACATTTGTTGCACTTGTTCTTGTAATTTTGATATATCATGTAGCATTTCTTCCTCTTCTTCATGAGTCATGCTAGAGCTTTCAGGTTCCTTACTAGGTGTTTGCATTTTCTTTCCTCGGGGCATCAGTTACCGATAATAATGCTTTACTATGCCCTTTGAATTCCGTTAAACCAAGCTTACACAAAAATTAAAAAAAAACTACACACCTTTTTTCACTTTATAGAAGCCTGATATTGAATCTGATGTATCTCTGTAATTTCGGATCATCCAATTCTGAAATTTCTACCTGTAGTAGCCTTCTGCGTCCTCTTTCCAATGCCACAAGTCTGAGCCAAATTGGATTCTCCAAGGAAGAGTTATGTGAAATCTCCCACGGTGACTTGCTTTTAGACTGGTTCAGTAGAGCGAAGTTGTACGACGTGCCACGAGTCACTGTTTCAACCTTTGGATCTGAAAAACACCCAAAAGAAACTACAGTCCGTCCTCTTTCTGTACCTTCTTACGAAACTTCAATCCGATGCTCAGAAAGACAGTTATGACGATTTTCCCCAGGTCACCTGTTTTGAGTGTAATTCAGGAGTCATCAAAAAGACCAACTTCCTGAGATCATATCTCCGAAAATATCGCGCGAAAAGCTCTGAAATTCGGACCCAAGGTTCAGCGCGATGTCTTCTCAAATGGGTTTTTTTTTGCGACTTCTGAAACGTCACAAAAAAAAAGTTATAGTGAAAATGCCACGATGACCTGTTTGGAGCAGCGAAACCCTAGAATCCAAAGCTCTGATACCAAATGTTATGAAACCAGCTCACAAAAAGATAGAAAAGAGAGATCCACGCCTTAGAATTCAGCCTCTTCGAGGGGGAAACCTCCTTTACATTACATAAATGAACAATTCTTGGATGATACAAATGAAAATACCTCCTTTCTATATATAGGAGTCTAAGTGGTCCCAATACAATCAAAGCCTACATAACAATAATATTGTAGGGCACAACAATAACAATAGTGGGCTTCTATGTGGCACAATAGTAACAATATGGGCACTACATGGGTACATCAATATAAATAAGGGGTATAACTACAATAGTAATGGGGTAATCACTAGTATTATAGGGACCCAACACTCACTTTACATCTCCTTCCATGATTCTAAACCTCTCCAATATTACAAGTTTCACATTACAAATTCTTTTTTGTTTTCTTTGAAATGAGAATGTTCTCTTATTTATACAAAAATTAAACAACTACCTCATTAATGGTGATCCACCATTCTCTCCTTAGATCCATAAAAGTCTCAACCAATTAGACACATATCCATGATTTTTCTCCATGAGATATGTTTGACTCCTATTCCAAATCTCCTTCCAATCTTGAAGAGAACTCGAAATTGAACCTTGGAGGCCACATAAGAATGTCTTGGAAGCTTCCAAATCACCTACACGTCACCAAACTCATTCCACCTTTAGGTATAAGTAAATACATGTTATTTTTATAACTTTTAATCATAAATTCACTTTAAATACTTGAAACTAATAACTTTGGAAAATAAAAATATGAACCCATATGGTAATGCAAATGGAGGCTAATGTAATGACAAGGTGATGAAATGAGGTAATAAAGTGGGAATGAAGGTGAAAATGTATGACATTATGAAGACATTTTGGAGGCCCAACAATTATTACACCAACGATAATTCTATCACTCAATTTTAATTCAAATAAATTGAAATAACACCATCATTTCATTCTATATGTCCATCACATTCTCTCCAAGTATTTCACAATGAGATCAAACAATTATTTTAGCATCCCAAAGAGAAAAAAGTTGAGCTATGCATATATTTAAATTCATGGGCAATTAATCTCTCCTTTTTATTTTGTGGGAATTACAAAATTCCTAGTAATATTTTCACTCTCAAGGCTTCCTTCCTTAGCCATGCCCTTGCTTGGGAATCCATGCAAAGAATTCATTAACTTGGAAACCAAAAGATATCAATTCAGTGAAAAGTAATTCTTAAAAAATCCCTTTCCTTTACCCTTTTACATTTTCTTGTTTATTTCCTTATTTGGTTGTCATCACAAGCATTCTTAGATGAAGCATTTTTAAAGAGTCCAATTGGTGTTTAGCATACTTATTTTTGCAATATTCAATAATCACTAAAATTATCTCAACTTCATAGATTAGTCACAACTTTATTAATTCGACTTCTTATTAATTTGGTAGCTCAGTGAGAAATTCCATTCATTGTAATAGATTCCTATTTCGGAGTGGACCAAAATTGACCTTTTAAGCACTAAATTTGGATAAGGAAAAGTGTAGTTTTGAAGTCAAGCCCACAGGTACACAAATTTTCAAGATCAACTTAAGGACATATTGCCCCTCCAAAGTTGCAGATAAATACAAGTGACCTCAAGCTCATTTGGACATCACATCACAACTTCTCTTCTTCTCTCTCAATTTTGATAGGTTCGTATATGTTTGAGGCATATTTCTTTTCACAATTGTGAGGGTCCTTGGAGGCATTTTCTACATTGACTTTTCATCTCAAAAGTTTGACTTTAATTAGACTGAGTTTGACTTCATCATTTGACATGCTTTAACTGGGAAAATTTCAATTTCTTGAGGCTGAGTTGACTAGAACAAAAACCAAGGTGATCTAGGTTGTTTGACTGGAGTTGACTTTAGGGTTGAACACAAGGTTTGATTGTATAATATCTCTTTCATTTGACCGAGTTTGACTGGGTTTTCTTGGACTATTTTGGGCTGATTTTGACTAGTTTTGGAGGCCAAATTTGTGATTTGTTGATTGAACTCTTGGAGGACATATTTGACCATTCATTTTGATTGGTTAGGGCACACTTTGACTGTTGTTGATTTGGATATGATTGCATATTTTTTTACATTTGACCAGAGTTGACTATTTCATCATTGGCATATTGGTTTTTGGTTAGTTGATTTGTTGGACAAGTCAAGTCTTTGACTTTGACTCTTATTTATGGATTTGGCTCATTGTTTTCTCTACTAAAAAGTTGAAGACAATCTAATAGAAGAAGAATTTTCAAAGGGTTTCCCCCCTTGTGGTTTGTTTCCTTAGTCTTTGACCAAATCAATGTCTCTTGTTGATGTTGTTGATTTTCTCCTATTGTCATTGCATTACTATTCTATCTTCAATTACTATTGATTGATGAAAATAATTAATTGCATTGAAAGATTTCTAATTGAAGAATTGAATTGGGCTAAAGTAATTGAAACAACATAGAATAATCCTAAAATTAGCATGGTATCAGAGCTAAGGTAAAGGACAAGACAAAAGGAGAAATTAGCTAGAGAAATCATCTTTTGGAAAGTTGAAGGAATCTATCTGAACACATCAAAATGACTACCTCATACTTCAAGAAAATTGAGAAGTTGGGAGACTCATCAATTTTTTTTTCTTGGAAGATAAGGTTGGAAATCATATCAGACGACAATGATGTCTTGGAGTACATACAAGGAAAAGTCCCTAAGCTCCCTGAGTGCCAAGGTACCTAAGTACATCTTGCAAAGTGCGAATAGATGAGTTGATGTCAATCCAATTGCAAGATCCAATGATCAAGGGCCATTGATGTATTCCCATGATTGTCAGCGAGATAACTTGTCATTAAGGCATACAAGCCTCAAGGTACTAATAAGGACTCTAGCCTTGAACCTAGATAATGTGCTGATTTCGATAGGCCAAGACTTGTTAGAAGGGAGGTCTTAATGAATCCTCCATCATCTAACGTGAGCATAAAAAAAAAATTTGAAGGACTATGGATGAAAGTTTTTGCAGTGGATTAAGGTTTATTTGACAAAATGAAAAAGGAAATGGAATGAATCATCTTTGTAGGGGAGCTGAATGGTTTTATTGCTGGGTTACAGGCTAATGAAAGCGAGGCAAGAAATTATAATTACTATGAAGGAAAATGAAATGAATATTTTATTCATTGAGTAAGTAGGAATGCGATGGAAAAACTGGTATTTGAGAGGCTTTCAAATGGTGATGTGTTAAGTCCCTATACTACTAGTGTAACCCCTTATTGTTATTAGTAAAACCCTCTTATTATATTTTTGTGCGCATGTAGTCCCCATATTGTTATTATTGTGCCCCATAGAAGCCCACTATTGTTATTATTGTGCCCTTACATTATTATTGTTATGTCGGCTCTGATTATATTATGAACCCTTAGACTCCTATATATAGAAAGGAGGTCTTGTCATTTGTATCATCCAAGAATTGTTCATTTGGGTAATGTAAAGGAGGTTTCCCCCTCGAAGAGGCTAAATTCTAAAGTGTTTATCTCTCTTTTCCATCTTTTTTTGAGCTGGTTTCATAACATTTTGTATCAAAGCTTTGGATTCTAGGGTTTTGCTGCTCCAAACAGATCATCGTGGTATTTCTGCTATAATGTTTTTCTGTGACGTTTCAGAAGCTAAAGAAAAAACCCATTTGAGAAGAAATCATTCTGAATCTCAGGTCCGAATTTCAGATCTTGTCTCACTATATTTTCCAATATATGATCTGAGGAAGTTAGGGTTTTTGTAGACTCCCGAATTACATCCTAAACAGGTGACCTTGGGAAAATCATCATAACTTTCTCTCTGAGCAAAAAAATTGAAATTTTGTAAGAAGTTATAGAAAGAGGACGGATTGTAGTTTTTTGTGCATAATTTTCAAATCCGAAGGTCGAAACAGTGACACGTGGAACGTCATACAAGTTCGCTCTACTGAAAAATTGTATAATTAGGTCATCTTAGGAGATTCGGCATAACTCTTTCTTGGAGAATCAAATTCTAATCAGACTTGCGAGGTTAGAAAGAGGACTCAGAGGGCTACTGCAGGAGAATTTCAGAACTTTGAGATCTGAAAGTACAGAGTTACAGTCATTTCAAGATCGATCTCTTGAAATCAAAAAAAGGCGATAAGAGGAAGTTTGATGGAAACGATCCAGTAAATTGGATACGACATATGGAGCAATATTTTGATCTACATGGTGTACCACTATTACAAAAGGTATGTATTTCATCTTCATATTTAGAACCAGATCAATGTTTATGGTATAAAGGGCTTTGTTCTTGTAAAAAAATTGTTACATGGTCAATTTTCACAGAGGAAATGATAGCACAATATGAGGATACAAAGAGAAACACCTTCTTTAGAGAAACATCACAACAATTGGAAGAAAAAAGAGAAAAATGGCTTTGTTACAAAGTGGAAAGCAAAATTATGGCAACAAGGAAGTCTACCCTTCACAACTATAAAGATGGAAGTATTGTTTCTCCTAGCCTTCCACAACCAACAAGGGTTACACCACAACAATTGGAAGAAAAAAGAGAAAAAGGGATTTGTTACAATTGTGATAACAAATACATTAAAGGTCATAAGTGTGTCGAAAAGGAAATTATTTTACATTGATTTTGGAGAGGAGGAAGAAAAGGATCAATAAATGTCAAAAGAAGAGCATATACACCAAGAATCAACACCAGAGAAATAAGAAATGAATCCGACCTTATCTTGTAAAGCATTGGAAAGAATTACCACTCATAAAACTCTCAAGATAGAAGGACATATCAAGAAGAAAAAGGTTCAAGAAGTAAAAGATCACATCGAGAAAGAAGAAATGAATTTGACCATATCTTGTAATGCATTGGATGGAATTACCACTCCTCAAACTATCAATATAGAAGGACATATCAAGAAGAAAAATGTTCAAGGATTGAAAGATTACATCGAGTCTCAAGAAATCAATCCGACCATATCTTGTAATGCATTGGAAGAAATTACCGCTCCTCAAACTATCAAGATAGAAGGACATATCAAGAATAAAAAGGTAATAGTGTTGATTGATTCGGGCAGTACCCATAATTTTATTCATTATAAGATAGCCAAGGAATTGAATTGATTCCTATATCCAGCACCAGAGTTTCAAGTGATAGTTGCAAGTGGAGGAACCATAAATTGCTCTCGAAAGTGCAATAATATCAAGTTATCCATGGGAGAATATGTATTGAATAGCCCAATGCTTTCCATTCCAATGGGTGGTGTTGATGTTTTACTAGGAGTCCAATGGCTACAATCTTTGGGTACGATAGCTTTTAATTTTCAAGAACTTTTCTTGAATTTTTTTTGGGAAGGAAAGGAAGTTGAATTGAGCGGTATTGAAGGAAAACCTGGAAAGATTATCAACTCTAAAAGCATGAAAAAGCTTCTAAATAAAGAAAAACAAGGTGTAATTGCACAATTATGTTCACTAGAGGATCCCACATCGAAATCATGTATTTCTCCAGATCTCCAAAACATTTTAGACAATCATTCGAAGGTATTTGAGACTCCCTAAGGCCTCCCACCTATTTGTGATCATGATCATGTTATTCATTTGATTCCACGAAGTGTCCCTCCAAATATCAGGCCTTACATATATCCATATGCCCAAAGGAGTGGGAACTCATTCAAAAGTTGCAGAAGATCCCAATTCAAATAGTATTGCGAGAACTTGACAAGGAAGGAAAAATCATATTGGAACCTGAAGCAGTCATAGAACCGAGAAATCGAAAGCTATGAAATAGATCAATTTCAGAGTATCTCATCAAGTGAAATAACTTACCCACTAAAGATTCCACATGGGAGGACGAGAATTTATACAGAACCATCAAGAACTACTCAAGCGTTGAGGACAACCCTTTTTGAAGGAGAGGGGCATGTTAGGTCCCTATACTACTAGTGTAACCCCTTATTGTTATTAGTACAACCCCCTTATTATATTGTTGTGCCCATGTAGTCCCCATATTGTTATTATTGTGCCCCATAGAAGCCCACTATTGTTATTATTGTGCCCTTACATTATTATTTTTATGTCGTCTCTGATTATATTATGACCCCTTAGACTCCTATATATAGAAAGGAGGTCTTGTCATTTGTATCATCCAAGAATTGTTCATTTGTATAATGTAAAGGAGGTTGCCCCCTCGAAGAGGCTGAATTCTAAGGCGTTTATCTCCTCTTTCCATCTTTTTGTGAGCTGGTTTCATAACATGATGGATTTGATTTGACATCCTTTATCCAAAATCATGTGCTCATTCTTAGATATTTCATATTTGATGTTACTCTGATCATGTTCTTTCGAAAGAATTGTGGTCTTTGAGAGACATTGTTTGCTTATGGTCATCTATTTATATTCTTGGAACCTGCAAAAAAACTTAGTACTTTTTCTACAATGAAATGTATTATTATCAAAAGAGAGAGGTGATCAATCTCTCTATTTATGAATTTTACACAAAAAACTAAGAATTGGAACTAATAAAACAAATTCGTGAAAGAAAATTAAATGAATTTTTACCTGTTTCGAAATTATTGCATTCTTTTACCTGTCATGTCTTGTTGGCAAATTTTTATTATTATTTTGATGTTTCAGATTCTAATGATATGTTTCTCATTGTGTAAATATTATCGAGATCTTTATGTCGACATTTGAATCATCGAAAACCGATGTCGTATGAGAAAGTTTTGAAATTTTTGTGAAATAGTGAAAGTAGTCATGAGTAAATGTGACATGGAAACATGATGTTGATGTGAAATATGAAGTAGAAAAATGATATGGCACGTTGATCATGAATTTCTGATTAGAATGCATTGTTTACAAATAGATAATTAAGTCGAATACAAAGCTACAAAACTGTTATTCAGCTGAAGAATGTGCATAGTTTCTATAGCTAAAACCCTGAACAAACAATTAAGTACACACAATTATGCATTTTTTTATGAACAAATAATTAGTCCAATCTTCAAATTAAGTACTATGTCTTCCAGAAAAACTATCAAATACCCTACTTTTTTATTGATTATTTACTGGAAAATGACTAATTAAAGAGTGCAATTTGTATTGAACAAATTTTTATTAAAAAGGAAATTGATTTCTGTTCTACTTATTTACCTGTAAAACCTTCAATGGTTGAACAATGGCAGAGAGATTTTTTTGTTGTTCCATTGCTTCATGTATAGTTTCTATATTAGGTCCTCTTATACTGGATCACCCACTAACAATGAGTGAGACTCTCCACGAATATTTGTTCCAGAAGCATCGTTTTGTTGCACACCTCCAATAAAAGTCAATGCAACTGCAAGCTTTGTTGTGAATAAGTCGTGTATTTGTGGGCAAATGGCTTGCAAGATTATATTGCTTCCCTTCACTAGACTGTCTTTGTAATGGCCTATTCGTATATCTCAACTACTGAAAGGTTGTGTAGATATGTGTAAACTTCAAAGCACTATCACTAGTTGTAAATTTAGCCGTAGGAATAGTACTCGAAATCTCGGCAGTGGGCTTCAAAGCCTTGACCTTCTTACTAGGATCTCTCCTCAGAACCTTAGGGCTAGTTTCCTTGGTAAGAGATGCTATAGAAGTACCGATAGAATTTAGTTGTTGCTTCTATCTTTCATCCTCGGATAAATGAGCAGCAAACCCTGCCTGAGCTCCTTTAATGGGAGTTGAAGGCACGAACTTCTTCTTCTGCAACGAATGGAACTCGTCCAAAGTTTATATATTGGAGTTAAGAAGCCATCTATAAACTGAATAAACCACCACGTGACGTGGAAGGACAACATTAAAAAAAAAAAAAACCTTGTGACTTGACTGGTAAGCATTGGGAGAACTCGAAGAACTCTTGGTGGAATGTAGAAATTCTTATAGCTCTAAAGCTCACTTCGGTATCTGCCACCAATAGCTATTGCTTAGGTAGAATCCAATGCTAATTGTTGTACTTTGCATATGGGTGATATCGTCTATTGGTACTACTCCCATAGGCTCCCCTTCCACTCCCATAAGCACCACCACTGTCATAAGCACCACCAACACATGATGAGTCAAAGCTACCGCCATAACCACTATCACCATAGGCACCATAAACATCACCTCCGCCTACATAACTATCAATCATCCTGCTGCCATAGCCACCAAACCCATCACCATAAGTTCCAAGACGACCTCCATAGCCACAGGATGGCTCTTCTTTGTTAAAGCTGACAAATAGTATGTTTTTAGAAGAAAGGTATAAACTGTTTGGTGGTCAAATAAGAATATAAAAAAAAATAAAGGCCCTTTTAAAAGAAAGAATCTTCATGTGACTTGCCATGGAAAGAAGGTGATAAGGTGGGACGCCTTGTAGAGGAGAACTTGGCAAGAGCCAAGTATCAGTGCACCAGAATCGATGGGAAAATCAATTAATCATATGCTAGTGCAACGTCCTTTTGAAAAGGATATATGGGGTGCTTCTCTATCTTTGACAGGTCAAAGGTTAAAAGATAGATCCCTCAAGAAGTATAACACTCTACAACTAGTGGTTTTTTGGGCCTTGTGGCTAGCCTAGGAACACCAGGAGTATGTGGTCCAGGTGGTACACTTTTAGGTGCAAAACCTGCTTTATGATAGGTCTAAGAGTAGGCAACAACCGAGCTGATGGAAATTATGTGTCTCATCATAAACTCCGAACAAGAACCCCATAAAAAAAATCCCATAGTGATGATTGAAATGTAGACATGGCAATGTCATTGAAACATGAGAGGATTTTTGCGCTCTGCATCCAAAACTGCTAGAAAATCAAGAAGAATCTTAGCTATAAATATCGAGAAATAAGGAACCATAAATGCGTCTAGATGCCAGAGACCGATGTGGATGAGGATCGAGATTGAAGATGTCAGTGAATCATATTTTCCCATTGATTGGTTGGTTAAGGAGGAAAGGACATTGATCTCTTCTAATATGATGCACCTGATTCTCCAGATCGATACCCAACAACATCCCTTCCAGATTGAGATACGTGGTCATAGTTTACAGTAGCATAAACTGTCCTACATGAGTAGTTCCAAGCCCAAGAATAGGACCAACTTATCCACTACCCCTTTATCTAGCATACCTTTGATATCAAGAGAGATTTCTACTTTCGAGAGCAATGACAGGTCTAGAGTTATGATCATATCTTCGTGACCTAAATTATGTTGTTTTAGATCAAGAGGCACAATCAACATATCTTCCAGCACTATGAACAACATCAGTGCACGTATATGGATAATATGCAAAGCTAGCACTAAACATTGGGTGACTAGTGAAGTTGTAGAACATAAGACAATGTGTATGCAGATGGCTATCATCAAAGTCATCGAAATGAGGAAAAAATTGGGCACATCATATGTAAAAGAGTTTGTTTAGAGGAGGGCTTGCTTCCAGAAGTTCTTGCAAAGAGGATTTGCAAAGGATAACGGAGACATCTACTGTGGTCGATGATTTATTGTGGTCGAGCCATCAATACATCGAACTTTATTTACACCACTTCAAATGTTGTCCATCACTTCAAATAGATTATGATGCTCACCACAGGTGCCACCATTCACCGGAACCCTTGACAATATTTCCTTGATTTTTGCTAAAACAACCAAATGGATTTGAACTCAGGTCTCA
Source organism: Pinus tabuliformis (assembly GCA_031772625.1). Taxonomy (NCBI): domain Eukaryota; kingdom Viridiplantae; phylum Streptophyta; class Pinopsida; order Pinales; family Pinaceae; genus Pinus; species Pinus tabuliformis. Next base: position 2,069,665,469 of record CM062817.1, on the reverse strand, counting down.
CCTTGCAGTATTGAGTAGTGGACTGTAGGTTTGGATTGCAACGGGGAAAAACCCTCTCAGAAGTAGCTCAATATAGCGAAATCGGGATTCCCTCTTCCATATTGATGGAGAATATCTTGGCATGATATCTGTGAACTGAAACTTAGCATCGATCTTGATGGATAATATCTTAGCATGATCTCTGCGAACTGAAACTTGGCATCGATCCTGATTTTCATGGATTTTGAGGATTTTAGAACTCTATCAATAGCAAGGATCAAGATAAGGATCATCTCTTGCATTTAATTCCATGAAAACATTCTTATGAGAATTTCCCTACAAATTATTAGAAAATGGGGTGGCTCATATAGCACCATCGAAAATAAAAATTTCGAAAACTAAAAAAAAAAACTTTGTCAACGTTGATTTTTATTTTATCAAAATATAATAAAAACTAATTTTATGTAGTAAAATGTTTTTTTTTTTTAAATATATGAAAAATGAAAAATTAATTGTGTAAAATAGAAATGAAATTGTATTTTAACTATGAAAATTGTAGTTGCAGGTGAAAAAAAATTAAAAATGAAACTCTAAATTAAAAACTTGAAGCGAATCAGAAACTCTAAAAAAAAGAATTTGAAATCAAAGGTTGATCCCTATGTGTGCCTCCCTGGCAACGACACAAAAATGTAGGGGAAATTTAATTGCTTAAATTCCTTAGCATAAATTGTCAATCGAGGCGTCCATGGACTTGTGAGGCACATGTGCACCATATATGCTAGAGATCGGTTTCCAATTTTGAAAGATAAATCTTAATCTATTAATGAAAAATGACAATTGACATAAAAGTAAATCTATTCTAGAAAACAATAAATCACACCACACACTTCCAGAAGTAAAAATCATTTGCAAAAATTGAAAGAACACATTTGCATAAATGAAATAACTAATCTAAGCACTCTTGCAAAAATTGAAATCATTAACCTAAAACACTATTGCATGAAAATGAAATGATTAATCTATGCACACTTTGCGAAAATTGAAACACGATTGCATGAATTGAAATGTTATACTTACACACACTTGTAGAATGGAAAAGCACACTCTATTAAAATTCAAAGGAAGATCATGTATTCTATAAATTCACAAATTACATCAAAAAGAAGAATCTACAACTATCAACTCAAACTCTATCCTAAAAGTCTATCACTAACTTATCTCATTACATCCTCACTTTAAATTTCCTTCCATGATCCTAAACCTCTCCAATATTACAAGTTTCACATTACAAATTCTTTTTTCTTTTATTTGAAATGAGAACGTTCTCTTATTTATACAAAAATTAAACAACTACCTCATTAATGGTGATCCACCATTCTCTCCTTAGATCCATAAAAGTCTCAACCAATTAGACACATATCCATGATTTTTCTCCATGAGATATGTCTGACTCCTATTCCAAATCTCCTTCCAATCTTGAAGAGAACTCGAAATTGAACCTTGGAGGCCACATAAGAATGTCTTGGAAGCTTCCAAATCACCTACACATGTCACCAAACTCATTCCACCTTTAGGTATAAGTAAATACATGTTATTTTTATAAATTTTAATCATAAATTCACTTTAAATACTTGAAACTAATAACTTTGGAAAATACAAATATGAACCCATATGGTAATGAAAATGGAGGCTAATGTAATGACAAGGTGATGAAATGAGGTAATAAAGTGGGAATGAAAGTGAAAGTGTATGACATTGTGAAGACATTTTGGAGGCCCAAAAATTATTACACCCACGATAATTCTATCAATCAATTTTAATTCAAATAAATTGAAATAACACCATCATTTCATTCTATATGTACATCACATCCTTTCCAAGTATTTCACAATGCAATAAAACGATTATTTTAGCATCCCAAAGAGAAAATATTGAGATATGCATATCTTTAAATTCATGGGCAATTAATCTCTCCATTTTATTTTGTGGGAATTACAAAATTCCTAGTAATATTTTCACTCTCAAGGCTTCCTTCCTTAGCCATGCCCTTGCTTGGGAATACATATAAAGCATTCATTAATTTGGAAAACAAAAGATATCAATTCAATGAAAAGTAATTCTTACAATATCCCTTTCCTTTACCCTTTTACATTTTCTTGTTTATTTCCTTATTTGGTTGTCATCACAATCATTCTTAGATGAAGCATTTTTGAAGAGTCCAATTGGTGTTTAGCATACTTATTTTTGCAATATTCAATAATCACTAAAATTATCTCAACTTCACAGATTAGTCACAACTCCATCAGTTCAACTTCTTATGAATTTGGAAGCTCAGTGACAAAATCCATTCATTGTAATAGATTCCTCTTTCCAAGTGGACCAAAATGGACCTTTTAAGCATTAAATTTGGATAAGTAAAAGTGTATTTTTGAAGTCAAGCCCACAGGTACACAAATTGTCAAGATCAACTTAAGGAAATATTGCCCCTCCAAAGTTGCATATAAATACAAGTGACCTCAAGCTCATTTGGACATCACATCACAACTTCTCTTCTTCTCTCTCAATTTTGATAGGTACGTACAGGTTTGAGGCATCTTTCTTTTCACAATTGCGAGGATCCTTGGAGGAATTTTCTGCATTGAATTTTCAGCTCAAAAGTTTGACATTAATTAGACCGAGTTTGACTTCATCATTTGACATGCTTTGACTAGGAAAATTTCAATTTCTTGAGGCAAGGTTGACTAGAACAAAAACCACGGTGATCCAGGTTGTTTGACTGGAGTTGACTTTAGGGTTGACCACAAGGTTTGATTGTATAATATCTCTGTCATTTGACAGAGTTTGACTCGGTTTTCTTGGACTATTTTGGGTTGATTTTGACCAGTTATGCAGGCCAAATTTGTGGGTTGTTGAATGAACTCTTGGAGGACATATTTGACCATTCATTTTGATTGGTTAGGGAACACTTTGACTATTGTTGATTTGGACAGAATTGCATATTTTTTTACATTTGACCAGAGTTGACTATTTCGTCATTGGCATATTGGGTTTTGGGTGGTTGATTTGTTGGACAAGTCAAGCATTTGACTTTGACTCTTATTTATGGATTTGGCTCATTGTATTCTCTAATGAACATTTGAAGACAATCTAATAGAAGAAGAATTTTCAAAGGGTTTCCCCCCTTGTGGTGTTTTTCCTTAGTCTTTGACCAAATCAATGTCTCTTGTTGATGTTGTTGATTGTCTCCTATTGTCATTGCATTATTGTTCTATCTTCAATTACTATTGATTGATGAAAATAAATAATTGCTATTGAAAGATTACTAATTTAAGAATTGAATTGGGCTAAAGTAATTGAAACAACATAGAGTAATGGTAAAATTAGCATGGTATTAGAGTTAAGGTAAAGGACAAGCCCAAAGGAGACAATAGCTAGAGAAATCATCTTTCGGAAAGTTGAAGGAATCTACCTGAACATATCAAAATGAGTACCTCATACTTCAAGAAAATTGAGAAGTTGGGATACTCATCAATTTTTTTTGCTTGGAAGATAATGTTGGAAATCATATCATATGACAATGATGTCTTGGAGTACATACAAGGAAAATTTCCTTAGCTCCCTGAAAATGTTCCCAATACTACCAAAAGAAAATATGAGAAAAATGAGTTAAAAGCAAAGAAAATTATAGTTGATGGTTTATAAGATCATTTAATTTCATATGTTGGAAATTTGAAAACGTTTAAGGATATGTATGATAAGCTAGCTGGCATGTATGGTCAATAATTTGAGTGAAACCATCTCCTTCAAATATCAACTCGAATATATGAAGATGAATAAAGGAGAATCTATGTAATCTTATATCACGAGAATATCTTGTCTTAGAGATCAATTGTAGAGAGTTGGGGAAATTGTACTTGACAGGGCGTTGGTGTTGGTAACCCTTAGAGGCCTCCCTCCTATCTGGGAAAATTTCATTACAACAATAATAAATAACAACAGTTTCCTACCATTTGATTAACTTGTTGGAAAGTGTACTCAATAAGAGTCGAGGATGATCTCAAGAGGGAAAATTAAAAAGCATGAAGAAGGAGAGTCCGTTGCATTTGTTACTCAATACAAGAAGAAAAAGGGAAGAGGAAGACCATATAGTTCAAATAGGCCTTCTCCTTATTCAGAGGACTCTAATAGAATATTAAGGGATATTGAATGCTACAATTGTCACAAGCGTGTTTACTATGCCCGAGATTGTTTGAGAAAGAGATATGCTCCAAGATTTGACCGAAGCTACAACAGAAATAGGTAAAATTATAAGGGAAGTAATGAATATGGAAGAAGAAGAGATGATAGAAGAAGAGGAGATGATAGAAGAAGAAGGGATGATAGAAGTAGAAGTGGTACTCCGAAAGATCATGAAGAAAGTCCTCGTCCTCAAAAGAAGTCAAGGAACTCTAGGTTTGAAAGTAATGTAGCTAATAGTCATTTGGCTATATTTTTATTTCAACTTTTTCTAGTTGTTCTCCTCTGGATTCATATGATAGTTGGCTGTTAGATAATGGGGATTTTAGACACTTCTATGGGTATAAGGAAGTCCTCTCAAATCTAGTTGAGAGGGAGACAAGTTTGAAGATTATTCTTGGGCGTAAGACTTCGTATCTAGTGAAGGGATTTGGTGCTATCAAATTTGATTTGGACTATGGAGAATATGTTATTCTTCATGAAGTGAGGTATGTTCCAAAACTAAAGAAGAACTTGGTATCTATTTTTTCTTTGGAAGAAAAAGGAATGAGAGTAGCCTTCATCAAAGGAAAAGTCCTTACATGGCCTCGAAAATCTCGCATGAGGGATGCTTTTACATTGGGACCTAGAGTTAAAGGACTCTATAGACTCAATACAAAACCTCTTCTAGAAATGGTCCATGACACTAATTATTAAAGAGAGCTATGGCACCGAAGTAAAAAGAAGTCAAGGGGACCATTCCCCTCTAGGAGAATCAAGACTAATGATAATCCTGAGCAGAATGGAGTAGCAGTGAAAGAAAATTTTTGGAAGGATGGTATGGCCGAAGAACTGATTATGAAGAATGATGAATGGGATCTTGTTTCGAGATATAAAGGAAAGTCTGACACAACTTCAAAATTCCTATATCAAATAAAACATGATGCAGATGGAATCATTGAGAAGTACAAGGAAGAAGTATGTGTTGAGAAGCCTCAGAGATTTGAAGTACAAGAAAATAAGACTAACATTTGTAGATTGAAGAAAGCATTATATGGCTTGAAGCAAGCCCATGGAGCATGGTATGCCTACATAGATAGTTACATGATGAAGCTTGGATTCACAAGAAGTAGCGAAGACCCCAATCTATAATTCAAAGTGGTCCAAGGTATTCCATTGATTTTTGTTTTATATGTTAATGGTCTATTTTTGACAAGTAGTGAGCCCCTGATGATTGAGTGTAAGAGGGAGCTAGCCTCTGAATTCGAGATGAAGGACCTTGGACTCATGCACTACTTTCGAGGGCTCAAGGTGTGGCAAAGGCCTAGTGAGAACTTCTTTTTGCAATAAAAATATGTCATGAAGTTGTTGGAAAGATTTGGAATGACATAATACAAGTCCTTAGCCACACCGATGGAAATGAATTTTAGGAAGCTATGTGGAGAAGTCGCAAGACCCCATTTGGAAAATCCATCTGAGTATAGACAGTTGATTGTGGCTTTGATGTTCTTAGTGAAAACTTGTTTGGACATATGCTATGTAGTGAACACGCTGATTCAATTCATGTTCGAGCATTCCATGCACATTGGGTTGCTGCCAAACACATTTTGAGATATTTGCATGGCACGATCACCATTGGTTTGAGATATTCCTCCATAGATTTTCGACTACATGGATATAACAATGTTGATTGTGAAGGAAATGTTCTTGATAGGAAAAGTAGTTTTGGATGTTGTTTTAGGCTTGCATCTATGATGATATCATGGATAAGAAGGAAATAGAATTTTGATCCTTTAAGCATGGCCGAGGCAAGATACATTGTTAGCTTGGAAGAGTTGTTTGAGCAAGTCTTAGATATAATAGTGATATATTGCAACAATATGAGTAGAATCTGATTGGTAGAGAATCTCATGTTTTATGATAAGTCCTAGCACATACATATCTAATATAATTACATTCGAGACATGGTGTAGAGAGGAGTCATTAGACTCCATCCCATATCGAAAAATGAGCAGATTGCATACATAGAGCATCTTGGACTTATGGATGTGACCCTCCTGGGTAAGGGTCTCCACTGATCGAGGACATTGAGCTATGCTCGTTCCCCCTTGTTTGACCTCCTAGGGTGAGGAATTGAGCCTTAGAGCTCGTAGTGCTCCACTGCACTACTCATGGAGTCTTAGAGTCAAGGTACCAGTTATGAATTTCTCCCATGACATAATCAAAGTGTCATGGGGATTCCATGTCACCAAAACAAGCTTCTTACTAAGATCCATGCTCCCTTGTTTAACTTGTGTCACAAAATTTAGTTTCTATGAGATCTATTCAAAATTTTCAAATTTCAATTTCCCAACTTTGCTTCATTCAGATCCCAGTCTCATATGCATGAGAATTTTATTCATATTTTTGGGCTCCCTTACAAGTGGTTTTATTATATCATGGTCACTTTTATCTCACACCCCATTCCAACACTCTACCTACAATTTGAACTTTCAATCAACCAAAAGTCTATCAACGTTTATACATACAATCTCTTTATTGAAAAAAAATAAAAACATACTCAAGTGATCTCAAAATTATTGTAGAGGTAATTTAATTTCTTAAATTCCTTAACATAAATTGTCGACTTGGGGGTCCGTGGACTTGCAAGGCACACGTGCACCATATGTGCTAGAGATCGGTTTCCAATTTCGAAAGATAAAACTTAATCTATTAAATGAAAAATGAAAATTGACAAAAAAATAAATCACACCACACACTTCCGGAAATAAAAATCATTTTCGAAAATTGAAGGCACTCATTTGCATAAATGAAATAACTAATGTAAGCACTCTTGCAGAAATCAAAATCATTAATCTACGCACACTTTGCGAAAATTGAAACATGCTTGCATGAATTGAAATGTTATACTAAAACATACTTGCAGAATGGAAAAACACACTCTATTGAAAATCAAAAGAAGATCATGTATTCTATAAATTCACAAATTACATCAAAAAGAAGAATCTACAACTATCAACTCAAACTCTATCCTAAAAGTCTATCACTAACTTATCTCATTACATCCTCACTTTACATCTCCTTCCATGATTCTAAACCTCTCCAATATTACAAGTTTCACATTACAAATTCTTTTTTGTTTTCTTTGAAATGAGAATGTTCTCTTATTTATACAAAAATTAAACAACTACCTCATTAATGGTGATCCACAATTCTCTCCTTAGATCCATAAAAGTCTCAACCAATTAGACACATATCCATGATTTTTTTCCATGAGATATGTTTGATTCCTATTCCAAATCTCCTTCCAATCTTGAAGAAAACTCGAAATTGAACCTTGGAGGCCACATAAGAATGTCTTGGAAGCTTCCAAATCACCTACACATGTCACCAAACTCATTCCACCTTTAGGTATAAGTAAATACATGTTATTTTTATAACTTTTAATCATAAATTCACTTTAAATACTTGAAACTAATAACTTTGGAAAATACAAATATGAACCCATATGGTAATGAAAATGGAGGCTAATGTAATGACAAGGTGATGAAATGAAGTAATAAAGTGGGAATGAAGGTGAAAGTGTATGACATTGTGAAGATATTTTGGAGGCCCAACAATTATTACACCAACGATAATTCTATCACTCAATTTTAATTCAAATAAATTGGAATAACACCATCATTTCATTCTATATGTGCATCACATTCTCTCCAAGTATTTCACAATGCGATCAAACAATTATTTTAGCATCCCAAAGAGAAAAAAATTGAGCTATGCATATATTTAAATTCATGGGCAATTAAGCTCTCCTTTTTATTTTGTGGGAATTACAAAAGTCCTAGTAATATTTTCACTGTCAAGGCTTCCTTCCTTAGCCACGTGTTGCTTGGGAATCCATGCAAAGCATTCATTAACTTGGAAACCAAAATATATCAATTCAGCGAAAAGTAATTCTTACAAAATCCATTTCCTTTACCCTTTTACATTTTCTTATTTATTTCCTTATTTGGTTGTCATCACAAGCATTCTTAGATGAAGCCTTTTTAAAGAGTCCAATTGGTGTTTAGCATACTTATTTTTGCAATATTCAATAATCACTAAAATTATCTCAACTTCACAAATTAGTCACAACTCTATCAGTTCAACTTCTTATTAATTTGGTAGCTTAGTGAAAATTTCCATTCATTGTAATAGATTCCTATTTCCGAGTGGACCAAAATTGACCTTTTAAGCACTAAATTTGGATAAGGAAAAGTGTAGTTTTGAAGTCAAGCCCACATGTACACAAATTTTCAAGATCAACTTAAGGACATATTGCCCCTCCAAAGTTGCATATAAATAAAAGTGACCTCAAGCTCATTTGGACATCACATCACAAATTCTCTTCTTCTCTCTCAATTTTGATAGGTTTGTACAGGTTTGAGGCATCTTTCTTTTCACAATTGCGAGGGTCCTTGGAGGCATTTTCTGCATTGACTTTTCAGCTCAAAAGTTTGACTTTAATTAGACCGAGTTTGACTTCATCATTTGACATGCTTTTACTGGGAAAATTTTGATTTCTTGAGGCCGAGTCGACTAGAACAAAAACCAAGGTGATCTAGGTTGTTTGACTGGAGTTGACTTTAGGGTTGACTGCAAGGTTTGATTGTATAATATCTCTTTCATTTGACCGAGTTTGACTGGGTTTTCTTGGACTATTTTAGGTTAATTTTGACCATTTTTGGAGGCCAAATTTGTGGTTTGTTGATTGAACTCTTGGAGGACATATTTGACCATTCATTTTGATTAGTTAGGGAACAATTTGGTTGTTGTTTATTTGGATATAATTGCATATTTTTTACAGTTGACCAGAGTTGACTATTTCATCATTGGCATATTGGTTTTTGGTTGGTTGATTTGTTGGACAAGTCAAGGCTTTGACTTTGACTCTTATTTATGGATTTGGCTCATTGTTTTCTCTACTGAACATTTGAAGACAATCTAATAGAAGAAGAATTTTCAAAGGGTTTCCCCTTGTGGTGTTTTTCATTAGTCTTTGACCAAATCAATGTCTCTTGTTGATGTTGTTGATTGTCTCCTATTATCATTGCATTGCTATCTTCAATTACTGTTGATTGATGAAAATAATTAATTGCATTGAAAGATTTCTAATTGAAGAATTGAATTGGGCTAAAGTAATTGAAACAACATAGAAGAATCCTAAAAATAGCATGGTATCAGAGCTAAGGTAAAGGAAAAGACAAAAGGAGACAATAGCTAGAGAAATCATCTTTCGGAAAGTTGAAGGAATCTATCTGAACATATCAAAATGACTACCTCATACTTCAAGAAAATTGAGAAGTTGGGAGACTCATCAATTTTTTTTTCTTGGAAGATAAGGTTGGAAATCATATCAGACGACAATGATGTCTTGGAGTACATACAAGGAAAAGTTCCTGAGCTCCCTGAGTGCCAAGGTACCTAAGTACATCTTGCGAAGTGTGAATAGATGAGTTGATGTCAAGCCAATTGCAAGATCCAATGATCAAGGGACATTGATATATTCCCATGATTTTCAGTGAGATAACTTGTCATTAAGGCATACAAGCCTCAAGGTACTAATAAGGACTCCAACCTTGAACCTAGATAATGTGTTGACTTCGATAGGCCAAGACTTGTTAGAAGGGAGGTCTTAATGAATCCTCCATCATCTAACGTGAGCATAAAACAATAATTTTGAAGCAATATGGATGAAAGTTTTTGTAGTGGATCAAGGTTTATTTAACAAAATGAAAAGGGAAATGAAATGAATCAGATTTGTAGGGGAGCTGAATGGTTTTATCGCTGGGTTACAGATTAATGAAAGCGAGGCAAGAAATTATAATTACTATGAAGGAAAATGAAATGAATATTTTATTCATTGAATAAGTAAGAATGCGATGGAAAAACTGGTATTTGAGAGGCTTTCAAATGGTGATGTGTTAAGTCCCTATAGTACTAGTGTAACCCCTTATTGTTATTATTACAACTCCCTTATTACATTGTTATGCCCATGTAGTCCCCATATTGTTATTATTGTGCCCCATAGAAGCCCACTATTGTTATTATTGTGCCCTTACATTATTATTGTTATGTCGGCTCTGATTATATTATGAACCCTTAAACTCTAATATATGGAAAGGAAGTCTTGTCATTTGTATCATCCAATAATTGTTCATTTGTGTAATGTAAAGGAGGTTTCCCCCTCGAAGAGGCTGAATTCTAAGGTGTTTATCTCTCTTTTCCATCTTTTTGTGAGTTGGTTTCATAACATTTGGTATCAAAGCTTTAGATTCTAGGGTTTCGCTGCTCCAAATAGGTCATTGTGGTATTTCTGCTATAACATTTTTCTACGACATTTCAGAAGCTAAAGAAAAAACCCATTTGAGAAGAAATCTTTCTGAATATTGGGTCAGAATTTCAAATCTTGTCTCGCTATATTTTCGAATATATGATCTGAGGAAGTTAGGGTTTTTGCAGACTCCCGAATTACATCCTAAACAGGTGACCTTGGGAAAATCGTCATAACTTTCTCTCTGAGCAAAAAATTGAAATTTCGTAAGAAGTTATAGAAAGAGGACGGATTGTAGTTTTCTGTGCATAGTTTTCAGATCCAAAGGTCAAAACAGTGACACGTGGCACGTCATACAAGTTCACTCTACTAAAACATTATATAATTAGTTCATCTTAGGAGATTGGGCATAACTCTTTCTTGGAGAATCAAATTCTAATCAGACTTGCGGGGTTAGAAAGAGGACTCAGAGGGCTACTGCAGGAGACAATTTCAGAACTTTGAGATCTGAAAGTACAGAGTTACAGCCATTTCAAGATCGAGCTCCTGAAATCAAGAAATGGTGATATGAGGAAGTTTGATGGAAACGATCCAGTAAATTGGATACTACATATGGAACAATATTTTGAGCCACATGGTGTACCACTGTTACAAAAGGCATGTATTTCATCTTCATATTTAGAAACAGATCAATGTTTATGGTACAAAGGGCTTTTTTCTCGTAAGCAACTTGTTACGTGGTCAATTTTCACGGAGGAAATGATAGCACATTATGAGGATACAAAGAGCAACACCTTCTTTAGAGCAACATCACAACAATTGGATGAAAAAAGAGAAATGGGCTTTGTTACAAAGTATAAAGAAAAATTATGGCAACAAGAAAGTATACCCCTCACAAATATAAAGATGGAATTGTTGTTTCTCCTAGCCTTCCACAACCTACAAGGGTTACACCACAACAATTGAAAGAAAAAGGAGGAAAAGGGCTTTGTTACAATTGTGATAACAAATACATTAAAGGTCATAAGTGCGCTGAGAAGAAATTATTTTACACTGATTTTAGAGAGGAGGAAGAAAAGGATCAAGAAACATCAAAAGAAGAGTATATACACCAGGAATCAACCCTAGAGAAAGAAGAAATGAATCCGACCATATCTTGTAAAGCATTGGAAAGAATTAACACTCCTAAAACTCTCAAGATAGAAGGACATATCAAGAAGAAAAAGGTTCAAGAAGTGAAAGATCACATCGAGAAAGAAGAAACGAATCTGACCATATATTGTAATGCATTGGACGGAATTACCACTCCTCAAACTATCAATATAGAAGGATATATCAAGAAGAAAAATGTTCAGGAATTGAAAGATTACATCGGGTCTCAAGAAATCAATCTGACCATATCTTGTAATGCATTGGAAGAAATTACCACTCCTCAAAATATCAAGATAGAAGGACATATCAAGAATAAAAAGCTAAGAGTGTTGATTGATTCAGGTAGTACCCATAATTTTATTGATTGTAAGATAGCCAAGGAATTGAATTGCTTCCTATATCCAACACCAGAGTGTCAAGTGATGGTTGCAAGTGGAGGAACCATAAATTTCTCTGGAAAGTGCCATAATATCAAGCTATCCATGGGAGAATATGTATTGAATAGCCCAATGCTTTCCATTCCAATGGGTGGTGCTAATGTTTTACTAGGAGTCTAATGGCTACAATCTTTGGGTACGATAGCTTTTAATTTTCAAGAACTTTTCTTGAAATTTTTTTGGGAAGGAAAGGAAGTTGAATTGAGGGGTATCGAAGGAAAACCTGGAAAGATAATCAACTCTAACAACATGAAAAAGCTTCTAAATAAAGAACAATGGGGTGTAATTTCACAATTATGTTCACTAGAGGATCCCACATCGAAATCATGTATTTGTCCAGATCTTCGAAACATTTTGGACAATCATTCCAAGGTATTTGAGACTCCCAAAGGCCTCCCACCTATTCGTGATCATGATCATGCTATTCATTTGATTCCATGAAGTGTTCCTCCAAACATCAGGCCTTACATATATCCATATGCCTAAAGGAGTGGGAACTCATTCAAAAGTTGCAGAAGATCCCAATTCAAACAGTATTGCAAGAACTTGACAAGGAAGGAAAAATCATGTTGGAACCTGAAGCAGTCACAGAACCGAGAAATCAAAAGCTAGGAAAGAGACCAATTTCAGAGTATCTCATCAAGTGGAAGAACTTACCCACTGAATATTCCACATGGGAGGACAAGAATTTTTACAGAAGCATCAAGAATTGCTCGAGCGTTGAGGACAACACTTTTTGAAGGAGAGGGGCATGTTAGGTCCCTATACTACTAGTGTAAACCCTTATTGTTATTAGTACAACCCCCTTATTATATTTTTGTGCCCATGTAGTCCCCATATTGTTATTATTGTGCCCCATAGAAGCCCACTATTGTTATTATTGTGCCCTTACATTATTATTGTTATGTTGGCTCTGATTATATTATGACCCCTTAGACTCCTATATATAGAAAGGAGGTCTTGTCATTTGTATCATCCAAGAAGTTTTCATTTTTGTAATGTAAAGGAGGTTGCCCCCCGAAGAGGCTGAATTCTAAGGCGTTTATCTCTCTTTTCCATCTTTTTGTGAGCTAGTTTCATAACATGATGGATTTGATTTGACATCCTTTATCCAAAATCATGTGCTCATGCTTATATATTTCATCTTTGACGTTACTCTGATCATGTTCTTTCGAAATAAATGTGTTGTTTGAGAGACATTGTTTTCTTATGGTCATCTGTTTATCTTCTTGGAACCTACAAAAAAACTTAGTACTTTTTCTACATTGAAATGTATTATTATCAAAAGAGAGAGGTGATCAATCTCTCTATTTATGAATTTTACACAACAAACTGAGAATTGGTACTAATAAAACAAATTCCTGAAAGAAAATTAAATGAACTTTTACCTATTTCGAAATTAGTGTGTTCTTTTACCTGACATGTCTTGTTGGAAAATTTTTATTATTATTTTGATGTTTCAAATTCTGATGAGATGTTTCTCATTGTGTAAATATTATCGATACCTTTATGTCGACATTTGAATCATCGAAAACCGATGTCGTATGAGAAAGTTATGGTTATTTGAAATTTTTGTGAAATAGTGAAAGTAGTCATGAGTAAATGTCACATGGCAACATGATGTTGATGTGAAAGATGAAGTAGAAAGATGATATGGCATGTTGATCATGAATTTTTGATTAGAATGCATTGTTTACAAATAGATAATTAAGTCGAATACAAAGCTACAAAATTGTTTTTCAGCTGCAAAATGTGCATAGTTTCTGTAGCTAAAATCCTGAACAGACAATTAAGTACACACAACTATGCATTTTTTTTATGAACAAATAATTAGTCCAATCTTCAAATTAAGTAATATCTCTTCCAGAAAAACTATCAAATACCCTACTTTTTTATTGATTATTTACTGGAAAATGACTAATGAAAGAGTGCAATTTATATTGAACAAATTTTTATTAAAAAGGCAAGTGATTTCTGATCTACTTATTTACCTGTAAAACCTTCAATGGCTGAACAATGGTAGAGATATTTTTTTGCTACTCCATTGCTTCATGTATAGTTTCTCTATCAGGTCCTCTTATACTGGATCACCCACTAACAATGAGTGAGACTCTCCACGAATATTTGTTCCAGAAGCATTGTTTTGTTCCACACCTCCAATCAAAGTCAATGCAACTGCAAGCTTTTCTGTGAATAAGTCATGTATTTGTGGGCAAATGGATTGCAAGATTATATTGATTCCCTTCACTAGACTATCTTTGTAATGGCCTATTCATATATCTCAACTGCTGAAAGGTTGTGTAGTTATGTGTAAACTTCAAAGCACTATCACTAGTCAAAAATTTAGCCATAGGAATAGTACTCAAAATCTCGACAGTGGGCTTCAAAACCTCAACCTTCTTACCAGGATCTCTCCTCAGAACCTTAGGGCTAGTTTCCTTGGTAAGAGATGCTAGAGAAGTACTGATAGAATTCAGTTGCTGCTTCTGTCTTTCATCCTCGGATAACTGAGCAGCAAACCCTGCCTAAGCTCCTTTAATGGGAGTTGAAGGCACGAACTTCTTCTTATGCAACGAATGGAACTCATCCAGAGTTTATAAATTGGACTTAAGAAGCCATCTATAAACTGAATAAACCACCATGTGACGTGGAAGGATAACATAAACAAAAAAAACCTTGTGACTTGACCGGTAAGCATTGGGAGAACTTGGAGAACTCTTGGTGGAATGTAGAAATGGTTATAGCTCTAAAGCTCACTTCGGTATCTGCGACCAATAGCTATTGCTTAGGTAGAATCCAATGCTAATTGTTGTACTTGGCATATGGGTGATATCGTCTATTGGTACTACCCCCATAGGCTCCCCTTCCACTCCCATAAGCACCACCACTATCATAAGCACCACCAACACGTGATGAGTCAAAGATGCCACCATAACCACTATCACCATAGGCATTATAAACGTCACCTCCGCCTCCATAACTACCAATCATCCCTCTACCATAGCCACCAAATCCATCACCATAAGTTCCAAGACGACCTCCATAGCCACAGGATGGCTCTTCTTCGTTAAAGCTGACAAATAGTATGTTTTTAGAAGAAAGGTATAAATTGTTTGGTGGTCAAATAAGAATATAAAAAAAATAAAGGCCCTTTTAAAAGAAAGAATCTTCATGTGACTTGCCATGGAAAGAAGGTGATAAGGCGGGACACTTTGTAGAGGAGAACTTGGCAAGAGCCAAGTATCAGTACACCAGAATCGATGGGAAAATCAATTAATCATATGCTAGTGCAACGTCCTTTTGAAAAGGATATATGGGGTGCTTCTATGTCTTTGACAGGTCAAAGGTTAAGATAGATCCCTTGAGAAGTATAACACTCTACAACTAGTGCTTTTCAGGGCCTTGTGGCTAGCCCAGGTGTTAGTGTCAGTCTTTCCAGCCTTCCTCCAGTGATCAAATATTCTCTTACAAAGTGGTCTCAGAGTGTCAAGGTCAAATTTTATCATTTCAAAGAGTCTTCAAGAAAAATTTGGTCACTAGGCTTTAGGTCTAGGGTTTGCTTTCACTCCTTCTAAAGTTGTTCAAATGTCGGTCCATGTCATCATTCAGCTGAGTCTATCATCATTCATAGGGTTGTCCTCATCATGTCAGTTTCCATTGGGTCATTTTACACCTTGTTCATGCTTCAGTTGCGCCTAGGCAAGGTTCATTTCCCTCTCCTAGGGTTTTGGAGGTAAATTCTCTTGGAGGGTCAAATCATCGGAAAAACTTGTATCCTGATGTTCATACACCTTCCCCTATCCTTAAAGTACCTTATCAAATGCTTCCCATCACTGAGATCCCTCAAGTTCCTCATTTTCGCGCAAACCCTAGTTTCTTGCTACAACCTGGCAATTTTCTAGGTTGGGCCTGTGTTTTGCCCTTTTGGACCCCTTCCCCTCACTCAATATTTGAGATTCCACTTTCCCCTACTTCCTAACATTCCTCCCTACTTCCAAAAATTTCCCCAAGAATTTAGAAGCCCCTTAGCCCCTTCATTTCGCTTCATTTCGACAAAATCCCTTGTTCCACACATCGGGATAAGTTTCACTCAAATGATGTTTCAGAGCAATAAAAGATGAATTTTGGAAAACTGAGAGATTTTTTTGTTCAAAACATGCCAAGGAAGAAACACCTCCTTCACTTTTTACACAGGTATAATGGTTTTGGAGAAATGTCAAAAATACCGTTGCCTCAGGAGAATCGAATGCACCTCTGAAGTGACCTTGGGAAAATCAAGTTTTCTCCTAGCCTGGTTGGCCAAATGACTTTTTTGATGAGTCAAATGATAACTAGACACAAAGATATTTCCAATGAGCTATCATGACCTCAATTTGGAGTTGCGAAAGGTATTCCAAAGTTGACTGCAACAGCACTCTGCCTTGAGGCAGCCTCATTTGGCACCTTTTGACCAGTCTTGGGAGATTTGATTTTTGACAAGGAAAATAAACTCGAAATTGAAAAATTCCACTTGGTTTGGAAATTAGACTCAAATCCCTTTCCAACAAGCTATCCTGCGCCTAATTTGGACACCAGGAAGGCCTCCAAAAGCCTCCTGCAAAAGGCGCTACGCACTGAGGTGGGCGCTACGCACTGGGCCTCACTGGCCAGTGTAAAAATACACAGGCGCTACGCATTCAGGTGTGCGCTACGCATTGGGTAAAATTTTTTGCTCCTTCATCCAGATTCATGCCAAATTGCCTCCAACTTCTTGCAAGTAGGTTCTTTATGTTTTCTCAGTGAATTTTAGACATGATTATGGTGTTTTGAAGTGGAGAAACAAGTGTGAAATGTAAAACCCTATGTTTATTTCCAAATTCACTTCTTAGGGTTTGAAACAAATATTAGGGACTGTGTGGGTTAATATATGCCTATGTCATCTATTTTTAGTGATGTCCATGCTCATTGTTAACCTTAGCCTCACACTCTCTTTTTCCCATTACATCCCTGTTGTCAGTGTTATGGCCATTGTCATTTCCACCTCTTTTCTACACACTTGTCAAATTCCTTCATAATCAAAGCAATGACTGTTTTTTCATGCAAAACTCATTTGACAAAACTATTCTCATTGTGGCTTTACTATGATACTTGGATACACATGTGACATATTTAGGAATTGCGCCAAACTCTTATTATTCATCTCATTGAAAGTCAAACAGACTTTGAAACACCATGAAGGCGGATAGACAGTGACTTTACAATTGAAACTGCATGCACCAAAAGGGCACTAAAATGTCGAAAAAGGGAGGATAGAATTCGAATCTTGGCTGAAGCTTCTTTGATTGAGCATATTACTTGATTTGGGACCCCCAACCCAAATTTCAACAAGTTTGGGGAAAATTTTGTCAATTTTGAAATTTTTGTGTAAAAAATAGGTTTTTGGGCTCAACGCGTAGTGCGCCGCGCGCTACCCTTGAAATTGGGAGGTCCAAATCATGAAAGGTTTGCATTTTTGGATTTTTCATGATGAAATACACCTACTCAGCTACTACCAAGGCATTTCATCAAGGTTTGGGTCCCCAAAAGATCCAAAAACATGCAAAAAATGACCTCACTGCCCCTTTTTGGACACACAGGTAGCATCCTTGGGAGAATGCACTTTTGGAGGGGAAAATGGACATCAAATTGGAAAATTCCACTTGGGTTGGAAATCAGACATCCAGGGCTTTCCAACAAGCCAACCTGAGCTCAATTTGGATTCCGGGAAGTGCCCCAAAAGCAGGTGGAAAGGCGCGCTACACATAGGGCTCAAGCGCGCTACGCATAAGGATTTTTTGCAAAATTTTCATCTTCAGCTCAGGAAACGAAGCCAGTTTGACCAGTTTTGACTTGTGATGGGATTTTTCACCCTCCTTGATGTAATTAATGAAAATTTATGTTGACTTGACACTTATTTACCTATTCTAGATGATTCATTCATAAAATAGCAAAAATTTAATGAATGAATTGGTTTCCTAGCTTATAGAGGCAAGTTGTTTTGACTGCGTAGATTGTAGTGCTTTGTTTAGAATTGGTTGAAACAGCTCCTAGGATGATGAGATCGACCCCTAGAGGCAAGGGAATGTGTTAGCTTGCCTATATTATGTATTTTCTTAGTCATTTTCATGGTTGGACTCTTGGGAATAGCTTGATACACTATTGTACATATTTTATTTGCAATTTTGGCAAAGGATAGACCAGGGTTTTGCAGCACTATTTGGGATTCATGTGGCCTTATGTGTTGATTGTGTGTTTCTCTCAGTACTTGTAAGTTGTGTATGTGTACCACTTTCCTTATTTAATCTTCTGCAATTAAACAAATGAAGTGTTAAGGTAGAATTCATAAATTTGCTATGCTCTGCCTTTAAGTTTGTTTAATTTTCCATGTTTTCTTCAGTTTAAGGAGAATCCTTGAGACTTCCTTGCTCTCCTTAGCTCCTCACCTATCAGGTCTATTCATTCAATCAATTTAAAGGCATCAAAACAATCGCCTATCTTGCCCCAAGTAGACCTCTGCAAAAGCTGTGCCTCATCCTTGCACCCAAAATTGCCTTTCCCTTGGATTCAACAAAACTTCAAAAAAATAAATTCCATAATACTTGTACTTCATACCTAGCCTAAAATTAGTCATCAATTCAGTCATCTCGAGCCTCTTTGATTACCTTTTGCCGAGATTGACCGGAGAGAGCCCTCTCCTGTCCTCATAGGGCTAGCTACAAGGCTGAGGTGGTTTGATGTGGCCTCGGGTTTTGCCTTCCTCAGCCTGAGGCGGATTCGAACGCTAACACCAGGAACACCAGCAGTATGTGTTCTAGGTGGTACACTTTTAAGCACAAAACCTACTTTATGATAGGTCTAAGAGTAGGCAACAACCGAAGTGATGGAAATTATTTTTCTCATCGTAAACTTTGAACAAGAACCCCAGAAACAAAAATGCCCATAACGATGATCGAAATGTAGACATGGAAATGTCGTTGAAATGTGAGAGGATTTATGTGTTATGCATCCAAAACTGCTAGAAAATCAAGAAGAATCTCAGCTAGAAATATCGAGAAATAAGGAACCATAAATGTGTCTAGATGCCAGAGACTGGTGTGGATGAGGTTCGAGATTGAAGATGTCGGTGAATCAGATTTTCCCATTGATTGGTTGGTTAAGGAGGAAAGGACATTGATCTCTTCTAATATGATGCACCTGATTCTCCAGATCGATACCCAACAACATCCCTTCCTGATTGAGATACATGGTCATAGTTTACAGTAGCATAAACTATCCTACAGGAGTAGTTCCAAGCCCAGGAATAGGACCAGCTTATCCACTACCCCTTTATCTAGCATACCTTCGATATCAAGAGAGATTTCTACTTCCAAGAGCAATGACAGGTCTAGAGTTATAATCATATCTTCGTGACCAAGATTATGTTGTTTGAGATCAAGAGGCACAATCAACATATCTTCCAGCACTGTGAACAACATCAATGCACGTATATGGAGAATATCCAAAGCTAGCACCAAACATTGGTTGACTAGCGAAGTTGTAGCACATAAGACAATGCGTATGCAGATGGCTATCATCAAAGTCATCGAAACAAGGAAAACATTGGGCATATCATGTGTAAAAGAGTTTGGTTAGAGGAGGGCTCGCTTCCAGAAGTTCTTGCAAAGAGGATTTGCAAAGGATAATGGAGACATCTACTGTGGTCGGTGATTTATTGTGGTCGAGCCATCAATATCTCTGTTGCATCGAAATTTATCTGCACCACTTCAAACATTGTGCAGCACTTCAAATAGATTATGCTACTCACCGCAGGTGCCACCGTTCACCGGAACCCTTGACAATCTTTCCTTGATTTTTGCTAAAACAACCAAATGGATTTGAACTCAGGTCTCACCTTGCGGTATTGAGTAGTGGACTGTAAGTTTGGATTGCAACGGGGAAAAGCCCTCTCAGAAGTAGCTCAATATAGCGAAATCAAGATTCCCTCTTCGATCTTTAAGGAGAATATCTTGGCATGATCTCTGTGAACTAAAACTTAGCATCGATCTTGATAGAGAATATCTTGGCATGATCTCTGCGAACTGAAACTTGGCATCGATCCCGATTTTCACGGATTTTGAGGATTTTAGAACTCTATCAATAGCAAGGATCAGGATCAGGATCATCTCTTGCATTTAATTCCATGAAAACATTCTTCTGAGAATTTCCCTACAAATTATTAGAAAATGGGGTGGCTCATATAGCACCACTGAAAAATAAAAATTTCGAAAACTAAAAAAAAACTTTGTCAACGTTGATTTTTATTTTGTCAAAATATAATAAAAACTAATTCTATGCAGTAAAACGTTTTTTTTTTAATTATATGAAAAATGAAAAATTAATTGTCTAAAATAAAAATGAAATTGTATTTTAACTATGAAAATTGTAATTGCAGGTGAAAAAAATGAAACTCTAAATTAAAAACTTGAAGCGAATCAGAAACTCTAAAAAAAAAGAATTTGAAATCAAAGGTTGATCCCTATGTGTGCCTCCCCAGCAACGACACCAAAATGTAGAGGAAAATTTAATTGCTTAAATTCCTTAGCATAAATTGTTAACCCGGGGATCCATGGACTTGCGAGGCACATGTGCACCGTATTGTTAGGATATTCCGACACATAGGAAATAGTTAAGTACAACTTGGTCTAGTATAGAGTTAGGTATAGAGTTAGGTAAAGTGTGTTTCTTTACTATGTACATTTTGTAACTTACAATCCGATGGTCACGATATGTAGTGATCTGACGGTTCATTCTCTCCTCAGTATTACTGACACTTGATTCGTGTCTTAACACCCGATTGGTCCATGATCTCTATTTAAAGAGCATGGAGGGTCATTTGTAGGGTAATCCATCTATGAGAGAAGCATATGTAAATTTTCATTCTTTTATTAATAAATTGCCTGAAGTGGCCGCGTTGGCTGAGGTCGTGGACTGTTTCCCTCTTTGAGGGTTTTAACCACGTAAAAATATTGGTGTATTGATATGTGATCTGTTTGTGAGCGGTGTCCTTTGGTGTTCTGTTTGAGGAACTTACCTTGTTCCAATTTTGAAAGATAAATCTTAATCTATTAATGAAAAATGACAATTGACATAAAAATAAATCTATTCTAGAAAGAAATAAATCACACCACACACTTCTGGAAGTAAAAATCATTTGCGAAAATTGAAATAACACATTTGCATAAATGAAATAACTAATCTAAGCACTCTTGCAGAAATTGAAATCATTAACCTAAAGCACTCTTGCATGAAATTGAAATGATTAATTTATGCACACTTTGCGAAAATTGAAACACGCTTGCATGAATTGAAATGTTATACTAACACATACTTGTAGAATGGAAAAGCACACTCTATTAAAAATCAAAGGAACATCATGTATTCTATAAATTCACAAATTACATCAAAAAGAAGAATCTACAACTATCAACTCAAACTCTATGCCACAAGCCTATCAATAATCTCATTACATCCTCACTTTACATCTCCTTCCATGATTCTAAAGCTCTCCAATATTACAAGTTTCACATTACAAATTATTTTTTCTTTTCTTTGAAAGGAGAATGTTCTCTTATTTATACAAAAATTAAACAACTACCTCATTAATGGTGATCCACCATTATCTCCTTATAGCCATAAAAGTCTCAACCAATTAGACACATATTCATGATTTTTCTACATGAGATATGTTTGACTCCTATTCCAAATCTCCTTCCAATCTTGAAGAGAATTTAAAATTGAACCTTGGAGGCCACATAAGAGTGTCTTGGAAGCTTCCAAATCACCTACACGTGTCATCAAACTCATTCCACCTTTAGGTATAAGTAAATACAAGTTATTTTTATAACTTTTAATCATAAATTCACTTTAAATACTTGAAACTAATACCTTTGGAAAATACAAATATGAACCCATATGGTAATGAAAATGGAGGCTAATGTAATGACAAGGTGATGAAATGAGGTAATAAAGTGGGAATGAAGGTGAAAGTGTATGACATTGTGAAGACATTTTGGAGGCCCAACAATTATTACACCCACGATAATTCTATCAATCAATTTTAATTCAAATAAATTGAAATAACACCATCATTTCATTCTATATGTACATTACATTCTTTCCAAGTATTTCACAATGCAATAAAACAATTATTTTAGCATCCCAAAGAGAAAAGATTGAGATATGCATATCTTTAAATTCATGGGCAATTAATCTCTCCATTTTATTTTGTGGGAATTACAAAATTCCTAGTAATATTGTCACTCTCAAGGCTTCCTTCCTTAGCCATGCCCTTGCTTGGGAATCCATTGAAAGCATTCATTAATTTGGAAACCAAAAGATATCAATTCAATGAAAAGTAATTCTTACAATATCCCTTTCCTTTACCCTTTTACATTTTCTTGTTTATTTCCTTATTTGGTTGTCATCACAAGCATTCTTAGATGAAGCCTTTTTAAAGAGTCCAATTGGTGTTTAGCATACTTATTTTTGCAATATTCAATAATCACTAAAATTATCTCAACTTCACAGATTAGTCACAACTCCATCAGTTCAACTTCTTATGAATTTGGAAGCTCGGTGACAAATTCCATTCATTGTAATAGATTCCTGTTTCCAAGTGGACCAAAATGGACCTTTTAAGCACTAAATTTGGATAAGGAAAAGTGTATTTTTGAAGTCAAGTCCACAGGTACACAAATTGTCAAGATCAACTTAAGGAAATATTGCCCCTCCAAAGTTGCATATAAATACAAGTGACCTCAAGCTCATTTTCACATCACATCACAACGTTTCTTCTTCTCTCTCAATTTTGATAGGTCCGTACAGGTTTGAGGTATCTTTCTTTTCACAATTGTGAGGATCCTTGGAGGCATTTTCTGCATTGAATTTTCAGCTCAAAAGTTTGACATTAATTAGACCGAGTTTGACTTCATCATTTGACAACAATGTAAACTTTGAAACGGGAACTGATACTGTTACCCGTTTTGTAGAGGTGGCAAAAAAATGACCCGATTTTCAAAAGTGGTGATGCAGAATACACATTTTTTTTTAGAACATGGTTTTTGGAACTTTAATTTTTTTCATGTGCATTAAGTTTTAGAATGGTAGTGAATGGTAGTGATTTTCATCCTGATTTTAAAAAGTGAGTATTCTGCATCACACCCTTTTTTTAAAAGACCTATTTTTTGACTTTAAATTTTCTAGTGTGTGAAATGTAAAAAATTATTTTCTAAATTTGATAGTTTTTGAAGTCATCATTGTATTCATATTTTCTTGTTCTCTATCTTAATTTTTTTTTTTTTAGTGGGGTTTTTATTGTTTTGCGTTTTTAAATTAGAAAGTCGATAGTTTGAATTTTATATAATCTACATGTTTAGACATCCTTAATTAATTTTTCAATCCACATGAAATAATTGTTTCTAAAAAACAACATTTTTTAATAATGGACATAAAAAATAACCATTTTTAACATAAATATAACAAAAAAACTAAACGTTTTGATAATTTTTTGCTAGAATTAACATGTCAAAATCACAATTTTTATACAAAAATATTAACTAAAAATGGTCAAATAATAGTTTTTTTTTATGAATTACATGTCAGAAAGATAATAATAACTACCTTTTTTTTTTCAAAAAATAATGATTAACTTAAAAATCAATGCAGAAATCACATATTAACAATATTGAACATATAACAACCCTAATTGAGTGTTTATTCTTCTCATAAAATGTCAAAGTCAAAACATTGCAAAGCTTGATTTACAAGCATAACTTATATTTAATCAACAATGTCACGTAATCCAAATTCTTCGTCCTCTAGAGTTTCATCATTGTCCTCTTCCACAATATTTTCTGTTTCATTTTGCTCATTTTCCTCTTCTAATGGGTCTTTGATGTCTACAAATCTCCCAATATATGCCTTTCCAAACATTCCATGTAATGGTGGTTGGGGTTCCTTTGCCTTTTTTGCCACACGTGATTCACTAAAGTCCCCTTTCTTCAACCCAATTTCTTGCATTGCATCTCGAAGAAATTGAAGAGCATTAATTCTTTGCTGAATGAAATTGCATTGTAATGGATCTTTCTCAATTGCCGTTAGATCTAGCGAGGAGATTCGACGATTAAGGATATGTATGTAGGTCAAGTGATGTCTTCCTCCGCCGTTAGATCTAGCGAGGAGATTCGACGATTAAGGATATGTATGTAGGTCAAGGTGAGTGTTATCCTTTGAGTTTGTTGTGCTTCATGGTGGGAATCGGTGGATTTCGGGTGGACTACATGCTCGAGGGTTATCCCCCCGTTCAGACCCAAAATCCTTTTAGAATGGTCTGTATTTCCTCATTGGGTTCGACTATAATTTTAACGTGGTTGTAGGTTCTCGCCCCGATATGAGCCTCATCCGTCAGATCTTTGAGGGGTGATCGAACGGTGTTGACTTATGTTTTTTTTTCAAGGGTTTTGTTGTTCTGTTTGTGGCTCTATGGCTTTAAGCAGTTTGATATTTCTTTAGCCCAAAGTTCCTTGGGGACTGTTGTATTTTATGTATTTTTCTTTCTGATTTAATGAAATAGAAGTTACAACTCTTAGTTTAGCAAAACAAAAAGAAAATTTTCCCAGGGGGAGTTCCAGTACAGGTACCAGTTCCCATTGGTTGGGTAGAGCATCTTTCTATTCACTGTGGTTTTGCGGTAGGCCAAGTCATTTATTCATATAAGCGAATGAATCTTAAACATGTATTTTTGTTTTCTGATTTTTGTCTTTATTTTTTATGCTTGTGGTTATTCCAATGTATTAATGTTTTGTAATTTGAAAATTATGAAATCAAAAGAGGAATGTAATATTTCTTTGGGTTAGGTTAGTTATCGAGGTTAATAAACAAACTATAAGTCATTGAACCAAAGGGAAACAATCATAAACGCTAATTAATAGGCTTGAAGATTGTTGCAAGCCCTAGGTTAAGCCTGCATTATCCACATACTAAACACACATACACACACACACACATATAAGTACTCTTGAAAACATAAAAAAATGTGTAAATGAATGTGTAGATTGTTTTTAATACTAAGTGAATTTATTGTTCTAGATATTTCTATCTAACACACATAAACATAATATGTTGAATGAAGGCTTTCAAGCTATTTTTGAAAAGTATCAACTGTAACTAATATAATGTAATGATAAAAATATCAGAGTCAAAGAAAGTAATACATGAGAGCTAAGAAAAATTGAAAGAAAAACTAATTTAAAATTAGTAATATTAGTAATATATGTCAAGCATACTATTATAGGATTTATCATTCACAAGTGTTTCCTTCCAAGGCGTTTAATACCCAAAATGGTGAAACAAAATTTAGATGTGAGAACATAAGGGTTTTTTTTTTATTTTTCTAATGAAAAATGAATAACCACCAAAGAAGATGTACAAGCAACATGCATAACATAATAGGTAACCTTTTACTATCCCTAGCAAAACATAATTAATTTTTTTTGCATTTAGTTGCCTGGGGATACCATAGTTCTCCACACAATGTACCCAGATATGATTTATAAAGCACTTGTACAATCGACAATTTTTATAGAAAACCATAAAAGGAATAGACTACATAATTAAATCTCCACAGGTAACCTCAAAAGAGCATGTTCTAGTAATGTAAGTGTGAGCAGTCAAAGACTCATTAAGAAGAAAGACAAACATTTCTAAAATGTATTTGGTGAGAGTTATAAACCCCAACTCGTAAGCTTTTCACGCCAAAAAGGGTTCTTGGTCAAAACATTAAGTTATGAAAATTAAAGAAAAATATAACCAATTAAAAATAATCCACTCAATTAAAATATAGCATCTATCATCACTTATTTTTATTATACTTTATTAATATCCTAATTAAAACCGTAAAAAAATTAAATTACATTTATAATACAAAACCATGAGTACACACCTTGCCATAATTAGACAAATGCTCGGTGGAAGTTTGAGACTTCATTTTAATGATTTCATGAAATATTTGTTTATAACTTGCACGGATACCTGTACCATGGATATAATATAGAATAAGCGTACCAATATAGAATAAGGGCATCTGCATTAGAATACTATAGACATGGATGGAAAAATATTATCATATAGTTTGTGAAGCCATATTATGTCTACTTGTACTTTTGTTTAAATTATTGTTGTGAAGCCATATTGTGTCTACTTTTACTTTTGTTTAAATTATTGTTTGGTACAATCAAATGAAGATATTGAATATATCGATGAAATCATGGACAAAATGTCAATATTTGGGAGTTTGGTTTGTGACATACGATAGAACCCTAGAAATAGATTTATCAATGTAGGTGAATTTTGCCGCTATATCAATTGGATTTGGATAGTCGCTCAATTGGATGGACGCCTAATAAATGAAATTTTTTTAGTAAATATTTTTGGAGGGTTGTAGGTCTAATTAGAATCAATACTCTTCTGCATTAAAATACTATAGAGCTGGATGGAAAAATATTTGCATATAGTTTGGGACGTCATATATGGCCCGATACAGGTGGAAGTACTTTTGTTTAGATTATTGTTCTTGTACAATTGTATAATGATATTGAATTTATATATGAAATCATCGACACAAAGTTAAAATTGGGGAGTTTGGTTCAATTTAATATGTGACATACGATAACAACCCTAGAAATAGATTTATCAATGTAGTTCGTGGATTTTGCTGCTATATGCTTTTGATCTTCGGTAAAGACCGTCGTCGAGGAAGCTACTGCAGCGCTCCAAGCGCCAGGCATTCGGGCCATTGGAATTGAAGGAGATGTTCGCAAGATAGAGGATGTTGCTTGTGTTGTTGAAGTAACAGTAAAGCAGTTTGGAAGACTTGATATTCTTGTGAATGGTGTTGCGGGCAATTTTCTTTGTGCTGCAGAGGATTTATCACCAAATGGCTTCCAAACAGTATTGGATATTGACTCTGTTGGCACATTTACAATGTGCAATGCTGCATTGCAATATTTAAAGAAAGGTGGACTTGGAAAGTCTCCTTCAGAAGCTGGTGTTATTTTGAACATAAGTGCGACATTGCATTATACAGCAGGATGGTATCAAATTCATGTCTCTCCGCCCGCACAGGGCCACCCCCGGGCCGCCCCGCTCCGCCCCTCGGGCGGGGCGGGGCGGGGTGGCCCGGGGGTGGCGCTGCGCAGGCTGATTAACTCCTCCTTTTTTCCTTTACTTTACTGTAATCATCAAAACACATTGCACAGCTGATTAACTCCTCCTTTTTTCCTTCTTGGGTTTCTTGTTTTACACTGGGCTGTAACAATAACCCCACAGCATTTCTCACTTTCTCCTCATTTGCAAACCATTGATCATACACAGTATTAATATCCCAATAGAAGTGACGCAAAAGAATGGCTGCCT
This sequence comes from Pinus tabuliformis, assembly GCA_031772625.1. Lineage (NCBI taxonomy): Eukaryota > Viridiplantae > Streptophyta > Pinopsida > Pinales > Pinaceae > Pinus > Pinus tabuliformis. Next base: position 2,069,637,905 of record CM062817.1, on the reverse strand, counting down.
CAACTTCAGAGACTGAAAGCACATTACAAGCGCTTGCCATGGCATTGTGCTGACGCTCACGAATGTCGTTCAAACTTAAAACGGTGTACTTATTCGCATCGCCTGCTGCTATGTTCACCATATCATTTTCTTCTGCTTCTGATTCGTCGCGGCTGTTATCATCGTAAACATTTATATCATCATCAAATTCCATTTTCATAAATAAGAACGCGAGCCTTTTCCTTTACGGTATGAGATTAGGACCTGAGCCTTTTCGTTTTTCCCTATCTGGTTTCTATCCTCCAATAGTATCCCAAATGAAATATACCCAGAACCTCTACGCAGTTATTTCTACTAGATCAATGGTTACTTGGCTGGTATTTGTACCTAAAGAACATTAAAGAGCAGAATTTCCATTGGATAAGTGATAGGCGTTTCATAAAATTAGGGCGGATTATGTGAAGAGACAATATCATTGGTCGAAAGAGAATCTTCAACGGTTTTGCAGAGATCATCATAACGGTTTTGTCAATTTTTGTGAAATGATCAACCGGCTTATGGAAACATAGATAGCAATATGTAATTAATAAACCAGAAAAGCTGCACGGCAGCAACTCCCTGCCTTGAGCGCATATTTCACTTTTTTTTGCTTCAGTCTCAACCAAACTGAAGTTTATAATAAGCTAATACATGTACGAACCAAACTCCTAAAGACAACGATGTAGGGCCAGAACTTTCAAGGGTTTCTTGTTATTAAAATTTATCAATTCTATACATATTATTTCCAAGGCAATTAATTTTATCAAGCGAACAATTCGAACCCAATAGTTAATACAAATCTATGCATGGAAAACCAAAAGTGCACATGCAGTCTGAACATTATTAATTTATCCATACAGGTACTTCTCAATGTCCACTCATTAATTTATCCATACAACCGCTTCTGAATATCAAGTCATGGATGAGTAAAAAAACGATTTCTCATCTATCTTTCAAATTCGTAATTTTGTTGAGACATTACCCTACAATACAATATCAAGTCATGGATGAACAAGAAAGCGAATTCTCATCTATCTTTCAAATTTGTAATGAATTTGTAATTTTGTCGAGAAATTACTATACAATATTCGTAATTTTGTTGAGACATTACCCTACAATACAATATCAAGTCATGGATGAACAAAAAAGCGAATTCTCATCTATCTTTCAAGTTTGTAATGAATTTGTAATTTTGTCGAGAAATTACTATACAATATAATTATTAACTACAATTTATAATTTAAATAGGGATAGATAGATGTGAAGAATCTTCATAGTGAAATTAAAATTTAAATACCATGTTATGATTTCTAATTGGTAATTGATATATTTAAGGAAACAAAGTCATAAATGTCAAAATGTATAATGGAAACATCATAAATTATAATAGATGACAATATTTTAACAATGTATTCAGTGGTCACATATAGTATTTTCGTAGAGTACAATAGGTTCACATCCAATTGCCTAAGGGCCAATGCCATGTATCGATATAGTCGTTTAAAAGAGGAGTCACACTCAAATCCAGATGGAGTCACGTTCGTTTAATAAATGAACCTTTGTAACACATTCATTGGAGAAAGGCTGTGAATCCCTATGTTTATGGGTTATTTAATTTTTATAGGTGACGGTCATATCATCCATTAACTCTGAGCAGGTCTTCCAGGAATATATATCCAATAGTATTTTACAGAAGACCTAGACCCGATTGTAACTTTGGTTATCGGAACTTCCCAGCAAGAAATTCAACGGTTGACCTTGCAGTTTGTTCTCGGATGACCCGAACATACAGTCTGGTTAAGGATGCATTAAAAGATTCATCTATTCAGTGCAGGGTATTATTAATGAACTCTTATCACGTTTCATATGAAAGTATTCATATATCCATTCTATGCTATTATATTGTAGAAAGAGTGATCTAGGGTGCCAAATCCATGGTATATATATATATATATATATATATATATATATATATATATATATATATATATATATATATATATATATATATATATATATATCCGCCATATCTTCCACTACTTCTTGGCAGGTTTCCGGATGGACGAACATTTCAGAGCTTTCACACATAGATATGGTGTAGGTAGTCAAATATTATGATTAGAGTATGCAATATCAAGCTCGGTAATTTGAAGGTGCTTATTAGATCTTTCTGGGCGTGGGGGGCGGGTGGAAAATAAAAAAAATCTAGTCTAAATTACCCTTTGTTATATTCATTGAATATTAAACTTAAAGTTTTCTGCCAAAATAATGAGTAAAAGTCATTGATTCCCAATTTATTATAATGGATCATCAATTGTGCATTGTAATAATTTTTAGAACATTGGTGTTCTTAAGTATCATGCATTCATTGGCACAATAATTTTTTAAAATATTATCTCATGGTGTTTTTTTAATGTCCTGGAGCACCACCAGTAGTGCATCATAGAAATTAAGGGCACATCAATACGGCCATGAAATTTGTTTATTAATGTACTTAAGATCTATTGGAGCATTGTTAAAGGTGCATTACTACATTTAATAATAATAATTGACCGACAATTGCAGGAAATTTTAACTCAATAGCGAGTTAAGATGTACCAAATCACCATAAATGGTATGTCCTTTCTTTCTAAGTATACTAACAAGCATAATAAACCAACAATATGCTCTATATATTAACCCATTGTACATAGTGTGGCTCCTAAAAGCATCAATGATCACTGCGAGTTGATGCACCACGTGGATTTTTTTTTGAAAATAATGAAAAGACAAACAAGTTAAAGACCAATTTTAAATTTTAAACCACTAAATACGTAGAGTGGGGGATAAAAATCAATTTACTTGGTCCCTTTTTCATTCAAATAAGTATGGTTATGTTATGGTTAGTGTGTAGAGAAAAAATATAAAAAAAAAAAATTAGTATTGTTTGCAAAAATCCACCATGGAAGTAGAGAGGAACTCTTCGCTTCAAGACGACAGAGATTCTAAAAAGGTTGTTACCAGAAGGAACAGTGTTGACATGGGAGTCTGCTGAAACCAGTCGTAGATTTAGAAGACTTTTGAAACCTGGAATGTTGGGCATGCATGTGAACTCAGATGGGGCACTAGTTGATGAAAGAGAAGAATATGGAACATCTTCGTCAGCATCCAGTCACTCATTTGAAGATGTGAATTCTGATGGTGTGCAAGAAAATATGAGTGATTTTGAATAATTGTTTAAGATAGTTTATATAACTGATGTATGCATCGTATCTTCAAATAAAATTAATGTTTTCCATATTTTGTTAAATGAGAAGTTATGAAGCATTTTTATGTTGTTGTATTATGTCTTAAGTATGATAAATTTTATTGTTTAAATATCTACAATGCAATATCAAATTAGAGATATAATGTCTGTTTTATTCAGTATACAAATAAAGACTTTTGAATTCATTCAGTGATATAATTGGTTCATAATGTCATGTTTTTTTAGTTTTATAGTTGAAAAAATTTCAATTTCTTTTGTATCTAGCATGTTGTGGTTGAAAACATGTTAAATTTATACTTAGGAAAGAAAAATGATATTCTACCAGAAACATTAATGTGTTTTTTCCTTAAAATTTAACTTTGTTTGAGACATAAAAAGTTGGTTTTATTAGCATTTTTTAAAAAGTATGTATCTTCAAATAAAATTAATGTTTTCCATATTTTGTTAAATGAGAAGTTATGAAGCATTTTTATGTTGTTGTATTATGTCTTAAGTATGATAAATTTTATTGTTTAAATATCTACAATGCAATATCAAATTAGAGATATAATGTCTGTTTTATTCAGTATACAAATAAAGACTTTTGAATTCATTCAGTGATATAATTTGTTCATAATGTCATGTTTTTTTAGTTTTATAGTTGAAAAAATTTCAATTTCTTTTGTATCTAGCATGTTGTGGTTGAAAACATGTTAAATTTATACTTAGGAAAGAAAAATGATATTCTACCAGAAACATTAATGTGTTTTTTCCTTAAAATTTAACTTTGTTTGAGACATAAAAAGTTGGTTTTATTAGCATTTTTTAAAAAGTATGAAAATTGACCCTAAAAAAAAAATCATTATTCCAGTATCAACACTTTCGTTCTGAAGCTATATTTTGTAGGAAAATTTCGTAGAAAATTTCGTAGTCACTGCCATTTTTAAAACAGCCGCAAAATTGACACCTAAAAAAAAAACATCGTTCCAGTATACACACTTTTCGTTTTGAGCACTGTTTTTGTGGTTTTTTTGAGGTTTTTGGGCCAGAGTTCCCATTTTGAGTTTATAGTTCCCGTTTCAAAGTTTACATTGTTTGACATGCTTTGACTGGGAAAATTTTGATTTCTTGAGGCCAGGTTGGCTAGAACAAAAACCAAGGTGATCCAGGTTGTTTGACTGGAGTTGACTTTAGGGTCAACCGCAAGGTTTGATTGTATAATATCTCTTTCATTTGACCGAGTTTGACTCGGTTTTCTTCGACTATTTTGGGTTGATTTTGACCAGTTGTGGAGGCCAAATTTGTGGGTTGTTGACTGAACTCTTGGAGGACATATTTGACCATTCATTTTGATTGGTTACGGAACACTTTGACTATTGTTGATTTGGACAAAATTGCATATTTTTTTACATTTGACCAGAGTTGACTATTTTGTCATTGGCATATTGGTTTTTGGGTGGTTGATTTGTTGGACAAGTCAAGGCTTTGACTTTGACTCTTATTTATGGATTGGGCTCATTGTTTTCTCTACTGAACATTTGAAGACAATCTAATAGAAGATGAATTTTCAAAGGGTTTCCCCCCTTGTGGTGTTTGTCCTTAGTCTTTGACCAAATCAATGTCTCTTGTTGATGTTGTTGATTGTCTCCTATTGTCATTGCATTATTGTTCTATCTTCAATTACTATTGCTTGATGAAAATAATTAATTTATATTTAAAGATTACTAATTGAAGAATTGAATTGGGCTAAAGTAATTGAAACAACATAGAATAATGGTAAAATTAGCATTGTATTAGAGTTAAGGTAAAGGACAAGCCCAAAGGAGAAAATAGCTAGAGAAATCATCTTTCAGAAAGTTGAAGGAATCTACCTAAACATATCAAAATGACTACCTCATACTTCAAGAAAATTGAGAAGTTGGGATACTCATCAAATTTTTTTGCTTGGAAGATAATATTGGAAATCATATCATATGACAATGATGTCTTGGAGTACACACAAGGAAAATTTCCTTAGCTCCCTGAAAATGTTCCTAATACTACCAAAAGCAAATACAAGAAAAATGAGTTAAAAGCAAAGAAAATTATAGTTGATGGTTTATAAGATCATTTAACTGCATATGTTGGAAATTTGAAAATGTCTAAGGATATGTATGATAAGCTAGCTGGCATGTATGAAGTCAATAATTTGAGTGAAATCATCTCCTTCAAATATCAACTCGAATATATGAAGATGAATAAAGGAGAATCTATGTAATCTTATATCACAAGGATATCTCATCTTAGAGATCAATTGTAGAGAGTTGGGGAAATTGTACTTGACAGGGAGTTGGTGTTGGTAACCCTTAGAGGCCTCCCTCCTATCTAGGAAAATTTCATTACAACAATAAGAAATAACAACAGTTTCCTACCATTTGATTAACTTGTTGGAAAGTGTACTAAAAAAGAATCGAGGATGATCTGAAGAGGGAAAATTAAAAAGCATGAAGAAGGAGAGTCTGCTGCATTTGTTACTCAATACAAGAAGAAAAAGGGAAGATGAATACCATATAGTTCAAATGGGTGTTCTCCTTATTTAGAGGACTCTAATAGAATATTAAGGGATATTGAATGTTACAATTGTCACAAGTGTGTTTACTATGCTCGATACTGTCTGAGAAAGAGATATGCTCCAAGATTTGACCGAAGCTACAACAGAAATAGGTAAAATTATAAGGGAAGTAATGAAGATGGAAGAAGAAGAGATGATAGAAGAAGAGGAGATGATAGAAGAAGAAGGGATGATAGAAGTAGAAGTGATTCTTCGAAATATCGTGAAGAAAGTCCTCGTCCTCAAAAGAAGTCAAGGAACTCTAGGTTTGAAAGTAATGTAGCTAATAGTCAATTTGGCTATATTTTTATTTCAACTTTTTCTAGTTGTTCTCCTCCGGATTCATATGATAGTTGGCTAGTAGATAATGGGTATTTTAGACACTTCTATGGGTATAAGGAAGTCCTCTCAAATCTAGTTGAGAGGGAGACAAGTTTGAAGATTATTCTTGGGCGTAACACTTTGTATCCAATGAAGGGATTTGGTGCTATCAAATTTGATTTTGATTATGGAGAATATGTTATTCTTCATGAAGTGATGTACGTTCCAAAACTAAAGAAGAACTTGGTATCTATTTTTTCTTTGGAAGACAAAGGAATGTGAGTAGCCTTCATCAAAGGAAAAGTCCTTACATGACCTCGGAAATCTCGCATGAAGGATGCTTTTACATTGGGACCTAGAGTTAAAGGACTCTATAAACTCAATACAAAACCTCTTCTAGAAATGGTCCATGACACTAATTATTAAAGTGAGCTATGGAACTGAAGTAAAAAGAAGTCAAGGGGACCATTCCCCTCTAGCAGGATCAAGACTAATGATAATCCTGAGCAAAATGGAGTAGTGGTGAAAGAAAAATTTTGGAAGGATGCTATGGCTGAAGAACCAATTATGAAGAATGATGAATGGGATATTGTTTCGAGATATAAAGGAAAGTCTGACACAACTTCAAAATTCCTATATCAAATAAAACATGATGCAGATGGAATCATTGAGAAGTACAAGGAAGAAGTATGTGTTGAGAAGCCTCAGAGATTTGAAGTACAAGAAAAGAAGACTAACATTTGTAGATTGAAGAAAGCATTATATGGCTTGAAGCAAGCCCATGGAGCATGGTATGCCTACATAGATAGCTACATGATGAAGCTTGGATTCACAAGAAGTAGCGAAGACCCCAATCTCTAATTCAAATTGGTCCAAGGTATTCCATTGATTTTGGTTTTATATGTTAATGATCTATTTTTGACAAGTAGTGAGCCCCTGATGATTGAGTGTAAGAGGGAGATAGCCTCTGAATTCGAGATGAAGGACCTTGAACTCATGCACTACTTTCGAGGGCTCAAGGTGTGGCAAAGGCCTAGTGAGAACTTCCTTTTACAAGGAAAATATGTCATGAAGTTGTTGGAAAGATTTGGAATGACATAATGCAAGTCCTTAGCCACACCGATGGAAATGAATTTTAGGAAGCTATGTGGAGAAGTCGCAAGACCCAATTTGGAAAATCCATCTGAGTATAGACAATTGATTGTGGCTCTGATGTTCTTAGTGAAAACTCGTTTGGACATATGCTATGTAGTGAACATGCTGATTCAATTCATGTCCAGGCATCTCCATGCACATTGGGTTGTTGCCAAACACATTTTGAGATATTTGCATGGCACGATCACCCTTGGTTTGAGATATTCTTCCAAAGATGTTCGACTGCATGGATATAACAATGTTGATTGTGAAGGTCCGAAATGTTCTTGATAGGAAAAGCAGTTTTGGATGTTTTTTTAGCCTTGGATCTATGATGATATCATGGATAAGAAGGAAATAGAATTTTGATGCTTTAAGCATGGCCGAGGCAAGATACATTGTTAGCTTGGAAGAGTTGTTTGAGTAGGTCTTAGATATAATAGTGATATATTGCAACAATATGAGTGGAATCTGATTGGCAGAGAATCTCATGTTTTATGATAAGTCTAAACACATACAGATCCAATATAATTACATTCGAGACATGGTGTAGAGAGGAGTCATTAGACTCCACATATTGAAAAATGAGCAGATTGCATACATAGATTATCTTGGACTTATGGATGTGACCCTCCTGGGTAAGGGTCTCGACTGATCGAGGACATTGAGCTATGCTCATTGCCCCTTTTCTGACCTCCTAGGGTGAGGAATTGAGCCTTAGAGCTCCTAGGTTCCAAGGAACTTTAGATTTGACAGAGTATACCCTAGTTGGCATTTGTATTTCCCACCCATATGGCTAATGGGTGTTGGCTGCTTGAGTTAGGCAAGATCCTTACCATTTATGGTAAGTGGCATCCCGCTCAAGCTAGAGATGCAAGTGTTCTACACTGACTCTTGATGGTCAAGATGGGAAGATCAATAGATAATAGGATAGGCACGATCCTTACCATTTATGGTAAGTGGTATCACTCCTATAATCGCCAGGAAGTGGGAGAGGTGTGATCCTTACCTCATAAAGTAAGTGGCATCCCTCCTATTGTCTGTGGATTCCTGAGTAGTAGAATTAGCTCCCCGCTGACATATGATTACCAGGTAGTAGAATTGGATCCTCGTTGACATATGATTACTAGGTAATAACATTGGCCCCCTATTGGCAAATGATTCCCTTGTAGTAGCATTGGCTCCCCTATAGATGTAGGGTGGTAGCTATAACTCCCCTATTCTTCTTGTTCTTTAGATTCGAGAATGATTCAACAAATAGAGCCGAGAAAATATGGGACATAATATGATGATAGGACACTTATTATGATTATATGATGTTGTTGGAATTTCTCCCTATCTGAGAGGGAGTGTTAATTTGGCAACTCAGTTTCAACTTCCAATCATTGAACTAGATTCCTCTTTCTGAGTGGACCAAAATTGACCTTTGAAGAATTGATTTTGGATAAGAAAAAGTGTATTTTTGAAGTCAAGCCCACAGGTACACAATTGTTAAGGTCGGCTTAAGGACATATTTCCCCTCCAAAGTTGCATATAAATATAAGTGACCTCAAGATCATTTGGACATCACATCACAACTTCTCTTCTTCTCTATCAAGTTTTATTGGTTTTTACTTTCTTTTCACATGTGCGAGGGTCCTTGGAGGCATTTTTTGCATTGAATTTTTAGCTGGAAGGTTTGACTTCAATTTGACCAAGTTTGACTTCATTATTTGACATGCTTTGACTGTGAAAATTCTGATTTCTGTAGGCAAATCTGAATAGCACAAAATCAATGTGATCTAGGTTGTTTGACTAGTGTTGAATTTAGGTATGATCGTAAGGTTTGATTCCAAAATTTGTCTCTCATTTGAACAAATTTGACTGGGTTTTCTTGGACTATTTTGGGATGATTTTGACTAGTTGTGGATGCCAAATTTGTGGGTTATTGACCAAACTCTTGGAGGACATATTTGACCATTGACTTTGACTGGTTAGGGCACACTTTAACTACTATTGATTTGGACAAAATTGTATGTTTTTTATAGTTGACTAGAATTGACTATTTCATCATTGGTATATTGAATTTTGGTTGGTTGATTTGTTGGACAAGTCAAGGATTTGACTTTGACTCTTATTTATGGATTTGGCTCATTGTACTCTCTGATGAACATTTGAAGACAATCTAATAGAATAAGAATCTTCAAAGGGTTTTACCCCTTGTGGGGTTTTTCCTTGGTCTTTGACCAAATTAGTGTCTCTTGTTGATGTTGTCGATTGTCTCATATTGTCATTGCATTACTGTTCTACCTTTAGTTACTACTGATTGATGAAAATAATTAATTTCTATTGAAAGATTGCTAATTAAAGAATTGAATTGGGCTAAAGTAATTGAAACAACATATAACAATGGTAAAATTAACACTTCTTACAAGTTTCATTGATAATTCATAAAGGTATTTGCATAATGTATCCAATTTACGCATTCAAACATGCCTTCATCCATGCAACCAAAGTTGCGCATATTGATTTAATAAGCATGCGTCGTACATGCACACATTTCATGTTATTCATAAGCTGTTATTTTTAAAGTCAATTTTCATCCGCTATTGTTTTCATTTATTCACACAACAAATGTCATAAGCATAACCATAAGCACATAGATAATGGTAGTTAACAACAAGAGATCATTCTTGCACACTTTCTCTTGAATGTTCCTTGTGACATGGAATCCATTAAGTATTTTCACTATATTATCCAAAACATAGCAAGCACCAGTTTCTTATTTTCTTACCATTCACACATTCATATTATTTCAAGGAAAAAATATATCAATGAAGCATAAATTTTAGTTAAGGAAACTCCATTCTTAAGCTATTTTTAGTTGTGACTTCATTGTCCAGCTAGTTCATATTGACCTAGTCAAGTCCCCCTCAACTGATCCTTTATATGCCTCTTCCTTCTAATGTGGTTCTATAAGGAATAATCCCAAGCTCATTAGGGATCTCATCACATGAATAAACATAGGATTTTTATTACACATAAAATTATAATTTCTCATACTTTTGTCAAGATTGCAACTAAACTTCTTTCTCATAACAATCTTGGGATCCTTTCCCCTTTTGCACTCTTGTGCATATCAGCTATCTACTCAAAATTCATTTGTTAGTAAATTAATTCATGCAAGATCCATAATGTCTTGAATTCGTGGGTTCAACATGTCAACTTACAATAGACATTTGTGGCAAATTAAACCCTTTATATTTACTTCTGCAAAAGTACTTAACATACTATCACAAGCACTTAATTTAAGCAAAGTCTTTCCTAAGGTCTATGACAACCTTAGATCCTAAAATCTTCATAAATAATCGAAGAAAAACTCTGCAACATTTCAGAAAACTTGTGGGAATGCTCCCTCATCTCTCTTCCTCTATGTTTGGCTGCAAATTATGTCTTCTATTGTGATATCACACACATGCAACAATCAACTAAATCAGACATAAACATGTTAATTCATTACCTTGTCATGCCAACACTAAGCATGTTGATCTTAAGTATGTTGATATGCAATTATTCACACATCTAAAACTCATGTTAGTCTTATAAAATAAAAAATAAAAACATTTAAACATTCTATCACCGTTAGTAACCACAACATCTATGAGCTTAAATTTAGTATATATATAACAATTAAATTATCAAAAAAAAATCAATTATGGGCATTTTTAAATCAAGTTTTACTTTAATACCACTCTATAACCACTCCCTTTCCACCCCTCAAGTATTCTCGAATTACAGAAGTGCTACCTATTCTCTATAACCCGATCTCTAATATCTGCTATGAAGATGGGGCTACTATAATTAATTAAATAATAGTATTGTTTAAGAGAGAAAAGTGATAAATAAAGACATTTTTATACTAAATTTATCATTTTATAATTAATAATTTGTAGGTTGGAAGTTAAGATTCATGTTACATGATACGGACTCCGAGGGTTTCAAAACTCCAATCCCTGAATCTATGATTTCACGATTTTCAACCGGGCTGGAGACAAGCAGCAACTCCCCCAAATTACCAGGAACGTTGTCACCCCGTTCACGTCGCCTCCAGTGTGCATGGAAATCTATCATTTTATCCTTCAATTCATTTGATTGCCTAGAGGCCAATCCAATGGGAGAAGTGGAGAATTGGTTTATTTTAATTGCTTTGGGTTTTGATTTAAGGGCATTATACATTGTTCCTGAATATCGAAATGGAGCTGCAGGTCCCTGAGATTGGGTTGTGGAGATTCATTCGTGTTGGATTCGAAGTCTCATAACATTAAATATTGCTCTCAATTTGACATCATTTGAATGTAGAGCTATGTCAAAATTTTAAGATATTTTTGGTAATTATATTTAAATTAAATTTATGTTGAAATTGGTTAGGTTTATTTTGTTTTTTAATAAAATTAATTAATTAGTAAATGTTATATGAAACTTATTCATATGAAGTGGTTATGATTTTTTTTGGATGTGGTATGGATAACTATAATATTGGCCATTGGTATTGTAACAAAGTATAAATGAAAATTAAATTTCCATGGTTAAAATCATGTTTTACGTTTTTCTAAATGTATATATGTTTAAGTTATATGTTAAATTTTTTTACAATTAATAATAATAATAATAATTTAAAATAAAGTTACAATTTAGTTAGCTTTTATGATATTTTTAAATTTTAGCCATGTGAGATTATCATGAAGTAAGTGTTTAGATGCTTCTTGAATATTCAACATTTACCAACCTTTTAAATTATATGGTTGTGCTAGTATATGAATTAAACATATATACATTTAAAAAAAATATGGAACAAGAATCTCAAGTATAGAGATTCACTTCCACTTTATCACAGAGATTCCTAACTTATAGATGAGATTTGTTACAATATTATTGATCAGTACCACATGCCTAAAAACCAAAACTTATTTTATAGAGAAAATATTGTTTTATTTGTCTCATTGTGGGATGATCAAATAGTTGTCACAATGAAATGTTATCTATTCCACCTGGTTTCAAATAGTGGACATCTTCAACCCCTTGTGATAAGGCTCAAGGAGTAACCCCACCTTCATGGAGTCTTGCTTACCACCCTCATATTATAAGTATGCACAAATATATGATATTTCTTTATTTAACCTAGCACATTTGTCTTTGAATTCAAATATATGTGTGTGTGTGTGTGTGTGTGTGTGTGTGTGTGGACGAGTTGATTCTACTATAAGGTGTCTCGAGAAACCCTCATAGTCACAAGAGGTGCCTTTCTCCATCATTATCATGTAAAAATAGAAATAATGATTCCAAGTTATAGTTTATAAAATAAAATTTTGAATGTAGTGAGATAATAATTTTAAATAGATATATAATTTAATTAAGAGAAAAGTATTATGATAACAAAATTCCATTATAACGATATATTTTATTGTAATAATTAATTTGTAATATAAAAATCACATATTATATAAATAACAATTAAACTAATAAATTTCTTGATTAGGGTGATATTCTACTTGGAAAAAGGGATTGTGAGGGTACTCGCCCCCTACTACCTGTTGTTGCAATTAATCAAGTGGTATCACTTGTTGGAGCAACTAAGCTCAGGGATAAGTCCAACTATGCAGTGAGTTCACATAAAGACTAACCCAAATACACAACAATAGAACTAATGTATTTTTGCTAAACAAAATTTAATAAGTGATTTATAGTGCAATCTCCTCCAAGATTACAATACTGAGAATATGTTCCTTTTTATCCAGGATTTCTAGTCTTTCGATACTTGTTGTATTTGGAAGGCCACATTTCACATCTAGCTCCTGAGTTCCCCCTTTAGTATTCTTGGCATGGACTATGTAGTTATGCAAAAAAATCTTATACTTTTGAGGTTAATCAAATCTTCTCAGTAATGACCAAACATTTATGACTCTCCTCCAATGAAAAGTGCTTCGACATCTCCTCTTGATTCCCCTTTCTCCAATTCTTGTGTTCACCGCCTCCCAATTATTCTTTCTCGAGACTAAATATTCCAATTGTTCATTTCTACATTGATGTGGAGGAAGTTCAATCATTTTTCTGATCATGACATGTGGCCGGATAGAGCCAACCTCTCTCATGTAAGAAACATGGACACAAATGTTGACAATACCTCCAGAAAATGACAAATTTGAAGTAGAAAGAGAGAAAATTATGTTCAATTTCAATCCCTAACTTGTCAAGAGTTTCAATGCAGTATTGATCTGCAATATAAAATGTTGTGTATACCCAAACATAAATATTTTCAATATTGATTGTCTTGTGTTATGTTATTTTTAGTAAATTTTGTTCTACAATTCTCAACATTTGTCAACATGTCGATGAGAATGCCACATCAAATTGGCTCCTCACGTAGAAGTATTTTAGCAGCTGAAAATATTCATACTCGAAGACATTTTCTCATTGTCACCTAGGTGAGACAAGAAGAATTATATCAACTCAATGGAAGCCCAACTCTCAACCAGAGGAGCTCTATGCGGATTATGGCACTCTGAGGTGGGGAATTCCTTAGGAGGCTTAATATTTTGCATCATATTGAGTTAGAACCTCATATTTACCCTAGAGTCATCTCATCGACATGCTCATGTCAATTTAAAATGCTAGGGAACATTGCAACAAAGTTTTGAACTAAACCAAGTCTAAACCAAACCAAAAATTGAACTAAACCAAGTCCTGCTATAGACCAAAACTGAACCAAACCAAAATTGCAACTAACTCAAAAAGAAAATATGTTCAAGTGACGAGGTGATCCAGGTGGATATTGGTGGCCACCTGCCAGGTCCACCTGGACCCCCACCATTGTCTTTCTCAGCATTTTCAGTTTCCTTAATTGTAGCACAGTTTACTATTTTTAGCAGTTTTTCGGGTCCTGAACTTCCCGAGCCGTTTTGAGGCCCTAAACGACGTTTTTTTGGAATTCTGGGGCGACCGAGCCCTATGTTGCCTCCCAAAGTGGTAGTACTCGGATAAATCTTTCTAACGAGCTATCGTACGTGTCAAACGGAGATCGTATGCCAAAGTTACGACCCCGGGAAATTGATGTACCAATTTACCCAAACGGGGCCCACAATTTGGCGTTTCATCTTCTAGGGTTAGGTTTCGGTATGTGAAGGGTTTTCCATTGTTTCTCAACAATAAATAGGCCTTCGAGCCTCATTGTAATACAGTTCAGAGGCATGTAGCCATCACATCTCTTCTCAGAGATAAGCTACCATCGCCCTAGCTAGTTTATTGCCATTTCTGTTTGTAAGCATATGTCAGTATTTTCCATTAATGAAATGAAGTATTATTTCCGCTGCATCTTTGAGTATATGGTTATCTCTGTAATTTTTTGCGTTCCTGTTTAAATCTGGATCAGTGGTATCAGAGCGGTCTGCTTTTTCTCTGTTTTTCTTTGCATGTCCCCAACAAGGTCGGGATATAAGGAGTTAGGGCTTGAACTGGTTGAACCTTTGCAAGACCAGCCTCGCAAATCCCGACGGCCTCCCATGGCGGACGAGAAGAAAGACGAGGGGGCAGGAGATCCCATCAAAATCTTGCTCGAAGAAGCGCTCGAGCGACAACGGAACGCGATGATGGACAGCTTTGCGCAGATCCTTCAACGGCTACCCAGAAGCGGCGCATCGGCTTCCAGCAGCTCCTCTGGAAACGCCACACCCTTTAAGGTACAAGTTAATTTTGAAATCCCCATATTCGAGGGTCAGATAGACGCCGATGCCGTAGATAAATGGTTAAATCTGCTAGAGGGTTATTTTTCTGTTCATGAATTTTCGAGTCGGGAAAAGATTGTTTTTGCTCTTCTCAAAGCAGCCCCCCACGTCAAGGACTGGTGGGAAACCTACTGCGAGCAGAAGGATGAAAGTACTGGCTCACTATTTTCAGCCGCACCCACCTGGGATTCGTTCCGGGATGCCATCAAGGAGCAGTACTACCCTGTCGGAAGCTATGAGGATGAATACATAAAGTGGACCACGCTGCGGCAGGGAAGGGACCAAGATGTGCCGGAGTTCACCAATCTTTTCCATACCCTTCGCACAAAGTTGGGTATCAAGGATTCGGAGCAACATTTGATACTCAAATACCGTGGCTGCCTGCACAAGTACATCCAGGAAGAAATACAGTTCCTAAACATCCCCTCGCTCGGCGCAGCATACCGGTATGCCGTCAAAGTCGAGCAGAAGTTTAAACAAAAGAAGCGAGACTTTGGATCTGCGAATCCAAAGCAGGGGAAAGGTGCCCCTAAACCACAGAACAAAGGACAAAGCCAAGGCGGGACAGCCCAAGAAAACCAGCTGAAGCTGCAAGCAAAGAGCAACGCCGCGAAGCCGAGAAAGGACACTGGAAAATGGTGCGAGTTCCATAAGAGCTCCACTCACAACACAAGTGAGTGTCGGGCCAAACAGTCACTGGTGGCTGAGCTAAAGGTTTCAGAATCAGATGCATGTTCCGACTCTGAGTCAGAACCCGATAAGGGGTATGAAAAAGGGAAGCAGATCATTGATGCGGATCCCAGCGCCACTGTTGCTACCGCAAAGATCCAGAAAAATGAACCCGAAGATCCAGAGGAGGAGGAGCGTCTCTTCCACTCCCAGATGTGGGTCAAGGGCTCCCCGATACAGTTCATTGTTGATAGCTGGAGTCAAAAGAACCTCATTTCGGCAGAGGTCGTGAAGCGGTTGGGCTTACCGACCACAGCACATCCACAACCATACACCATTGGGTGGCTTTACCAAGGGCGAGATCTTCGCGTGAGCCAGCAGTGTCGCCTTCCATACAACATCAAGCCCTTCACGGATGAGGTATTGTGTGACATTGCTCCCCTTGAAGTTTGTGATGTATTACTAGGACAACCATACTTGTGGAAGCGACATGCTGTGTATGAATCAAGGCCCCGTGCTGTTATTATTACATTGGGAAATAAGTTGTTCAGGATACCAGAGGTACCACCACCTGCCGCCATCTCTTTGATTACTGCAAAACAATGCAGTAAGATCATTTCCAAAACCAGGAAATTTGTTTTCCTGATGATACGCCCTCAAGGGAAGAAGAAGACAGTGGCCGCGGCCTCCAAACGAGGTCCCTCTGCACGGCAGCTACAAATGGACAAGATTGTGGAGGAGTACAAAGACATCTTCACCTCCCCGGCAGGGGTTCCTCTGCACTGTCAAGTCAAGCACTCCATTGATCTGACCCCAGGTGCGCCGCTACCCAATGGACCAATTTATCGGCGCTCCGTTCTGGAGAACAATGAAATCAAGAGGCAGATTCAGGAGCTCCTACAGAAAGGTCACATCCGTCCGAGTTCTTCGCCCTGTGGGAGCCCGATAGTGTTGGTACAGAAGAAGGATGGGACGTGGAGACTCTGTATTGACTATCGGGCACTGAACAAGATCACTGTCCGTAATAGGTACCCGATCCCGCGGATTGATGACCTCCTAGACC
Source organism: Pinus tabuliformis (assembly GCA_031772625.1). Lineage (NCBI taxonomy): Eukaryota > Viridiplantae > Streptophyta > Pinopsida > Pinales > Pinaceae > Pinus > Pinus tabuliformis. Next base: position 2,069,621,127 of record CM062817.1, on the reverse strand, counting down.
AACTAAAGGGGGCGAAATATTTCAGCAAGATCGATCTGAAGTCAGGATATCACCAGGTACCAATTGAACCCTCAGATGTGTGGAAGACTGCCTTCAAATCCAAGGAGGGCCTCTTCGAATGGTTGGTCATGCCTTTCGGATTGACGAATGCTCCTGCAACCTTTATGAGGCTAATGGATGACATCTTGCGGCCATTCACCAACTCCTTTGTAGTAGTATACTTGGATGACATTCTGATCTTCAGCCAGAGTTGGGAAGAGCACCTCCACCACATCCGACAGGTTCTCCAAACACTGCGGCAACACAAGCTATGTGCCAATTTGGAGAAATGCACTTTTGGCATGACCGAGGTCCAGTATCTGGGATACATCATTGATGAACAGGGGGTGCATGTCGATCCAGCCAAGGTCCAAGTCATTCGGGATTGGCCCTCTCCAACCACTCTAACAGAGCTCCGCAGCTTTCTAGGTCTTGCCAACTTCTACCGCAGGTTTGTGTTGGGATTTTCTCATATTTCTTGGCCCTTGAGTCAAGTCACCAAGGGCGGGGCGAAAGCAAAATTCTTTTGGTCTGAATCTCAACAGAAGGCATTCAGGGAGTTGAAGGATCGCCTCTGCACGGCACCAGTGCTCGCGTTACCAGATTTACAACAACCATTTGAGGTCGAGACAGATGCCTCTGACTATGCTATTGGGGCAGTCCTTACTCAACATGGACATCCAGTGGCATATCACAGTGAAACACTTTCAGACACAGTCCGGAAGTACCCCACTTATGATAAAGAGATGTATTCCATTGTACAGGCCTGCCGACAATGGAAGCATTACATTTTGGGGAAGGAAACGGTCATCCACACAGACCACCGACCTCTGCAATTCATACAGACCCAAGGGAAATTGCAGAATGATCGCCATCAGAAGTGGTCTACATACCTGCAACAGTTTCACTTGAATATCAAGTATAAAAAGGGCAGCACCAATAATGTTGCAGATTGCCTCAGTCGACCACCGATCATGGCGCTAACCACCGTGCTCAACTCTTGCGGGCACGAGACTTCTGATTGGCCACTTCTCTACAAAAGCGACCCAGAATTCGGCCACACATACCAGACACTCTTGGAGGGTCGGCAGGTTGCAGATTTTCACCTCCAGGATGCCCTATTATGCCACCTCGGTCACCTTTGTGTTCCTTCAAGCGAGCGTGCCAAGATGATTTGGGAAGCACACTACAGTCGGGCTGCTGGGCATTTCGGGGTCGAGAAAACAGTGGCAGTACTGCAAAACTATTTCTATTGGCCGAATCTTCGACAGGATGTTGGGAAGTACATCCGATCATGTACTGCCTGTGCCATTGCCAAACCGACCATTAAGAAGCAAGGCCTCTATACCCCGTTGCCTACCCCTAGTCGACCTTGGGAATCCATCTCCATGGATTACATGTCAGGCCTTCCTTCCACTAAGCATGGAAATGACTGTGTTTTTGTGGTCGTCGACAGGTTCTCAAAGATGGCCATTATGATGGCCTGCAAGAAGAATATCACAGCAGAAGCCACTGCTAAACTCTTCTTTGAACGAGTGTGGGTGCACTTTGGGATCCCACAGTCTATCATCTCAGATCGGGACAGTCGGTTTCTCAGCACATTTTGGTCCAGTCTCTGGTCAATGCTGGACACCAAACTCACGAAGTCCACAGCCTTCCATCCTCAAACTGATGGCCAGACAGAGGTTGTCAACAGGATGATTGTGCACATTCTGCGCATGTATAACTCAAAGCATCCACGCACATGGGACGAGAGCCTCCCCTATGTTCAGCACAGCTACAACCGAGCTCTTCACAGCTCCACTGGCCATAGCCCTTTTCAGGTGGGTTTAGGATTCCAGCCACTATGCCCCATTGATGTGGCCATGCCACTTGCAGCTACTCACATGAATTCAGCTCATGTCCAGTCCGAAACAGATAAGGCCACCAGCTTCATTGAGCGCATCCAACATATTCGCCAGCAGGTCCATGACATTCTTGAGAAATCAAATGCCAAGTACAAGCAGCGACATGATCAACACCGGGTGCCACACAAGTTTCAGGTGGGCGACAAAGTCTGGTTGCATTTGCAAAAGGAACGCCTTACTGGAGCCTATCGGAAATTGAGACCACTTCGATATGGTCCTTACACCATTACTAAGGCTATGGGAGACAATGCATTTGAGCTCAGCATTCCCCCATTCCTTGGCCTGCACCCAGTGTTCAATGTGGACCGCCTTCGGCCATACTTTCCACCATTGCTAGACACATCCGACATTGCAGAACAGCTCAAACCCACAGAATTAAATCCCGATTGCATGGAACAAGCTGCAACTGATCGGATCATGGACACACAGATCAAGAACACTCGCCAACAACATATCCAACTGTATCGAGTTGTCAAAGCAGGCCAACTCCTTCAGCAGGGCAAGTGGCTCACCAGGGAACAAGTTCAGCAGAGGTTTCCTCATCTCATGGAGGAGCTCAACGCAATGGGGACCATTGCTTCCTAAGGGGGGAGGAATGATCCAGGTGGATATTGGTGGCCACCTGCCAAGTCCACCTGGACCCCCACCATTGTCTTTCTCAGCATTTTCAGTTTCCTTAATTGTAGCACAGTTTACTATTTTTAGCAGTTTTTCGGGTCCTGAACTTCCGGAGCCGTTTTGAGGCCCTAAACGACGTTTTTTTGGAATTCTGGGGCAACCAAGCCTTATGTTGCCTCCCAAAGTGGTAGTACTCGGATAGATCTTTCTAACGAGCTATCGTACGCGTCAAACGGAGATCGTATGCCAAAGTTACGACCCCGGGAAATTGATGTACCAATTTACCCAAACGGGGCCCACAATTTGGCGTTTCACCTTCTAGGGTTAGGTTTCGGTATGTGAAGGGTTTTCCATTGTTTCTCAACAATAAATAGGCCTTCGAGCCTCATTGTAATACAGTTCAGAGGCATGTAGCCATCACATCTCTTCTCAGAGATAAGCTACCATCGCCCTAGCTAGTTTATTGCCATTTCTGTTTGTAAGCATATGTCAGTATTTTCCATTAATGAAATGAAGTATTATTTCCGCTGCATCTTTGAGTATATGGTTATCTCTGTAATTTGTTGCGTTCCTGTTTAAATCTGGATCACGAGGATTGCATAATCGCCTAAGATGTCCCTGCATGAGATAGCTCGGGTAGGAGAAATGTTCCATGATATTGAACTCCTAAACATTTGGGCCAATCTAGAATGGAAATTCCATACTTAGCCAATTCATTTTTCTTCAACAAAGAAGCATCCTCAACTAGTTTTCCCTTACATCAAACTAGATGCTCCATGCATTTTTTCCACATGTGGCCTTTCCGAATCTAGAACCAATAATTGTACCCACTACTTCATATTGCTTCTCATGTAGTTGATGAACCCATGTTGATCCAAGAGATGCATCTACTAGTAAATGTGTTTGTGTACTATTCTCCCCTTCATAATACTTATACAAATCACTAACATTGAAAATCAGAGAGATGTCAATGTTTTTTGGAAGGACAACTTCGTCGGAATTAACTGAAAACTTCTTTGAGATCCTACAAGGACCTATCTTCTTCCATTCACTACAAGGAAAAGACCTTCTAGAGAAGGTTATAATGAGGGGTTTTAGTGTTAAAAATTGGGAAAAAATGTCAAAACAAATCCACTAAAACCTTTGTCTGTGGGAACAAATGTTTTAGCAGAGCTTATAACGAAACTTCATCACAACTGAAAAAATCTGGGCATCGGGAGGTTTTAGCGGATGCTTTTTTTCTCAGTGCGCTTTATGGAACAAGCAACCTTGATTCGTTACTTATAAAAACACACTGGGTTTCATACACAATTAAAAGCACCTAGGCATTTATTGAAAGAGCGCTGAAACCTAAAATGTATACCACCCCAATGCTTACTAAAAAAAATTATCGGTGCATTCAATTCAAAGAGCATGAGACCTTGAAACGTATACCACATCGGTGCTTATATAAAGAAAACCCATGTCTTTCTCTGATGAAGGAACGACCCCGAGGCATGCAAAAAATAATTGCAATTCTGGTGTTTTCTCTTAAACACACAACACCGATACATCTTGTTTACATAAATGCACCAGTGCGTTTGTTATATAGAGGGTCTGATGCAGTTAATTTTATTAGTGCACCGGGAATGGAAACAATATTTTGTAGAACTGGGGAGTGTTAGTTTTATGAAAGCATTGGTGTGTTAAGAGATACAATGGATTGGGGAATTAATTTAAAACAAAACTAGTGCTTAAAGACATGAAAGCCCCAATGCTATCATTTTCGAAAAGGCATTGGTTATGCTAAAAGATGATGTGACAATGCTTTTATTTAAAGCAAAATAACGGTGCATTTTCATGTTATGGACACACCGATGTTTTTGTATGATATTTTCTATTTTTTAGAGATATCGACCTGTGATAGTGCAATTATTGTAATTTTTAAATCATTATTTATTGAGAAATCGACATGTATCTTATAACAATATTCATATAAATTAATATTTGATCAATGCATTTGTATATGATGTTTGATTTAATTGGTTATATTATCAGATTTTGCATTTCTTCATTACAATATTTAATCATCCATATATTTAATCAACAGTGTAATATTTCCAATGACATTGGATAACACAATAGAATAAATTTAAATGTATTTTATTATATATCAATAAGAGGCTCTTTGTCATACAAAATGAGATTGTTATTGGTAACCCCTTGTCTTTCAATTGGAACACTATGTCCATGATTACATTAAACAAAATCTCTAATTTTCAAAGACGATTATTTCAAAAAATACAACAGGTTGCATTGATATCCAAATAGACCACCATTCTTCATTGGAATTGTTGTCAATGCTCGAGCTACTTCCATGACTTCGGTCATTTGGAGAAATGTTTTGTTGGTTGCATCGATTATTTTCATCTTTTTGAACTTGTTCCTTTTGCAAACATAAAAATAAAGTGTAATGAGTGTATCTACATTGGTGAGAATGTTAAAAATAACAACAAGAAATGCTATAAATAGAATTGCTAAAGTAGCATTTCAGGATATATTCCAATTTTAATTTGTCCTTGACTTAAAATTGAGAATTAGAATTCGAATTTAGTCTCACCAGCTGTTTGAAAAATAATTAAATAATTCATCTTGAGTTAATTAGTTGGTGAAATTCAAACATGAAGTCTTTGTGAAGTCATGCAATAGTTATCCCTTTGATTGAGGAAGTTATCCCTTAATTAAGGAGATAAGGATGAGTTGTATTTGAGTTGTAATTAGTTAGCTCAGTTAACTAAGTTAAGTCTAGTTAAATTAGTTCCAAATAGTTTGAGAAACTAATTGTGAGTTCAGTCAGTTAATGCATGCATGCATGAAACTTGTGTACTCCAGATAACTGAATATTCTCTCATAAATAACTCATGTATGTCAGTTCAGAAAAAGACCCAGTTGAGATTAAGGGCAAGGATAGTGTACTATCAGTTGCAAGAATATTCCCATGAGGAAATCTCTTGCATGCAGAAGGAATTCGTTCCTTGAGGATTGCGCAATTTTACAATGTGTAAGAGCAGTGTTCCACTTGGTTGAAGGAGAATCATCCCAGAGGAACAACGCAAGGAAATAGGAGGCTTGGAGTGCAAAATGAGAAGGTTTGGGAGAAGCCTTGTCTATCTATGAGCAGTAGTGAGGGATTGTATTGAGAGCTGGATAGCTATGAGAGCTAAAGCTTTGTGTAATCCTAAGATATTTCCACTTGTATGATAATATAGATAGCAGGGTTTTTAGCTAAGGCTTTCCCCAGAGTATTCTTCTGTATTTCATGTGTGATTGAATCTTCTTCTCTATTATATGTGTTTTGTTTGATCTTGCTCAAATCGATTAAGGTTCCGCAAGTTTGATAGTAGAAGTAGATAAAATATTTTTCTTTAATACATTGCATAATCACATTAATCTACAGTGAGAATTTCTACATGGTATTGAAGCAAATGTGATCAGAGCTATGAACAACATATTGAGAAGTGCTTAAGTTCAAAGTTTGAAGTTCTTGATTGCAAGTACAAAAAATCGATTTCTTATCACACCTCAAAATTCACCAATGGTGTTCAATGGCTTGAGACTCGAGTATGCCCTGGATGGAATCTCGAATTACGTAGCGTGGAAGGATCGCATGGAAGTGGTATTAGAAGACAGTGGTTTGAAGGATTTCATTGATCAAGAAGTCTCCAAGCCAGCAGCTACTAATGCCCAAGAATTGGTGGAATGGAAGAAGTGTGTGGCGAGAGCGAGGAGGATTCTTCTGGAGGGAGTTCGAGACCATATTGTCTCAAGTCTCCATGGGAAGGAGACATCGTTTTCAATGTGGAAGGCATTGAAGGACCTATATTAGAATAGTAACGACCAGAGGAAGCTGGAACTGAAGGACAAGCTTCAGAAAATCAAGTGTGAAAAGGGCGACACTTATTCTACATATCTGAACAAGCTCACCACCTGTAGAGATGAGCTTGGAAGTGTAGGAATAACAACAGTCGATGATGATATGGTGAGTCTTGCTCTCCTCGGTCTTCCTAAAAGTTGGCATAGCTACCAGGACTCAATGAATGGAAGAGAGAAACTAGCGGATTGGGAACGACTGTGGTTGGATTTGATGCAGGAGGAGATCAGGAGGAGCACCAGAGATGGTTCTTCATCTAAGCATGATGATGAAGAAAATATCACCTTAGCAAGTAAGGCAAGGAAAGGGAAAGGGAAGGCTTCCCATTCCAAATCAAGTTCTTCCCATGGTGGGAAGAAGATTGACAAATCTAAAGTGAGATGCTTTAATTGTCACGAGGTGGGCCATTATGCAACTAATTGTCCATTGAAGAAATCTAAGAAGGGATCCTTGAAAGGATCAGAAGGTGAGGCACTGGCCTCACAGTTCGAATTGGATTTTACCCTCATTGCATGCATGGTTTCATCGATGGTGGGTTGTGTTTGGTATCTGGACAGTGGAGCCTCATTCCACATGACCGGCGATAAGATTTTATTCAGTACCTTGGAGGAGAAAGACCTTAAGATGCGCATAGAGATGGGCGATGACGGAAAGTACCATGTTTCAGGTGAAGGTACGGTTTTTTCAGAGGAGCATGGAGCTCCTCCCACCCTGACTAATGTAAATTATGTACTTGGACTAAAGAAGAACTTGGTATCAGTCGCAATGTTGGAAGACAAAGGCTATGATGTAGTCTTCAGTAAAGGAAAGGCATTCCTGAGACACATAGCCACGGGTCAGACCAAGAGGATTGGGATTCGAGTGAAGAATCTCTACAAGCTGGAGGTAGATGACTATGTTGCATTGAGTTCCAAAGCAGAATTGGTGCAAAGCCAAGATATTGGCAAGTTATGGCATAGACAGTTGGGCCACTTGCATCATGGGGCCTTGAAGATAATGCAACAGATTTCTACTGGACTTCCCAAAGGTAAACTTGAGCAAGTGGACACATGTAAAGGTTGTACCTTGGGTAAGTATGCAAAATCTTCCTTTCATGATTGAGATAGTCGAGCTAAAGCAATCTTGGAGTGAGTTCATACATATGTGTGTGGGCCATTCTCGATAGCCTCCACCGCTAAACAAAGGTATTATGTGATTTTCATTAATGATTTTTCTCGTAAATGTTGGATCTATTTCATGCAGAAGAAGATCAAACCTTCTCAAAGTTTTGTGAGTTCAAAGCTTTAGTTGAGAAAGAATCAAGGAAGAAGATCAAGGCCATGAGAAGTGACAATGGTGGGGTGTATATCTCTCAAGATTTTAAGGACTTCTGTGTAGTGAAAAGAATTAAACGGGAGCTGACAACACCTCATAACTCATAGCAGAATGGGGTGGCCGAGAGGAAGAACATAATGATTGTGGGGGCAGCTTGGGCAATGCTACATGACCAAGGCCTGCCACTTCATTTGTGGGCTGAGGCATGCAACACAACGGTCTATCTACAAAATAGAAGCCTGCATTGCATACTTGGGATGAAGACACTAGAGGAAGCTTTCTCTGGGAAGAGACCAGATGTGGGTCACTTCAGGATATTTAGCTCATATATTTATTGCCCTGTGACCAAGGATGCCCAAACGAAACTCGAGCTGACATCAGAGTTGGGGATACTTATGGGGTACACTTATACACCCCACAACTATCGGGTGTATTTGCCTACCAGTCGGAGGATAGTGGTTCACAGAGATCTTAATTTTGATGAGCAGAAGGCCATGTGAGTTTCCCTTGATAGGGAGCTCCAACTATAGGCTATGAAGGAACCTTTGGTTCCTAAGGAGGAGGAGCCTCATATTGGTGCAGAGTAGCCGCATGCAAAGGTTCTAGTAATGGAGACATCCACTCAAGCAGAGTCTTCCAGAGATGGGCGCAAGTGCACGAGAGAAGCTGACAGATTGTTTTCAGATGTGAGAGAGAATGTGAGAGAACCATCTTCTCAGTGCAGACAAAGGAGGTCACCTGATAGGTACACTGGATACATGGCCCTTGTTGGGGAATGTGTTGAGACTGAGCCATCTTCTTTTGAGGAAGTAGTGCATCAGCCAATTTGGGTTGATGCTATGGTGGAGAAGTATGACTCCATAGTTCGGAACAGTGTTTGGGATGTGGTTCCAAGACCGGAGAACAAGTCAGTTGTGAGTTCTTGTTGGCTTTAAAAGGTAAAGCATGCTGCTGATGGCAGTGTGGAGAAACATAAGGCAAGGTTTGTTGCCCGTGGTTTCTCATAGGTCGACGGGATCGACTATGATGAGACTTTTGCTCCTGTAGCAAGGTACTCATCTATCATATCGATGTTGGCACTATCAGCACGGATGGGTTGGAAGATCCATCAAATGGATGTGAAGATTGCATTCCTCAATGGCAAGATTAATGAAGAGGTGCACATAGAGCATCCAGAATGTTTTGAGACTTTTGATCATGAGTCGCATGTGTGCCGACTCAAGAGATCTTTGTATGGGCTGAAGCAAGCACCTCATGCTTGGTACACGAGGATAGAAAACTACTTCACCGAGTTAGGCTTCACAAAGAGTGAAGTGGATGCGAACTTGTACCACATCATGGTGGAAGGTAAGCAGTTGATCATTGTTCTTTATGTTGATGATCTAATATTGATAGGTGATGATCAGTTGATAATGTCTTGCAAGGAGGACCTTGAAAGAGAGTTCGAGATGAAAGACATGGGTCTCATGCACTACTTTCTTGGCATGGAAGTGTGGCAGAAGGATGGGGAAGTGTTTGTGTCTCAAGGCAAGTATGCCAATGAGATACTTAGGAGATTCCACATGGAGAAGTGCAAGCCCATGCAGACTCCTCTAGCAGGTAACTGGAGGAAGGAGGATGCTACTTCAGGAGAAGTAGTAGAAGCTACTATGTATCGGCAGCTTGTGGGTTCACTGATGTACTTAGTGAACACATGACTAGATTTGTGCTATGCGGTGAACCAGCTGAGTCAAGCTATGGTTCAGCCTACCAAGTTGTTTTGGAAGGCAGCTAAGCATGTTTTGAGATACCTCAGAGGCACATCTCAGTATGGATTATGGTATAGACAGTCAAAGGGAGTGAAGCTATAGGGCTTCACAGATGCAAATTAGGTAGGGATTCCATCAGATCAGAAGAGAACATTAGGAAGGATTTTCAACCTTTGTTCAACTACAGTTTCTTGGTACAGTAGGAAATAGAGGTTAGTTTCACTCAACTCAGCAGAGGCTGAATACATGGCTGCAAGTCAGGCAACATATGAGGCCATTTGGATAAGGAAAATTCTAGTTGGTTTATTTGATCAAAGGATGGATCCAACTATGATCTATTGTGATAATCAAACTTGTATCAAACTCTCTAAGAATCCAGTATTTCATGACAGGTCCAAGCATATCGACATTCGGTATCATCGTCTCAGAGACTATGTGGTGAGGAGGATCATGTTGTTGTAGTATATTTCGACTGAGGAGCAAGATGTTGGCATTTTGACTAAGGCATTGTCAAAGTGTAAATTTGAGTTCCATAGAGACAAGATCGGGGTGGCATATAACCCCTTTCTTGTTGAGAGGGAGTGTTGAAAATAGCAACAAGAAATGCTAAAAATAGAAATTCTATAAATAGCATTTCTAAAGATAGCATTTCAAGATATATTACAATTTTAATTTGTCATTGAATTAAAATTGAGGATTAAAATTCGAATTTAGTCTCACCAGCCATTTGAAAATTAATTAATTAATTCATCTTGAGTTAATTAGTTGGTGAAATTCAAACATGAAGTCTTTGTGAAGTCATACAACAATTATCCCTTTGATTGAGGAAGATATCCATTAATTAAGGAGATAAGGATGAGTTGTATTTGAGTTGTAATTAGTTAGCTGAGTTAACTAAGTTAAGTCTAGTTAAATTAGTTCCAAACAATTTGAGGAACTAATTGTGAGTTCAGTCAGTTAATGCACGCATGCATGCAACTTGTGTACTCTAGATAACGGAATATTCTCTCATAAATAACTCATGCATGTCAGTTCAGACAAAGACCTAGTTGAGATTAAAGGCAGGGACAGTGTACTATCAGTTGCAAGAATATTCCCATGAGGAAATCTCTTGCATGCATAAGGAATTCATTCCTTGAGGATTGCATAGTTTTACAGTGTGTAAGAGCAGTGTTCCACTTGGTTGAAGGAGAATCATCCCAAAGGAACAGTGCAAGGAAATAGGAGGCTTGGAGGGCAGAGGAGAATGTTTGTGAGAAGCCTTGTTTGTCTATGAGCAGTAGTGAGGGATTTTATTGAGAGTTGGATAGCTATGAGAGCTAAAGCTTTGTGTAATATTGAGATATTTCCACTTATATGATAATACAAATAGCGGGGTTTTTAGCTGAGGCTTTCCCCAGAGTATTCTTCTGCGTTTAATGTGTGATTGAATCTTCTTCTCTGTTATATGTGTTCTCTTTGATCTTTCTCAAATCGATTAAGCTTCCGCAAGTTTGATAGTAGAAGTAGATTAAGTATTTTGCTTTAGTACATTGCATAATCAGATTAATCTACAGTGAGAATTTCTACAATTTGGAGAAATTTTTTGTTGCTTGCATCGATTATTTTCATCTTCTTGAACTTGTTCCATTTGCAAACATTAAAATAAAGTGTAATGAGTGTATCTAGATTGGTGAGAATAATGAAAATTGAAATAAATAATATACATCAATGTAAATCGAAAAACAATGTACCATAACAAATACTGACTCATGAATTATACACATTATTTCAAAACCAAATCTCATGCATTCTTTCAACAATTCCTTTGTTGGTGTCGTTCCATACTTTGTTTCTTGCAAGTTTTATACCCCATAATAAATCATAGATTTAATATAAAGAAATTTTTTGTTCTATTAATTATAAACTCAAAGAAGTAAAACAACATAGATACTTACAAATTCCACAATTAAGTTTTGGTATGTCAACATATACTAACAACTGTTATTTAACCCAATGTCAATCAACTGTTCCAATGGCTCTTCTTTGTATTTTATCACCTATTTGAAGACACTCAAGGATGGTTGTTATAAAAAAACTTAAAATATACAAAAATGAAACCTTGAGTTGTTATAAGAAAATATTAACAATTACTCACAAACTTTGAAATCAATATTTTCTTCCTTGTCGTCCTGTTTTATGTGTTGAATGAATTCCATCTTGTTTTCATTTATGAAAGAAAAGACTTGAAATTTAATATTTAATGATAAGTTATTTTTTTATATGTATAAAGTCAATCATGATTACGTACATTTGATGCACGTTGTTTTTAACATGGCTCCTCATGTGATGCAATTATGTCCATTTCTTTGACCATCTCCTTATACATTTTTACGGACATTCCTATTGACATGTTTTGTATTTCAATGCGTTGAACATTTGATATTTTAATAATCTTCCTGAAAAAAAAAAGTAAATAACTATTTTTATAATGATATATCAAGACTAAATATAAAAAAGTCAACATTAATAAATTAATGGTTTATGGTAATATATGCATATAATTTCCCCGGATGCGGGTGTTAGCATGAATGGCAGTGAGGAGCCACATGCCAGACATGTGCCGCCTCGTGATCACTCCGGGAATTTAATGCCTCTTGCCGCCGAGAGTTAATAAGATGAGACGCTCTGCAGGGCACTCAATGCGGCGTAAGGTGAAATGGAGAGTCTGCAGAGAGCAATTAAGGAGAACAAGCTTCGAGAGAATGTCAGGAGATTTAAGGAGGATGAAGGAATGTTGCGGTTCCATGATCAGAGCAAAAAGCTCGCAGTTCAGGTCTCTGTGGGTAATTGTCTCTTTAAGGCTTCAGATCTTGCTGGTCTTGCCGGCATTCAAGACGCCAAAGGAAATTTCAAGCTTGTATTTTCAGTGGGCTGATGTTTATGTTCTGCTGAGATCGGTACCAGAACAGTTGGGAGAGGACGTAATTCTGTTGGGGGGCGACTCAAGACGGAAAAGCCCTCATTCGCTGCTCTGCCACAAGCCGCCGACATTTCTGCAATCATGGTTCGACCCAGGGAAAGGATGCTCAGCAGAAGGGGATCTGTTCGTGGAGGTTCCTCGCGCCGCCCTGCTGCGGAATCCCACCACCACTGCTGCTGCTGTTACTGCCATAGAAGGGCAGGGGCCACTCCTATACAGGCAAGTCAATTCATGGATGCAGGCAATCCCAATGCTGGACAACACCCTCTTCCAGCGTTCGGCTCTGCCATCTTCACTCTTGGCAGCTCGAGGGACAATTCACGCATTAATGCACACATATCGGTTCTTTTCACTGAGGATCCTCTGGAAGATGAAGACGGTTCGGGCAGCAGGGAGGAACACCCAGGTGAGCAACCGGAAATTGTCGAGGAAGCGCCAGCGAAGGAACCTGAGCAGACTCCCATTCGACCTCAGGAGCAGGAGGCGTCGACCTCCAAGCAGAACCCCATGGAAATGTGGGAAGGCATTCCTGAAGGCCACGGGTGGTGCAGAATTATTGAGGAAAAGCCTGAGGAATAGCTTCCAATGGCACACTTTGTCATCCATTTCTCTTGTTCAGGTCTGGTATAGGTCTTTCGTCTCTGTCTGTGTATGGTATAGGTTATATATCTCTGTCTGTGTCCCTCTAGTTCATGTTTATGTCCATGTTTGCTCTGGTTTGGTCAGTAGGACTCGCAAGGGAGCTGTTATAGGTCTTCTGATGCCCCTGCGAGGGATGAATTTTGCTCTGAAGCCCCTGCGCGGGATGTTTTGGTATGGTCTGAAAACAATGCTGTGTTGTGTCACGATGGAAATGCTGCCCCTGCGAGGGCGAATACTGAATGCGAAATGCCAACCCAAAGCGCCACAGTCGGCCTTGGGCAACCTGTCTCTTTGAATGTAATGTTTTCCTGTATATAATCTAATAGAATAGAATAGATTTACCGAGAAAAAAAAATATATATGCATATAATTTTATAAAATCATTTTATACATTTAGGAATATTACCTTTTGAATGATTCTTTTTTGTTGTTGTATGTTTTTGTTATTACAAGTCTAACATGTCTCATTGACCATTGCTCTGGGAGTGCTTCTTGTAGTTTAGATATAATTTCGTTTTTAGAATCATTGCATTTATTTTTGTATTATAAGTGGAAAGTACATCTATACATTCGTTCCACTAGATCCCTCATAATTCTGTAAAAAAAATTCCCCCTTTCATTAACTTCTAGCACCACTCCATATGAGCTAAGGACCAATTCATCGACATTTACATGTTCCATAATTTTTCTTTTCACAGAATGAAATTGATCTTTTCCTTCGTTATTTCTCCCTTTAAAACATTAAACATATACGAATTAATATATTGTTTGAAACATGTTATCTAATATTCTTAAGTATATTATTAATGAAAATTAAAACAAAAAAAAGTTCAAATTGAATAATATTTTTTCATTCACCTAATTCATCATTCTACATTTTTTATATCAGGCTTTTACGCTCTCTTGCACTTAGATTAAAAATAATATTATCGACCTTGTTAATTTTGTGGCTCTTCATGACACACACCAACTAATACATATTAGTTAAACTTACATATAGTTCAAACTTATTAATTTTGTAAGGAATTTACAAAGAACTTGCCTTCTCTAATTTTTTTGATGTGCTTTCGTTGTGTTGATCAATTTTTTTGTTAATTTAAACTTTATGAGACATTTTTTTATCAATATACAAAGTGTACCATTCAATACAAAATTTATTAGATATATTTTACAAATAAATCAAATAATTTTTAGCTAAAAAAAATCTCTAGTAATCTGTGCATTTATTTGAATAAATGCACTGGTGCGTTTATAATATTAAATGCACTGAGATTTTAATTTTTCAACACTGTCATGGAAAATTAATTTTAAATTAGGATGGTGAAATTTGTAAGGCTAAGCACACCGCACTGATTTAATGATGCTATTAGGAACATGTGCGCAAATGCATTATATTACATCGGGAGCAACAATAAACAGACTGGACATAATCAAAAGTGTTGTAATATACTAGTGCATTGAAGACTCAGGTAGCCCCATTGTGTTATGTTATATGGGACGCACCGCAAAACATTGATATTACTCCAACATTGGTATGATTGTTAATGCTGACAAGACTAAAGTCATGATAATTAAATATAAAAATATTAACTAGGGTAATTTCATTTATGATAATATCTACTTGGATAAAGTTTCTTCATACAAACATATGAGAATTGACATTCATCATCAACTCAAATAGAATTATAACATTGAGAAAAGGATATTTAGAGGTTGAAAATCTTATTATGGGCTTGAAAACCATTCTAAGTCAACAAATCTTTGGATGTGGAGTAAAGTAAAGGTTCATATTTGGTACTTTCACCACCCCTGTTATTTCACATGGACGCGAGGTTTGGGGTTGTAGTATATCTAGAGAATCGTGGAGGACGCTTAATTAGATCTAAAATCATTTTATAACTTGCCACCTCAAGATTAAAGGAAATACTCCCTACCCTACCCTCTTGATTGAAGCTAGTTTCCTCCCCATTGAAAGCATGATTATGACTTAGTATCTCATGTATAAAAAGAAGTTATACAACATGAAAGCCAAGAGGTTTCCTAAAATTGCTTCTAACTCTAACCAAAACCCCCACTTCCTGCTTAAGAGAGGCTCACATAAGGATGCCCATTCTTGGCTAGACCATTGGAGAGTAAAGGAGGAGATCATCTTGAAGAGTAAGGATAATATTTAAAATATTGTTACTTCCGAACAATAAGGAGTTAGAGGGAAAAATGAACCTAAGGTATTATAAGGAGAAGATCAACCCCAATCTTCAAAACCATAATTATTTTTCTATCTTGACTAATGTTAAGAAGAAAATGAGCATTGCCAAGATGAGAACTAATTCTCATGAGCTTCAAAGTAAAATCAAATGTTGGTCAATCCCCAAAATGCCTTGGAACGAAAGAGTCTATCACCTTTTTAATATTAAGAGGGTTGAAGATGAAAAATACTTTCTCTTGGATTTCCCAACTCTTACTCACATTTGTTCTAATTTTTAAAAATTTTGCCACATTAACAACCTTTTTGACTTGATAAGTCAACAAAACTATAATGATCTAGTAATGCTTCTCTCACTTCTTCTTGATCATAATAAAACGATAAAGAATCTCAATTAAACTCTTAGTGGACTTTAGCATATTGGTCTTAGTGGGAGTTAATCATCATTAACATTATGTTTAAGGAATTAAGACTTCTGTGATCCATAACATTGTTTAGATAATCTTCGGCAAAATCACATAACAATCTTTTGTCGACGCATTTCGAACCAACTAATGTGGTTCATCGTCAGGACAAGTTGAAGAACCAATCTGGCTTAGCTTGATTAAATAGAGTGTGCAGAGACTCCAACGGCTATAATGCCAACGGCTAATTTTGACCAAAGGTCTTAGTCAAACCACTAATTAATTTATTAATATTCTTAGAAACATAAAATCTATTATTATTAGCTTATATACCAAGAGAGTTCCGTTGTTAATTTGAGTATGAATACTATAATATTTATATAATCCATTTTTAAATATCATGGTCATGTATAATCGTTCATATTTAATTAAATAATCTTTATAAATTATCATTCCAATGTTATTTTAATAAATAGTATTCAATTATTATTATTCTAAGAAATTTTGTTACATTAGGTAAATTGTGTATTAATATAATAATAATTGTTTAAAGTTAATGGTCAAAAGGTAAACTCTAATATATTATTTTTATTAATTATTTAATCAAATTGGCCCATAAAAATAATAATTTATGTTTATTTATAATTCCAATATTATTAAAATAGTATTCTTGTTAAAACTTTATTATTAGGTAAATACCATAATTAAAGTACATGTTTATTAATAATAGAACTTAAACTCACTCACTATTATTGGTATATCATATATTTATATCAAAATATTATATATAAAATAATAATTTCTTATTTATTATTAAACATAAAGGTCATTTTGTAAACTATATCTCCTCTTATAAATTTATATTTAATAATCTATATTCATTAAATAAACAATATTTATTCACTAAAAAGATATTAAGATTAACTATGTCATTAGGTAAATAGATTATTACTAATAAGGTTTAAAAAAGGGTTTAATAGTCAAATATATAAGAAATTAGTTAAAGAAAAATTCTAAAGGAAAGGAAGAAATAAATATAAATGCATAAAAATGGAGACACAAATCTAATCTAAGGAAATATACCCCTTAGAATCAAAAACGGGATAAGATTAATACTTAGCCCGAAATTACATAGTAACTAATTAATAAACCATACACTCCATAATAATAGGATTAATCTGCCAAAAACATACCTTAAGGAGAGGGAAGACAGAGACCCTAAGACCTAACAAAAGGGGAATGAGGAGGCTAGGAAGACAAGGCTGGGACCCAGCAACTGCTAATTTTCCAGCCATCATCCCTATTAAGATTTTTCGGCCTTTTCTCAATCTCTAGGGCTTCTCTAAATTTGCGATGGTGAAACTGCGCTACTTTAGCAATGACTTGAGCCTCTTCTATACATACATGATGCATAGTCTTCCCCGCATGCTCAGCCAGGGCTGAGGACTTGGTCCTACCATGTCTTAAGTCTGCTGAATGCTCGCTAATCCGTTGATTGATAGAGCGACCAGTCTCACCAATATAAGGAGTCCACAGGAACAGGGAATGACATAGACGCCCTTCATGTCCTTCGGGTCAATAGGGTCTTTTACAGACTTGAGGGAGCCACGGATAGTTTTGAGAGGCCTAAAATTTGCGGGCACATCGTATTTCTTCAGAATCCTTGCAATCCTGTCTGTGGTCCCTTGGATGTAAGGAAGGTTCACACCCGAGATATGATCTTTAGGAACCCTTCGGGTTGAAGGTTCCTTCCTGGCCCTGAGGAAGGCTTTTCGACCTAGGTGCCTATGGTAACCACTCTTCTCAAAGACATCCAGGAGATGGGCCTTCTCCACTTCCAGGCTCTCCTCATCCGAAATTCTAACAGCACGGGTGGCAAGCGTGCTAAGAACCCCTAACTTCTGAGCGGGGAAATGATGCGAAGACGCATGCAAGTATGGCTCAGTATGCGTCTTCTTTCTAAACACCTGATGAGAAAAGGAACCATCCGCCTTCTTAGAGATGAGAACATCCAAGAACAGAAGACAACCATTAACTTCTTTTTCCATCGTGAACTTAATGGCGGCGAACTGGTTATTGAGGTGATTGAAGAAACGATCCAGCTCATCAGGATCGTGAGACCAGACAACACCAGTGTCATCAACGAATCTTTTCCAAAGCTTCGGTAAGAGCCGAGAGGAGGCCAAAGCCTTAGACTCAAACTCCTCCATGAAGAGATTGGCGACGACAGGGGACAGGGGGGAGCCCATGGCAACTCCACAAGTCTGCTCATAGAATTCTCCCTCGAAGCTGAAGAAGGTGGAGGTAAGGCAAATCTCAACTAACTTAGCCGTATCAGGGTCAGTTAGCTTATTAATTACCTTCATGGCCTCATTGATAGGAATGCAGGTATAAAGAGAGACCACGTCGAAACTTACCAGAATGTCCTCGGGCTCAAGATTAATTCTCTTAAGATCCTCAATAAAAGAAGCTGAGTCTTTGACAAAGGACTCAGTCTGCCCAACCAAGGGTCTCAACTTTGCAGCGAGGAACTTGGCCAAGAGGTAAGTCGGACAACCAATGGTATTGACAATGGGTCTCAGGGGGACCCCATCTTTATGGATTTTAGGAAGACCATATATCCTAGGAGTGATGGGGTTTCCCTCAATAAGTTTCTGGGCTAGAGGAATCGTGGAATTGCACGACTTGGTCGCACGAGCGACCGCTCTGGAAAACTTTTTGAGGGGATTATTCGAAAGCTTCTTATAACTCCCACTATTACAGAGATGGTCAAGAATCTTATTTTTGTAATCCTTTCTATCCATGATAACGGCAGCCCCACCTTTATCAGCTTTTAAGACCACTATGTCATGATTTTCGTTTAAGCTCTTCAAAGCCTCAAACTCAACCTTGCTGATATTGCTGCGGGGAGGCTTAGCCCTCCTCAGGGTAACGGCACAATCCTGCCTAATTGTGTCTTTAATCTTATCAGGAAGGTTCTTAATGCCATATTCTACATCGCAAATGATGTCTTCAACAGGGATTGGTTCTTCAAGCTAAGCCGGATTGGTTCTTCAACTTGTCCTGACAATGAACCACATTAGTTGGTTCGAAACGCGTCGACAAAAGATTGGTTATGTGATTTTGCCGAAGATTATCTAAACAACATTATGTTTATTAATTAAATATATGTTTATTAATAATTAAACATTATTAATAAACATAATGTTAATGCAATATGTATGTTGTAGTCTAAAGATTATGCTTTTTGTAAATCCAATTAAAAGTTGTCAAACTTTATAGTTTTAGGTGCCCTAGAGGTATGTGATGGTGATGAATCCATTTCCACTATCAAAAATATCACTCAAACACTGTATCTACAAGATTTTTTAAATTTTAATTGCCTGGATTCTAACCACTTTTGATCATCCAAGAAATTCTTCCACCTCCATAAATAACTCCAATATATATATTATAATTTTTTTTGAACATCTCAATGCAATCTTTGAAAATAATTAAATTTAACACATATCATATAAATAATGAAAATGAGACTTGGAGTGGTAACAATTTAAGAGAGAAAAGTGATGATAAGGAAAGACAATTTATTACAAATTTTGAGGAATTTTTAATTAGTAGTATTATTCGGATGTACTAAATTTATCATTTTATAATTAATAATTTGTAGATGGGAAGTTAAGATTCATGTTACATGATACGGACTCCGAGGATTTCAAAACTCCAATCTCTGAATTCAAAGTGAATCTATGGTTTGACGATTTTCAACCCTAGAGACAAGCAGCAACTCCCCCAAATTACCGGGAACGTTGTCACCCCGTTCACGTCGCCTCCAATGTGCATGGAAATCTATCTACCAGTTTTAAATCCTTCAATTCATTTGTTCGCAGATTTCAGGATGGATTTGCAGAGGCCGAGTCTCATAATATTAAATCTCGCTCAGTTTGAGACCACTAGTGGGAAAATGTAGCATGACTATGCCAAAATTTATTAATAAATATCTGGCTGTGGTTCGGTGTTGAGAGTTGATGGACTGTACATAAATATTCGACCTAATGAAATATTAATTAAATGGTTATGTATTTGGGTAATAATATATGTATAAAAATATATATTAGGTTGATAGGTATGTGTATTTTAATGGTAAGTTTTTTAGAATTTTAATAATAGTTGGATGGTAATATTTAATTTTCATTAATATTATATTGGGTAATATAGTTAAATTAAGGATTGAATTTATCTTCAAATAAGTTGTGTATTTTTTGCTTTTTTAATTAAATTGATTAATTAAAAAAAGTCATAGAAATGAGTGTCATATGAAGTGACTTATGAATTTTTTCACATGTGGTATTAATAACCATAATATTAACTTTTTGTATTGTAACAAAGTCTATTTACATATTTCATGATGAAATGAAAAGTAAATTTCTTATGTATATGTATATACATGTTTAAGTTGTATATTAATTTTTTTATAATTAATAATAATAATAAAGTTATAATTTAGTTAATTTTTATGATATTTTAAAATTTTAGCAATGCGAGATATACCATGAAGTGTTTTGATGCTTATTATATATTTAACATTTACCAACCATTTAATTTATATGGTTGTGCTAGTATATGAGCTAAACATATATACATTTAAAAAATATGTAACAAGAATATCAAGTATGGAGATTTGCTTCCACTTTATCATGGAGACTCTTAATTCATAAATGGGCTCCGCTACAATATTATTGATAAATACCACATACTCAAAAAATCAAAACTCATTTTATAGCTAAAATGTTTTTTATGTGTCTAGTGGATGACCAAGTGATTGAAAAAAAGAATGTTATCCCCTCCATTCAGTTTCAAATCCCAATAAAAAATATCTATAACCCTTTGTGATAAGACTCAACTCCCACTCTAAAATTAAAAATATAATTACACCTTTTACATAAATCCAATCTTTTATTTAAAATATTCAATATCCACCATTTTACATGACCTAAAGCTCCATTTTCTTAAAGCGGCAGATTGACATTGCTCTCCATGGTCATGTCTCATTGGATTTTTCCTACGTGTGATGTCAATGGCATAAACAAATATGCGTTACTTTCTCCATTACCGTGTCAAATTGGATTGGGATTTCAATGGCATAAATAACTATGTGCTACTTTCAAAGGTTATAAAAAAACAAAATTATTTTTAACTTTAGCTTGATCTTTTATAAAGTTATAATATGTGAGATTTGTTTCTTTGACTTAGTGCGTTCATCTTTGAATTCGGATATTCTCAAATTGGATTCTTTCTTATTGCGATATCAATGGCATAAAAAGGTGTGTTACTTTTAAATATTAAATTGTAGAATGTTATTTTTAACTTTAGCTTGATCTTTTATAAAGTTATAATAGGTGAGATCTATTATTTTTAATTATTGTACTCATCGTTGAATTATATATATAAAGAAAATAGTGAAGAAAGGATGGGTTGATTTCAATACAAGGTGTCTCGAGAAATCCTCACAATCACATGAGGTCTCTTTCTACCATCATGTCAAAATAGAAATAACGATTACAACTTATATTTTATAAAATAAATTTTAAAATGTATTGAGTTCATAATTTTAAATAGATGCATAATTTAATTAAGAGGAAAGTATTACAAAAATACAATTTCATCCTAACAATATATTTTATTGTAATAATTAATTTGTAATATAAAAATCATATATTATATAAAAAACAATTGAATTGGGTGAAATTTCATTTGGTAAAAGGGATTGGGAGAGGCACCTATCACCTTGTTATTTTTTTTTGCAATTAAGTTAGGGTTGGCATGGTCCTTTGGAGCAATTAATCTTGGGAATAAGCTCAAGCATACAATGGGTTCGCATAAAAATCAACAAAAATACACAAAAACATAACTAATGTATTTTTATTAAACAAAAAATAATAAGTGATTTATAATGTAATCTCTTATAGGATTACAACATTGAGAATGTGCTCCTTGTCACCTAGGATTTCTAGTATTTTGGTACTCGCAATTGAAAGGAAAAATTTCATATCCACCTCTAGAATTCCCCCTTCAATATTTCCACCATGGACTATGTAGCTATGTAAAAAAAGCTTATACTTTTGAGGCTAATCAAATCTTCTCACTAATTACCAAACAATTCCATTTCCCCTCCAATGGAAAGTGTTTTCTCTTATCCTCTTGATTCCCCTCCAATGGTAATGCTTCAACACTTTCCTCTCAATTCCCCTCTAATGGCAATGCTTCAACCCAATTTTTCCCATTCCCTTGTTCGCCACCTCTCAACTATTCTTTCTCGATACCAAACATTCAAATTATTTGTTTATATATTCATAGGGTGGAATTTCAACAGTTTTACCAATCATGACGTGTGGTTGGCTTGAGACAACCTTTCTCGTGTAAGAAACATGGACACAAATGTTGACAATATCTCCAAAAAACCAAAAAGCCAAAGCAGAAAGCGATTAAATTGTGTTTAGATTCAATCCCCAACTTGCCAAGAGTTTCAATGCAGTATTCATTTGCAATATAAAATGCCCTGCATACTTAGATATAAATATTTACGACATTGATTGTCTTGTGCTATGTTATTTTTAGTGGATTTTGTTTTGCAATTCTCAAAATTTGTCAACATGTCGATGGGAATGCCACATCAAATTGGCTCCCCCTATGGAAGTATTTTAGAATTTTAAAAGGTTTCATAGTTGGAGACATTTTATAATTGTCACCTAGATGAGGTGGGAATATTTATATCAGCTCAATGGAAACCCATCTCTAAGGAAGGGAATGCTTCATGATACTTAATATATTGCTTCAGATTGAGTAAGAACCTCATAGTTTACCCTAGAGTCATCTCACCATGTTGTAGATCTAACCCGGAAATATTATAGATCTGATATGAAAATATAAGAAAATGAAAATAAACCCAAGAAATAATAAGATCTGAATATAGATAGAAATGATTCACTTTATTGATATCAAGACCCTTAAGGTAGGGAAACACCATACATTCACTCCTTAAGGAAGGAGAGCACTCCACAAGCCATATGCATGTTCATACAATAATTCTTCACTCTATTCCAAGTGGAGTCTCTAGCCTCTATATAGGCCTCATACATACAATACCATGGGTCATACCATGGTTCCCTCATACCATCATTACATTATTACTAACTACTTGTGGTCCCTTACATGATGTGGGTTAACCACTTTATTTATTACTATGGCCCATCCCATTATTACATTATTACCTTGGGTACCTCCCTTGGTACCCCATATTATCCCCCCTAGGTATATAACATTCCACCCCCTTAAGCATGTTTCATCCCCGAAACATGGGAAGAACACAAATAATAAGATCTACTCAAAGAGTAGTCCATTGGTACCATGCACGTGCATCTAGCCATCCAAGAGAAAGGTGAACCCTCGATCTCGCTGGTGCCTCGCTCGCTTGAGATGGAAGTTGACCGTGGTAGCTCTTCTGTGTGGGTGTGTAGTAGGTGGATCTTCGCTTCTCTCGATCTGTTATGCGGGGGTTGTTGTCCATGTGGCTAATTAGTTTCCATCTTGATGGTTGTCTTGCGGGGTGATGTGGGTGATGATATGTTGAAGTTTTAACCCACGATGGCTTTTTCTTTACTTCACCCTGCTGTGGTGGTTGTTGTGGTGTCTTCTTTTTCAATATGACTTCAACCACTGAGCCCTCCTCTGATGTATCATCACCTGTAACCTTTTCTTCTTCAGCCTCTATTTTTGTTTGATTGTTGATCATCAAAGGCTCATCATCTGATATGTCAGCCCCTGGAACATCTTCTGTGTCAGCCTCCATGTGCTCTACCTGTTTATAGATAGAAATATCCTGTAATGTAATTTTCTTCTTTTTATACCATAGCTTCAGGAATTTCTTATGCACATTAATATTGATAGTACCCACAGATTCCATCCAAGGATATCCCAAAACAACATCCATATCATCCATCTCTGACGTATAAAAATCACCATGCAACACATACTTATCCATAGAAATCTTCAAATCCTTGTACAATAGAACATCCTCATCATCCACCTGTGTGTTTTCAATGTGTGTTCCTGGAACTTGCAATTTTTTTACCAAATTAACATTGGTAAAATTATGCTTGCAACTAGGATTTATAGAAACAATGATCTTCTATTTCTGAATCAATCCATGAACCTGCAATACATAGATACTAGCAAAAAAATAACCCTTTTGGTTCCTTGGTTTCCTTCTTTCCTGTAAAAATAAAATCTTTGCTAGGCTGTGTGTCTGTCTGTGTGATCTTATCCACAAGATTAGATTTACGGTCAAAGAACTCTATAAGAGCTTGTTTGAAGGCATCCCAAGTCAAAAACCTTCCATTGGAACGTTGATGCTCTTGCCACCACTGTCGTCTTTCATAGTCCAAGTACATGCTTCCCACCATAAGCTGAGTCTCATTATCATAGACGCGCTCCAAATATTTCTCCATTTGTGCTATCCATCTAGCTGGATGAGAGCCATCAAATTTATACAAGTCCCTCAAAGCCCGATCTAGAGCCACCATCACAAAAAATATTGGCAAAAATTTGAAATGGTCACAATTCCGTCAATATTGCTCAGAATCCCTATTATAACCTGTTTTTAGAAATGGAACAATTATTTTGCATCTACCCATGTGGTAGAAATCTTGATCCAGGTACTTGGAATTTCAGATCTATGCTGCAACTCTCCCGCCGTCACCCAAAATTTATGAAAAAGAATCGATTTTAAATCAGCGATATCTCCCTCATCCGGACTCTGATTCGACTGATTTTTCTTTTGAAATTGGGTATTTTTTCACAAACAATCCAGATCTACGAGTATATTTTTCAGATCATGCACCAGGACGTCCAGATCTACGCCGCAAACTCGTTACCCTGAAAAATTGTCTGCAACCCCACTGATTTTTAGATCAGCGATATCTCCTTCATCCGAACTCCGATTCAACCGATTTTTTTTTGAAATCGGCTATTTTTTCACAAAGAATACAGATCTACAATTAGATTTTGCAGATCTTTCACCAGGACGTCCAGATCTGAGCCGCAAACTCGCTGCCCTAAAAAATTGTCTACAACACCACTGATTTTTGGATCAGCGATATCTCCTTCATCCGGACTCCGATTCAACCGAATTTTTTTATTTTTAAATCGGCTATTTTTCCACAAAAAATATAGATCTACAATTATATTTTTTAGATCTTTTACCAAAACGTATAGATCTGATCTGCAAACTTGCCACCCAAAAATCCCTGCAAAAAAAAAAAAAAAAATTCCACTTTTGTGCCCAAGAAAGTGCTCTGATACCACTTGTTGTAGATCTAACCCGGAAATATTATAGATATGATATGAAAATATAAGAAAATGAAAACAAACCCAAGAAATAATAAGATCTGAATATAGATAGAAATGATTCACTTTATTGATATCAAGAGCCTTAAGGTAGGGCAACACCATACATTCACTCCTTAAGGAAGGAGAACACTCCACAAGCCATATGCTTGTTCACACAATAATTCTTCACTCTATTCCAAGTGGAGTCTCTAGCCTCTATATAGGCCTCATACATACAATACCATGGATCATTACCATGGTTCCGTCATACCATCATTACATTATTACTAACTACTTGTGGTCCCTTACATGATGTGGGTTAACCACCTTATTTATTACTATGGCCCATCCCATTATTACATTATTACTTTGGGTACCTCCCTTGGTACCCCATATTACCCCCCCTAGGTATATAACACGCCAACATGCTCATGTCAATTTAAAATCCCAAGGAACATTGCAACCAAGTTTTGAACCAAACTAAGTATGAACCAAACCAAAATTGAACTAAACCAAGTCCTCGTATAGACCAAAACCGAACCAAAATAAAATTGCAACCAACTAGAAAATAAAATATGTTTGGGTGATGAGGATTGCATAGTCACCCAAGATGCCCCCGCATTAGACACTTTGGGTAGGAGAAATTTTCCATGAGATTGAACTAATAAAAATTTGGGCTAGTCTAGAATGGAAATTCCATATTTATCCAATTTATTTTCCTTTAACCAAAAAGCCTTCTCAACTGGTGTTCCCTTCCATTGAACTAGATTCTCCATGTATTTTTTTCCACATGTGACATTTGTGAATCTAGAGTTGATAATTGTACCTTCTACTTCAGATTTATTCTTAGTTAATTGAGCAATGCATGCTAGTCCAAGAGATGCATCTACTGGTAAATGCATTTGTGCATTTTTCTCTCCTTCATCATAGTTTTACAAATCACTAATATTAAAACTAGGAGAGATTTCGATGTTTTCTAGAAGGTCAACATCGTAGGAGTTTGTTGAAAACTTCTTTGAGATCTTGTAAAGGCATATCTTCTTCCATTATAGCTTATTATAGGTTCCTTTTGGAAACCTTTATTTCCTGAAATGAACCCATACCAATTCACAGATATGAAATTCTTGTTCTCTTCTATGCAAAATAGCATATTTTGTATACTTTGCAATACTCTTCTCCAACTTCTCCCTCACTTCTTTGTGCAAATCTCTAATGTACTCTGCAAAATCTCCAGACACCACACTTTTTCTCACTAAATATGCACCTTCTATGATTTTTCCCACGCCCCTTGGGATGTACCCATATACAACATTGAATGGAAATTTTCCCATGCTCCTATTGATTGGGTTATTGTAGGAAAAATTCTCCTGAGGAAATCTCAATTCCCACTACTTTGGTCTATCATCAATCAAACATCTCAAAAAATTACCCAAACTCCTATTAACAACTTCAGAATGACCATCAGTCTACAATGGTACATTCCCAACTTCTTCGACAATGTCCACCAAAAATGGCCAACAAACTTTGTATCCCTATCTAAGATTATGCTTTTAGGAAATCCGTGTAACCAAACTACTTCTTTGAAAACTAATTTTTCTATGTGGGAAGCATCAGTGGTTTTTTAACATGGAATGAAGTGAGCCATTTTTTAAAATATGTAAAATATTAACAAAAAATGAATCATTACCTCGTTGAGTTCGAGGAAGTCCCTATTAAAAACATTTGAGCACTACTGAGAGGGGGGGGTTGAATCAATAGCGTGTCTTATTACCAATTTTTGCCTTTTATTTACTTTACTAAATCACACACACTAATTTGTTGAAAAGTGTGCAACAAGAAATGCTTGTTGAGAGTGCAACAAGATGATGGAGCTTAGTGAAAAGAGTCGCCTTCACTAAGTGGGCACGCAGGCTATTTTTGGCGCAAGTCTATTTTTAGACTTTGTCTATTTTTAGACATATGGATCATGTCTATGGATTGCAAGTTGTTGTTTATGGATGATTGGTCAAGTTGGGAAAAAATAGATGGAATTCTATTTTTGATGAAAGTGTGAGTGATCAAAGTGTAAGTGATCAAAGTATATTTTTAGACTGGCTGTCAAAAATAGAAAAGTCAAATATTATTGTCTCATAATAATATTTGGACTATAAACTTGATCTTATTCTCTTGGAGCACTTCAGGATGAGCTACGGATGTGGTACATGCAGATCCCAGAGGGAAATACGTGGTTACCTATGGGATGACTAATATTTGCATGCAGGACTTCAGTTAGAACTCAAGTGAGTTGAGTTTAGTGGATTGGAGGTGCAGTTGATGGAGTTGTGTTCAGTTTAGCTTTGTTAAACTGGTTGTATTTAGTCTAACTGATCAATAGACTAGAGATGAGTTGGGTGAATTAGTTATTAATTACTTCACAAGTTATTAACTCATAATACAACTATAGAATACATCAGTTAACTCAGCTGCATGTCAGTGCATGTTCAGTTCAACAGGGACAAGTGGTAGAGAATCAGATTGCTATCAGTAGTGACTATAGTTGTGCACCAGATCTTGCACAATCAAGGGATTGAGTATGCCAATGAGTTTGCTCACGTATTTGCCCAGTATTGTAGCCTTTTCTCACATCCAACAAAGTGTGAGTGATTATTTTGAGGTGAAATATGAGTTTGGGAAGCCATTCTCATCAGTTCTTGAGCAGGTATTGAGCAGTGGAGGCAGGCAAGCAGTGGAATAGATTTGGAGATCAGATCTGAGCTGTCTTGTGTGTAACAGGTGGAGCTAGTACTGGATTGCTTGTGATAAGCATTGTACTTTGTAATGTTACACGATTCAATCAATATAATATACAGATAGTGTGGGGTTTTTAGCGAGATGCTTTCCCCGGGATACATACTGTGTTAATGAGTTTGATTGATGCTTCTATGTGTGCCTGTGAATGTTTCTACTTCTGTAAATTGATGATCAACGTAAAAGAGATTATGTGTTATACATGTTCTGCTTATAATTGTATGATCAGGATAATCTCTGTGAATATGTGTTAAATTATTCAAAATTTCTACATGGTATCAGAGCTAGATAATTGTAGAAAAAGTTTCTACATGGTATCAGAGCTAGATAATTGTAGAAAAAGTTTCTACATGGTATCAGAGCTGCTTGATTTGTAGAAGAGATTTTTACAGGATATCAAGCGAGGATTGATCATCTGATCTACTATTCAGGAAGTGTTTACATTCTATTTCTCCAGGCAGAGTCTGTAATCGGGCCAGGTAGCCTCTGGATTCATCCTTCCTTTAGAAGGTGAGATATCCGGTAAAAGCCCATACAGTCGATCTTTGTACGAGAAATACTTTGTTCTCACGAATTTTGGATCGGAAGCGGTTGCTTTTTGTGCTGGTAGAATTCGAATTTAATTCTAAAGCAAGAGATAAAACTCAGAAACATTAGGTATGAGAATGGAGACAGTATGCCCCAGTATCTCACAAAGTTCACCCAATGCCGGGATGAGTTGGGAAGTGTGGGGGTGACTGTCGGATGAGGATGGTGAGTCTAGCACTCCTTGACCTTCCTAAGAGTTGACATAGCTACCAGTACTCGGTGAATGGAAGGGAGAAACTGCCAAGATTGGAGAGACTTTGGTCGGATCTTATGCAGGAGGAGATTAGACGGAGCACCAGAGACGGTTCTTCATCCATGCAGGATGAGGAGAACTGTGCCTTAGCGAGTGAGGCGAAGAAGGGGAAGGGGAAGGTTTCTCTTTCCGAATCCAGTTCTTCCAATGATGGGAAGAAGGTTGACAAGGCGAAGGTGAGATTCTTTCGTTGTCATGAGTTGGGTCATTATGCTACTAATTTCCCAAAGAAGAAGTCCAAGAAGGGATCCAGGGAAGGATCTGAAGGTGAGACAGCCTCACTTGCTTCACAGTTTGAGTTGGACTTCACACTCTTCGCATGCATGGTTTCATCCATGGTGGGAAGTGGTTGGTTTCTTGATAGTGGAGCTTCTTTCCACATGACCGGTGACAAAAGTTTGTTTAGTACTTTGGAGGAGAAAGATCTCCAGATACTCATAGGGATGGGTAATGATGAGAAGTATAGTGTTAGGTGTAGGCACGGTTATTTTTCAGAGGGAGCATGGAGCTCGCCTTACCTTGACCGATGTCAAGTATGTACCAGAATTGAAGAGAAACTTGGTGTCGATGGCGATGTTGGAAGACAGAGGCTATGATGTGGTCTTTAGTAAGTGAAAGGTTTTCCTTAGACACATAATCACTAGACAGGTGAAGCAGATTGGTTCACGGGTCAAGAACCTGTATGCTCTTGAGGTTCAAGATGCATGCAAAGCCTTGAGCAGCAAGGCAACTGATGGAGACTTGGTGGTTGAGAGGGAGCGTATATTACCTCTCAACATGCAGAGCTAGAAGAAGTCTCAGACGATTGTGGAGGAGCCATGATTGGTGCAGCAGCTTCAGGAGGTTGTGGAGGAGCCACAACAGGGGAAGCTGAGAGGAGATAGAGTAGAGACATCTACTCATCCAGAGACCTCCAGTAGGGGGAAACTTCGAGCCAGATGGGCTGAAGGATCGCATGCAGGCATACCTCCAGGTAGGAGGTGGGGTGATGTGGATTGATTGTCCCAAGGAGGAAGGGCAGGATCCTTGAGGTACCCAACATCTTGGATGAGACCTTGCTACGGGAGCCCCGATGTGTAGTAGCAGGAACTGACTGATTGGGTAGAGACAGATGCGGATGGAGCAACAGAGAGAACGACAGTGCAAGGAATCCCAGGACAGCGCATAGCTAGCAGGCTGTAGCAATGCAAGAGGCACAAGTGTTTTGCACAGTGCTAGGTGGCACAGAGAGGTGTGCAATGGTGCGAGATGCATGGATATGTTGCAGTAGCGCAGATGTCAGAGAGGGAGCACTTGTCAGTAGCAGGTAGAGCTTCAGCATCAGAGGGTGTTTCTATCCCAACAGGGAGGTCAGTGGGGAGGTGCAGTGCGGATGCAATGCTGGGAGATAGAACCAACAACAGCACGGATGCAGTCAGAGATCAAAGTGACAGAGGCTAGAGCAGTCAGATACTGAAGAGCACAGAGATGGAGAGTTTTAGTCGACAGAGGTAATAGCAGTCAGAGACTTTGATGACAGAGCAAGTGGACCGACCAGATGTGTTGCATGGAGAACATTCCAGAGTTACAGGATCGGGTTTGAGAGGAAGCCTTTCTTGTTGAGAGGGAGTGTTGAAAAGTGTGCAACAAGAAATGCTTGTTGAGAGAGCAACAAGATGATGGAGCTTAGTGAAAAGAGTCGCCTTCACTAAGTGGGCCCGCAGGCTATTTTTGGCGCAAGTCTATTTTTAGACTATGTCTATTTTTAGACATATGGATCATGTCTATGGATTGCAGGTTGTTGTTTATGGATGATTGGTCAAGTTGGGAAAAAATAGATGGACTTCTATTTTTTATGAAAGTGTGAGTGATCAAAGTGTGAGTGATCAAAGTCTATTTTTAGACTGGCTGTCAAAAATAGAAAAGTCAAATATTATTGTCTCATAATAATATTTGGACTATAAACTTGATCTTATTCTCTTGGAGCACTTCAGGATGAGCTACGGATGTGGTACATGCAGATCCCAGAGGGAAATATGTGGTTACCTATGGGATGACTAATATTTGCATGCAGGACTTCAGTTAGAACTCAAGTGAGTTGAGTTTAGTGGACTGGAGGTGCAGTTGATGGAGTTGTGTTCAGTTTAGCTTTATTAAACTGGTTGTATTTAGTCTAACTGATCAATAGACTAGAGATGAGTTGGGTGAATTAGTTATTAATTAATTCACAAGTTATTAACTCGTAATAAAACTATAGAATACATAAGTTAACTCAGTTGCATGTCAGTGCATGTTCAGTTCAACAGGGACAGGTGGTAGAGAATCAGATTGCTATCAGTTGTGACTATAGTTGCGCACCAGATCTTGCACAATCAAGGGATTGAGTATGCCAATGAGTTTGCTCACGTATTTGCCCAGTATTTTAGCCTTTTCTCACGTCCAACAAAGTGTGAGTGATTAGTTTGAGGTGAAATACGAGTTTGGGAAGCCATTCTCATCAGTTCTTGAGCAAGTATTGAGCAGTGGAGGCAGGCAAGCAGTGGAATAGATTTGGAGATCAGATCTGAGCTATCTTGTGTGTAACAGGTGGAGCTGGTACTGGATTGATTTTGATAAGCATTGTACTTTGTAATGTTACATGATTCAATCAATATAATATACAAATATGTGGGATTTTTAGCGAGATGCTTTCCCTAGGATACATATTGTGTTAATGAGTTTGATTGATGCTTCTATGTGTGCCTGTGAATGTTTTTGCTTCTGTAAATTGATGATCAACATAGAGGAGATTATGTATTATACATGTTCCACTTATAATTGTATGATCAGGATAATCTCTGTGAATATGTGTTAAATTATTCAAAATTTCTACATAATTAGCAGCAACTTATTAAACATTTTCAGATCTATGCGTAACTCCTAAGCAACAAATAAACCATATGAGCATCATAACCATAAACAAGAACATAAGAGAGCATCAACACATGAGACACAAGATATATGGTGGAAAACCCTTCACTGGGAAAAAACCACCCTTACTATTGTTGCGCTGCTCTGAATCTTCTATTAAGCAAATATAGCCTTTTTACATAGATTTCCTACTCTAATCAGCTAGAAGACTCAATTTCATATACAATCAACTAAATCTGATCAACTTGAAGACTCAATTCTATGGATCAGCTTGGAAGACTATGTTCTCCACGATTAAAATTCACCGTGATCAATCGATCCTCTTCTAACTCTGATTGGACTATCCAACTACCATTGCCTTAAGAAATTGTTCCTTTTGCTGAAACTTCACAATCACTTCTCCACATCCATGAAGTCATTTCTCCTCTACTCTATGCAGACCTCATTTCATCTATTTTCAAACTGGATCTGAAGACTTTCTACTCAACTCGATTTAGCTTTGCAATAAAACCTCTAGTAGAAAGACATCATTATATCAATCAAAATAATACCACAAATATGTGTTCTCAACTAAACAAAATAGTGGCCACATCAAATCTAAATACTAACAAACCCTCACATCAACATAATGTTGCATAATACAAGAATCAACAAAAGACACTATGGCTATTTGAAAAATTCATCAATAGCTCCTGTAGAAACAAGAGTGAGAGCCACCAACAAAAACTATCCAATAGCATACAAAACTCTCCAAAATAATCTCCACTACAACAGCTTCAAATATGATATATTCTACAACATGCTTCATATTTTCTCACTATGCAGCCATTAACACTCATACACTGAAGCATCTATGCTCTCCAATACATCTGAAGCAAAATCACTCTTTGCAACCTTCTCTTACACGCATACATCAATAACCATTAAGCTCCAAAGTGAAGAATATAAAACCTGTAGGGAGAAATTTAACTTGGGGTTGGGATCAAGGATGAAAAAAATTGACCAAATCAATCCACTAACACCACTACTTGTGCACTAAAGGTGTTCACATCATTGGAGGACCTTTTCAAACCATTTCCGACCTTTACAACTTTTTTTGGAAGCCTCTAGGAATTTCCTTGCTAATTTTATTCTGATTTGAGGAATGCAGAGAAAATATTGTGAAAATCCTTAGTCGCATGCATAACACTGGTAAAACCTGACTAGAACCTTCAGTCACTCCCATAGGCCTATCTTCCAATGAGTGGATCCTTTCAATCGCTCTCACAGGATTGACTCCATGCAACTAGGGCTAAGGATGATGAAAATAATCTAGACTTCAACTCAAAAGGGTCATCAAACAAGGTTGGCAATGGTGCACAACAAGTCCCCCACTCTTCGACAATCATCTCCACAAGCTACAAAACCTTTGAAAAACCTACAATACTCTATAGTGTATCTCCATCATCAAACATAAGGCCATCACATTGCAACAAGTCATCTCCATGAGCGTAAGCATGAAGACCCAGTTTCCAATTCAACTAGTGTTCCAACTCATCATTGACCATACCAATGTTATCATTTGTCCATCAATACATCACAATGATGAAATCATAAGGTTGACATCAATGCCAACACAATCATCCTAATACCAACACAACGAGCTACAACAATGTTACAAGGAAGGCATCCAAACATCAACTAGTCTACATAGGGTTGGCATCAATGCTAACATGAGCTAGCTTCCACCATGAACCAATGCCAAAATCAGCTAGTTGGATCCATGAACACCATAATGCCAACAATCCCCCTCTTTGGCAATAATGGAAACCATACACAAACTCTAGAACATCATCCTCTATCACTCCCTCTTTGACATCAATGACAAAGGGTCAGGTCCATATGAATAGACAACAAGAAATAAAGCACAAATAATGGAGCAACAAACATGGTTGAAAAGTGATACATATCAAACAATAACGATACTATCCACAATAGAAGAAAGAAACACATATAACCAATCAACGTTCAGAGCAACATATCTAATAAAACAACCTCTAGCAAAAACAACAATATGCCAACATGAGGCAACCATACAAACATCAATGAGAAACAACATATATTATGCAACAACATCAACATGAGGCAACCACACATAATCTCCACCAAAACTACATAGCAGCAACATCAATAACTGCCAACCATATCTTAATGCATCATCATTCTCTCTGCTCAGAACATGAGTCCAAAACCCAACAATCATGATCATAGCATGAGGCATGCCATGAACACCTCGAATCTTACCATAGTGACAACAATGGATGGCTGAAGTAACAAGAGAAAACAGATATTCCCCCTGAAAACATGTCATCTGCAAAGTAACTCCAACCTGCAATGAACCACTTCCGTTGTAAACATTGCTTCCTTTCCAAGAAAGAAGCACCATATGGACCAAGACTCCACATGACCATGACTCATATGACATATACAATGATACATACATGGTTGTAGTAGTGATATAAAATCTCATACATAATCTCTTATGACAAGAACATAACCTCGTGACTCATGACTAAATGATCTAGGTGGATCCAGAAATAGAAGTGGCCTTGGAAAAGCTCAAAAATCAAATTCATCGTATGGAAGTGAAACTAGGACCAGATCATAATGCTCATTTCCCTGATTCTAATGGTGTGAATGTCACTCAAATCGAAGTTCGTATGCTCAAGATATAGCCAGTCAAATTTCTGGTCAAACTAGGCCAAGTGACAGTCACTAACGAGGCAAAAATTTGCGAAGGGACGATGCACAGTAAACGACAGTTAGAAAGGGTGAATTTGTCGCCTCTTTAATTCATCCAGTGACCCTTAAAAATCGGATCTGAAATTTTAATTCATGCGCTAAAATAGATATATATATATATATATATATATATATATATATATATATATATATATATATATATATATATATATATATATATATATCTATTTGGGGTGACGGGCTGCCACCCCCCAACAGTTCCATTAACATTCACATATATATATTGAATATAACACAGTGGGTCAGTCACCCACCGACGGACCTACCCAAGCTTTCAATACAATGGTGCCATGTGGAGGAGGTCGGCGGGGTTCGAACCCACCCATCCCATGTGGGCCTGCTTGCCAATGATAATATTTAAACAGCCATAAAAAATTACAATAACACATGTGGCTCCACCACCAATTAGCCATGGCTCGTCCGTTGAAGGGTCCACCCATCACAACATATAAAACCTCACTTTTCCATTCGATTGAGGAGAGGAGATGGAAGGACCGAGAGTGGAATACAATTTTTTTGCAGGTGGAATTAGGATCATCCAGGCAGGAACCGCGCTTAGACGAGCATGGAAACAGAGAAATATTATGAAGGAATCTTGGGAGAATATTCTTGTAGGGAATCTTGAGGGAATCTAAATATTCATTGGAGCTCTAGAGGTCACTTTCTTAGAATATGATCAAGTTTATAGTCATTTGAAACGATTTCGCACCACGAATCCAATGGTGATGCCCATTTTTGCATCTGAGCTTCACATTTTCATCCATGACAAAAATTGGATGTATAAGGGTCATTTATGTAAAGTTGATTGTAATTCATTTTTTCTTCCATTTAATGAAAGATGCCTCCCCACTTTGAGTAGGGCCTAGAGATGTAGCCCACATTGGGTGAACTTCATAATCAAATCGTTTGTGTGCCTTTGATCTCATGGTTTCTTTATGATTTTTGCTTCTTTTCCATGTGTTTAAGTTACTTGGTTACATACTCTTTTATATGCAATTATGTATGCATCCTTGAAGTTAAAAGATTTGGATCAAGTTTGGTATCAGAGCAGGTATTCTTGATGCAAGTTGCATGAGTGAATGCTAACTAGGAACAAGCTCCAAAGAGGTGAAGGAAAACTAAAATCCTTTGATCCTAAAGCAAGGCATGCACCATGAAGACAAAACATGGTAGATGAGAAACCTTGAATGGAAGAAGAGAGAAATTATTGCAATATCTTCTTATTCAGCATGGCAGAGAAAGTTGACAAGTTGTTTTCAGAATATGAGAAGACAATCAAGCCTGAGAAGAAAGAACAAGATGACCATGCATCAGTAAATCTTGAAGGTGGAAGAGGAGAACCTCTTGAACCACCCTCTCCATCCTCTAGTGACAGTTCTTCTTCTCATAACTCTAACAGGATTCATAGGAATACATTTAAGAAGCCATTTTAAGCTAGATGTAAAGTTTGATTTTTCCACATATAATGGAGAATGTAATGCAGAGAAACTAAACAATTGGATTAGACAGATTGAGATTTATTGTCAGATTCATCAGATCGAGGAAGATTAGGTCAAGATCCAATTAGCATCTATTCGGCTGAGTGGCACTACTCTTTTCTGGTGGGAGAGAAAGTTGTAGAAAGGAAGCAAGAACTTGGCTAATCTCCTTTCTTCTTGGTCCAATTTTTCTTTTTTCCGCATTAAAATATCAGTTTTATCCTTTTGGTTATCAAAAAAAATATTTAAT
The DNA here is from genome assembly GCA_031772625.1 of Pinus tabuliformis. Taxonomy (NCBI): domain Eukaryota; kingdom Viridiplantae; phylum Streptophyta; class Pinopsida; order Pinales; family Pinaceae; genus Pinus; species Pinus tabuliformis. The sequence continues at coordinate 2,069,584,949 of CM062817.1, read as the reverse complement.
GGAATGTCAATACTTAAGGCAAGGAAAGGGTCAAAATGTACAAAGCTTCACATAAGAGTTTAGAAAACAAGCATTGAATTTTGGCATTTCTCTTGATTCACCCGAAACTGTAAAAAAGTATATTGGTGCTTTACATAGTTACGTCATGCGTTCTTTGTTATTATTTTGAGCCTACTACTATTGATGTGACCAGTGTGCAGGCCATTCACCTTGAAAGCAAGGGAAACAATGATAAATAAGAGAAACCTAAGAAATTGTCTTTTAAAACTCATAATGGCAAGTTTGAAGGAAAAGGCAAGGGAAAGGACAAGAAGGCAGCTACAACCAAGAAGGAGGAAGGAGAAAATCCATCTTGCACACACTCCAAGAAGGAAGGCCATGATGATGAACATTGTTGGAAGTTTCATCCAGAGTTGAAACCAAAGAGATTTGGTGGGAAGAACAAGCAAAAGATGATGGAAACCATACAAAAGGACCTTAGATCTGATTCTGATGACGAGACATATATCACAACAGTGGCCATACAAGGCACTCTTTCTCTCCATGCTAATGAAAATTCTAAATTGCATGCAAGTACAAGTTATTTAAATGAATCTCTTATTAGTGAATGAAATAGGACTGAATTGTTCCACATTAGAGTCATAATGAAACATACTACAATGCAAACCATGTTTGATCCTAGCTCACAAGCAAATTTTATTTCAGAATCCTTGGTTAAGAAGTTAGGGTTAGAGACCAAGCCTGATCTGAAACCCTAACCTCTTGGTTGGGTGTGCGATAAATCCAAATTACATATAACCAAGAAGTGTAGAGCTAGATTTGTGATTGCATCCAAACTAGTATATGAGGTTGATCTTGATGTTTTACCCTTGGATACATGTGGTATTGTATTGGGGAGTCCAATTTGTATGAAGTAAAGTAGTTTTCTTTTTCGATGAAAACAAGTATCATGTCACGAAAGATGAGGTGGAATACATTCTTAGACCTCATCACGCCAAAATAAGTGCTCGTCTTGTATGTGCAGGTCAGATGAAGAGATTGATCAATTCCAGCAAATGGCACATGCTCATGGTTGTGAGAGCAAATGATGCTGAGACATCTTAACCTTTCCAAGGTTGTGATCCCACTCATAAAAAGGAGTTGTATGAAATTGTTTCTAACTATGATGGGATTTTTCAGGAACCAAGTAGGTTTCCTCCAAAGTATGAGATCCAAAATGAGATTCACTTGCAGCAAGATGCTCCTTTACCCAACATTGGTATGTATAGGTTTTTAGCCATTGAGATGGAGGAGATAAATAAGCAAGTACATGAATTGTTCAAATAAGGGGTCATAAGGCCAAGTTCTTCTCCATGCATTTCACCTATTGCGTTGGTGTTGAAAAAGGATGATGCATTGAGGATGTGCGTGGACTACATTACACTCAACAAAATAATGGTGAAGAATCAGTACCCTCTCCCTTGCATTGATGATTTATTAGATCGCTTGAAAAATGTTGTCTATTTCACAAAAATGGACTTGTGCAGTGGCTATCATTAGGGCAGGATTGCAAAACATGATGTATGGAAGATGTCGTTCAGTAAAAGACAAGGGTTGTTTGAATGGATGGTGATGTCATTCGGACTATGCAATACTCTGAACACATTCATGAGGGTGATGAATGATATTTCTAGACATTTTCTTCATCATTTTGTACTTGTGTATATTCATGACATTATTGTTTTCAGGAGGACATGATAAGATCATGTGAATCATGTTAAAAATGTGCTTCATGTTTTTCAAAAAGAAAAATTGTATGCCAAAATATCTAAGTGTGAATTTGGTAAGACCTCTTTGGTATAATTGGGTCACATTGTCAAAGGTGGACAATTAAAAATAGATCCTTCTAAAATTAATGTGATTTTAAAGTGGCCTGAACCCACCAATATTACAAAGGTTCGTAGCTTTTTGGGTGCAGTACAATACTATAGAAGGTTCATTTCCAACTTCTTCATCATTGCATCCCCCTTACATGCATTGACAAGATTGAAGCAAACCTTTCATTGGGGAGGAAATAAGTAGCGAGCCTTCGATAAACTGAAAGAGAAGATAAATACGACACCAATTTTGGCCTTACCTAACCTCCAACGGCATTTTGAGATAAAGACAAATGTCAATGAGTATGCCATGGGAGGAATATAGATGCAGCAGAGGAAACTTGTATGTTACCATTCAGATACATTCTCCCAAGTTGTTTTGAACTATCCCACATATGACAAGGAGTTGTATGCCTTGGTTCAAAGCATGAAGAAGTGGAAGCACTATTTGATTGGCAAGGAGACCATCATTCACATAGATCACTAGCCCTTATAGTACCTCCAGTCATAAACCAAGCTTCAACAAGCATGTCATTTCAGATGGATGGGATTCCTCCAATAGTTTCACTTGGTAATAAAATACAAGAAGGGCTCCAACAACAAAGTGGCAGATATGCTTTCTCACCCTCCTATTTCTGCATCTATAGTTTTGCAAAATGCTTCTTTGTCTTTTGAAATTTATGCTGAATAGTATATTGATGATGATGATTTTAAGGATATTTATGCAAAGATGATTCATGGAATGTAGTTGGACAATTACCATTTGAAAGGAAATTTGTTGTAGCACCTTGGAAAATTTTATATCCCCAACAATGAGAGAATACATGTAATCTCCACTTCCGGATTATCTTCAAGGATTTTTGTGTCTCCTTGATCGCTTGGGACTTGCTCTGCTTCCAGATCTAGTGAAGCCGATGGGGTGAACTCTTGGTTCTGATGCATGAGTTCAATATCCTGATATGACTTTGGATAAACCATATCCTTTTCCATCTACTCTATCATCTATTCAATCTCTTGAGCTAATTCCTACTCCTGTGACTACTCACCCTGTCTACTTTGTGTCATCTGCTCAAATGAGTCTATAACCTATATGTGTGCAATTTCATCAATATGTGCATGTTGCACTTCCTTCTCTCTTTTGCACAACTCCTGTTCTTCCTGGAGTTGTCGATTCAACTCCTGCAACTCCTTTTTTGTTTCCTCCATCCTCTATTTCTCTCTTATCCTTTGCATGATCCTCTTGTCGCACTATCGCCTCTTTGCCTCAATCTCAAAATCTGCTTTCAACACAAGTGGATTTTCTTTGAACTTTCATCTTTGTTCTACCTCTGTGCTATCAACAACCTTCCTCTTGCCCTTGTCACACGCAGGTCTGTTACCCTCTGTTGTTTCCGATGATGCTGCTCTCTGAGATGTTTCTTCCCTCTGCTTTTCCAACCACTCTACAACTATGCCGACCGGTTCACTGAGCCTGGAGAAGTGATAACAATATCTCCATGGGTCTTCCTCAAGCTAATTACATGCCTCATGGATCCAAGAAAATTGCACTCTCACATAATGGTCCTTCACTAAGTAATGTGGGTCATACAAATTAAAACTGCTGGTGCCGAAGGTGAATCTCTTGAACTCCTCTGTCTAAGCCTCAGCATGCTTAAGATTCTGAATCTCATACAACCTGATCCACAAAGGATGAGTGGGCCAAGGTGCCTTCTTCTTCATGTGAAGTCTCGCTGATGACCCTGTCGAGATGTGATATGATACCTCTTACATGATGTGCTTGTCCATGGAAAACTTCGGTTAAAAAATGCAGAGCCTTCTATGCGTTATACATCCATATGAAGGTGCCAAGGGGTGAGGCATACCGACCTACTATGTTGATCAATGCCTCCATCACTGCCTATGACATGTAAGTTGGATCCTACTCAAATATGCATTTGGAGAACAATTTGCAATAAGTATGCACAGAGGTTTCCAAAGGTGTCCATACCCAACCCAAGCCTCGGAACTACTGATGGGCACAAACTACATCCAGAATGTAAGCGGACATGTATATCTCCACTTGTTAACCCTTGGGAGGATTTCGGGCTTCTGCCAGTTGTTCCTTCAACCTGATAGCCAACATGTCGGACCAGTTGCAATGTCTTCCTTTGCTGGCTAGTTGGTCCAACGTGATCACCCAACTTTGCGGGAAGGTCTTTGTGCTCTCTTGGCCATATAAGTGGCATGCAAAGATGACTAAGTACTAATATGCCTTCCGTAGTATCTTCATCTTGTAAACCTAGTTAGGTGTTTTCCTAAACTTGGCTGGCTCTTTCACCTAGCTCTTCAAGATATCTCTTGAGTTTGCACTGTTTCTTGGTCTGCTAAAGGGTTTATCCATTGTGATCACCGACTGTGGAAAGTGAAATATCTCCTGAAAGTCCTTTACCCTGAAGGTAGCAAGCTATGTTTTATTGCCACTACTCAACACCATTGTCTCGGGATCAGTATGTGAGACAATATAGTGGATCACGTCCATGCATGGAAACCCTGGATACCTGCATGCAATCTAGTATAAGCCAGACTTGTGACTCTTGACATAGACCCTGTAGTCTTCCAGATTTTCCTCAAATATGCTTGAGAATGTATCATTGATGTCCTACCATTTCATCTTGATATATTTATCTATGAAAAACTTGTTGTCTTCGTAGATAGGCAAGCTCATAGACACTATCTCAAGTACATCTGCAATTTCACTTTCGATGGTGTACTTTGACCCTACTCTCTTGGAGGCCATTCAACCTATACTGCTGAGAGACAGACGAACACCTGTAATACCTGGATACATAGAAACACTCATGGAAAGCAATATTTTAGTTGAAAACAAAGAAAACTTTGAGGACTGACATGCAACATACTCGAGTGATTGGCTGGAAAGATTGCGCAATTTTCACTAGGAGGCTGGGAGACTGACTGCCAAAACTGTGCAAGGTACAGTATGAGTTCAGGAGGCTGGCTGACTATTGAAACTATGCAATGCATAGTCCAGCATGGACTATGGAGGAATGAAACTGTACAATGCGCAGTTTCAGTCAACAATGACACGCAAACCCAACAAATTGCATTACACAATTTCTGGGGCTAGCAGGGCACTTCCTCCTAGAATTACGCAAAGCAAGCCTAGAGGTCAGTCTTGGTCCATATTTTCATAGTTTCTTGAGGAAAGGAAGAGCCTTCACTCTCAAAAATGCGCATTTCTAGCCGGGCAAGGGAAGGTCCGGGCCAAGGCAGCCCAGACCCGCCAATGGATGATTGAAAACATGAAAAGTTTTGAATGCATGGCGAAGCTAAGTGTAAAAAAGAGTGAATGATCATGCATGCAAACAATGAGTGTAGGATTTAGAAAACAGGAAAACAAGCATGTGTGTGAAGCGAGTCACCACAATGGCAACTGTCAGTGCAGAAATAGTGTCATGCATCTGAGAACAGTGATATGCAATGAAAAATTTGAAACAATGCTTCTACAAGATAACATGAATTAAAATTACAACAAGCATTCAAAAAAAAATATAAGAAAATAGCTTTCACACAAAGCGAAATACAAAAAGTGACAGAAAAGAAAAAAAAGACATGAAAAGTAGACTCACCCTAAAAAAGATGAGTTGAACGTGCCGAATGCTCCTAGATGCGATGTGGGATGTCAAAGCTCCAAGATCAATGTGAGGAATGATCTTTGCAATGTAAAATAAATAAGTTTTGATAAGAGTGAGGCTTATGGCGCACATGCAACAAATCAAGGAAAAAGCAACACTTGGCAGGAGGTTTCTAAAACGGCTTTTGCATGTAACCTCTAGCCACTAAAATTAGATCCCTAAAATATAGGGATGCTTTTTTATTTTTCCCTTTTAAGGAAAAAGCAGCCTATGCATGAAAATCAAGATCACTCGATCCTGGAGGGGAACTAGTCAACCTCAAAGCACATGCAATAGTCTGCAAGCCTGGGGATAAAATTTGCGTAATTTCTAGGCTAAGCAAGACTGGCTATCCCTCATGCATTGTGCAATTTATGGACTGAAGTTCTGCCTGTCAGTCAAAATTGTATATTTTCTAAGCTGAAGCCCATTGTCTGGCTGAATTGCGCATTTTCTAGAGGGAAAGTTCCCTGGCTGGATTGTGCATTTCTGGAGCCTAGTAGGCAACCCAATTGGATTGCGGAATTTCTGGAGGGAAGGTTGGTTCCCCTCTGAAATTGCGCAATTTTCTAGGTGAGAACCTCAGCGAGAAAATGGTTAAGTCCAGAATGTTAGCCTGTGAGTGGGAGACAAACAAGTTGACCAACACAAGCTGGTAAGTCACTGAAACTCATTTGAAGCCTATGCACTTGGACAGTGCAAGACATGCTGCTAAGGATGGTTAGTAGGGAGGCTCAAAAACGAAGCTAAGGAAAAATTTTAGAGGGTGGTTGTAGCCGCTAAAACACTTGGAGACACAATAGTAGAACTCCAGCTCTTTGAATGGACCTTGTTTCATGAAAAACAAGTCTAACTCCTCTGGAAGTATTGTTGAGTTCTTAGATCATCTTGGTTTCCGCACTAGCTTGATTAAAAGATGTAGCACCTGCCATGCTCTTGGTCAGTTTGCACACATCCCAAGCCAAGTCAACACAACTATTTCAATTGGGGATGAGGGGTATATTGGTACACAAGTAATATGATAGTCAGAGTTTAAGTTTCATCTTTGGTGTTGCTCGGTTTCCAGCAGGCCTGGACAGTACCCCGCTGAAGTCACGCAGGAACACAAGAAATGCTCCACTGCCAACGAGCCTAGTCATTACCCCAAAGGAATTACTTGCATCACCTCTCTATGCAAGAATCCTTTCTCTTCTTTCACCTTATTCATTTTCAAAATTTTCACATTTTCTTTTTTTCTTTTTTTCAAGAACTGTGCATAGGCACTTATTTATTTCGGAGGCGGAAGAGGGATCCTGACTTATTGAGAGAAAAAGAGGTTGTTCCTTCAGAGAAGTATTTTGTATATACCTCTAACGTACTTGTTAAGGTTTTACCCCTCACCTTACTCTACTTGATTGAGCTAACAAGGGTTAACCCAAAAAAAACCGACTAGAGTAGGTGATACTAGTTCGCGCGCAAGCATTGTGTCTTCACCAAGGTTCACTTTGAAAGAAACATATTTTCTATTGGTGTATCATTGAGTGAAGACAAAAATTATTAGTAGCTGCACAAGTCCTCTTGTACTTTTCCCTTCTTGTTTCAAGAGTTGCACACGGTTTCATGCGAAACTAACCTACAAATATAAGCAAGCAAGCAAACAAACAAACCAAAGAGTAGAAGCAAGTGCAAAAGCAAAGAAAGTAAGAAAAGCAAGTAGGCAAGCAAAAAAAAACAAAGAAAGGAAGCAAGCATGCATGCAAGCAAACAAGAGAAAAGAAAACACTACTCCTACTCCTAAGTTAATGGTGCATGGGCCTGATCACGTAAAGTGATACTTCCAATGTAGCCACCGACGCATTGATTGACCCATGTTGGTGAATGCATGGTTCAAAAACAACATATTCAGGAAAACCAACAAACATGAAATATATAACAATGAAGACAAAAAAACTCCGAGTTTAAACGTGTCCACAGAAAATAAAAAAGTGAAAGGCATGACATGCACTCTGTGGACTTACCATGGTGTTGTGCTACACTGCGTGTAGATGTTAAGCATATACATTCTCTTGACTATGACATGCAAGAAAAAGTGAGAAACATACACAACTTGCGTTGAATGAGTATGCTTGTTGTGTAAGATTCCTCCAATGCATGAGCGATGGGATCATGTAGTTCAAGTGGAGGAAGCGAAATCTGTGTGTTGGATTGATCTTCAATGCATACAGATGAGTGATGAGGAGCCTTAGGTGTTTCAACAATTTCTTGATTGGAAGTGAAACCAACCTCAAGACAGTGAGGACTTGACATAACCATCATCTCGGGCTGAAGTGCCTCAACAGTCTGCGGGGTTTCGACTTCATCGACAGATAGATCATCATAAATAGGTGGCTTTGAAAAATCAATAGTGATAGAATCATCATTGTGATCGAATACGGGAGTAAATGGATCACGACAACTACGATCAGAAAAATCAATGATTTCATCGGCATCCTCATGATCAGATAAATCAAACAAAGGGGTAGATGAGAAGCAATAATGTTCACCCTCTGCATTTCGGGAAAAATAAAAGGAAAAATCAAGTGGATTTTCAATGAATAATTTGTCCTCTCTGCAATTGAATGATGGAATAACATCGGGTGTGTTCTACGAATGATTAGCAGTGGATGCATCCATGGATGGATTTACACAAGGAAAATCAGAGATAGTAGAATCACCAAAGATGTCAGGAAAAAGTGGAGGAGGCATGGATAGAAGGAGATCATCCTTCGCCGTAGGTTGATATTTAGGTTCCCAGTCATACTAATCATAAATGACAGCGCAGGTTGGTTGTGCAACACTAACTCTGTCGATGGCTTGATCCTCATTCACAACAAGTGTAGAGTTCGGAACTGAAGAACACAAGATAGTGCAATTCGGAGGATCAACAAAACGTGAAGCCAAAGGCTGAGGTAACGAGTGCATGTGACAACCCATGGGCTTCGCAACCAAATTTGCTTGCAAATTGAGAGAAGTGATGCTAGGAGGATATGGCAGTTGAACAAATGTGTGTGCATGTTCTCCCACATCACTCTATGGTGGTGGAGGTGTTTGACGAGGGGAAGGCGGACAGTCACTTGTGACGGAGACTATGTCCGCTTGTGATTGCACAGCTCCATCACCGAAGTATGTTGAGCGGGGTTTTAAATTCAACTTCATATTAGGATAGAATGATTTGTGAAGGAAATATTCGAATCTGTCCCAAATATATTGGAATTTCATCTGGTTTTTTGGAGCTTCAAATTGAAGTACACGGAAGCGTTGCCAAAAATACATAGGCGATTAATGCAGAGTCTTTCGTTGTTTTAATTGTTTTTTGTAAAAAGGTTTAGGATCAAAATGATGGAAAGTAGATTCAATTAGATCATATAACTACTTAAGTGAGTGCACGCAACCGTGAGGCAGGTTGTGGCACCATCGTTATGGGGATTCGTGAAGTGTGTGTGAAAGCATCAATCTAACCTCTACTTCATAGAACTCATCTGCATCCTCAAGGAATGCAAGGAATTCGTGTAAGTACTCAAGCTAGGCCACTTCACCTTCACCATTGTACGTGAATTCAAACAAAATATCATAAAACTCCCTCGTGATGTCGATAGGTTCAACATTAGACAAACATTGCGGAGGGAGGAGTCTAACGATGTCCATGACAGATGTGCAAAGATTCAAAACAAGATGTGAGGACTCAGCTTGTCATATGGCCCTCCTTCTAGCACTATAAATGTTGATGGTGTTGGACTTGCCAACATGTCAGGGGATCTCCCCGATAAGAAGTCCCAACTAGACCTCAAACTTTATAGTGTAGGAGTCCTAGAAGAGGGTAGTACGATATCGCCTTGATCATAGTTGTGTGTAGAGGTGAGTAAGATTTCCTTGTTGGCAACAAGGGTGTGACATATGCAACAAGTCAAGGAAGGTGTGTGAATGGATCTAACACACGGAACGGGGGATGTGTGTGCCCCTTGGAAACCTGTGACAACATGCATCTTGGAAGGGAACACACAACAAAAGATACATCACAAGTTGGAAAGAAGGTTAGCCAACGATCCAAAGTGATGGTTAAACCAACGAAACATCTCGATAAGATTCATACAAACATATATAGAAAATTCTATACGTACATGCGTAAACAACAACTACATATATCATTAGAGTAATCAAGAAAGTTGAAATACAATAACAAAATATGCATGAAATGTGTTGGTTATGTTATATTAAGAAAGTGAAAGATCCAATCATACATACAAATATGACCAACCACTAGTCCCGAAAACAAAACGTTACAGTCACTGTTGCCTGCTCCCTTAAATAGATATACTAGCTCTGCACTATGGAGAAGCCAAGGCTTGTTACAATAAACTCCAAGATTTCTCTAAGATACACCTATAGGAAGCTTGGCACCCAAAATCCTGTACAATGAGCTATGAGGTTCTATAAATAGCAAAGGGTGGGGTGACCCTTAACATTCCCCTTTGTGACTCTTCACCTACCCTTATGACTTTTCAACTACTACATGAATGTTACACTTTACTATAAACACTTGGTCTTTCACTTTTACAAGATGTTACATTACAATCTACACATGTACCCATGTGAGACAAAATAGGCTTGAGCAAGCCATGCAAGATATCACTAAGACTCAGACAGTTGTGGGAAGACCAACTCTTTGACATCCTCACGATGATCGATGGTGGTGAACTGATGCCAAGCTTGGTAGTTCGTTATGGTGTCCGTGTTCTCAATGGTGACATCCTGCTGAAAGTGCACTCTTGCCTTCATTGCATCTGGGTACACTAATTTGGCACCTCTGTCCAACTCGTCTGATAACATGCACATCATAGTCTTGAGTGCAGCCAAATTGGAAACATACTGATGCATAGTGTCTACGTTGATCTCCAAGTTTGCACTGGTGGCTACGCACATCAACTCATCAAAGTACATGTCCAGCTCCAGTCAAACTTGGTTCTTTGACTTCACCTCGGTGAGTGTGCCAATGGATGGGATCGCATGCATGTGCACAATGACATCCATGCTCCTGAACACCCGTGCATGTGAAGCCTGCAAACTGGTGATGAACAGCAGGAGTTCTTCATAGTTCCAAATCTTACTCCAATTGTGTGCCTTCAACTCTACCACCTTTGGCTTCATCATCTTTGGCAAGTGCAATGGGGCTCCCTTGTACCTCATTGTCCATGTTTGCATGCGATCGAAAATAGTATGCGGATTTGAAAATATGTGTGCTCTCCTAGCACAATGCTACTGCCAATTGTTGAGGGGACAACTGACTTATGCATGGGGACGAATCTAGAATACAACATCTGCATGATTGCTTCGAGAGACGATACTTCATCTAGTATTGCTCTCCTCCACTCTCCTCTGGTGCATGTTGTAACATGTTCTCCTCCCTTCTTGGATGCTTGTAACTCCTTAGCCATGTGCTCGTTCTCAATTATCAAGAATATAACATTGAGTTGGTGGCTTTGACATCTGCTCTGGTAGCATCGACCAATGACGTTGGATGCTTGCACACATCGGACACGAACACTCACTCTTCAAACTACGCAAGAGATACATGGACATCCAGAGTAGGCCCTCTACGTGACTGCACATCTCTGTGTTGTGACTTGTTGAAAGAAATGTTGTGCATCTCCACTTCTAGATTGTCTTCAAGGATTTTTGTGTCTCCTTGATAGCTTTGGGACTTGCTCTGCTTCCAGATCCAGTGAAGCTGGTGGGGTGACCTCTTTGTTCCGAGGCATGAGGTCAATATCCTGATCTGACTCTAGTTTAACCATAGCTGTGTCCATCTACTCTATCATATGTTCAATCTCTTTAGCTAAGTACTGCTCCTGCAACTGCTTATCCTGTCTGCTTTCTGCCAGTTGACACGATGAGTCTATAACCTGTACGTGTGCAATTTCATCAATCTATGCATGATGCGTCTCCTATTGTACATGTTCTTGTTGTGATTCCTTCTCTCTTTTGTGCAACTCCTGCTCTTCCTGGAGTTGCTGCTTCAACTCCTACAACTCCTTTTCTGTTTCCTCCATCCTCTATTTCTCTCTTAGCCTTTACGTGATCCTCTTTTCGCACTGTCGTATGTTAGCCTCAATCTCCAAAGCTGCTTTCAACACAATTGGATCTACTTTGAACTTGCATCTTTGCTCTACCTTTGTGTTGTCAACAAATTTCCTCTTGACTTTGTCATGCACAGATTCACTACCATCTTTTGCTATTGATGATGCTGCTCTCTGAGATGCTACTTCCCTCTGCTTTTATAACCACTCTATAGTTATGATGACTGGTTCATTGAGCATGGAGAAGTGATAATAGTAACTCTATGGGTCTTCCTCGGGCCAATGGCATGCCCCGTGGATCCAAGGAAATTGCACTCTCACACAGTGGTCCTTCACTAAGAAATGCGAGTCATATGGATTAAAACTTCTAGTGTCGAAGGTGAATCTCTTGAACTCCTTCGTCTTGGCCTTAACATGCTTGAGATTCTGAATCTCATACAACCTAATCCACAAAGGAAGAGCAGGCCAAGGTGCCTTCTTCTTCATGTGCAGTCTCGCTACCAACCCCGCCGAGATGTGATATGACACCTCTTCCATAACGAGCTTGTCCATGGAAAACTTCGGTAAAACATGCAAAACCTACTCCGTGATGTACATCTGTATGAAGGTTCCAAGAGGTGAGGCATACCAATCTGCTATGTCGACCAACGCCTCCATCGCTTTCTACGACATGCAAGGTGGATCCTGGTCAAATATCATTTTGTACATCGGTGTGAAAAAGTCGTCTGACAACTATATGATAACTCCATGGAAGCTGCATTCGGAGAACAATCTGTAATAGGTGTACACAAAGGTTTCTGAAGGTGTCCATGACGAACCCAAGCCTAGGAACAGCTAACAGGCACAAACTACATCTAGAATGTAAGCTAACATGTATATCTTTGCTTTTTGACCCTTGGGCGGATGTCGAGATTCTATCACTTGTTCCTTCAACCTGATATCCAACAGATTAGACTAGTTGCAATGTCTTCCTTCACTAGCTAATTGGTCCAACGTGATCACCCAACTATGCGGGAAGGTATTTGTGCTCTCTTGGCCGTATAAGCGACATGCAATTATGACCAAGTACAGATATGCCTTCCGCAATACTTCGTCTTGTAAACTTGTTTGGGTGTTGTCCTGAACTTGGCTAACTCTTTCACCAACCTCTTCAAGATATCTCTTGAGTTTGCACTGTTGTTGGATCTGTTGAAGGGTTTATCCATTGTGATCATCGACTATCGCAATTGATACATCTCCTAAAATTCCTTCACCCTGAAGGTAGCAAGTTGTGTTCCACTAGCGCTGCTCAACATCATTGTCTTGGGATCAGTATGCGAGACAGTCTAGTGGATCATGTCCATGAATGGAAACGTGGGATACGTGCATGCAATTCCGTACAAGCCATATTTGTGAATATTGGAATAGACCTTGTGGTCTTCCATATTTTCCTCAAATGTGCCTGAGAATGTATCATTCATGTCCTGCCATTTCATCTTGATATCTTTGTCTATGAACAACTTGGTGTCTTCATAGATAGGAAAGCTCAGACACTTTCTCAACTGCATTTCCAGTTTCTCTTTCGATGGTGTCCTTTGACCCTTCTTTCTTGGAGGCCATTGAACCTGTACTATTGAGAGATGGACAAACACATGTGATACCTAGAGACATAGAAACACTCATGGCAAGCAATCTGTCAGTTGAAAACCAAAACAACTTTGAGGACTGAGATGCAACATACCCGAGTGACTAACAGGGAAGACTGCACAATTTTCATCGGGAGGATGGGAGACTGACTACCAAAACTATGCAAGGAACAATATGGGATTCCAGGAGATTGACTGACTATTGGAACTTCGCAATGAATAGTCCATCCTATCCTACTGAGGAGTGAAACTACATAATGCGCAGTTTTTAGTTAGTAATGACATGTAAACACAACAAACTGCATTCCGCAATTTCTGGGGCTAGTGGGGCACTGCCTCCTGGGATTGCTTAAAGAAAGCCTAGAGGTCAGTGTTGGGCCATCTTTTTGTAGTTTCTGGAGGAAAGGTAGAGCCTTTACTCTCTGAAATGTGCATTGCTAGCCAGGCAAGGTAAGCTCCGGGCCACGACAACCCAGACCCGTCGACGGGCGACTGAAAACATGGAAAGTTCTGAATGCATGGCGAAGCTAAGTGTAAAAAAGAGTGAATGATCATGCATGAAAATAGAGAGTGAAAGATCCAGAAAATGGGAAAACAAACATGTGTGTGAAGCGAGTTTCTGCAATAGTAATCGTTAATGCAGAAACAGTGTCATGCATGTGACAGCAGTGAGATGCAATGAAAAACTTGAAACAATGCTTCTACAAGCTAACATGCATTAAAATTACAACAAGTATTCAACAAAACCAAGAAAACAACCTTCACACAAAGAGAAATACAAAAAGCAACAAAAAAGCAGCAAAAAACATGAAAAGCAGACTTACCCGGAAAAAGCTGAGCTGAATGTGCCGAATGCTCCTAGATGCGATGTGGGATGTCAAAGCTCCAAGATCGATGTGAGGAATGAGCTCTACAACATCGAATAAATAAGTTTTGATAAGATCGAGGCTTATGACGTGCATGGCACAAATCTAGGAAAAATGACACTTGGTGGGAGGTTTATAAAATGGCTATTGCATGTAACTAACAGCCACTAAAATTAGATCCCTAAACTCTAGGGATGATTTTTTCTTTTTTCCTTTTGATTTTTCGGGAAAAAGAAACCTATGCATGAAAATCAAGATTGCTCAGTCCTTGAGGGGAACTAGTCAACCTTAAAGCACATGCAAGAGTCTGCAAGACTAGGGATGAAATTTGTGCAATTTCTGCGCTGAGCAAGACTGGTTGTCCCTCATGCATTGTGCAATTTCTGAACTGAAGCCCTAGATGTCAATCAAAATTACACATTTTCTGAGTTGAAGCCCAGTTTTAGGCTGAACTACTCCTTTTCTAGAGGGAAGGCTTCGTGTTTGTATTGCACATTTCTAGAGCCCATCAGGTAGCCTAGCTGGATTGCCCACTTTCTGGAGGGAAGGCTAGTTTCCCTCCATAATTTCTCAATTTTCTAGGTGAGCACCTTAGCTAGAAAATGGTTAAGCCCGGAATGTCAGCGTGCAGGTGGGAGACAAACAAGTTGACCAACATAGGCTGGTAAGAGACTGAAACTCAGTTGAAGCCTATGTACTTGGACAATGCAAGACATGATTCTAATGATGATTGGTAGGGAGGCTCCAAAATAATGCTAAGGAAATTTTTTTGAGGTTGGTTGTAGCCGCTACAACATATCCTTAATTACTTCACATGTATAATTGGTTAATTGGTTCATTTATCTCTTTGATGATATGATGTAATATTTGATCTCTTGTTTGTCTCTGTCTTTGCAGATATCTTTCCAGACATTGCGGAGAAGTTGTTAGGAGCGACGAGATGACATTTAGAGAATCAAAGCATGAGTGATCGAAAGCTTTGAGGGAATTCATCAATCAATTCGCTAAATGGTTAAGAGGCCTCTTTCATGCTATTTTCTTTCAAACAGTCAGAACTTAGAGAAAGGTAGAAGTTACTGTGTGTTTGTTACTAGGGTTCTTTATAGTCTAGGGAGATCGCTCTTGTCCACAAGAGGGATTTATCCACATTAACAGATTGGTGACTCCATTGGGGATTCGTTTCAATCTCTGACTTTTTCCTTGTTTGATATTTTCAAGTTGTTGCAAAAGCCTTACTTGAGTGTCTGGAAAGTTTATAAATTTGGATTTTGGGCTGGGTTTGGTTTTCTTTTATTTTTTCTTGAATTTCACCATTGTGCACACTTTCCCTTTAGGCATAGTGCACATTTTTGCGCACTTACCTTTCAACAATAGAGCGTATTCACATTGGTTTACTCTGGAGCTTGCGAACAAACCTAGAACTTTTGAAAAACTCAGTTATATCCTCTTTAAATCCAAAATTTTGGTTTTTTCCTATTGTATTGCATTTATCTATGCCTCCAGTCAATCTTTGTGTATTTGACCGGGCGTTGTGAATGATTTTTCTTGAGATTTTTTCATTTTCAAGGAATAAAAGGTAGGGTTTCTCTAGAATTAGGGTTTTGATGAGATGTGCTTCTTGTGTTGCATGGAAAACTGAAGTCATTTTTATTCTAGTACTGAAGTATAATCAAATTACACTTTAAGCATTGATTTCATAACATTAGTTCAAGCATTTTCATTTTAAGGATTTCATTGGGTGTCTTGAATTCGATTTCCTTTGGTCATTGCTCATGGATTTGTCTGATCCAAGTAGATATTGGTGGCCACCTGCCTATTCCACTTAGACCCCCAACATTGTCTCTTTCAGTTTTTCGGTTTCCTTAATGGTAGCACAATTTACTATTTTTGGCAGTTTTTCGGGTCCCGCACTTCCAGAGCCATTTTGAGGCCCTAAGCTACTTCTTTTAGGGAAATTGGAGAGACCAAAAATGTCCCAAACTAGCTTTATTTTTTATTTTTGGCCTCCTCTTTGAGATCTTCAAAACGAGGTATTATGATAGCCAAATGGAGATCATATTCCAAAGTTACGACCCCGAGAAATTGATGTACCAATTTACCCAAATGGGGCCCACAGTTTTGGCACTTCATCTCCTAGGGTTAGGTTTTTGGATGTTTAGGGTTTTCCATTGTTTCTCAATAATAAATAGGCCTTTGAGCCTCATTGTAACATAGTTCAGAGGCATGTAGCTGCCACATCTCTTCTCAGAGATAAGCTACCATCGCCTGAGCTATCTTATTTCCATTTTGTTTGTAAGCATAGTTCAATATTTTTCTATTAATGAAATGAAGTGTTTTTCTGTTTCATCTATATATTTATGATTATATATGTAAGTTGTTGCATTCCTGTTTAAGTTCAGACTAGTAGCATCAGAGGGGTCTTCTCATTCTCTGTTTTTATTTTCATGTTCCCAACAAGGTCAGGGTATAAGGAGTTAGGGCTCGATCTAGTTGAACCGTTGCAATATCAGCCTCACAAAACCCGATGATCTCCCATGGCGAAAGAAAATAAAGTTGAGGGGGCAGGAGATCCTTTCAAACTGTTGCTCAAGGAATCCCTCAAGCGACAGAGAGATGCAATGATGGATAAATTTTCCCATATCGTTTGACAACTACCCATAGGCAATGCATCTTCATCCAAAAACCACTTTGGAGGCACCACTCCTTTTAAGGTACAAGTTAACTACGATATTCCCATATTTGAATGCTTGATAGACGCAGACGTCGTAGATAAATGGTTAAATATGTTGGAAGAATATTTTTCAGTTCATGACTTTTCCAATCGGGAAAAGATTACTTTTTCACTTCTAAAAACCACCCAACACGTCAAGGACTGGTGGGAATCCTATTGTGAACAAAAGGACGAGAGTGAACCCTCGCTGGTTTCAGCTGCACCCACTTGGGATTCTTTCCGAGATGCCATCAAGGAACAATATTACCCTGTCAGGAGCTATGAAGATAAATACATACAGTGGACCACAATATGGTAGGGAAGAGACCAAGATGTGTCGGAGTTCACAAATATTTTCCATACCCTTCGCAAGAAGTTGGGTATCAAGGATACTAAGTGGCCTTTGGTGCTCAATTACCGTAGTTGTCTACACACGTACATCCAACATGGGATGGAGTTCCTGGACATTTCCTCGCTCAGTATGGCGTATCGGTATGTTGTCAAGGTTGAGAAGAAGCTTAAACAAAAGAAGCGAGACTTTGGATCCGTGACTCCAAAGCAAGGAAAAGGTGCCCCCAAACCACAAAAAAAGGACCAAGCCAATGCGGGGCTACCCAGGACAACTTGCCAAATCCGCAAGCAAAGAACAACACCATGAAGAAAAAGAAGGACACGGAAAATGGTGTGAGTTCCATAAGAGCTCCACTCACAATACAAATGTTGGGCCAATCAATCACTAGTGGCCGATCTGAAGGCTTCTAAATCATATGCATGTTCTGACTCTAAATCAGAACCCAATAAGGGAACTGACAAAGGGAATCAAATCACTGATGTGGAGCCCAGTGCCACCATGGCCTCCACCAAGATCTAGAAGATTGAGCCTGAAGATCCAGAGGAGGGGGGACGCCTCTTCCACTCACAGATGTGGGTGAAGAGTTCTCCACTGCAATTCATTGTCGACAACGGGAGCCAAAAGAACCTCATTTTAGCAGAGGTCGTGAAGCAGTTGGGCCTAAAGACTACATCACATCCACAGTCGTACACCATCGGGTGGCTTCACCAAAGAATATATCTTCGTGTCAGCCAATAATGTCGCCTTCCCTATAGCATCAAGCCCTTCACGGATGAGGTATTGTGTGATGTAGCTCCTCTTGAATTTTGTGATGTATTTTTAGGACATCTGTACTTATGGAAGTTACATGTTGTATATGAGTCTAGACCTTGCTCTGTGATTATTACCTTGGCCAACAAGTTGTATAAGATACCGGAGTTAGCCCTGCCTGCTGCCATCTCTTCAATCACTGTAAAGTAATGTAGTAAGATCATTTCCTAGACTAGGAAATTTTTCTTCTTTATGATTCACCCTCAGAGAAAGAAGAAGGTTGTGGCCATAACTTCGAGGTGGGACTCCTCCTCACAATAGCTATAGATGGAAAAGGTTGAGGAGGAGTACAGGGATATTTTTTCCTCATCTACAGGGGTACCTTTGCACTGTCAAGTCAAGCACTCCATCGATCTGACCTAGGGCGTGTCGCTTCCCAATGGGTTGATCTATCGGTTCTTTGTTATGGAGAACGATGAGATCTAAAATCATATTCAGGAACTATTACAGAAAGGGCACATCAGGCCAATCTCATCACCATGTGGGAGCCTGATTGTATTGGTACGAAATAAGGATGGGACCTGGAAGATCTGTATTGACTATCGGGTGTTGAAAAAGATCACTTCCCAAAATAGGTACCCAATCCCGTGGATTGATTACCTTCTTGACCACCTCAACAGGGCCAAATATTTCAGCAAGATTGACTTGAAGTCAAGTTATCACGATGTGCCTATCTAACTCTCTAATGTGTGGAAGACTTCCTTCAAATCCAAGGAGGGCCTTTTCAAATGGTTGGTCATTCTGTTAGGATTGAAGAATGCCCCTAAAACCTTCATGAGGCTGATGGACGACATCTTGCGACCCTTCACCAATTCATTCATGGTATTGTATTTAGATGACATCTTGATCTTCAGCCAGAGTTGGGACGAGAACCTCCACCATATTCACCAAGTAATTTAAACTCTGCGACAACACAAGATGTGTGCTAACTTGGAGAAATGCACCTTTGGCCTGACCCAGGTTCAATATCCGGGGTACATAATTGATGAGCAGGGTGTACATGGGGACCCATCAAAGATAAAAATCATTTGGGATTTCCAGCCCCAACCACTTTAATAGAGCTCCATAGCTTTTTGGGTCTTTCCAACTTCTATCGCAGGTTCATGTTGGGGTTCTCTCATATCACTTGGCCTTTAAGTCAAGTCGCCAAGGGCAGAGCAAAAGCAAATTTTTTTTGCTCTAAAACCCAACAACAAGGATTCTTTGAGTTGAAGAATTGGCTTTGCTCTGCACCAGTGCTCACGTTACCATACCTGCAACAACCATTTGAGATTGAGATAGATGCCTATGACTATGCTATTGGTGCGGTTCTTACTCAGCATGGGAATCCAATGGCTTACCACATTGAGACACTTTCAAACACAGTCCGAAAGTACCCCACTTAAGAAAAAGAAATCTATTCCATTGTACAAGACTGCCATCAATGTAAGCATTACATTCTAGATAAGGAAACAATCATCCACACAAACCACCGACCTCTATAGTTCATACAGACACAAGGGAAGTTGCAAAACAATCGCCATCAGAAATGGTCCACCTACCTGCAACAGTTCCATTTGAACATGAAGTATAAGAAGGGAAGCACTAATAAAGTCATTGATTTCCTCATCCAACCACCAATCATGGCACTAATCACTGTGCTCGACTCTTGTGGGCATGATACATCGGGATGGCCGCATCTTTACAAGAGTGATCTAGAACTCAGTAGCACATACTAGACACTCCTGGAAGGGAATGAAGTTCCAAATTTTCACCTTTAGGATGCACTGTTATGCCACTTGGGATACATCTTTGTTCCTTCAATTGGGCGTGCCAATATGATTTGGGAGGTGCACTACCGTCGAGTCACTAGACATTTCAGAGTAGAGAAAACAATGGCGTATTTCAAAAGTATTTTTATTGGCCGAGACATCGTTAGGATGTTGGTAAGTACATTAGGTCCTACACCGTCTTCACCATTTCCAAACCAACCATCAAGAAGAAAGGCCTATATAGTCCTCTACCTACTCCTAGTCGGCCTTGGGAATCTGTCTCCATGGATTACATGTCGGGCCTTCCTTCTACTAAGCACAAAAATGATTGTGTTTTCATGGTCGTCGATAGATTCTCTAAGATGGCCATCATGGTGGCCTACAAGAAGAGTATCATAGCAGAGGCCACTACTAAGCTCTTCTTTGAGCAAGTGTGGGTACACTTTGGGATCCCACAGTCCATTGTCTCAGATCGGGACAGCAGATTCCTGAGTGCATTTTGGTCAAGTCTCTGGTCGATGCTGGATACAAAACTTACTAAGTCCACGACTTTCCATCCCCAAACTGATGGCCAAACATAGGTTGTCAACAATATGATCGTACACATTCTACACATGTACAAATCAAGCATCCACTCACATGGGATGAAAGCCTCCCATATGTCTAGCACAACTACAATAGAGCTCTCCACGTCTCAACGAGCCACAATCCCTTTCAGGTAGGGCTAATATTTCAACCATTATGTCTCATTGATGTGTCTATACCATTTGTAGCTACTCAAGCAGATTCGACTCTTGTCCAGTCTGAAACCAATAGGGCTAACAACTTCATTGAGCGCATTCAATATGTGCACCAATAGGTCCATGATATATTGGACAGAGCTAATGCTAAGTAAAAGCAGCACCATGATCAACATCGGGTGCCACACAAGTTCCAGGTGGGAGATAAAATTTGGCTACATTTGCATAAGGAGCGCCTTTTTGGACCCCACTGCAAGCTTCACCCGCTTTGATATGGGCCATAAACCATCACCAAGGTTGTAGGGGACAAAGCCTTCGAGCTTAGAATTCCACCATTCCTTGGTCTACACCATTGTTCAATGTAGACAACGTTCAGCCATACTTTCCACCATTGTTGGACACATCCGACGTTGCAGAATAGCTCACACCAACAAAGCTAAACCTAGATTGCATGGAACAAGCCAACATTGATCGGATCATGGACACACCGATCAAAAACACTTACCAGTAGAAGATCCAACTATATTTGGTTGTCAAAGCTGGCCAAATCCTTCACCAAGACAAGTGGATCACTAGGGAAGAAGTTCAGCAAAAGTTTCCTCGCGTCATGGAGGCACTCAACGCAATGGGGACCATTTCTTCCTAAGGGGAGGGAATGATCCAGCTGGATATTTCTGGCCACTCGCCTATTCCACTTAGACCCCCAACACTATCTCTTTCAGTTTCCTTAATTGTAGCATAGTTTACTATTTTTGGTAATTTTTTGGGTCGTGAACTTCCGGAGCCTTTTTTAGGCCCTAAACGATGCTTTTAGGGAAAACAGAGAGACCAAATGCAACTCAATTTTGCTTGGAAGTTTGTTTTCAGCCTTATCTTCGAGATCTTCGAAACGAGGTATTCTAATAGCGAAATGGAGATCATATGCCAAAGTTACGACCCCAGGAAGTTGATGTACCAATTCACCTAAACAAGGCCCACATTTTTGGCGCTTCATCTCCTAGGGTTAGCTTTTTGGATGTTTAGGGTTTTCCATTGTTTCTCAATAATAAATATGCCTTTGAGCCTCATTGTAACATAGTTCAGAGGCATGTAGATGCCACATCTCTTCTCAGAGATAAGCTACCATCGCCTAAGCTATCTTATTTCCATTCTGTTTGTAAGTATAGTTCAGTATTTTTCTATTAATTAAATGAAGTGTTTTCTACTACATCTCTGTATTTATGATTATATCTGTAATTTGTTGCGTTCTTGTTTAAGTTCGAATCATTTTCTCAGTTTCTAAACAATTTTTGCATGTTTTTGCTTTCATTTTTGCAAAACAAATTCCCCTGAATCGTCAAGGGCGTGCTAAAATGTGTCCGAGTGTTAATCGCCTTTTAGTGTCATTATTTTTTATCTTCAGAATTTTCACCCAATTTCCTTTACTTACACTTGATTGGTTCTTTAGTTGTATTAGTGAAGGGAAATAGTCTTGTTGTTCCTTCATTGATTTGGAATCATCTTGTGTTTGTTTTGAATAATTCTCTTGTATAGATTACATTTGCATGGTTCAAATTCTCATTTCATCAACGAAAATTGTGAATATATTACCTTCACATAGTTTTCAAGCAAATTGTTCATAGGTTACATTGTGTGGTTTGCAACTTAGAGCTTTGAATCAAATTGAAAAATTAGAAGTGATTAATATTTTAAAGAAGAACCTCTTTACTTACTCTAGCTAGAACTCATCGAAATGAAGAGATTGCAAATTTCCTATAAATTGATGCATTAGAGTTTTGAGTCACGTCATAATACCATCAGTTTCACATCCATTTACCCTTTGAGTAAATAATAACTTAATAACACAGTGTTAATAAAATTCATTTAGAATTTTTATTATTTTTAGGGCTCTTTTCCACCTACAGTAGATTAAGTTGTAGGGATTTGGAATAGGGAAGTGAGTAAACTTTCCAAATCTGCCAGAAAAACACTAGAATCTTGTGATAGGGAGATAAATCCAATTAATTCAATTTTCTCTAGGAATCTCCCCTTACAAAGGAGTTAAGCACGAGATCATATTAGACCTGGTGAAGTGATATTACCCACTTCATTGGATATGGTACAGTGCTTTATACGTATTACAATGGTGTCGAAAGGTACTTGGGATCACTTGAAAGTCAACATCCAATTAACCATGTTGAGCATCTTTCAAGGGGATTGAGCTTGGTTACTCTACCCTTGCATGTACATCTGATCTGCGACCATCCCCACAAGTCGAATTATTGTAGTTGGTAACCTTAGTGACCATAATACTAGGGCTATTACTTGAGGTGATGGCAGAGGGAAGGTCCTAGTGTACCTGGGACAGACATTGACTAGACTAACTTGGACTTTTGGAGGGTAATCTTCACTCGAGATGGCATAAATGAAGTTACTTGCGCCAGATTGTTTCATTAAGCAGGTTGTCAATGCAACTAGTTCCACTCACTCATATCTATAGCCACTTTTCAATTTGATTTCTACAACGTTGGATATCAATACCCACTAGTGATTTCATTGTGAAAACCTTGTTTGCATGGTTTGAATCCTTACATTTTTTAGCGTGTGTTAATTGTTTGCTTTTACTTTTTAGTGACTTTAGGTTTGGATTGAGATTTTTCAAATATTAACATTAATAGTAAATTTATCTAAGTTGAATCTAATGGAAACAATTCCAGAAGTTACCGATAAAGACCTCCCTTTTAATGGGAACCCTAATCCTTTCCCTATTTTTTCAAATGTTGGTCATCCTTATATGGCTACATTATCACTTCTCGGATTCATGATAGGTTTACCTGCATGAATTTTCTCAACTTATTTAATTCCAAATACTCCAATTTTACCAACTCAACCGATTTCTTCACCTCGACCGAGTTCACCATCTCAACATCACCAACCTACTGTTGACCCTTTACCTTCTTCACCCAACATGTCCTCCTCCCTTTCTTATTATTCGCTTGGTAAAAGCCTTGATGCTAGTAACCAAGTGACTAAGAAGAAGAAGGAAGAGAAGAAGAAGAAGAAGCAAGATAAGAAAGAAGTTAACCAACCAACCATGGTTGTATGTATTGGTAATGTTGAGGAAAATTCCACAATTCATCATGAGCCAAAATACCCTTGCAAGATTTGTAAGGGTGAAAACTTCCTTATTAATTTTCCTGGTATTCCTAAGGTCTTGGAAGTATGGTCAAATAATTCTTATCAACTTACTGTTGATCCATCAACCGATGATTCTTAGATTCCAAGGAAAAAGATTAAGCTAAGGTTTCCATGTAGGTTATGCAAAGGGACTCATCATAGTCACCTTTTCACTCACATGGATGAAGCCTCCCATTTTTTTGAAAAACTTTCTGTTTCACAACAACAACTTCCAACTAATTACCATAATATTTCTCCCCATCTACCGTTAGTTGACAAAGTGATTGATCTAAATCCAAGTACAATCAATCCCACTCTTCCATTGGAGGGTGAATCATGTATCACTCATATTGATGGACTATTTGTTGATCAAGTGGTCGAATTGATTCCATCTTCAATTGATCCCACTCTCCCTTTAGAGAGTGAACTTCATATCGATGAGGTTCTTCATGTTACCTCAGATTCTTCTACATGTGGGGGAATATCATTTATTCCTTTTGAACCCCATCCAAGTAATGAAGCTATTTATTTTGATTGGAGTACACTGACAAAACCTCGCCTTCCTTCTTCCACCTCTTTTCAAATTATTGTGAATGATTATGGTAATAATGTGTGGCGCATGAATGTAGATGAAGGTTCTTCCGTCAGTATTTTATCCTCGTCTTCTTGGCAGGCTTTGGGTTCCCCTCAGCTTGTTCCTATTACAGTGAATCTGTTAGTTTTTAACAGAACCGTTAGTGAACCTTTAGGAATCCTTCCTAAGTTACCTATTACCTTGGAAGGTAAAATTGTTTGTATTGATCTTATGGCAGTCCAAGGTCCCTTAGAATTCAATTTGATCCTTGGGTGAGACTATTCCTACGCCATGGAAGTTATCGTATCGACACTCTTTCGCGTGATGTCTTTTCCTGACAATGGAAACATTGTGACTATTGATCAAATTTCATTCATTGATCTTGATTTGACTACCAGTCATCCAACATCCCCGAATGTTCCTTATCTACAAGTGGTATCTACCCCGCCACAGGTTGATTGTGTGGCAACCATTTCCATGTTTTTAGTTACCAATATAAGTGAGCATCTCACTATTTCCTCGACTTCCTATGACTTAGATCTGGTAATTGATATAGGGAACCTTATGGGGGAACTTGAAATGGGTTTTCTTACCCCTTCTGATTCTCTTCACATGTATTCCTTCCAGAGAGTTATTCTTCATTATGATTAAGATCTCTTGGAAGCCATGACATATGTTTCTTCGAAGTGGAAGCCATGAACAAATTTCTATGAGGATGATTCTTTTACTTTGTCAACCTCGTTAAAAAATGGAACAGGGTTCTAAGAGGATAGTTCTTCTACCATGTCAAGCTCGTTAAAAAAATGAAACAGGTTCTTATGAGCATAGTTATTTTTGTTTCAAGCTCACATAAAATTGAAACAACCCATGAGGGTGTTTCTTTTACTATGTCAACCTCATTAAAAAATGAAACAAATTTTAGAGAGGATGCTTCTTTTGTCAAGTGAACCTCGTTAAAAAATGAAACGATCTTTGAGCATAATTATTTTTGTTTCAATCTCACATAAAAATGAAACCATTTGAGCATAGTTCTATTTCAAGCTCGTTAAAAAATGAAACAAGTCCACTTTTAACTCGATTCTTTTGTGTGATATTATAAAAACCCTTTATTTCATTTTCCTATATCGATTACTTGAGAAGATCAAACAAAGGTCGGGGGGCATGTGCCTCTTCATGGGTACATTGTAATTTTTTAAACCTCCTTTTATGATTTCTTATTACTTTTCATATTTATCTTGCATTGCTTTTGATTACTAATACATTGACTGTTATGAAACCAGCTCACAAAAAGATAGAAAAGAGAGATCCACACCTTAGAATTCAGCCTCTTCGAGGGGGCAACCTCCTTTACATTACATAAATGAACAATTCTTGGATGATACAAATGAAAATACCTCCTTTCTATATATAGGAGTCTAAGTGGTCCCAATACAATCAAAGCCTACATAACACTAATATTGTAGGGTAACAATGGTGGGCTTCTATGTGGCATAATAGTAGCAATATGGGCACTACATGGGTACATCAATATAATAAGTGGGTTGTACTAATAACAATAAGGGGTTACACTAGTAGTATAGGGGCCTAACATGCCCCTCTCCTTCAAAAAGCGTTGTCCTCAACGCTTGAGTAGTTCTTGATGCTTCTATATAAAATTCTTGTCCTCCCATGTGGAATATTCAGCGAGTAGGTTCTTCCACTTGATGAGATACTCTGAAATTGATCAATTTCGTAGCTGTCGGGTTCTTGTTTCTATGACTGCTCCAGGTTCCAATATGATTTTTCCTTCCTCTTCAATTTCTGGCAATATTGCTTGAATTGGGATCTTTTGCAACTTTTGAATAAGTGGCCGTACTTCTTCGTTCTTCTTCCATTCATCCGTTGCTTCGTTTATCCAATTTGGTTGGATAATATAAATAGCACAAAACAATGCTTCCACATCCTCATCCTTGAAGCGTCTTCCCATTCGGTAAGGTCACCATTTTTTAAGTGCATGTAGTATTGCCAACATTTCCTTCTCATAAATAGCTTGCTTGAGATGTAGCAGTAAAAATACCCAATCACTCACATCAAAAATTTTTTCACTACAATGTTGATCTACCTGTTATTTCATTTGATTTTGCACCGAAGTGGCGTTATCCTTTAAAAGTTGGAGAACTTGCTGTTGATGCTCGATATGATCTTTCTCTACTTGAACCTTTTTCTTCTTGATATGTCCTTCTATCTTTTGAGGAGTGGTAATTTCTTCCAGTCCTTTACAAGATATGGTCGGATTCATTTCTTGATGCTCGATGTGATCTTTCACTTCTTGAACATTTTTCTTCTTGATGTGTCCTTCTATCTTGATAGTTTGAGGAGTGGTAATTTCATCCATTGAATTACAAGATATGGTTGGATTCATTTCTTCTTTCTCGATGTGATCTTTCACTTCTTGCACCTTTTTCTTCTTGATATGTCCTTCTATCTTGAGAGTTTGAGGAGTGGTAATTCTTGCCAATGCTTTACAAGATATGGTCTGATTCATTTCTTCTTTCTCTGGGGTGGTGTCCTGACGTATATCCTCTTCTTTTGATGTTTCTTGATCCTTTTCTTCCTCCTCTTCATATTCTATGTAAAATAACTTCTTCTCAGCACACCTATGACCTTTAGTGCATTTGCTATCACAATTGTAACAAATCCCTTTTTCTCTTTTTTCTTCCAATTGTTGTGGTGTAACCCTTGTAGGTTGTGGAAGGCTGGGAGAAACAACACTTCCATCTTTATAGTTGTGAGGGGTATGCTTCCTGGTTTCCATAATTTTTCTTTCCATTATGTCACAAAGCCCTTTTACTCTTTCCAATTGTTGTGGTGTTGCTCTAAA
This sequence comes from Pinus tabuliformis, assembly GCA_031772625.1. Taxonomy (NCBI): domain Eukaryota; kingdom Viridiplantae; phylum Streptophyta; class Pinopsida; order Pinales; family Pinaceae; genus Pinus; species Pinus tabuliformis. Next base: position 2,069,557,886 of record CM062817.1, on the reverse strand, counting down.
GAAGGTGTTGCTCTTTATATCCTCATAATGTGCTATCATTTCCTCCGTGAAAATTGACCACGTAACAAGTTTTTTACGAGAACAAAGCCCTTTGTACCATAAAAATTGATCTGGTTCTAAAGATGAAGATGCAATACATACCTTTTGTAACAGTTGTACACCATGTATATCAAAATATTGCTCCATCTGAAGTATCCAATTTACCGGATCCTTGCCATCAAACTTCCTCATCTTGCTTTTTCTTGATTTTAGGAGCTCTACCTTGAAATGACTGTAACTCTGTACTTTCGTATCTTTAAGTTCTGAACTTGTGACCTGTAGTATCCCTCTGTGTCCTCTTTCCAATTCCACAAGTCTGATCCAAATTGGGTTCTCCAAGAAAAAGTTATGCACAATCTCCCGCAGTGACCTGATTATAGACTAGTTCAGTAGAGCGAACTTGTATGAAGTTCCACGTGTCACTGTTTCAACCTTTGACTCTGAAAAATATATAAACAGAAACTAAAGTCTGTCCTCTTTCTGTACCTTCTTACGAAATTTCAATCCGATGCTCAGAAAGAAAGTTATGACGATTTTCCCCAGGTCACCTGTTTTGCATGTAATTCAGAAGTTTGCAAAAAGACCAACTTCCGCAGATCATATCTCTGAAAATATCGCTCTAAAAGATCTTAAATTCGAACCCAAGGTTCAGCGCCAATTCTTCTCAAATGGGTTTTTTTTGCGACTTCTGAAACGTCACAGAAAAAACGTTATAGCGAAAATTCCACGATGACCTGTTTGGAGTAGCGAAACCCTAGAATCCAAAGCTCTTATACCAAATGTTATGAAACCAACTCACAAAAAGATAGAAAAGAGAGATCCACGCCTTAGAATTCAGCCTATTCGAGGGGGCAACCTCCTTTACATTACATAAATGAACAATTCTTGGATGATACAAATGAAAATACCTCCTTTCTATATATAGGAGTCTAAGTGGTCCCAATACAATCAAAGCCTACATAACACTAATATTGTAGGGCACAACAGTAACAATGGTGGGCTTCTATGTGGCATAATAGTAGCAATATGGGCACTACATGGGTACATCAATATAATAAGTGGGTTGTACTAATAACAATAAGGGGTTACACTAGTAGTATAGGGGCCTAACATTGACATTGGTAAACATCCATAAGAAAGTAAAAACAATATTCATCTATATATTGTACAAGATAGACATAAATAGAAGTAATACATTTCATTAGATAAAAGTCTGTAAATAAGTGTGTCTTTTACAAAAAGTATGCATGATGATGATCATGGTATCATACAATAGCATGGTCTACTCATCGTAGAAAACAACTAATAGGGCTAGGAACTCCTGCAGTATGCCTCTGGTAGTAGAGAGGCAAATCATCTATAGCGGCATCTGGAATTTCCAGAGTCAACCTCTCAAGGTTGTGCTCTATCTATGTTAGTGTCTTTGCCACATCTGGGTTTTGTACTGTGGGAGAAATTGGCTGCTCACCACGCCAATCATATCTACGTTATCCAGCTGGTCTCACTGGGGCCACATCTGCATGATATTTTGGATAATTAGTTGGATGCCGAAAATAACAAAAAATGACAATATTAAAATATACCAAAATATGAAGTGTTACATGTAGCACCCTGTTATAGACATTTTTGTGCCTTACAGCATGAAGCATGAAATGTCCATAATCTAAGGGATCCAAAGTCCCTAAACATGTTGTTCCTACCCCTAGAGGAACAAGGTCAGCAAACCACAGCACTGAATAGCAGTTCTAGACCTGAAAACACTAAAAAACAAGGCAATTCTGGATCATGGCAACTGCTCCACTGAGCATCTGTGCTGAATGTCAGCTGCTCCACTATCTACCTGCGCTGAATGTCAACTGCAAAGAAGGCTACCTGCGCTGGGTGAGTTGGGACATGTGGCACAGTCATTCCTCAAGGTGTCAATGCCCAGGAAGCTTCCAAAAAGACACTTGGATCAAGGAATTCGACTGGTGATGAGTAAGAGGGTCTAGATCTCCAAGTGGAAGCAAGAACCTCCAAGTGGACTCAAGAACTGAAGAATAACTGAAGTGAGAGAGGACACTAGTCAGCTTCATGCCAGCTTCAAGCTGACTCATCCTTTCTCCAAAACTCCTATATATAGAGCTCTCTCATGAGGTCTAGGGGGGCGGGAATCTTGTGAATGTAAGGAAGTGCTGTTGGTTTGAGTTTAGAACTATTGGGTGATTTTCTTTGAAGGAGGTGAAGAGGAGATTTCTTCCTGCTGGGAGGTGATGCTGGATTGGGCCTTTTATGGTTGTATCACTTCCTGAACTTTACTTCTTCCATTAATAAAGCATTTGAGGTTCTTCTATATGCATGTGTTTCAATGGTGTATTGCTATGCTTGTGTATTTGATTTATTCTAATCCTTGAATCAATTATGAATGTATGCTTCTTGTAGTTTCCCTCTCTTGTCATTTTGCAGGATCTTGATGTAGCTGGGCCAGTGAAAGAGCAAGGAGCTGGGAGCAAGCAGCAAGGAGAGAAGATTGGATCAACCATTAGCGAAAGACATCGGTTAGTGGATCTCTTTCTCCCCTATTTTACTTTCATAAAGAAGAAATCTTAGATAGCTTTGCTTCGATTGTTGCTGAGGTACTATCACCCTTAGAGTGGGATAGGGTCATTCCGTATTGGATACTTTTCCCAACAACAAATTGGCAACTCCGCTGGGGATCGTATCTTGTTGGTTGTTTGTGTTTTTGCTATTCATTTCCTAAACACGGGGAGTACCAAATCGAACTGCATTTGGATCTTTCAAATGCAAAGTAGAGGGCAGCTACTCTAGCTCAGTTTCTGGGCATGTTTATGATTTGAAGATCTGATCCACAAGGACTCTGAACAACTCTTAGTGATAGCTTTTCATCCTCCTAATTACCCTTTAGTGTGTACTTGATTGATAGCTTCTGATTTGGCCAAAAACTATGAATTTTTTAGCAATATGTAACCCGGAAACTAAGAAAAACGAAAGTTTATCTCTTCATTGCAGGCACTGTGAAGGCAATCTGCATTTCATCGCAAGTCCCGAAGGGGCTACCTACGCTGAATGTCAAACTGACAGTGTACTACCTGCGTTGAACCAGTTTTGCCTTGTGCTACTGGGGTTCCCTGCTGTTTATTGCCCTGTTTTCATCCTTGTTTTTGCAGCCTGTTATCAGTCAATGTACCTATCTGAAACCACCTTTCCTTGCCACTATTCTGCCTCGGTTGTATAAAGAAACTGTATTTGTTCTTTGTGTATTTCTTATATCATTTGCAGTTTCCCATAACGAAAGTGAACTAGTCTTGCTGTGGCCTCTTAGATCTAGACCTGTGATAAGTGTCGTTTTGATCTTAAGAGTTGGTTTGTTTGCTGTTCATAGCTGATTGAGCTTTTGCTTTCGTCATATGGTTTGAATTTATGTATTTCTAGTGTCGAAACAAGTAAATCTTAAGGTGTCTTTTGATTTTGGACAAAGCTTGTTTACTTTCACTTGAAATTGAATTCAAAATTATACAACAGCGTTCTTTTTGTAATACATCAACATTAAGAAAGAGAAAAGAAATACCTGCATTGTGCATGTGCATTTTGACAGCTTGCATGTTGATTTAGGGAAAAAGTGCATTAGTGTGTGCTCTATGATCTGTGTGAAAAGATGATGTCTTTCTTTTCCCTCAATAGTTAAGATTTTCAAAGTTGAAAGATTGAAAAGCTTGCTTATCATCTTAGACTGCATTTAGGAGTTGTACCATACATCTCGTGGTGATCCATAAAGGGAAACTGCTAAACAAGATCAACCTTAAAATAAATTGAATTTACATAACAACGCTTTGAAACATAACGCAAACACATAGAGGTCTAAGCTAGAGACGTGTTCCGGGGTCGTTAAACATAGTGACTGTCGATCTCGAAGAAGGTGGGTGATTCCTCCTGAGAGTCGGTGGCACTAATACGGATTGTGCTCCCACGTACCGTCGCGTATATATTGGGAGACCCCTATAGGCATATATATTTTATCCTTAGGAAGCCGTGTTAGCTGCCCTACTGATCGCAATGCAGTGAACACAACATTCACGAAGATCGACCACCCGTACTGTAAAAAGTATTCTGTGGTTTTGCGAAAGGTTTGGCACACCCACTGCCTAGATCTCCAGAGCAGTTTCTTTTGGCCTTTTTCAGACTCTATAACAGAAAAAGTCTATCCGAGCATTTGTCACTTCGGGCTCGTTAAAACATCGAAGGAGACTAGAGTCATCTTTAGATTTTTCTAGACTCTTTAAAACTGAAAAAGCAAGTTGTGTCTAAAGCGTCGTTAACAATTTATTTTAAACGGAACAATCACCCTTTATTCCTGCGTTGATCTTCGAAGTTAGTCTACCTTCATCACAAAGTTCTTGTAGAATCGCTAGGAAATCTTTTGGATAGACTAAATATGTCTGAACAATCGTCGACATCCAGGACTGTGTCATCCGACACAGCAGCGGTAGAGCCTCCTGTTGCTACTCCAACGATGTTCGCTGGTATACCATCTGTCCCGGCAAATTGTCAACCACAAGCTGGAGTCCAATCAGAGACTGTTTCGACGACATGGTTAGTTCCTATTTCTTCATCCGGATTATCATCTGGTATTTCTTATGTTTAAACTCAACAACTTGATCCAATGTGTCTTCAAAGGCCAATCTACCCTTTAAGCACTGGATGTCTTCAAAGGCCAGTCTACCCTTTAAGCACTGGATTGCCACCATATGGAGGGAAGTATGCCTTTTCATTGTTCCCCCCCGGAGAACAACCATATGGGAGTTTACAACAAAGTTCAGGTCAAACTGGAATTACATCCAGTGGATGGGTACCAATACTACCTTAGCAACCAAGGGTTGCATATTCAATGCAACCAGTCCACCCTGTGTCGAATGTTGCCACTATACCTGGTATGTTGATTGCATCGCAAGTACAAGCGCTACCTGTTGTATGTCAACCCCAAGTTTCTCAGGTTGCCATACAACAGCCTCTTGTCTCGACAACTCAATCACAACCTCTAGTTAGTGCCTCCTTATCTGGAGCGACTCAGGCTCAAGCAAGTACTATGACTCCTCATCTTGGCCAATCATCCAGTATTGGACAACAACAAATGGTCCAACAACCAGAGCTGGTTCAAACTCAACAACCACAATTCCAGCAATCATATCAAGGACCCGAGCAACAAGTCTTTGTAAGTAATGAGAAACCGTATAATAATGGTTATGCCCATCAAACTTGTCAAAGTTGCCAGCATCAAATACATTATGCTGGTATGCAAAGACCCACTGCTCAGGCGATTCCATCTTATCCTGGATATGCTCCGCCTAACCTGAATCAACAATTGCCCTTTGTAGCAACTCTAGAATTACCAGATCTAAACCGGCTGACGAATGATCCAATTGCTTATGCCCCTTGGTGGCCAGCGATTCCGCATAAACTTCCATCGGACATTCCTAAATTCAATGGAAATCCAGGTGAAGACCCATCGAATCACGTCATGACTTTTCATCTGTGGTGTTCGTCGAACACCCTGAACGATGATTCTATAAGGCTTCGCCTTTTTCAGAGGACATTGACGGGTCCAGTGGCTAAATGGTATATTGAATTACCTAGAGCCTCTTTCGACAATTTCAGTTCCCTAGCCACGACTTTCTTAACCCATTTTCAATTACCGATAAGGTATGAAACTGGAACAGAAATCTTAACCAACTTCAAGCAGACAACAGCCACACATATATCCGATCATATACATGAGTGGCGTCGTCATCGCAGGATGGTAAAGACTTACGTTCCAGATCAGCTGTTGGCTGAATGGTTTATAAAGTCGTTACCTCCTGCCATAACGGAAGATGTGGCCAAGGGGGGAGTCGTAACGGAGGAGCAAGTTATTGCTCGTGCACAATATCTAGACTTAGTATATACTCAGTCCGGCATGCTCTATAATAAAATACCTAACACCCCTAGACCGGAATTTTCAATTCTTCCTCCTCCTAAATCAAATAGTGACTCTCATGTCGGCGATGGCGTGATTGGCACAATAGACATGAAATCGACAAAGGCTATATCTAAAAAGGCCCGTAAGATTCCCGGTCAAAATGCAAATGAGGAACTTCTTGCCTCGGAAGTAAGTGCCGTGTCGGAGGACAAAGGCAAACAACTGAAGCAACCAAGGGGCAAGAAGAAAAAGAAAGGGAGAAAAAGGAAACCCCCTACAGGGTGTCATATATGCGATGAGGATCATTGGACAACAGATTGTCCATACAAAGTTGAGCTTAAAAGATTCTTTAAGAGTTCGAAAACCTCAGCTATGTTGACTGATCCGTTTCCAAGCCCGAGAACCGAACTGGTTGCTAATCAAAATGCTTCCCGATCCCAAGTGCTTATGTTGTCTGTATCGAAGCAGCAAAATGATGCTTTGACAAGGAATAAAGATTACAGGAATCCAAAGCTGTCGAACAACAAGGCTAATGAACAACCTAGTAGTTCGACAACAACTTTGACCAAAGTTGTGCCACCCATCGTTCCTAAGCCAATGATAAAGTCGCAAAAGGGAGCAGTACACAAATCGACATTTAATCCTTGTGCGAAAATAGCACAGATAGAGGACCTGGCCCAATCGTCGTCCGCTATGTCGACACTTGAGGTACCGCAAAATTGCTTCTCCCAAGAGCAAGCTTTATTATCAGCAATAGGTGGGATTGACCCAACGGATTCCAATCTTGTGGCCTTTGATCATAAAGGATATGACCCTCAATTACCAGCTCAACTAGCTTTCCTTATTCAAGTGAAAGCCCTCAACAAAACTGTTCATTGAACAATTATTGATGAGGGGGCATCTACATGCATTATGTCGATGAGTTGCTGGAAAACTTTAGGATCTCCAACCTTGTCGCGATCTTCGACGACATTAAAAGCATTCGACGGAAGGACATATACCCCATATGGTATCCTAAGTAACTTGAAAGTTGAACTAGAAGGGAAAACAGTAGAAATAGATGTTGAAGTCATCGATGGGAATCTTGATTACAACATCCTACTAGGAAGACCGTGGATCTATGCCATGGCAGCTGTTGTGTCGACCTATTTCAGAAAGATTGCATTTCCTTTTCAAGGAGGGATTACAATCGTCGACCAACAAACATTTCTCCCCAACAGTTCACAAGTTACGGGAAGCATTCCAAAGATCCATGGAAGCAATTATTCGCTCCAAAATATCGGAGTAGGTCTCCTAAAAGACCCTGCCTTAATGGGTACTTTTTCCCTACCGCCTCCGAGTAATCTGGCGGAAATGGCCACAGTGGAATATGAAACCTTCTATATCTAATGGATTTGGACTTCGAGGATAGTTCCTATCTCATGTCAACCTCGTTAAAAAATGAAATAAAGAGTCGAGGATAGTTCCTATCTGTTTCAACCTCATTAAAAAATGAAATGACCCCCTGAAGTCTAGGGGGCATGCGCCTCGTTTGCATTATTACGTTGGGGGCATGCAAAATTAATCGAGCAGTTTTAGCACATAGTTCATGCTCGTTAAAAAATAAACATAAGATTCGAGCAGTTTTAGCACATAGTTCATGCTCGTTAAAAAATAAACATAAGATTCGAGCAATTTTAGCATAAAATTCATGCTCGTTAAAAAATAAACGCAAGATCTGAGCAGTTTTAACGCGGTCTTCATGCTCGTTAAAAAATAAATATAAGCAGTGAGCAATGTTTCTTCTAGAGTTTAAGCTCATTTTTAAATAAAAAATGAACCTATTCCGGTAAATAACCTCTGTGATCGTAAATTTATCAGCCATAAAAAGCCTTGGTCGTGTTTGCACCTGCCACCTCCACCGTCATTTGGCCGATCGTTCACCTCCATATGATTGTTTACCCATTTTGAGGAACAGCTGCGAAGAGTGATTTCACCTAGCCATCCTTGTGACACTGCTGTGATTGGAAAATTCCAACCTGTACCTGGAATCAGTTGCTATCCCTGTTTATCACCCGTTCCTCAAAAGACGAGTCTTCTTTAAGCTCTTTTCAACTGACTCGTAAAATATGAAAAGATTGCCGAGTTTTGGCCTTCCAGCTCGTTAAAGTGACCGGAAGAGCTATCCCTCCTCTAGATTTTAATCTTTTTGGACCTGAGGGATTATTACACAAAAAGGTCGAGCGCTTGTTTTATTCTGCTCGTTAAAGTTATCGAAAACTCATCCCTTCTGTATTGTTTTATACTTCTTCAGACTTAAGGGATTAGATGACGAAAAAGGAATTTTGGAGTTGACTTTCTGTACCTTTTCAGACTCTCTAAAAATGAAAAGGACCGAGTTTTCCTTGTCGTTAGACTCGTTAAAATGATTAAATAGCGACAAATTTGTCTTTAGACAAGAACGAGTTTCCCTATCGCTAGGCTCGTTAAAACATAGCGATGGGCTTGCCCGAAGGGCAGGTTATAGAACAAGCATATGTTATCCTCCTCAAGCTTGACAAAAATAAAGAGGTACTGGTCAGAAATGACTGGGGAAAAATTGGGAGAACCTCAAAGCTTTAATGGTAGCAAGTCGCTCTTGAACATGACACTTTTCCTCCGTACCACATCGGGTTGGGTTGTTTCATTCACCGGTCTCATCACCATGGTCTCGCCAAACCATCCGTATTTGGGTTAATGCTACCGATCCATCGCATCAGTGTCGTTATATGTTCAAGAGATGTTGTTCAGAAAGAGTCAACCGTGTCCCATCCACTGCCATACATTATCCTTCATCCATTCATGACCGCCACCCTGAATCATATGTCACAGATTGTTTTCACCTCCACTAAAATCATTAGCTCCGTTCCGTGTCACTGATGTGGGATTCATTAAGGCCCTCCTCTGACGGATCGCTTCTTGTCGACTTCAGCTCATTATCCAAGAAGTTGATCTAGGAACAACCCCCTCAGTACTTTGAAGCTTGCATGCCTCAATGGCAAGTTTCTCACTTCCGGCGACAAGTATACATCAATGACCTTCGACCAGAAGATTTTGCGTGGTGTTCAACACCAAGTCCTTTATTCACACCACGTGAATTGTACTGCAGTACCTTGAGGGTCATTATCATTATCGGTGATTCCTCTCGCGCTTGTTAACGGTTTACATCATTGACCGGTAATCAAGCGATGTCTTTCCATGTTCGACTTCAGCGCAATTCTCACATGGATCGACTTGTACTTAGAGTGAAGATCGAACGAGTTTGAAGACCCCGGATCTAGTTTCATCCATCCGGGCTGCGATATATATTCAGGAAATATAAAGACATTTGACATGTACATCATTGCAGCAGATGATCATCTTACTCAAAGGATGATAATTTCAGCAGAGAATTATCAGTCTACCATTAGACGATCGTCTGTTATATCTACCAAAATGAATTTATAAAGCTGAGCATGGGAATGCCCGCCTCAGCTAGATCATGAAAGCAGAATGAAAAATAATGTATTGTATTGTATTTTATTACAGGTCACCTCTCAGCAAGTGAATGAACTTCAGATCCTCCTGATAAAGCATTTCACCCAATAAACGACCTCATACTTTAGGGGGCAACTGTTATAGACATTTTTGTGCCTTACAGCATGAAGCATGAAATGTCCATAATCTAAGGGATCCAAAGTCCCTAAACATGTTGTTCCTACCCCTAGAGGAACAAGGTCAGCAAACCACAGCACTGAATAGCAGTTCTCCACCTGAAAACACTAAAAAACAAGGCAATTCTGGATCATGTCAACTGCTCCACTGAGCATCTGCGCTGAATGTCAACTGCTTCACTGTCTACCTACGCTGAATGTCAACTGCAAAGAAGGCTACCTACGTTGGGCGAGTTGGTACATGTGGCACAGTCATTCCTCAAGGTGTCAATGCCCAGGAAGCTTCCAAAAAGACACTTGGATCAAGGAATTCGACTGGTGATGAGTAAGAGGGTCTAGATCTCCAAGTGGAAGCAAGAACCTCCAAGTGGACTCAAGAACTGAAGAATAACTGAAGTGAGAGAGGACACTAGTCAGCTTCATGCCAGCTTCAAGCTGACTCATCCTTTCTCCAAAACTCCTATATATAGAGATCTCTCATGAGGTCTAGGGGGGCGGGAATCTTGTGAATGTAAGGAAGTGTTGTTGGTTTGAGTTTAGAACTATTGGGTGATTTGCTTTGAAGGAGGTGAAGAGGAGATTTCTTTCTGCTAGGAGGTGATGTTGGATTGGGCCTTTTATGGTTGTATCACTTCCTGAACTTTACTTCTTCCATTAATAAAGCATTTGAGGTTCTTCTATATGCATGTGTTTCAATGGTGTATTGTTATGCTTGTGTATTTGATTTATTCTAATCCTTGAATCAATTATGAATGTATGCTTCTTGTAGTTTCCCTCTCTTGTCATTTTGCAGGATCTTGATGTAGCTGGGCCAGTGAAAGAGCAAGGAGCTGGGAGCAAGCAGCAAGGAGAGAAGATTGGATCAACCATTAGCGAAAGACATCGGTTAGTGGATCTCTTTCTCCCCTATTTTACTTTCATAAAGAAGAAATCTTAGATAGCTTTTCTTCGATTGTTGCCTATCACCCTTAGAGTGGGATAGGGTCATTCCGTATTGGATATTTTTCCCAACAACACACCCCATTGCATCTTAGGAGGCAGTGGCATGTCCGAATCTCCTATGTAGTCCATGCCTGCATACGGAAAGTCCTCGATCATGATGATCTGGATTTCCGACCACTTGAAGAAGTCAGGAGTAAATTTGTTGTTGGTCCTTCGCTACCTCCATGGTGTGCCATAAGTGTACCTCATTTTATCCTGTGAGGGTCATGAGGCCATCCTCTCTCTATAGATACTTGTGGAGCCAGAAGAGGAATCCACTCCAAAGTAAATGAAATAACTAAGGCACCATATCCAAAGTTTTTGAGTCTGCTCGTTTTGACCCTGTTTAGTTTCCCCTTCAAGTTGGCAACTATAGCCTCACTCCAGTTAAATATGGTACCATGAAAACAATCCACAACAGTCTACATCTAAGCCTTAGTGAGAAAATGTAAAGTTTCACTACCACACAACCATGCAATAGTAAACCTGATGGATTTCAAAGGAATCTGAGCTATGGTCTTGATATCAATCCAACCATCTTTGAGAGCAACCCCATCAGTACAACATTGTATCAAATGGGTATCATTGGTCTCGCCATTGCGCCTATAGCCATACAAGCTAATTTCCTCACCACAAAGTGGAAGTGCACTTAGGAAGTAAATGTCATTAGCATCGATGACAAGTCTGTGATTTTCGACTATGAAACGTTCTTCCTGAACATTCCACTTTCCCACCATCCATTCAAACAAGTCTAATTAGGCCCTCATGCCCGGAATGGTGAAAACCTTGTATAAACCACAATTTTTCAAGGTTTGTATGGTTATTAGTTCATTGAGAGCAAGTTTATCTTGTTCTTGCTCACACTCTCTCCATTCCATGTTTACAGTTTGTTGGGTCCCTATAATACTAGTGATTACCCCATTACTATTGTAGTTATACCCCTTATTTATATTGTTGTGCCCCTATTACCCCCATGTTGTTATTTATGTTCCCCATGGAATCCCTCTATTGTTATTTTTGTGGCTTTATATTATTATTGTTAGGTCGGCTGGATTATATTGTGACTCCTTAGACTCCTATATATAGAAAGGAGATTTTGTCATTTGAATCATCGAAGAATTGTTCATTTATGTAATGTAAAGGAGGTTGCCCCCTCGAAGAGGCTGAATTATAAGGCGTTGATCTATCTTTTCTATCTTTTCTTGAGCTGGTTTCATAAGATTTGGTATCAGAGCTTTGGATTCTAGGGTTTCACTGCTCCAAACAGGTCATCGTTGCATTTTCGCTATAACTTTTTTTCTGTGGCATTTCAGAAGTCGCAAAAAAAAACCCATTTGAGAAGAAATCACGCTAAACCTTGGATGCAAATTTCAGATCTTTTTGCACGATATTTTCGGAGATATGATCGGAGGAAGTTGGTCTTTTTGCAGACTCCTGAATTACATTCAAAACAGGTGACCTGGGGAAAATCATCATAACTTTCTCTCTGGGGATCAGATTGAAATTTCGTAAGAAGTTACAGAAAGAGGACGGACTGTAGTTTCGTTTATGTGTGTTTTAGATCCAAAGGTCGAAACAGTGACTTGTTGCACATCGTACAAGTTCGCTCTACTGAAATAGTCTATAAGCAAGTCACGGTGGGAGATTTCACATAACTCTTCCTTGGAGAATCCAATTTGGGTTAGACTTGTGGCATTGGAAAGAGAACACAGAGGGCTACTACAGCTCACAAATTCAGAAGTAGATGATTGGAAATTACAGAGATAAATCAGAGGCAATATCGAGCTCCTACAAAGTGAAAAAATGTGTGTAGATTTTCTTAAATTTTTGCTTAAGCTTGGTTTGAAAATTTATTTTGAAGGAATTCAAAGGGCATAGTAGAGCATTATTATTGGTAAGTGATGCCTCGAGGAAAGAAAATGCAAACACCTAGTAAGGAACCTGAAAGCTCTAGCATGAATAATCAAGAAGAGGAAGACATGCAACATGATATATCAAAATTACAAGACCAAGTGCAACAACTGTCCCTTGCACAAAAAGGAACAGAATCTAAGATGGATGGTTTAAAGAAAGTTGTAGAAGCTAAGATGGATGGTTTAAAGAAAGGTGTAGAAGCTAAGATGGACTGTTTAAAGAAAAGCATAGAAGCTAAGATGATTGATGTGGAAGCTAAGATGGATGATTTGAAGATAGATTTGAAGACAGACATGGACGAATTGAAGATAAATATGAATAAGTTGCTACAAGAAATGGTCCCTAAGGGTGAAAGGGTACTAAAACAAACTCATGATGAGAACAAAAGCAATGTTAATCATCATTCCGTAGATGCTAATGTTGGATTGAAGACTCACCATATTCCAAAAATCGATATGAGGAAGTTTGATGGCAAGGATCCCGCCACATGGATATTCCAGATGGAGCAGTTCTTCGATCTCAATAATGTGCAAAACACACAAAAGGTACGTATGGCAACTGTATATTTGGAACCAAATCAGTTTTTATGGTATCAATGGCTTTGATCTCGTAAACAATTTATCACTTGGGCAATTTTTACGGAAGAATTGATAGCACATTATGAAGATACAAAAAGCAACACTTTTTTTAGCCAATTGATAAGTCTCAAACAAAAGGGTTCAGTAATGGAGCACATTGAGGAGTTCCAAAAATTGAACATAAGGGTAAAAGGTATTCCAGAGGAGCATAGGATTGATGTGTTCATAGGGTATTTAAAGGATAATATCCAACATGATGTCTGCCTTTGGGAACCTGATTCATTAGAGAAGGCATTCAGGTTAGCAAGAAAAATGGAAAGCAAAATTATGGCAACCAGGAAGCATACCACTCACAACTATAAAGACAAAAGTGTTGTTGTCCCTAGTCTTCCACAACCTATAAGGTTGACACCACAATAATTGGAAGAAAAAAGAGCAAAAGGGCTTTGTTACAGTTGTGATAGCAAATACACTAAAGGTCATAAGTGTGCTGAGAAGAAATTATTCTACATAGATTGTGAAGAGGAAGAAGAAAAGGAGCAAGAAAGGTCAAAAGAAGAAGATATACTCCAGGAACAAAGCCTAGATGAAGAACAAATAAATCCGACCATATCTTGTAATGCATTGGCGGGAATTACCACTCCTCAAACCATCAAGATAGAAGGACAAATCAAGAAGAAAAAGGTAATAGTGTTGATTGATTCAGGAAGCACCCACAATTTTATTCATTGTAGGGTAGCAAAAGAATTGAATTGCTTCCTATATCCAGCACCAGAGTGTCAAGTGATGATTGCAAATGGAGGAACAATAAATTGCTCTGGAAGGTGCCATAATATCAAGCTATCCATGGGAGAATATGTATTGACTAGCCCAATGCTTTCCATTCCAATGGGAGGTGCTGATGTTGTACTAGGAGTCCAATGGCTACAATCCTTGGGTACAATAGCTTTTAATTTTCAAGAACTTTTCATCAAATTTTCTACGGAAGGAAAGGAAGTTGAATTAAGGGGTATTGCAGGGAAACCAGGAAAGATAATCAGCTCTAATGGTATGACAAAGCTTCTAAAAAAGGAGCAAAGAGGTGTAATTGCACAATTATGTTCGCTAGATGTTTCCACATCGGAATCATCTATTTCTCCAGATCTCCAAAAAGTCCTGGACAATCATTCCAAGGTATTTGAGACTCCCAAAGGTCTCCCACCTATGCGTGATCATGATCATGCTATTCATCTGATTCCAGGAAGTGTTCCTCCAAACATCAGGCCGTACAGATATCCCTATGTCCAAAAAAGTGAAATTGAACGTATGGTTGCAGAAATGCTAGAGGCTGGTATAATTCAACCAAGTCAAAGTTCTTTCTCTGCTCCAGTAGTATTGGTGCACAAGAAGGATGGATCATGGCGCATGTGTCTGGATTATAGGGAGCTCAACAAGCTCACTATTAAAGATAAGTTCCCCATTCCTGTCATTGATGAATTGCATGGATCAATTTACTTCACCAAGTTGGATCTTCGTTCGTGATATCATCAAATCAGAATGAAGATTGAAGACATTCCGAAAACGGCATTTAGAACTCATGAGGGTCATTATGAATTTTTGGTCATGCCTTTTGGCCTTACCAATGCACCTTCAACATTTCAAGGTTTGATGAATTCAATTTTCAAACCATTCCTTAGAAAATTTGTGTTAGTATTTTTTGATGATATACTAATCTACAACAAGTCTTGGAAGGATCATGTTGAACATGTTGACTAGGTGCTACAACTATTGGAGGAGAAACAATTATATGCAAAAAGATCCAAATGTTTCTTTGGAGTCCAGGAGGTGGAATATTGGGTCATATTGTAACTCATGAAGGAGTTAAGGTAGACCCTAGCAAAATTAAAGCCATTAAGGAATGGAAAATCCCCACATCCATAAAGCATCTGCGAGGATTTCTTGGGTTGACAGGGTATTATCGCAAGTTTGTTAAGAATTATGGGAGAATAGCAGCACCTCTAACAACATTATTGAAGAAAGATGCATTTTCATGGACTCCGGAAGCAACAAAGGCCTTTGAACATCTTAAAGAGGCAATGTGCCAAGCACCGGTCTTAGCTACACCGGACTTCACAAAAACCTTTATTGTGGAATGTGATGCTTCAGGAAATGGAATTGGTGATGTTCTAATGCAAGATGAAAGACCCATTGCTTTTGAAAGTCGTCCAATCAAGGGAAATTTTTTAAGCAAAGCTATTTATGAGAAGGAAATGTTGGCAATACTCCATGCACTTAAGAAATGGCGACCCTACCTAATGGGAAGACACTTCAAGGTAAAAACGGATCATGATAGCCTTAAATACTTTTTAGAACAAAGATTATCCTCTGAAGAGCAACAAAAGTGGGTCACAAAGATGTTGGGTTATGACTTTGAAATCATCTACAAAAAAGGGAAGCAAAATGTGGTGGCAGATGCACTCTCAAGAAAGGATGAGGATGTGGAAGCATTGTTGTGCGCCATTTCTATTATCCAACCAGATTGGATAAATGAAGCAAGGGAGGAATGGAAGAATGATGAAGAAGTGTGGGCACTTATTCGAAAGCTACAACAAGATTCCAGTACGTCTGATACATTTAGCTGGAAAATTGATTCGTTATGGTACAAAGATCGCTTATACCTCTGTAAGAATTCCCAGCTAAAACAAAAGATTCTTATGGAATTGCACACTTCTCCCTTAGGAGGGCACTCAGGATTTTTAAAAACTTACCACAGGGTTAAGAAGGAATTTTTTTGGGATGGCCTTAAATCAGATATTCAAAAGTTTGTGGCGGAATTTTTGGTTTGCCAACAAAATAAAGTTGAAACAATTAAGACACCGGGTCTATTACAACCTTTATCCATTCCAAGCCAACGTTGGGAGGAGGTTTCAATGGATTTTATCACAGGTTTACCCAAGTCTGAGGGAAAGAGTGTCATCATGGTGGTAGTTGACAGACTTACCAAGTATGCACACTTTTGTGCATTATCACATCCATTTAAAGCCAGTACAGTTTCTACTGCATTTATGGAAACAATTCAAAAGCTACATGGAAACCCAAAGATTATTGTAAGTGACAGAGATCCCATTTTCACTGGAAATTTTTGGACAGAATTATTTTCTTGTCTTGGTACTCAGTTAGCTCATAGCTCATCTTATCATCCTCAATCTGATGGGCAAACTGAGATAGTAAACAAATGTTTGGAAGGATATCTTCGTTGCTTTGTATCTGATAAACAGACACAATGGGTCAAATGGTTGCCTCTGGCTGAATGGTGGTATAACACTTCCTTCCATACAGCAAAAAAAATGACCCCATTTATGGCACTTTATGGGTATCAACCACCATCCATCACATCATATTTAAGAGAAAATTCTAAGGTTCAGGCAGTGGAACATCACATCGAACATCAACAACAAGTCCTCCAACTCTTAAAGGATAACCTCGTGTTGGCACAAAATAGAATGAAACAACAGGCAAATCAACATCGCAGTGAAAGAAGTTTTGATGTAGGTGATTTGGGTATTCCTACGGCTACAACCATATAAGAAAATGTCCCTAAAGCAAGCTAAGAAGGATAATAAATTATCACCAAAGTATTATGGTTCGTACAAGGTGTTGCAAAAGATTGGTACTATGGCATACAAATTGGAGCTTCCTGCAGCTTCTCGATTGCACCCAGTTTTCCATGTTTCATGTTTAAAGAAGGTTATAGGCGACAAGCTCCCAGTTCAAACAATATTGCCAGAACTTGATGAGGAAGGAAAAATTATATTGGAACCGGAAGCAGTCACAGAAACAAGAACTCGACAGCTACGAAATCGATCAATTTCAGAGTATCTTATCAAGTGGAAGAACTTATCCGCTGAAGATTCCACATGGGAGGATGAGAATTTTATGCAAAAGTATCCAAAACTACTCAAGCGTTGAGGACAACACTTTTTTGAAGGAGAGGGGCATGTTGGGTCCCTATAATACTAGTGATTACCCCATTACTATTGTAGTTATACCCCTTATTTATATTGTTGTGCCCCTATTACCCCCATGTTGTTATTTTTGTGCCCCATGGAATCCCTCTATTGTTATTTTTGTGGCTTTATATTATTATTGTTAGGTCGGCTGGATTATATTGTGACTCCTTAGACTCCTATATATAGAAAGGAGGTTTTTTCATTTGAATCATCGAAGAATTGTTCATTTATGTAATGTAAAGGAGGTTGCCCCTCGAAGACGCTGAATTCTAAGGCGTTGATCTATCTTTTCTATCTTTTCTTGAGCTAGTTTCATAACACAATTCAAAAAGCCTGCAATTAAACAGAAAAGATCATTAGAATCATTTATGGAGAGATTTAGCAAAATATTTGGGTTGTTTCATTTTATTTTTCTTTCCCACGACTCTCTGTGCAACTGGCATTAAGGAACAGTGTGCATGTGCAGAGTTTCTTTCCTTGAAACTACACTTATAGCATTTAAATTAATTTCGGTGTGCATAGGCCCAATAAGGGATACCTAAGCACATCAACGGTGGAAAACATTTTAAAAACCTTCCCCAAAAAAACAAAATCTGCGGTGAAAAACTAAACAAATGACATGAAAATGAACAACTCGGATAGACCATTTACTTGGAGGAAATGACTCACAATTTCGTCCAATGGTTTGCCCAAAATGAGCTTCAGAAGTTTTTGGTGAAAAAGACTTCTATCTCTCTCTAAAGGGTAAAAATGAAAATGGTGAAAACTTTTTACTTTTTTGGACTTTTTATAAGTTTTTAGGGTTATTTAAATATTATTTTATACCTATTAACTTTTTAAAGTCCAATTTTATAAATGTTTTCATTTTTATTTTCAAGCAGAGAGAATTATTTCGAGTTTAAGTGTGTAGGTTACACAATAATTTCGAAAATAGATCATTTTGGTACAAATTACATTTTATCACTTTTTCAAGCTCACTAAAACTTGTGAAAAAGAGAAAACATGGATTTCTCTTTACACCATTTTCAGACTCCTCAAAAACAAAAATATTGTCGAGTACTTGATTGTTCGAACTCATAAAAGTAAATGAACAACTGCCCATTCAGTGTAATTTTACCCCTTTTACGGACTGAACCTGACTATTTACGAAAAAGGAATATGTTGAATAATCATGGTCAATAGAGTTCTCTCTTGCATTATTTTATCCCTTTTCGAGCTCGAGGGACTAAATTTATGAAAAAGAACATTGTGGATTTGACTTATGCTTTTATTTTGACTCCCTAAAACTGAAAAACACCGAGCTTTACTTTCTTTGGGCTCATTATAATTTTACATTAAAATAACTTAATGATTTTTCTTTTCTTGTATTTTCAAAATATTTAAATATGAAAACGAAATCGAGTCACCCCTTTACTAGACTCGTAAAAATTAAATAGTACAGGACTCGTTAAGCATAACGAATCTGAACCACTCCTTCCTAGGGTTCGTTAAAAAAACTTCGAAGGACCCATCTGAAGGATGAGTTTACAGGACAAGCATATGTTATCCTCCTCAAGCTTGTGAAAAATAAAGAGGTACTTGCCAGTAATGGTGGGGGAAAAGTGAGAAAGAATCTTTGTTTTGCATTTATACAAGGCAGTATGTCGCTCTTGAACATGACACTCCGTCACTTTTATGTCCAAGTTCCTATCAACTTCAGCTCGATATCTAGGAAGTTGATCTAAAAACCTTTAGTACCTTGAAGCCTGCATGCCTTAATGGCATGTTTCTCGCCTTCAATGATAGGTTCTCATCATTGGCCTTCAATCAAATTATTCTATGAGTGTTCAACATCAAATTATCTATTCACACTTCAGATTGTATTGAAAATGCCTTGGGAGTCATTGTCATTATTGGTGGTTTCTCTCGCACTTGTTAACGATTCACATCATTGATCAGTAATCAAGTGGTTTCTACCATGTTTGACTTTGAGACATTCATTCACATGGATAGATTCATAACATGGATCAAGAGATGGAGATCAAGACCTTGGATCTAGCTTCATCCATCAAGGTTCCATGGAGTTATAAATATTCATGATTGTAAACATAGATCCATTGATGGATGCATCCATACTATGTCGTCTTTTGATATGGATCTTCAGATGTATTTCCGTACTATACTTTGATACTTTCATGTCTTGAGTATGGGAATGCCTACCTCATTGATGATATTATATACTACATTGTAACATTTGTTTGATTGTTTCAGGTCTCTGACTGCAATCTCTAACCCAACCCTTCGCATGAAAAATCACTTCAGTCATCAAAATATTTCTTCTAACTTTGTGATTTAGGGGGCAATCTGTTACACATCATTTTGTTGCATTAAGCAAATGACCATCGGTTTGGATATCTCGCTATCCACATGTGTTTTGGAGCATTACCCTGCAAATTTTGAAACTAAATTATCCCAAAGAAAGTAGAATTTCTAGAACCTATAGTACAAAACCCTGATTTTGGCTATATTCACAGTTTCCTAGTTAAATTTTGCGCATACGTAGAGAAGACCATTATTATATATGCCTAAGTATGCACTGTCTTCCACTATGACCTGCGAACATGACATGAAGTACGTAAAAATAAAAAGTAAAGTCTATAAGCATTTTTGGTGGCATCTATCCCAACCAACAAGATTCAAATGAGTGACTATTCAGTGTTGATCCCAACCATCATGGAGTAAATCCCCTTCCCTTGTGGTACCTCTATCCACTAATAATGGATATCATCCCTTGGAGAATGGATCCATAACTTCCCATTCTTGGCCTATAAAGCCATTATAGGTCTGAGAATTGGAAGAGGATTGTTGGAAGTAGGTTTATGCTATTGAGATTAGGTTGGAAGGATTTTCTTGCAAGGGAGAGGATTGGAGATTGCAAAAGGGTCTTGCTACATCAAGGCTACATGGTTGTAAGAATTTTCTCTAATTTTATGAATATAAGCAATTGTTCTTTCTCAGTTACATATTTATTGATTTAATTTGTAGGATTCCTTGATCACCTACATGAGTTTTGGTTGTATAATTAATCAATTCACATGTATAATTAGTTAATTAGTTCATTTATCTCTTTGATTATATGTTGTATGCTTTGATCTCTTGTTTGTCTCTGTCTTTGAAAATCTATTTTAGGACATCGCATAGAAGATGTTAGGAGCGACGAGAGGAAATTTAGAGCATCAAAGAGCAACTGATCGAAATCTTTGAGGGAATTCATCAACCAATTCGTGAAACTAATAATAGGCCTATTTCATTCTATTTTATTTCAAACAGGCAGAACTTAGAGAAAGGTAGTAGTTATTATGTGTTTGTTACTAGGGTTCTTTGAAGTCTAGGGAGATCACTCTAGGGATTTATCCACATAACACATCACTGTCTATACATATTCATCTATCAATTCTTGAATCTCTATGGGTGGCTTTTCCTCTTTTTATGTTTTAATGTTTTGTGTTGGTTAGGAAACAATAGCATAACAAATTTCTCTTTTCTTTAGAACCTCTAAGAATCTCTTCCCTGAAATCAAACACAAACTCTCAAAGTATATCTATATCCTCTTGTTTATCTTCATTGGATTCATAACAAACTCATGACCATATTTTTTCATGATGTAGGTGTTATTTGTTCCATCATGTATAACCTGCCTATCATATTGCTACAACCTACCTAACAAGATGTGACATGCATCCATCTACATTACAATACAAAGTATTTCATATGTATAATTACCAATTTGGAAATTGACCAAACATTGTTCTCTTACCACCATTTGATGCTCCTTCAACAACCATGATACTTTCTATGGGTTGGGGTGTTTTAATCTTTTCAATTTAAATTTGTTCATCATTTCTTCAGACACAATATTGTTTATGCTATCACTATCTACAATCACATTGCAACACTTTTGACCATATTTACATTAGTTCTAAATATATTTCTTCTTTTAATTGGTTAAGATTATGACTTCTAAAATATCTCCATCCATCTAGGAGATGTAAGGAAGGGGATCTACTGGCCTAATAAGGCCCCCATAGGATAGGACGAGAAAAATTAATCAAAGGAGCACAATTCGCCCAATTCGCCTAGAAGAACAAATTATAAAAGCTAAAGTGGTGAGAAGGGGGACATGGGTCCTAGGCTAATGAAAAGTCACTTTTAAATTATAAAGAGAGAAAACCCACAAAAGTGACTTTATTAAAATAAAATGGTAAAAAAGTGGAAAAAGTGGTGAATGAGTTATAAAAAGGGGAAAATGAGGAGTCTCTCCTCATTCGTGCATTTTCTCACTTGAAATTATAATTTTGGAGATCCCTTGAGAAATATTATAGGGTTTATGGAAACCCTTATTCTGGTTGCTAGTTTCAATGGTTGAAAATATACACCCTATCTAGTCTTGGAACATAATCACTCATATTTAGTCATTGAGTTTTAATGTTGATGGAGGAGAAAAGAATGGCAGTGTTGAAGTAATTTTTCAAAGTGTTATTAGTTAATTTCATACTCTAACGTTTTGCATTCTTTATATTTTTTACAAGCAAAGTTACCAAGCTAAATATTTGGATCGTGTTGTGGAAGAAGGGGCCAAGTTCTACTAGAATATTGAAGGTTGAGTCATCTTCACTACCAGTTGGATGAGTTCATTTTCATTGAGGGTTGAATTCATTGTAAAAGGGGTAGAATACCTCTATTGTATTTCTTTATAGTCATTATATATATTTTGGAGCAGGTTTCTGAGTTATTAAAGGGGTCGAGTCACAACTTTCCTTGGAATTTGAGTACCCTATATTTGTTGGTTGAGTGACTATCATGAGAAATCTTACTTGTGGTTGAGTATCACTGTTAGAAAAGGGATTGAATTTGTTTATTCCTAAGGAATATTTGTAACAATCTATTATAGGATGATTTGGGCATTTCAGGAGGGTTAAGTTCCTCTCCTTACACTTGTTTGAGCTGCCACAAAGAGACCTGTGTTATTTGTTGAGGAACATAGTCACAAAGAGTTGAAGATTTGATAATAAGTGAGGACTTTTAGAAGGCACCAGTGGCATCATATTGTGGGAGCATACCTAGGTTCCTCATTTTATGTCTTGTAAAGTTTATATCAAATTTTAATGTTGGAATTGTATTGTTGTTATGATCTTATCAATGGGTTGTATGTTTTATAATGGAAATATAGATTATTTGTTGTTTGTTTGAAGTTTTTCCATGATATAATTTTTGCATTGTACATGTCATTTTCAATAAAATACAATGGAAAAACACCTACATCTATACATACACAAATTGTTTGATAAAAATCTGCACTAACAAGCTCAACAAAACTCAAAAATATTCGTGGGGAATTTTAAGATATTACAATGGGGTATCCTACAATGATATCAAAATCTTGGATAGTTGTGTGGATTTAAGGGAAGACTTTAGCAATGGTTTGATTAGTTCTAAATACTATCGCTTCAATGGTGTCACCTATAAGAGAAACTATCAAGACAAGGACCCACTCCACTTTTGGAAGAAGAAGTAACTCCAAAAAAGGGGAAACGGGAAGAAGTGCCATCTGAAAATGAAGAGATGGTCATGGGATATAAGGAGAATCAAGATTTTAACAATTTTATTAGCATCCTAAATGATATAGTTAAGGGAAAAAGGGTGTTGGGGGAGTTTATGGGGAAGTTAGCCAACAAGGGGGAGAAACATAAAAGGGATCCCATTAATGGTGATGGATCTAATATTGGAGAAGGAATCCATGCACACACAATCATGTAAACCACCCACACTTATTGTTGAAATGTGGCAACAAGAATATTCCAATTTTAATTTTTCCTTGAATTAAAATTCAAATTTAATCTCACCAGCTGCTTGAAAAATAATTAATTAATTCATTATGGATTAATTAGTTGGAGAAATTCAAGTTAGAAGTCTTTGTGAAGTCATGCAATAGTTATCCCTTAAATTAAGGAGATTATCCCTTAATTAAGGAGATAAGATTGAGTTTTATTTGAGTTGTAATTAGTTAGCTCAGTTTACTGAGTTAAGTCCAGTTAAATTAGTTCCAAATTGTTTGAGGAACTAATTGTGAGTTTAGTCAGTTAATGCATGCATGCATCCAACTAGTGTACTCCAAATAAATGAAGATTCTCTCATCAGTAACTCATGCATGTCTATTATGAGAAAGACTCAGTTGAGATTAAAGATAGGGACAATGTACTATCAGTTGCATGTTTTCTCCTATAAATGAAACTCATGCATGCAGAAGGATTAATGCACAGGAGGATTGTGCAGTTTTACAAGGTGTGAGATCAGTGTGAATGATCAGTGTTACACTTGGTAAGAGGAGGATCACCCAGAGAAACTGTGCAAGGAAATAGGAGGCATGGAGGGTAGAGGAGAAGGTTTGTGAGAAGCCTTGTTTGCCTGTGAGCATCTACGAGGATTGTATTGAGAGCTGGCTAGCTATGAGAGCTAAGGCTTTCTGTAATCTTGATGCATTTCCACCTTGTATGATAATATAGATAGTGGGGTTTTAGTTGAGGCTTTCCCCTAAGTATTTTTCGTGTTTCATGTGCTTTGATTCTTCTTTGGTTATATGTGTTTCGATTGATCTTTCTCAAATATTTTAAGCTTCCCCAAATTGATTGTACATGTAGATTAAAGTATTTTTCTTTAGTTATATTGCATTATCAGGTTAATATAGAGTCAGAATTTCTACATGGTATTGGAGCAAAGGTTATCAGAGCTGTGAACAATATACAAAGAAGAGAATTCGAAGTTTGAATTTCGAGGTTGCAGGAGCAAATCAAATTCATATCATACTTCAAATTGAGATGGGTCATTATGCGACTAATTGCCCATCGAAGAAGTCTAAGAAGGGATCCTCGAAAGGTTAGGCATTAGCCTCTCAATTCGAAATGGACTTTACCCTCATCGCATGCATGGTGTCATCGATGATGGGTTGTGTCTAGTATATTGACAATGGTGCCTCATTACACATGACTGGTGATAAAAGTTTATTCAGTACCTTGGAGGAGAAAGACCACAAGATGCGCATAGAAATGTGTGATGACATAAAGTATAGTGTTTCAGGAGTGGGCATGGTTGCTTTTCAGAGGGAGCATGGAGCTCCTCTCATCTTGAAAAATGTGATGTATGTACTTGGACTAAAGAAGAACTTGGTATCAGTTGTGATGTTGGAGGACAAAGGCTACGATGTTGTCTTCAGTAAAGGAAAGGCATTCCTAAGACACATAGGCATGGGTCAAACCAAGAGGATAGGGATGCGGGTGAAGAAAGTTTATAAACTAAGGTAGATGATTGTGCAACATCGAGTATGAAAGCAGAATTGGTGCAAAGCCAAGACATTGGCGAGTTGTGGCACAGGTGGTTGGGCCACTTACATCATGGGGCCTTGAAGATAATGCAACAGATATCTACAAGGCTTCCCA
Organism: Pinus tabuliformis; assembly: GCA_031772625.1. Classification (NCBI taxonomy): domain Eukaryota; kingdom Viridiplantae; phylum Streptophyta; class Pinopsida; order Pinales; family Pinaceae; genus Pinus; species Pinus tabuliformis. The sequence goes on along the minus strand of CM062817.1, from coordinate 2,069,533,289 downwards.
AAGGTAAACTTGAGAAAGTTGACACATGCAAAGGTTGTACCTTTAGAAAGTACACTAAGTCTTCCTTCCATTATCGAGACAGTTGAGCAAAGGCTATCTTAGAAAAAATTCATACAGACATGTGTGGAAAATTCTTGACAGTATCAACATTGAAGCAAAGGTATTATGCGATTTTCATTGATGATTTTTCTCATAAATACTGGATTTATTTCATGTAGAAGAAGGATCAAACCTTCTCAAAGTTTTATGAGTTCAAAGCTTTGGTTGAGAAAGATTTAGGGAAGAAGATCAAGGCCTTGAGAAGCGACAACAATGGAGAATATGTCTCTTGAGAGTTTAAAGACTTTTGTGTAGCGGAAGGAATTAAATGAGAGTTGACGACACCTCATAACCCACAACAGAATGGGGTGTCCGAGAGGAAGAACAGAACTATTGTATGGGAAGCATGGGCGATGCTGCATGACCAAGGCCTACGACTTCACTTGTGGGCTGAGGCATGCAACATAGTGGTCTATTTTCATAATGGAAGCTCGCATCGCATACTTGGGATGAAGACACCAGAGGAAGCTTTCTCTCATAAGAGACCAGATGTGGGTCACTTCAAGATCTTTGGCTCATTGGTATATTTCCATGTGACAAAGAATGCATGGAAGAAGCTTGAGCCAACAATAGAGTTGGGGATACTTGTGGGGTACACTGATACACCTCACAACTATCGGGTGTACTTGCCTACTAGTCGGAGGACACTGGTTCGCAGAGATCTCAAGTTTGATGAGAAAAAGGCCATGCAAGCTTCTCTTGAGAGGGAGCTCCAGCTACAGGTTGTGCAGGAATTGGTTCTTCCTAAGGAGGATGAGCCTCAGACTGATGTGGAGAAACCGCATGCAAAGGTTCCAGGAGTGTAGACATCCACTCAAGCAAAGTCTTCCAGAGATGGATGAAAGCGCACAAAAGAAACTGACAGATTGTTGCAGGATGTGAGAGAGAATGTGGGAGCACAATCTTCTCAGTGCAGATAGAGGAGGTCACCTGAGAGGTACACTAGATACATGCCCCTTGTTGGGGAATTTGTTGAGACGAAGCCATATTCCTTTGAGGAAGCAATGCAGCAACCGATTTGGGTTGATGCTATGGTGGAGGAGTATGACTCCATAGTTCGTAACAGTGTTTGGGATGTGGTTCCAAGATCGGAGAACAAGTCAGTTGTGAGTTCCCGTTGGCTTTACAAGGTAAAACAAGCTGTTGATGGTAGTGTGGAGAAGCATAAGGCAATATTTATTGCCCGTGGCTTTTCACAGGTCAAGGGGATTGATTATGATGATACTTTTGTAGCTGTCACAAGGTACTCATCTATCATATCAATGTTGGTATTATCAAGAACATATGGGTTGGAAGATCTATCAGATGGATGTGAAGACTACATTCCTCAATGGCGAGATTGAGGAAGAGGTGTACATAGAGCAGCTAGAAGGTTTTGATACCTTCAATTGTGAGTTGCATGTGTGTCGACTCAAGAGAGCATTGTACGGGTTGAAGCAAGCACCTCGTGCTTGGTACACGAGGATAAAAAACTACTTCACCAGGTTCGGCTTCACAAAGAGTGAAGAGTATGTGAACCTGTACAACATCGTGGTGGAAGGTAAGTTGTTGATCATCATTCTTTATGTTGATGATCTCATATTGACTGGTGATGATCAGTTGATCATGTCTTGCAAGGAGGACCTTGTAAGAGAATTTGAGACGAAAGACATGGGTCTTATGCATTACTTCCTTGGCATGTAAGTGTGGCAGAAGGATGGGGAGTTGTTTGTGTCTCAGGGCAAGTATGCCAATGATATACTCAGGAGATTCCACATGGAGAAGTACAAGCCCATGTAGACTCCTCTAGTAGGTAACTTGAGGAAGGAGGATGCTACTTCAGGAGAAGTAGCAGAGGCTACTGTGTATAGGAATCTTGTGGGTTCACTAATGTACTTAGTGGACACACAACCAGATTTGTGCTATGTGGTGAATCAGCTGAGTCAAGCGATGGTTCAGCCTACCAAGATGTTTTGGAAGGCAAAAAAGTATGTATTGAGATACCTCAGAGGCACATCTCAGTATGGATTATGGTACAGACAGATAGAGGGAGTGAAGCTATAGGGATTCACTAATGTAGGTTGGGCAAGGAGTCCATCAAATCAAAAGAGCACATCAGGAGGGATTTTCAACCTTGGGTCAGTTGTAGTTTCTTGGTACAACAAGAAACAAAGGTCGGTTGCACTCAGCTCAGCAAAGGAAGAATACATCGCTGGAAGTCAGGCAACATGTGAGGCCATCTGGATGCGGAAAATCTTAGATGGTTTGTTTGATCAGAGGATGGATCCAACTGTGATCTATTGTGATAATCAAAGTTGTATCAAACTCTCTAAGAATCCAGTATTTCATGATATGTCCAAGCACATTGACATCTGGTATCATCATCTAAGAGACTGTGTAGCGAGGAGGATCATGTTGCTGCAGTATATTTCGACAGAGGAGAAAGATGCTGACATTTTTACAAAGGCATTGTCAAAGTGTAAATTCGAGTTCCATAGAGATAGGATCGAGGTGGCAGATAATCCCTTTCTTGTTGAGAGGGAGTGTTGAAATGTGCAACAATAATATTCCAATTTTATTTTGTCCTTGAATTAAAATTGAGAATTAAAATTAAAATTTAATCTCACCAGTTGCTTGAAAAATAATTAATTAATTCATTATGGATTAATTAGTTGGAGAAATTCAAGTTAGAAGTCTTTGTGAAGTCATGCAACAGTTATCTCTTAAATTAAGCAGATTATCCCTTAATTAAGGAGATAAGATTGAGTTGTATTTGAGTTGTAATTAGTTATCTCAGTTTACTGAGTTAAGTCCACTTAAATTAGTTCCAAACTATTTGAGGAACTAATTGTGAGTTCAGTGAATTAATGCATGCATGCATCCAACTAGTGTATTCGAGATAACTGAAGATTCTCTCATTGGTAACTAATGCATGTCTGTTTTGAGAAAGACCCGGTTAAGATTAAAGACAGGGACAGTGTACTATTAGTTGCATGTTTTCTCCTATAAATGAAACTCATGCATGCAGAAGGATTAATGCATAGGAGGATTGCGCAGTTTTACAGGGTGTGAGATTAGTGTGAGTGATCAATGTTACACTTGGTAAGAGGAGGATCACCTAGAGAAACTGCGCAAGAAAATAGGAGGCTTGGAGGGTAGAGGAGACGATTTGTGAGAAGATTTGTTTGCCTATGAGCATCCAGGAGGATTTTACTGAGAGCTGGCTAGCTGTGAGAGTTAAGGCTTTGTGTAATCTTGATGTATTTCCACCTTGTATGATAATACAGATAGTGGGGTTTTTAGCTGAGGCTTTCCCTTGAGTATTTTTTTTGTTTCATGTGCCTTGATTCTTCTCTGGTTATATGTGTTCCACTTGATCTTTCTCAGATATTTTAAGCTTCCGCAAATTGATTGTAGAAGTAGATTAAAGTATTTTTATTTAGTTATATGGCATTTTCAGGTTAATCTACAGTTAGAATTTCTACACTTATATAGCAAGACACCAAACAATTTTTAAATGAGACAACAATTGGCTAAGTGGATCAAGATGATCAGGATATAACTTTTTGGGAGTCATTGGAGGAGTACAGGAGGTTGGGACAAGATTTTCAAGGTGCCAAGAAATTCATAGGTTTCTACAATCCAGATGAAAAAAAAATCCAAAAACCACCACATCATTCAAATAAAATGGTTAGTGGTACACCAGAAACCACGAATTTCCATGGAAGATGGTTATTGGTAAACTAGAAAAACCACCACCTAAAGAATCTAAAGCCTCAACTTGGATCCTTCAAAGAATTATCTATTGAAAACTTCTCACCTTGAACCTGATGGGGGTAATATAATATATCATGTTTTAGTCAACAATTGGGAATTCTAGCATAGGAACTAATCCCCTCAACAATCATTTCAAAGAAAAGGGCCATACATAGTAGTTGTTCACTTCCAAAAATTCATATATTGGTGATTTTTTCAAGCATATCTTCATCAAAATTCAGTTCAACAGTTCCAGATTCAATTAAAAAAGGTAATTGGCACAATTATTTGCACTTCTGATTGAGGGGGGAATGTTAAACTGCGAGTCCCTAAACAATCACAAAGTACGAGAATATAATTGTCATGACTTGTAATTCTTATCCTGATGAGGTGTCATGAAAATCCATTGATGATATCTTAGTGTGATCTATATCTATATCTAGAATATCTAAAATGATCATCGATGTATTATAATTCATACTTTGAGATCAACATAATACAACATAATAGACTTTAAGCCTTTCTTCTAGTTTTCTTGTCTTGTCTCACCCATGTTAATTCTTAATAGATTTGAGAGGGATGGGTGAGCCCCTTTTTGCTATGGAAAAATCCTAAAGTGACAGCAACAATGTGGAAAACTATTGTAGAGATTATGTGGTAAAGGACAACCATAGAGGCATTGTTTGCAGGTTAGTGAGGGCTTGAAGAACTAACCTTTAATCTAAGGAAATTGACAAGGGTCTTGTCTTTTATTTGGGAATATTTTCTATGGATTGTAAAAATCCATTTTCCCTAGTACAGGATCCCTAGGATTATTAAAGGATTGATAAAAAATAGTTTTGACAATAAAACTATGTGTTATGCGTATGATCTAATTTTTGATATTCCATTCTGACAAATTTGTTTTAGAGATATGCATTTATGTTTTATGTTTTGTGAAACTATGAAAACATAAAACAGACATGGGGTGCATGAAACTTTAACATGATATCAACTCAAATTTGAAGAGCGGTTGGATTAGCGATTACATAGGTGACAACTCTAAGAGGGAGTTGATTGTTTGTAGGTGGTGGCTATCTTGAAAAGTTATTATGTACATTTTATAGTGAAGTAAGAACCTAGCAAAGACAAAGAAGATGGACTCTAGGTTGAGGATCAAGTGGATTGTTGTGAGTTTAGGATGTGATGTGGGAACCACAACTCATATGCATCATGCTTTCAATCTAAACAATTGAGACAAAGGGGTTTGAGGTTTTATTCCAGGAAGGAAAGGTGAATATCAAACCTAGTGGATCTAAATCTATCCTAGAGGTGGTTCTTGGAGTTAGAGAGAGTGGTCGATATAAGATAAAGGGAAAGCCTACTGATGAAGGAAATAAGAAGGTCCAAGAGACTAAGAGAGAGTCATGCTTTAGAGGGAGTTTGCATATTTATAGGGAGAGTAAGAAACACTAGAAGAATGTTCCTTCAAGTTCAATAGGAAGAGAGGAGTCTTCCAAAACCAACAAGAAGGTGTCATGGCATGGCTTAAAGGCCATGCAAGATAAGGAGAAGTAGGGGGGTTCTAGTAGTAAGGAAACTTCCATGAAGGGTTCTTCTCTTACAACAGATGAGTGTTAGAGAGAAGTTGTGGAAGATGATTGTGTTCTAGTGTGGGAAATAAAGAGACTTCCAAGGAATGAAAGTGCCTCCCTCACTAAGAGGGAATGTCAAAATTTGGTAGCATCAATGATCCAGGTGGCTCATCGAACACTAGTGACTGGGAAAAGGCTCAAAAATGAAAGTGCTCATATCATGATCGATTCAGGTTCAAGTCGTAGATCTTATCATCTTGATCGTGGTGGTGTGAATGGTTCATCGAACAGAGACAGTATGAAGAAGATATGGCTGGTCAAAGTTTTGGTTGAATTTTGCTGACTTGACGAGCTTAATGGAGACACAATTTGGAAGTTTTCTGGTGGACGGAATCCGACCAACTCTAGACGAATTCCGGGAAAAAATTTCGCCTCGTTAAATCGTCTCCTTCAGTCCAAATTCCAAATTTCTAAAAAAGGGCCATATTTGTTATAAAAAAACAAATATATATCTATATATATATATATATATATATATATATATATATATAGATATATATTTCGGGTGGTGGGCCACCAACCCCGCCACCCCCCCCCCAATATCCAATGTATATAAAAGAAATTAATTATGGGCTAACGGGCCATGACCCCTCCCGACCCTCCCTCAACCATCGAAATAGAAAAAACACATTTAATTAAGGGTCGGTGGCCATGACCCCGCCACCCCCGGAGCCCTGATATAACAAACATAATACATGGTGGGGCATGGGCTATCAACCCCGCCGCCCCTCCACACCACGTACACATGCCGAAAGAATTTTTGGGAGCAGGCCACCGGACCAACGGAATTGCCCTCGTCTCAATTTTTTTAACAGTTATAACATATGAAAAGGAGGCACATGATTTGATCCCCCGGCCCCTCCTCAACCATCTTTCCAATTTTTCCACTACGCCAAATTAACACCTTAGTTAGTCCGCCCATCAAAACGTTAAATAAACTCAGTTCACCAGTGTGTCCAGGCAACAGAGGAGCAGGCACACAGTCCGAGACTGTAATTTTTTTAATATTTTTTGCATGTGGAACCATGAGCAGGAGCAAAGGCAGGTGGAACCATGCTTGAGCCCAACTTTGAGAGGGGCCAAATTTTCCCGGTGTCCAAATTGGACAAAGTTTATGTCAATTTTATACCTCTCATCGAGACGAACCTGATGGTGGTGTCAGATTTTGCAACAGAGGCCTTGATTTTTCGTCCAATTCTTATATTCTATTGTAGGTGTCGATACTCAATGTGCGAGCAGACGTTTTTCTGGTGATCGATGCTACAAGATTTGATGGTACATCAGGCCAACAACAGAGCAACCCATTATTCACGCATCCATGGTGTTGAGGTATATACAGTTTTGTTGCATTATACTTATTTTATGGCTTATGAGATGTGTTACGATTCTCGCTCGATGTGATGTGGAATCATCATTATGAGTTTGCATTGTGTTGATTTGATCCTTGTGCTTTATGTTTTGATGCAGGATCTTGTTTGCTAATGTTGACGAGAGATGTACATTTATGGTTTTGTTATGTTATTACGAGATCTCTATGTAGCTTGTACAAGAGATTCTCTGAGTCATTAGATAGGAACATGTATTGGTTTCTAGCCACTCCTGTGTGAGGGAAATTCCTGTTATGGAACATGTATTAGGGGTTACCAGCCACTCCTATGTGAGGTAATTTCCTTTATGACCATGATAACATACTTGTACATCTTCATCCTCTTTACCAACACTTAATGCAGCGTCCTAAACCATCTTGACACCAAGGCCTGGAGATGTAGTCCCTCCTGAATGAACTTCGTTATCAAAGGCTTATGTCTTTTATGTTGCTAATACTTGTCATGTTCTTATTCTTTATAGCGTGCATATGTATTCATTTGTGTTCTTTTAAAAATGCAACTTAACACATTACAAAAGTAAAAGGTTTTGGAAGGGTCCTTTGTCACACCCTGAACCCGGATCAAGTGGTATCAAAGCGGTCTTCTTGTTGATGTGAACTGCTCTTGAACGTGCAGCCATGATGGAAAAAGACATGTACGAGGTCATGATCAGCTTGTCTAAGAAGGTGGACATGTTGGATAAAGATTATGAGAAACAAAAAGCAGACAACGCAACGTTGAAGGTGCTTTTACAAGAGGAGAAAGAGGAGAAGCATCAGTTGCAGCTTCAATTGCAAGCCACGACAGAGGCCCTAGAAGAATTGAAGCACGATGATCAAAGTCTTCAAGCAGAGCATGATGCATTAAAGACCCTTCTACAGGAAGAGAAGGAGGAGAAGCAGAGGTTGCAGATTCAACTACAAGCCATGAAAGAGGCTTTGGAGGAACTAAAATGCAACAAAGGCTTAGAGAAGCCCTCTTCACCTGTGTCGACATTGACATCTGAGGTAAACGACCATAATCATTCTTCAGTTTCATCTTCACATGCTTTCATTTATATTGGAGATGTGGAGATACCCATTGCAGATACAGGCATGAGACTCCTTACCAGGATGGGTTATAAAGGAGGAGGTCTTGGTGCTAAAGGCCAAGGCATGATTACGCCATTGGAGGTTGTGTAGAGACCTCATTATGTAGGCTTGGGATACAATGAAGGAGAGTGCTCAACGAAGACAGAATCTTCCATGATATTGTTGAGACCGTCGAAGAAAGAGGAGGATGGGAACACTTCACCATCATCCCGTGACAGTGCACATTGCAGGGAGAGAGCTGAGGCAAGCTCTCATCACCATGATCACGGCCGAGACTACCAAGGAAGGTATATCAAGTCTCGATATCATAATCGTTTTCATTTTGACTATCACCATGTTGTTAATGATAAACATGAGTCATGGCATAGACATACATGTTCTTTTGGTAATTTACATAACCATGTGCTTGCAAGCTGTTGGGAACGAATGGTAGCACAAAGGAAGATGAGGCATGAAAGGCGTTTTCCATAGCAAGGGAAGAGGCATGTTAAGTAGATCTAGAGGAAGAGGACACATTGCAATCATTGTGACATAAGTGGCCATCAAAGAGCCACATTTTGGAGGCTCCATCTAGAGCAGCGCCCTACAAAAAAACCCATGTATACGACACAATTAAAAGAGTCGATCGGCACGCAGATCTCCCACAAGGAGATGGTCTATTCACTATGATAAAGAGAAGGTTCTCTAAATATTTTTTCTAGATTTTCTTGCTTGTCATGGCTATGTTATTGTAAATCATTTGTCGCATTTGCATTGTAAAAGTGATGATGTGTTTCCATCACTTGTTTGAGCGACAATGATGTGTGGCATTATTTTGATAGTTGGGTTATTGTTATTTTCCATTTGATGTAAACTTGACCACTGAGTATGTGTTATAAACTCGTGGCAAGTATGGGGATGCTTGGATCATTAGTTGGTCATATGCATGTAAATTGCAAAGATGTACTATAGGTTTGCAGAGAACATCGGTGTTGGCTCATCGCTTATGGCTTTGAAGGACAAAGGAGAAGGAGATTGAAGGGTGACATTTCAGGACACTTGTGGGGCAAACATTGTACACAGTTGCGGATTACTTTGATGATTTTGGAGGACCAAAAGCTCCTCATTGCGGAGGAATGATCCAGGTGGTTCATCGAACACCAGTGACTGGAAAAAGGCTAAAAAATGAAACTACTCAAATCATGATTGACTCAGGTTCAAGTCATAGATCTCGTCATCCTGATCACGGTGGTGTGAATGGTTCGTCGAACAAAGACCCTATGAAGAAGATATGGCTAATCGAAGTTTTGGTTGACTTTTGTTGACTAGGCAGGCTTAATGGAGACACAATTTGGAAGTTTTCCGGCTGATGGAATCCGTCCAACTCCGACCGGATTCCAGGTGAAATTTTCGCCTCGTTAAATTGTCTCCATCAGTCCAAATTCCAAATTTTTAAAAAAGGGCCATATTTTTTTATAAAAAACAAGAATTATATATTTTTGGGGTGGTGGGCCACCAACCCTGCCACCCCTCCAATATCCAATGTATAAAAAAATAAATAATTGTGGGTCGACAGGCCATGACCCCTGTCGGCCCTCCCTCAACCACCGAAATGGAAAAAAAAAACATTTAATTAAGGGGTGGGCGACCACAACCTCACCACCCCTAGAGCCCTCATATAACAAACATAATACATGGTGGGGCGCAGGCTATCAACCCCACCACCTCTCCACACCACGTACACATGCCGACAGAGTTTTGGGGAGCAGGCTACCGGACTGGCGGACCAACCCCTATCTCAATTTTTTTAATGGATATAGCATATAAAAATGAGGGACGGGATTTGAATCCTCGACCCCTCCTCAACAATCTTTCCAAATTTTCCACTGTGCCAAACTAACTCCTTGGTTTGTCCGCCCATCAAAACATTAAATAAACTCAGTTCAACAGTGCGCCCAGGAAACGGAGGAGTAGGCAAGCAGTTTGAGACTATAATTTTTTTAATATTTTTTTGTAGGTGGAACCATGAGCGAGAGCGGAGGCAGGTGGAACCATGCTTGAGCCCAACTTTGAGAGGGGCCAAATTTTCCTGGTGTCCAAATTGGACAAACTTTATGTCGATTTTATACCTCTCGGCGACACGAACCTGATGGCGGTGTCAAATTCTACAATAGAGGCCTTGATTTTTCATCCACTTCTTATATTCTATTGCAGGTGTCAATACTCAATGTGCGAGCAGACGTTTTGATGGTGATCGATGCTACAAGATTTGATGGTACAACAGGCCAGTAGTAGAGCAACCCATTATTCACGCATCCATGGTGCTGAGGTATATACAGTGTTGTTGCATTATACTTATTTTTATGGCTTATGAGATGTGTTACGATTCTCACTCGATGTGATGCGGAATCATCATTATGAGTTTGCATTATGTTGATTTGATCCTTGTGCTTTATGTTTTGATGCGGGATCTTGTTTGTTGATGTTGACGAGAGATGTACATTTATGGTTTTGTTATGTTTTTACGAGATCTCTATGTAGCTTGTACAAGAGTTTATCTGAGTCATTAGATAGCAACATGTATTGGTTTTCGGCCACTCCTGTGTGAGGGCAGTCCCTGTTATGGAACATGTATTAGGGGTTACCAACCACTCTTGCGTGAGGGAATTTCCTTTATGACCGTGATAACATACATGTACATCTTCATCCTCTTTACCAACACTTAATGCAGCAGCCTAAACCATCTTGACACCAAGGCCCGGAGACGTAGTCCCTCCTGGACGAACTCCATTATCAATGGCTTATGTCTTTGATGTTGTTGATACTTGTCATGTTCTTATTCTTTACAACATGTAGATGTATTCATTTATGCTCTTTTAAAAATGCAGTTTAACACATCACAAAAGTAAAAGGTCTTGGAAGGGTCCTTTGTCACACCTCGGACTCGGATCAATCAGGAGGTACTCTCACACGTCCTTAGTGCTCGGTATTTGAGAGGCAAACACTCATAGAAGTGATTTTAAGAGTGTATTGGATAAGACCCGTTGTATTCTAATGACCCATGGAATTGAACCATGGTATTCTAATGACCCATGGTATCGCTCCCGCTGGATAAGTATATGGATAAGGGAAAGTGATTCATTCTTGTGGCTTTGAAAGAGGGTAAAGAGGGTTGGTAGGTGGCCAGTTGGGTGATATACATAGATTGTTGCAAACAAGGGAGGTTCCAAGGCATGTGTGTAAGGGTTTAGGGCCCAAAGGAAAGGATTGGGTCTACACAACAAAAGGGACGGGGTTGTGAGTGTTGTTGTGGCAAATCATGGAGAAAAGGGGGGGTGTAGGTGCATTTGAGGGAAGAAGCAGGGTGCCAAACCATGTGGAATGGCTGGTCTGCTAGTTTGGCACTGAGTGAGGATTGTTTAAGGACTTTTGGGTTGTAATAGGTTAAGAAGAATGAATTCAAGCCTTAGTTTAGGGTTGGACCGGTGACATGAATAACACACAACTAGAAGGAAGGGTTGGGGGTTGTTGTGTGGAGGTTGTGTGAAGGTTGGGAGATCAAGCTGCAATCGAAGGAAACATTGCAAGCCTATTGAGTACTATATGTAGCTACAAGGAGGTCTGTTGAGGCCTGTAGGAGCCCTACATGAGGGCCAAGGGCTATTGGAGGTAGCCTCAACAGGACATATTGATATAGAAGGAATCTTTCAAGTGGTACAAGGATTTGAGGGGGTTGGGTAAGCCTTGTAGCACTACAACAATATCCTAAATTGGCAGTAACAAGGTGATGAACTGTTGTAGGGCTTTTGTTGTAAAGGACAGCCGCATAAGCATTATTTTCAAGGTAGTGAGGGCTTGAAGGAGTAACCCTCAACCCAAGGAAATTGACGAGGGTCTTGTCTTTTATTTGGGCATATTTTCTAGGGATTGTAAAAGGCCATTTTCCCTAGTACAAAAGCCCTAGGATTCTTATTAAAGGGTGATTAAAGGATTGATAAGAAATTAGTTTTGGCAATAAAACTATATGTTTTGTGTAGATCTAATTTATGGTCTATTCCATTGTGCTAAAATTATTTTAAAGTTAGCCATTTTAGCGTGTTTATGTTTTCTGTTTTGCAAAACTGTAACAAACATAAATCATGCCTACAATACATGAAATTCTAACAAATAATGTGTAAAAGATTTATTTGAGTTTTTTTTGCTATGTAATGTGAAGGCTGAGATGATTGGTACACCTAACCTGTGGCTTGAATAGCCGCAACCCAAGGGCATATAAACAGTGAAAATCACTTGAGGATCACACTCTTCCGAGCCACACTAGCCCTTAGCATGACTAGATTTGTAATCATGGAATTTTGAATTGGTGACCTTTACACCACAAAATGCCTTAACATAATAACCTATCATCAGTTTCTCTATGCCCCATGGGCTATATTTAAATTTTAAAATTAAAAAAATATATATATTAAAAATAAACCAAACAAATTATATATATATATATATATATATATATATATATATATATATATATATATATATATATAGTGTAGGTTATGAATGTTTTGAGTGGACACTCCACCTATTATTAAGGTTAGGAAAAATAATAAATATTATTTATTAAGATAATAAATAAATTAAGTATTGGGGTTTTTGCAGTGCATTATTTTAGATATCGTTTTGGGATTCAAGTGCGTTAATATTATTATTATTAATTTACTTAATAATTAACATTAAAATGTAAAAGATAAATATTATTATTAAATATTTTTGTAAGTTTCGTTGGACTACATCTTCATCATGTCCACCATTTACTTCACATCAAGGTGTGCTTTAACAAAGCACCCTCTATCCAAAACCCTTGGACAAAAAATTATTATTAATTAATAATATAAAAATGATATAATAAAAATGTTATTATAAATTTTAATATAAATTAAAATGGTTAAAGATGAAGAGGCAACTAGAAGATAAATACATTAGATTCTCAAATGAAGAAAATAATGATAAGTATTATAGTAATAGTGAGGAGAAAGATATTATAGATGATATTATTATTTAATTAGCTAATATAGATAATTTAATTATTATTTGATATTAAAGTTTATTAATTGGGTTTAGAGTATGTTTTAAAATTGTTTTTGTTTGGTTGAGTTAGTTTTTTTGGATATGAGAAAATAGGTTGACTAATCACCAAATATTAAAAGAAAAATAAAAAAAATTAATTTAATATAGAAATATTAAAAAAAACCAATTATATTTTTATTATAAAATATTAATATCTCATTATAATAAATTATTAATGGGACAGTGATATGAATGGATACGGACAGTGAGGATTTCAAAAGTAAACCTACAATATCTGAATTCAAATTGTGCGTCTGATTTCACGATTTTCAAGCCGGGAGACAAGCAGGAAGTTCCAAAAAACCAGGGGCGTTGCCACCTCGTTCACGTCGCTTCCAATGTGCATGGAAATCTATCATTTAATCCATTCTTTAAATCATTTGATCGCAGGTCTAAGGATCAATTGCCGTAGAGGAGAAGGCATAACATTATTTATTTAATTTAGTTGAATCTTTCTGGCATGTGGTTCTGTTGGTTTGTATGGATAATTTATGTCGTGTACCAATAATAATTTTGTATTGTTTGATTATAATAACAGTGGGAAAAAGTGGAGAATTGATTTATTTCCTTTGGGTTTTCAGTTAAGTGCGTTATACGTTGTTCCTAAATATCGAAATGGAGCTGCAGGTCCGAGAGATTGGGTTGTGGAGATTCATTCCTTGTGCATTAAATTTCGCTGACAGTTTGATACCACTCGTCCAGAAATGTAGCATGGCTATGCCGAAATTTATTAATAAATATTTGGTTTGGTCCGGTGTTCAGAGTTGTAGAAATGGAGCAGTATGCAGAAAAAGTGTAGAGGATAAAAAAAATGTAGATAATAGAGATAAAGTTATTGATGAAAAATTTATCATAATAATATTTTATTGTAATGTATTATATAAATAATAATGATAAGTAGAACCCTCGAATGAGTGATTTTGGTAAGGAATGAAGTGCACGAAAAGGCATTTACTCCCTTATCTATGTGGCGAACGCATCGATGAAGCCTGTCAAAGATGTTTTTGGTGGCAAGTGAAAGCTAATAGGTCTCAAATATTTTAATGGTATATTTCGTAATTGCGTTCTTCTAGGATGTTGTCGGTCACACATGGTAATGGCAGGTATCAAGTTGGTGAGAAACGTTTTTTTAGGAGTGCAGGGTGGTTCTCTATCTTCGCTATCCTATGGCCCTCCAAACCGTGACAACAAGGAAGGTAGTTGCTTCAGGGCTTGGTGGATTTGTCTTTGTCGTGATGGCAGTTCAGTGCAAAAGATTTGTGACCCGAGCTCGAGAAGGCCTCAACATACATTGGGCTGGCTTTTTGCGATTATGCGAATAAGACAATAGTTGGGCCTAGATGCCAAGACACCAAGACAACTTCACTCGAGGTCTCTTATACTTCCAACCCATTGGTAAAATTCTCATGCCTAGCTCCAATTTTATCTCAAGTTCCGCCCTTTTTTGGTCTTCTAGTCTTTTTGTTGGAGCAACAATATGGTTCCTAGAATTTGAGGTTGAGTCTGAAGTTAAGGGAAGTATCCCTCTTCTATTTAATGTCTTTTTTCTCAGTCGAAGTACAATTCTAGTGGTCAGTTGGGTCGTCACTACCAGGGTCTCTCCTCCTTTCGCTGGGTTTGGGAGCTATCTTATACTCAGAGGTAAGTGGAGTAGGTCGACCCTCTGGCTATGGTGTGTTTCTAGTGTAGTTGAAAGTTGATATAGCCCAAGAAGGTTGGTGGAGGGGGGTCAATTCTTCACTAGTCGGTACCTTTGTGATTTACTAGTTGTTAATGTTATTATAACCTGGTACATAGAGTATAGGGCATTGGGTTGGTAATGTACGATAGTTACCTTGAGGCCCATGCAACACCAACGTGGAACCATTCACAAGGGTGTAAGGCCATGGGGCCAAGGAATAGTCCATTCTGCGAAAAATCAGTGTTTTGGGGAAGAGGTGGGCCAACAACTAGCCCATTTTCTAGGACGAGTTGCCCCCTCAGTGCAATTCTCTTGAAATTCATATTCAATAGGTCATCACGATTATGGAGTATCTTTATCGAGACTCGCATGAAGACTGAAATGAAATTATTTCTTTTATGAATGACCTTCAACATAATCAATGACACATGATGGATCAGTTGGTATCACTGTGTCGCGGCCAGGAAAGGATTCAGGAGAGGTTGGACCATCTCGAAGGAAGGATGGAACATATGGAAGGACACGTTCATGAAGCCTTTTGTCCTCCTCCGCCACTAGGAAATGGACCGGACATTCCATCTCGTGGTAACTTTGTTGATCAAGAATGAATGTAGGATGTATTTTGTTTCTTGGGATCTTCTAATTTTTTTGGACTATCTGTATGTGGTATCTTGTTTTACATCTGTTGTTGTCAATGTGTTTTAGCTATTACATTATGGCTAACAAGTCCAATAAGAATAAGGCCAAAATACTTTTTCATCCAAGTGAAACAACATTACATTTTCCCTTCTTGGACATATTCTCCAAGGTTATACATTGACTTGTATTTCTTTCCTTTCCCTTTCAAACGCCTATACAACCTAAGGGATTGTGTGAGCCAACTACTTCCTTTCCTTAAGATGTTTCCATTTCCAAGTGCTCTAGCATATTTGTTGGCTCCTTGTCACTATCTAAATGGTCTGACTTGTGGGTACATTTTTCCCACTCTTTACAGATACCAAAATTATCACTGACTTTTGTGACATGTTAATTGATGGGTGAGCTTCCTTCCTTGATGGATAAGATGGCATATCATGAGTCTGACTTGGCTCTGTAAGAGTAATGCTAGCATCAAGAGTCTTTTGATTCTAAGGATTACCGGACCCGTGAGCGACAGTGGACTTAGAACCATTGGGTCCTTTTGGATCTTGCCATCAACGATTTTTCTTCTTAGCTTCAAGGTACAAAGAGGTGCCTTGTGAATGTGTGAAAACATTATGCAAGTGTCTAGGTTGCTGGTAAGATCTATAATGAAAAGTTGTATTTTCATAATCCACTAGTTGGGAATAGACCCTATTTCCCCAATTAAGGAGGATTTTATGCAGTAATCCTTTATTCAGGTTCACTTGAACACATATGTGAATTCCTTTCATAATCATTTCCATGTCATTTTTTATGAAACGACCTAACATATTTCCCAAATATTTTAAGATATTTGGATGTGTCAGATGAATGGGAAAATTGGGAAACCTCACCCATATTAAAGTTTCTAGACTTGAGATAGTTAGAGGATTAAAATTCATAAACCAGGGTTGAAGGGAGAGACTAGATTGACTCCAAAACCAAGGTCCTTGATAAAAAAACCTTATGTTGGTCCTCTAACTTCAGAAAAATAACAATAAAAAATCCTTTTAAGCATAAATTTATCGCAACATCTGGAGACCAATTATGGTGAACCGACTCCTTAAGAGTCGATGATGAAGGCCAAAAACCATTGAAACGAAAAATAATCATTTTTGTTCATAATTTGCAGTTATGAAACTACATGCAATATTTTTTACCTCAAGAGAAGGGGTTTCAACTAACTATTCCACCACAAATGTAGATCCAAAAAGATCCTTATAGTTTGGTGGAGGAAGCCTTAGTTTTAGAACATCTTTAAACGATCTTGGTGGCGCTGAGGTGGATGCACCTCCCCCTTTGGCTCCACCTCGAATTCTTGCTACAATGTAAATCATGACATTCTTGATAATGTTGTATTCAGTGATGGGATTTTGATGTTGAAGCTACTACCTTTCATGAATGAGCTGGAAGCATTCATAAGGAATTTATATCTTTTTTTGTAACCCTTTCAATAGCAAGAAAACAAGATCTGAGTTTGAAACCTACAAATAAAAATATTTCCCTAAGATTAGTTTCACTAGGATCGGGAAACACTCTAGCTCTGAGCTCCACAATGTTGCAAACACTGCATTTCCAAACCTTTCAACACCGACCGTTGTTGAAGCCCTAACAGAGTGACTTAATAAAATTGAACTATAATTTAAAATTTCTACAATACTAATGTGTTTTTTTTTTTTAATTTAATAGATTGAAAGTTATATTTTTTTTAAGTATATTTTAGTAAATGTAACTTTTTTTTTAATTTATAATAATAATGAATTTAGTTTTAATTTAATTCTTTTGGATTCATAATATTGAGTAATTTGGGTTAATATTTGGAATCACACTCGTGATTCATAATTAAAATAAGAAATATAATCAAATCCACATGAATAAATAAGGTAAATGAATAAATAAGGTAGAGATGCAAAAACAAGAACATTAAAAAAATCAAAATCAACTAACCCATCAAAAAGAAAACTCAAATCAAATATATTTAATTAATAAATAAAAATAATAATAAAACATATAATTATAAAGTATAGCTAATATTAAATTCAAAGAATTAGGACACTAACCCATACCAACTCAAATCTCATGAAGTGATTGATTTCACTACTCCTTGGGCTTATTTCGATGGCGCAGCCCAAGTATAGGTGTGTTGAGGTGGAATTTTACTCCATCTATTTGAACACCATCACTACAAAATTCAATTGGGATTTGGAAAGAGAACAAGCATTTATGCTGAACTGATCACCCTCAAGCATCTTTTGCACTTTTCATTGGCTCACTCATGCAATAATTTACATATTTTTGGTGATTCCAAAATTGTCATAAATTGGTTCAATAACATTAATACTTGTCATGCACATTCACTCAGAAACATATTGGATGAAATACTGGTTTTCAAAGCACAATTTAACTATGTTACCTGTCAACATATTTACAGGGAACGTAACTCGGCTGCTGACAAATTATCCAAGGAGGCTACGACACATCCCAGAGGCTTGTGGATGATACATGAACAGTTTGGTGAAGAGCAATATCAATACTATCATCGGCCCTACATTGATAGGGCATATCCTAGGGCAGACAGGCCCTAATTTTTTTTGGTTATTATCAGCAGTTTTTCAGCTTCACTAGGCTGACTTATGTATATATATTTTTTATTTCTGTTTATAGACATGTCAAGTATACCCTGTGTGGTAAATTATGTACAACACTAGCTCTTTTTGAATGGCCTCAACCATAACTTTTTTTTTATCACTACTTGAATGGCTTCGGCTAGCAGATATGCATTTGCCAAAGGTATCTAGTACATGTAATTTTTCAAAATAATGAAAAATTACGACTTTCCTCGCAAAAAAAAAAAACTATACCAACTCAAGTTGAATAATTGTTAATATTAGTTATATAATATAATAGTATTATTATTTAATTAATAGTATTAATATAATAACACATACCAATTCAAGTTGAATAATTAAAAATAATTATTAATATCAACTATATAATATAATAATATTATTATTTAATTAATAATATTAATATAAGGAGCTCGAGGGTAAAAGGAAGCTAAGATATTACCTTAAATTTTGACCAACTCAAAAAAAAGATGAAAATCGTTAAGATTAGAACTAATAAAATTAAAACTAATTCTCATGAGCTATTCCCAACACTCTAAGAGGGTGGAGCATGAAAAACACTATCTGTTAGATTGTCCAACCCTTACTCACATCCATTTTCATTTCCCTAATATTTGTTACACTTCCAATCTTCTTAACTTGTTAAGTCAACCCAACTATAGTGATCTTGGTGAACTTCTTCCCCTTCTTTTTAAACATAAAAATAAATTTCTAAAAAATTACAATTATATTTTTCTTCTTTTAAACATTAAAATTAATCATCATCATACTATATAATATTATAAAAAATACAAAAAATAATTAATATAAATTTTAATAACCGAAATCTTAATATTAATAAACTTATAATAAAAATCTTATCCTGACACACTTTTAATATAATTTAATATTAATAAATTTTATAATAAAATAATAAAGATCTTATCCATAACCCACAACCAAAACTGATATGAAAAGCGCTAGATCGGATAAGAGATTTAATAACCAAACGATATTAAAAATATATATATATTAATTATTACGGAAATTATTTAATATAATTATAATTAATTAATTATTTTTTTTATATAAATATAAAAGTCCAACCTAAGAAATCTTAAAGAAATAAAAAACCAAAACATCAAGTCAAGGAAAAACGTTACGTTTTGGTCTTTGATTTCTTTAGTATTTTTTCGATTTTTCTTTATATTTACATAAAAATTTAATTATTTCTTTACTATTATAATGATAATTTAATATGAATATTTTTCGTAAAAATGATTAATTATTTAAATTTTTTATTTTTTTATTATTTTTATCGTTTTATTATTAGTACTTAACTTCTTCCCTATCACTTTTAATTGTCCGTTATGGATAAGATTTTTATTATGGGTTATTCATAAGATTTCTATTCAAATTTATATTAATTATTTATTAAATTTATATTTTTGAAAATATTGTATATTATAATATTTATATTAGTATTAATATTAAAATTATATTATTACGTTTTATTAGTACAATTGGTTGAGGATGAGTTTCGTTAGGAAGGTGACCCAAATCAAATCTCATAGGGGTGGTTGTGTCTTGTGCTAGGGGCAAGAAACATGTAAAAAATTCCAATCAGCTTAGGGCTGGTATGGCTTAGGTCAGATGCGATCTCTAGGTCGGATGCGATCTCTGGGTGACTTTGACGGATTAAATGTTAGATCATTTTTTGGGATTGAACTGTGTTAAGTCATTCATCTATGACCATTTCTATGAGAGGTAGTCGTAACTGACTAATTTCTCATGATTTTTGAATAGTCCACTTAGCACTCATGTATGGCCTAGGTCGAATGCGATATCTGGGTGACTTTGACAAATTAAATGTTAGATCATTTTTTGGGATTCAACTATGTTAAGTAAGTCATTCATCTATGGCCATTTCTATGAGAGGTAGTCGTAACTGACTAATTTCTCATGATTTTTAAATAGTCCACTTAGCACTCACTGCATTGGGTGACACTCGTGGATCGCAGATTCTCAAGCCGCGGGTCAGCTTGGAGGATCACAGACAACTTGACCAACTATATATATATATATATATATATATATATATATATATATATATATATATATATATATATATTTTTTTTAGTTATTGAATTTTAGTTGGTATGGGGATAAAAACATTCCCTCTAATTACAGGACCATTATGATTAGCCACATTTTAGCCAAGTTATACTATGGACTCATTTTGGACAAGAAGATTAGCTTTTTGCTTGAAAGCCATGATAAAAGAGCTAAAGAGAAAGCTATATTTAGGAGACGTCACTCAACTATTGACCATCTTGTTACTCTTAGGATCATTGTAGAAAGAGTTTCTAATATTATTAATATTTTTAGTGAAATAATGAATAAACTAATAAATTAGAAACTGCCTCAAGAGAGTAAACTATATAACAACCTATAAAAAATTTAAAATATTATTTTAATATAATAAGAAGTTTTAATATTATTATTAATTTTAATAAATAATATTAAACAAAAAATTAAAAAATGATGTTACAAAAATTCCTAATCTAATAATAATATAATTATCTAGTTTAAGGTCACGACCAAGCCACACCAAATTGGCGTATGAGGCCCAATAATAATATAATAGATAAACAAGAAAATCACAGAATGAATACATAATCAAAATTATAAAAAGAAAGTTAAAGGGTGAAAAATGAATCATAATGATATTGAATAAATAAAACAAATGAATAAATATTCTAAAACAATGAAAGAATAACATGGAAAATATAAAATATCACACAAATATAGAATTGGAAAAAAAAAATAATAAATAAATAAATAATAAAGACAGTGAATAAATAAAAAAATGAATAAATATTATAAAACCATAAAAGAATAACATGGAAAATATAAAATACCAAACAAATGTAGAAAGAAAGGAAGGAAGGAAGGAAGAATAACAATGACTTAATATTAGGAAACTAAAGGAATCTAAAAAAAGAGAAAAAGGGAACAAGAAAGGTAAAATAGCAACCCTAAGAAAAAAACCAAAAAGGAAGAGGCATAGGAGTACAGGGATGGGATCCATGAATTGTTGATTTTCCATCCATTGTCCCTATTTAGTGCAATAGACATTTTTCAGATTTTGATGCCTTCCCTCAATTTATGGTGATGAAAATGATCCATCCTAGCAAGGACCTGGGAATCCTCTAAACATATGTGGTGTTTGTCTTTTCAGCATGCTCAGCTAAAGTAGAGGAGCAATTCCTAAAGTGTCTTAGGTTAGTTGTGTGGTCTTGAATCCTCTGATTTATAAAGCTAAACCCCTAAGAGCAATATTAGCAAATTTGAATTTGAAGCCCTCAAAGCTTTGAACAATAACCCTGATATTGTTGTCCTTAAAGCTAATAAAGGAGGGGTGGTGGTAATATTAGATAAAGATGACTATCAAAGAAAAATGATGGATCACTTGTGCACTAGTGGGGGCTATAGGAAGCTCAGTAAAAACCCCCTAAAAAGGTTTCAAAATTTTTTACCTTGCCTATTAAATCTAATAATTTTGTCAGCTACATAAGCCACAAAATTATTGAGAGAAACCCCCTCACTCCAAGAATATATGGGCTTCCCAAGATTCACAAAGAAGGTGTTCCCTTTAGATGCATTATCAATACAATAGGTTGGCCTACATATCTTCTAGTTAATTATTTATCCCAGAAGCTTAAGCCTTTGGTTGGTCGTATTGCGTCTTTTGTCAAAGACTCTTACTCTTTCATGAGTGAATTAAAAGAGGTTAAATTTGTGCCAGAGAATATTATGGTTAGTTTTGATGTTGTTTCCCTTTACACTGACATCCCCATTAATTAGGTTGTTGAAGTAATCGATCACATCATTGACCCTGATACAACCAAACTTGTGGAGAATTGTCATACCTCTACTTTCTTCATCTTTGAGGGCGAATTCTATGAGTAGACTTGCGGGGTTGCTATGGGATTTCCCCTCTCTCTCGTTGCTACTAACCTATTAATGGAGGATTTTGAATCTAAAGCTTTAACTTCTGCTCAATTTCAGCCAAAGAGATGGAAAATGTTTGTTGATGACACCTTCATCTTATGGCTCCATGGTCGTGATAAATTAAATCTGTTCTTTTAGCATCCCAACAATCAATCCATATCCATCAAATTTACCATGGAAACCGATGTTAACAGTAGTTTTCCCTTCCTTGATGTGTTGGTCTCAAAAAAATATGATGGATATTTCTCTCACCGGGTCTTTCATAAAAAAAATCACATTGAACAATATTTATATGTGTATTCCCATCACTATCCATCCCAGAAGCTAGGTGTTCTCAACACATTCACCACTCGGGCTTTAAGGGTTTCAGATGAAGGCCATTTGGCGAAGGAAAAAACCCATATCCCTAATTTTTTTGAAAGGAATGGCTATAAAAGATATTAAGGTATCATATCCTTTTTAAAGGTGAGTAGAGGTCATAGGACTAAATAAGAGCCTGCTGAAGTGGCCTCTAGTGTCTAGCTTCCCTTTATCCAAGGGAATTCATATAAGATTGCTCAGATTCTTAGGACGCGTAAGGCTTCTTCCACCTTTAGACCCTTGAAATCCATTCGTGGATCCTTAAGATCAGTCAAAGACCTTGTGGAACCTATAAACATGAAGGGTGTTCATTTGATTCCATGTTCATGTGGGAGCCCTTACATTGGAGAAATTGTTCATTCCATAAACCAGCGGATTCAAGAGCATGCGAATGAACTAAGACACTGTAGGAATTGCTCCTCTGCTTTAGTTGAGCATGCCAAAAAGAAAAAAATAACATATATGTTTAGAGGATTCCCAGGTCCTTGTTGGGATTGATCAATTTCATCACTGTAAATTTAGGGAAGCCATCGAAAAAAAAAGTCTATTACACTAAATAAGGGCAATGGATGGAAGAACAAAAGTTTATGGATCTCATCCCTATACTTCTAGGCTATTGATCCCATTCTATGTTATTCTTTTATGGTTTTAATATTTATTCATTATTTATTTATTTTTATTATTATTATTTTTTAATCTATATTTATGTGGTGTTTTATATTTTCCATCTTTCATATTGTAAGTCCTCAAGAATCTAAAAAAAAGTGAGTTGGGAAAAAATCGCTCTGCAACCCTAATGGCATTGCGGCAGCCATGAGCTGATCTTACCCGTGACCTAAACTCTAACAACTCTTGCAAAGCTGTAAACCCGGAGGCCATTAACACGGTTGGAAAGATAGAGGAAGAAGGGGGGGGGGGGGAATCCCCTCCTACCAAGACGCTACAATAGGAGATTCCTGCCAGAACATAAGCAACCCGAAGCAAACAAGAGATACAGACAAAGGGGCACGATCGCAGGCAAGTAGCAGAGGAAAATGGTTGCCATGTGCGACAGAGAAACCGAGATTCATCATCCTGATGAACAAACTGGAGCGATACATAAGTTACATGAAAGACCACACACTAATATGTAAGTTCATCATAGTCTGGCCAACGGAGAAGGACCTCACCAAATGGATACAAAAAAATGGCAACCCAAAGGCCATATCGAGCTCAAGCTGGGAGCTAGAGGCTTCTTCACAGTAATATTCTCGAACCTGCAAGATAAAGAAAAAGTATTTGAAAATGGTCCTTACTTTCATTATAATGTTGGTTTGTTTATGAGGTATTGGGAAGAATGTTACAACCCAGACAAGGAAAAATTTCTGGCAACCCCAGTTTGGGTTAGATTATTCGGTCTCCCAATGGATTTCTGGGACCCAGAAATACTGGAGGGCATTGGAAATACGATAGGCAGATTTGTCAAAATAGCAGAAATGACAAAAAGAGGCAGATACACTTCATATGCAAGAATATGTGTATACATGAACATAGTTGAACCTATACCTGACTCAGTGGAACTAGAATATCATGAAGAGGTGTGGCAACAAACCCTAGACTACGAACACATCCTGTTTAGATGTCGTAGATGTCATGAGTATGGCCACCTATTTAAGGATTGTCCACTGAACCTAGAGGAAGGAGAGAACATGCACAAGCAACAGAGGAAACCTCAAGAAGATAAGGAAGGGTTTCAAGAAGTGAAAAGAAAGAGGAGACAAGCAAAAGAAACTCACAACACAGGGAAAAAAGAATATCAAACTTAGCCGAGCAAAACAAACAGCTTTGAAGTGCTGCAGGGAGAAGAGGAGGAAGAAAATGAGGTCCAAATTATGGATTATCATGAGAAAGGAAAGGAGAGTAGTTTGAGTCAAGGCAAATCGAACCCCAAGAGGAAATCTCAAAGACAACCGATAGATAAAGAGGAAAAGGAAGATAGGGAGAGGATGAAAACTACTACAATGGAAATTGACCCAAGCAAAGGAGAGGAACTTAGCATGGAAGAGGAAGTGTTTAAGAAACTGTTGAATGGATGGAAACATTTAGACGAAATATTTATACAAAAAGACCAAAAAAGGCTATACAGAGAGACATTCCAATAGTATCAAGCTAAGCAGGGACAGGGACAGGTGGAGATGGAAGAACAACTGGGGATGCATTAGGAAAATCCCCAAGAATACTCAAATAAAATGAAAGGAGGAAAGAAAAGAGGTCAGAGAAACCTACAGGAATCCATACAGATTATGGGAGAAATTTTGGTGAATACAATCAGGGTGGTACCGCTATCAGCGCTATACCAACAAATAAACAAAGTATCCCAATGATAATTACATCCTGGAACATCAGAGGCCTCAACAATAGAGGTAAATAGAGACACTTAATTGAGATACTAAGGAAAAAAACCCAAATTCATGCTGTAGCATGAAACAAAGATTACTGGAGGGAAAATGGAAGAAATACTAAGTAAAATAAAGTCGAGGTATGAATGCATGAATATAGATGCAAAAGGTAGCGCAGATGGAATTGCAATACTGTGGAACCCAACAAAGATCACAGTGGATTACTGGATAGGCATGAAGAGAATCCTCACAAGGTGGTTTTGCCTGATAGGAAATAAAGAATGGTTCTTATTCTCTATAGTATACGACCCTCACATACCAATGGAAAAGGAAAATTTCCTCCAGAAAATAAAGATGTTAAGTCAACTACATAAGGAAAAGATTTGGTTACAAGTAGGCGACTTTAACTTGATAACTACATTAGAAGAGAAAAAAGGGGGATTGTGAAGGGAAGAGCTAGAAATGGAGAAATTTAGAAATATACAAAAAGAACTAAAAATGGTGGATATCCCAACAATAAATGAAAAATATACGTGGAATAATAGAAGGGGAGGGAGCAGACAAATAGCTTCTCGTCTAGACAGATTCTTGGCTACAGAAAACTTCATTAGCAAATATGTGTACTATGAGGCTACAATTCTACCATGTCAAGTGTTGGACCACTGGCCTATTAAACTAGTAGTAGAAATGAAACAAATAAATTAAAAAAAAACCATTTAGGTTCAAAGCCTTTTGGCTAAGAGAACTGACCTTCATAGGAAAAATGAAGGAGTGGTGGAATGAGAGTGAGAAAGAAGGGAGAAATATAATGCACACCTTTCAACTCAGACTTAAAGAACTAAAAGGAAAAATAAAGAAATGGAACAAGGATGAATTCGGCAACATACATCAGGAATAGGAGTTGATCCAAGCCAAGATGAGGAAAGTACAACAACAAATTATCAATGAAGGCAGAAGTGAATTGCTAGTGGAGGAGGAAGGGCAGCTGATTAATAAAATGGAGGAAAGGAGACAACAAGAAGAAATATTGTGGAAGCAGAAATCCAGAATCCAATGGTTAAAGGAAGGGGAATGAAATACAAGGTTTTTTCATAAAGCTATGATCCATCATAGGCAACAGAATAGGATATTTTCCCTAGTAGATCAGCAAGGCAATTGACTTACCCAAAACAAAGACATGGAGAATCTATTAGTGCAACACTTTAAGAGGCTACTGACGGAACCTAACATAAGTAGGGAGGAGAATATAAACAAAATCATACAGCACATTCCCAATCTGGTGAGCAGAGACCAGAACATGGCCCTGCTAAGAGAAATATCTAAAACAGAGGTAGAAGAAGTCATCAGAAATATGGCGAGAAACAAAGCACCAGGTCTAGACAGATACACAATAGAATTCTTCCAGGCGACATGGCCATTCATGGGAGAAGATATAGTGAAATTAGTTGAGGAGTCCAGATGCACAAAAAGAATGCATCTAGCCCTGAACTCCACATTTCTGGCCCTGATTCCGAAAACGGATCATTCGGAAGAACCACAAGGGTTCAGACCAATAACACTTTGTAATGTCATATACAAAATTATGGCTACAATTATGGTGAATCATTTAAAACCTATATTACCTAGACTAATATCTTAGGAACAGACAGGGTTCATTAATGGAAGACAAATAATAGATGGCATAGTGGTGGCACAAGAGGGAATTCATTCATTAAAGTAAAAAAAAACCAAAGGAATTTTGGTTAAATTAGACTTATCAAAAGCCTACGATCGACTGAACTAGAAATATCTACAGGGAATATTGAAGGCATTCGACTTTGATGCAAGATGGATAAGCTGGATAATGTCAATGTTATCAACTCCAGTCCTGTCAATTCTACTCAACGGATCACCCATAGAGGCATTCAACGCAACCTGAGGGCTCAGGCAAGGTGACCCGATATCCCCATTTCTGTTCATACTGGCATTGGAAGGCCTAGGAAGGTATATAAAGAAGAAAGTTTGAAGAGAATAATACACTAGCCTCAGACTATGGGGGAATGATCTACCATTAACACACCAACAATTCGTAGATGACATAATGATGTATGGGCAGGCATCGCTCAAGGAAGCCAAAAGGATAATGGAGATTCTTATGGACTTCACTAGTGCTTCAGGGATGGAGATAAACAAAGAAAATTCTCATATATTGTTATTCAACACAACAACACCTTCACAAGATTTCTTAGCAAGAGTAATGGGATTCCGAATAGGAAATTTTCCCTCGAAATACCTAGGAATCCAGCTAAATGATCAACAAAACAGAGTGGCAAATTGGAAACCCCTATTGGGAAAAATCCAAGGAAAAATGCAGAACTAGACATTCAGATCACTAAATATTCCAAGTCACATAATATTACTGAGATCAGTGCTACAATATATCTCGATTTACCAATTAATCGGTCAAGCGATGCCAAAAAAATTATGTCAAAAGATGATTGACATCATCAAAAAGTTCTTGTGGCAAGGGCCTAGAACCGAAAATAAATGGGCTCTTCTATCATGGAATTGGCTCAGAAAACCCCTAAAAGAAGGGGGACTAGGACTTCGAGACCCGTACATTCTCAATCAGGTCATTGGGGCAAAGTTATGGTGGAGATGGATCCAGAGAGGAGTAGACCTATGGAAATAATTATGGGAGAGAAAGTATGGTATGCCAAGATGAACAAAAGTAAAGATGAGACTCCAAGACAACAGGAAAGGATCGACTGTATGGAACTTAGCCTTAGACAATAGAAATTTGATTAGAAACCATATTTTCTGGGAAATTAGAGGAGGCGACAAAGCCAAATTCTAGGAAGAAGCATGGAAACAGTGAGAAAAACTAATCAGTAAGCCTGAGCTAGAAGAAGTCTACCAATATCCATGGAGAACAAACAGTTAAAAACTTCTGGAGCATAGAACTTGGAGAATACTGGATGTTAGTGTCGGTATTTTCATCCCTCCATCAGTGATCAAATTCTCTTTTTGCATTGCATGTTAGGTGTCTCATCTGATCAGCTGCATTCCATTAGGGTCATGGATCATTTTATGGTAGTGGCATATTATACATTTTCCCTCATGATCTTTACCTGCTGGCCCATTTTCATACATTTAGGTTATTTGCAGTCATTTTTGCCTTTACATCTGCAAAATTCATTTTTAGGGTTTTAGGTCTCATTAGGTCTAGGTTTTTGTCAATAAGGTCTTGAAAATGCTCAATAATGGTCAGCAGGCACATGAGGAGGTCAAATAAAGTCTCAGCAACAAAAATTTCAATAATCACATGCTCAGTGATTGATTTTTCCTCAAAACCCTGTTTTGAGGAAAAACAAAGTTTTTTATGTTTTATGTACAAAATTTCATGTAATTTCATTTTTTCTATATGTAATAATTTTGAGATGCAACCCTGGTCACCTTGCCAAGCTCCTGCACTCTAGTTCCTGCAAAAGAAACAAAATTTCAAAGCATTTAGTCCATCAAAGGCAAAAAGTAAGACAAACTGCCCAAAATAGAGTTTTAAAAAAACAAGTGAAAGACAAACATTAGGAAAGTGGGTTTTCATAAGTGAAAAATTAAAACCATTGGTATATAAAGTTTTTTCATGTCAAAGAAGCTCATTTGTATGCCAAAGGAGAAGAGAGAAAGTGCAAATCGTGTTTTCAAAGCCAAGGAGTGGTTTTGAATTCAAACAGTGAAAATTTGGAGGTGCAGCGCACCTGGGTCAAGGCGCGGCACACCTGGCCTGCGCGGCACACACAGAGCACAGTTTGCATTGAAATTTTTAACTGGCGTGACACACCAAAGAGGCGTGACGCACCTATGAGTGGGCGCGGCACACCAATCTTCGAGGCCCAAATTCATCCAGACAAAATCGTTAATTCCTCATCTCACAAGTAAGTCAACACCTCCATATGGCCAATGCATGAGTTTGCTTTAGTGTTATGGTGTTTCAATATGGAAATAATTAAACCCTAGTTCCTTGCACAGTTAGTTGAAAAAAGCTGCCTAGGGTTTGCAAATTATTGTTTTAGCTGTCTAAATCCCACCCCTACCATTTTCACTCCCTCACTCCATTTCATTCACCTCTTTCCTCCTTCCCTTTTTCACTCACATTCACCTATTCCCCCTATCCCTAAAAATAATAACCCTAATCCCTAACTTCACTTCTCCCAAACCCTAGTCAGTATCCCAGAACCTTAAATATCATTCCCCAAACCCTTCCATTTCCACTAACCCTACAAGCAGCATCCCAAACCCCCTATTCACAGTCCCTTCACAGTCCTTATCATCAATCCCTATCTTTTAGCAACAAATACTTATAGACACTATAAATTTCTTCATACTCATCTAATAAAAATCAAGCATTGGCAAACATGGAGTCAAATTCTTCTCATGACAGAAATGAAGAAACAGTCAGTGACTCCTCCAGAGAAATTCATTCACCAAGAAGACCTCACAAGAGTGGAAAATATAACCAGGAGGAGCCTACTACACTTACTAAGTTGTTGGCTTGCCCTCTTGCTGTCACATGCTTCCAACATCGATCTTGTTACCAATTTTTTGAGATGGTGGAAAGAGTCAAATACCACCATGAGCTTGCTTGACTGTTTGTGCTCCATCTTCACAATGGCCAAGTCAATTTGGCAGGTGTGACATTCACCTTGACACCTAAGACTATAGCTTAAGTAACTGGTATTCCAAATGTAGGTGAGCAATGGAATAAGGGGTAGCTGGTGGACAGAGATCATTATGAGCCTTATATCAAGGCTGGTTTTCAGAGGCATGTCAGTAGGTTCTTCCCTTTCAGGTACCTACAAGACACATGTGCTCCCCTTATGAAACTCATAATCAAATATTTCAGCTGTGAAGGCAGATTTTCTCACCTATACACCTATCATATCAGATTGTTGATGCATTTTACTATGGTGAGGATGATGAACCTCCCCTATTTCATTTGCTGGAATATCGAGAAAATGACGACATTAGTGCAAAGGAAGCCTCCTCATCAGCAGTATAACAACATCTATCACTTTGCATTAGTCAAGATTGTGGTTTTGCATCAGCTTAGTTTTATAAATGTTTCATGGGAGGATTTCATTTCACATGAGGTCTTTACAGGTCCTCAAGTGCCCCCATCAGTGGTTCATGAGACAGGAGAGCCTTCACATCAACAAGAGGTGCATGAGACACAAACCACCAGTGTGCCAGTGTTTGTCACTTACCAAAAGGGCACTAGAATATTGTTTGCAGTAGCAAAACGAGTACTATCTCCACCCGGGGTGGAAGGGGTCTCATCCCCTTCAACAGAAAAGCAGGTACAGGACAAGGGTAAGAAACCATTACATGATGAGGGACCTTTAGAAGGTCAAGAGGCATATTTCATTCTCATGCGAGAGGATGACACTGATTTGGGCTCCCAAAGCTCAAAGCTCAAGGAGATCATCCAGGAACAACAAGATGACATTCATGACTTGTCTCTCAACCTGGAAAGAGCCAAGTGGATAATCAATTATCTTGAGCAAAGGAAAAAACAGTTAGAGGATCAGAAAACCATCATGGAGCTCCAAAACATAAGATCAAACCAGCAAGTTGCCAAGAGGAGGAAAGTCAAGTTGACACTACTTGAACAAGAAATTGAAGCCAATCATGAATCTTGGCTTGAGAGGACAACATTCACTTGGAAAAGATGTTGGAGAAGGCCAACAAAGAGAAAAATATGCTGAGGCACTTGGCCTATCACTATTTGGCAAGAAACAAAAGTTGCAAAGCAAGAATTAGGACTTTGCAGGCCAAGTTGAGGAAAGCATTGAGGAAGAGAAAAGAGCAAGAAAAGATCTAGATATTGGCTGAGGCTTCCTTAGCCCAACACAACACTTGATGCAGGACACTCATCCCAAATTTCAAGAAATTTGGGATACGTTTTTCAAATTTTGAATTTTTGGAGTAAAAAACAGGTTTTTCTACCTGGTGCGCCGCGCCACCTGCGCGCGCTTTTGCTAGGGACCTCCTTTGGAGGAAAACTCAGCATTTTTGGATTTCTCAAGCAAAAATATGAATTCTCACACATGGCCAAGAAATTTTATCAAGTTTTGAGCTTCCAAAAGGGTCAAAAACACCTCAAAAATGCCCTTTCTACCCCTTTTTGGCCACACAGGAAGCAATGTTGGGAGAACTCATTTTTGGAGGGGAAAATGGACACCAAATTCAGAAATTCCACTTGTTCTAGAAAGTAGATAGGTAGACCTTTCCAAAAATCCCACTTGGAGAAAATTTGGTGCATGGGAAGGCCTCCAAAATCAGCTGCAAAGTAGCGCAGTGCACAGGGACAGGAGCGCGGCGCACAGGATGAAAATTTGTCATTTTTGCCAAAAAAACTCTGTTTTCGCCTAGTTTTTTCTCAGTTTGACTTTTCTTTCTCTAATAGTCAAACTCATGATGTAATTTGATGTAACTTGATGGATTTTGATGTAAATATGCCAAAATTTCTCATGGAGGTAGATACATCATGAAAAGGTAGTTTGCAACTGAATGAATTAGTTTCCTAGATTTTAGAGGCAAGTTGTTCCACTGCCTACTTTTTAGTTCTTAGTTTAGATCTTGTTGAAACAGATCCTAAACTCATGAATTCAACCCTTAAAGCCTAGCATGATTTGTTTTTTGCTTATATCTAGTATTTTTTCAGTCATTGGTAAAGGTTGGACTCTTGTGAATGCTTTGAGCATTATTGTACATTCATATCTGCAGTTTGGCAAAGGAATAGACTAGGGTTTGCAACACTTTGTGGGATTCTTGCGGAAACTTGATTTGGTATTGTTTTTCCTTTTGTAATTGCAAGTTTACATGTGTTTATGTATTCCATCATCTCTCTCTTTTAATCTTAACTAAATGAAACAATGATAAAGGTAGAATTCATTGATGTTGCAGTGCTCTACCTAGGGTTTGTTTAGTTATTTATGTTTTCAGCTATTTGAAGAGGATCCCTAAGACTTTCATACCCTCTCCAACTCCTCACCAGTCTTAAGGCTCTCCATCTCAATCAATTTGAAGTACTAAACCATTTGCCTACCTTGCCCCATAGAGATCTCTACAAGACTGTGTCCATTCCCCGGACCCAAATCTGCCATTCACAATTGAGCCAGCAAACCAAAATTAAATTCAATCAAACTCCTTTGAGCATATATCTAGCCTAAAATTAGTCTTTAAATTAGTCATATCAAGCCTTATTGACCACATTTTTCCTGATATTGACAAGGAGAGAGCCCTCTCCTGACCTGGTAGGGCTAGCTACCAGGTTAAGCATGGTTTGATGTTACCCTAGATCCTGCCTTTCTCAGCCTGAGGTAGATTTAGGCCCTAACATATTGGCGACCGTACTGGGGAAGAAATTTTATTATCATTGTTTTGCTTTGTAGACTACAGATGGAGCCTGAAGTTAGCCAAGTAGCCTTCGAAATGCTCTTGCTTTGCATTAGCGAAAGTAGATGAATGCTGCTTCAGTCAATCTCTGGTCTAGTTTATAAACTGAACATCTGATCTAAACGATTACCCCAGTATCATAAAGCAATTCTAGACTTTGGATGATGAGTTTAGAATTTGATAGGCTGAACAAGTTGATAATGTCCATTTGATTTTTGGGAATAATTCAACACACTGGCTTCCAGACGATACACCAGGGCCAATCCTAATCCTGATCCTCCTCCTGTGTATGAAAACCCAAATCTCATCCCAAGAATTCTCTGACAAGAAAATTTTGTGATTCTTGTGTTCAAATCATGTTCATGTCCCGTTGTTTTTGAATATCTTGAAGATCTCGAGTTTGACGAACGTTTTGATCTGTCATTGTTTGAGACTAAATCTGAAAGTGTTGTTGGTTCTACTATCCTAAATCTGGAGTTTGTTAAAGATCTTGAAACTAAAAGGGCAAATAGATCAATTGACAGTTACATCTTGAATCTTCAAACTTCCATTATGGCTTCAAACATTCCCGAGTTCTTAGAATCTACATCTGCAACTCTTGGTTCATTTGCAATTACATCTAGTTCAGAAATTCCTACCGAACCTCCTTTCATTCCCACCATTCTCGTGCAACCCACTATATCAAATCAGAGACCTCTTGTCTCATCTCCTCCATCAACTCCATCAACACCTCAAACATCTTGTATTTCCTCCCCTCCTTCGACACCTCATACACCAATTACATTTTCAGCTACTATCATTGTTCCGACTGCTCCTACATCCCCAAGGCCAGTTGTAATTCCACCTAAAGCAATGGCTGCCCGATATGCACCACTTGTGTTGCCTCAAAACTTGGATGCCATGCCCACTGACTACCAAAGCAAAATCCCATTATTTAATGGTGTTCCCCAAAGTATCACAGCTCAGCAGCATGTGGATAGGATGACTGATTTCTTTGACCTTCATGAGATTGATGTTGAAAATGTGACTATGAGATTATTTGTGCAAACTTTTGGAGGTGAAGTGTGGAAGTGGTTCAAAGCTTTGTCGGCTGCTAGTATTACTACATTGGCTGTTCTTCAGAGACAATTCTTGGATCTCTAGGAGGTAAATAAAAACCCTCTTCAAATTCTTTCCAAATATGAAAACATCAAGAGGAATGTTGGTGAAAGTGTCCAAGATTATTGTGTCAGATTCAATACTATTTACAATGCAATTCCTGTTGATATAAAGCCACCTATGGGGTTGGCTTTGATTAAATTTCCTGATGGCTTTGATGGCATATCAATTGAGAGAAAGAGATCCGGCCACATTGGAGGACATGCAGAAAATTGCAGTCAGCGTTGAGGCAAATCTGCTTGCCAAGAGAGCTAGAGCAAAGGCCGAAAAGAAGGTGACCATAAAGGAGGAAGCTTCTTCCTCCGATCATTTGCTTCGCAAGATCGAGAAGATGTTTGATAGGCTCACAATTGCTGATAAGCCTGAAGCACAAGTCAAAAATCCAAACTTTTGTGGTCAGCAGCAACCACAATTCAGAATCAAGCAACGAGAACAAAGAGCACAAGACCAAGCAGCACAACAGCAAGTAAAGACACCCTTACAACAGAATTTTGTACATGGTTTGGAATCAGATGATGATGAGAACATAATTGGTGAGGAGAATCATTTCTTTACACCTGATGATCTGCCCATTTATATCACCGAATATGAAGAGTATTCAGAAAGCCCAACTGTACAAAAGGATCAAGATTTCATCTTGGAAAATGAAACAATTCTTGAAGAAGAGTCCGATGAATACCAGAGGGGACACATGAATGCTTTGACAGCCCAGTAGCGACAATATTCACTCAGGAGTAGAGAGGTTCCCATCAATCCAATTCAGAAGAGGAAGGAAGTGTCACTGCCAAAGAACGATTCTCCAATAGTGCAAAGAAAGGGAAAGGAGGCAGCTGATCCTACCACCAGCAAAACACAATTAGAAAATGAAAGATCAAATTAGCCAATTGTATTCAAGGAGAAGACTGAAAAGAAGGATGCTCTAGTCAAAGAGGTAGAGAAAACATCAGCCTTTAGCTTAGAAAATGAAATTGCTAAGTTAAAAGTATCAATTCCTTTGATTGAATTAATGAAGAACGGTAGCTATAAAGGTCATGTGTCAAAGATTTTGAATTTGGATCCATTATCTGATATGGTAAATGTGGAGGATGACCAGCCTGAACTTATCTTTGGGCTAGCATTAGAAGGTCAGTCTAAGGATAGTGATGTAGCTCCTTTTTACACCAGCCATAGATTGCATGATTATGTATTGCACAATGACATGTTTGATTCAGGAGCCTCGCATAATCTCATGCCTAAAGCAATCATGGAAAAATTGGGTTTAGATATCACTCGCAAGTACCATGATCTATATTCCTTTGATTCTAGTAGGGTCAGGTGCATTGGGCTTATTAAAGATTTGGTTGTCACTTTAGATCAGATTCCGACGAAAAATGTTTTGATGGATGTGGTTGTGGTTGATATTCCTCCTAGATTTGGCATGCTTCTTTCCAGATCTTGGGGAGCAAAACTCAAAGGGACATTGCAGCTTGATTTCTCCTATGCTACTATTCCCGTGTTTGGTCAGTTGAGGAAATTATACCAAGAGAAAAAGATGAAGTACATGATCACTAGCAAGGAGAAACCTCTAAATCATCCAATCAATTATGTACATACTGATTTAGAATCTTTTGTTCTATATTCTGATAGTTTTAACGATGTAAATAGTCAAGTAGTCGAAGTAGAATACATTCCATAGATCACTGAAAATTTCAGAGCTGTACTAGATCAAGAAAGACAAAAGCTTGATAGTACCGCTGAGAAATAAGCCTTCCGATAGCAACAAAAAATTGATGGACAACAAGCAAAAGAAGAAGAGCAAATAGAATTTCAGCATTTAGAGGATGAATCCAGTTTGTGGAGCATGGATTTTGATGGCGTAGTTGGTAGGGAAGGTGCTGGAATTGGCATTTGGATACGCAGCCCTACATTTCTTCCAAACAAAGTGCCAAGTATTGTAAGGGTTTGTTCGTATAAATTGGCTTTTGATTGTTCAAATAATGAAGCTGAATATGAGGCGTTAATTGCTGGTTTAAAAAGCCTTAAGAAGTTAAATGCTAAAAGAATTTAAGTATATGGCGACTCCGAGTTAGTTATCAAGCAAGTGAAAGGTGAATACCAAGCTAAGCATCCTCACATGTGGGCTTATCGTAATGCGGTATTAGATATTTTGAGATTGTTTCCAGACTACACTTTGACATGTGTCCCTCGTGTATAGAATGTTATTGCAAATTCTCTTGCAACAACTACAATTAATTTGAAAATTCCGATGAATTCAAACAATAAGTTTGAAATTCATGTGAAACATCACCCTGCTGTCCCTGATAATCAAAGATATTGGCAGGTGTTTCAAGATGATAAAGAGATCGAAGAATTTCTGCAAAATGAAGGAAAATACAAAGACACTTCTATAGATGGAGAGCATGATGATGGTGAAGCAGATATGGAAGTAAATCAGATGGAAGTTTTGCAGCTCAAGGACAATGTCATTCCTAAAGGTATAATACCTTTAGAGGAGTTGTTTGATCAAGATGATGTAGCTTGGAAATCGAGCTTGGTACCAACCAAGAAAGGAGTTGAGGATGTAAACATTGGATCAGCAGAAAATCCTAAAATGGTCAAGTTATCAAAGGCCTTGCCTCCACAGGTAAAGGAAAAATACATTAGTTTATTGTCTTCATTTACTGATGTATTTGCATGGGACTATTCAGATTTGAAGGCATATGATAAGAGCATAATTCAACACATCATTCCGATCAAGCCAAATCAAAAGCCATTTCGATAGAAGCTAAGAAGGATAAATCCAAAGCTACTACCCTCAATAGAGAAGGAAGTGAATCGATTGTACAAATCTGGTATAATTGTTCCCATAAGGTTTTCATATTGGATTTCTAATTTGGTGCTCGTGCGCAAGAAAATAGGTGAGATTCGATTATGTATTGATTTCAGAAATCTAAATAAAGTGTCTTTGAAAGATAACTATTCGTTGCCCAAGATGGATCACATACTTCAAAGAGTAGTTGGAGCATCCCACATGTCACTACTCAATGGGTATTCCAATTATAACCAAATTTTGGTCCATGAGGATGACAGAGACAAAACAGCGTTCACCACTTCGTGGGGAACTTTCCATTATGCCAAGATGCCATTCGGATTGAAGAATGCTGGTGCAACCTTTTAGTGGGCTATGGATATCGCATTTGAAAATGAGAAATATGTATTTTTAGTTGTTTATCTTGATGATTTGACAGTTTTTTCTAATTCAGATGAAGAGCACCATTATCATTTGAAGATTGTATTTCAGCGGTGTAGAAAGTATGGCATATCTCTCAATCCAAAGAAGAGCTTGTTTGCCATGGATGAAGGCAAGCTTCTCGATCATATCATATCCAAGGAGGGCATCTGCATTGACCCAACTCAAGTGGAAGCCATTCAGAAAATTGATTTTCCACGAAGTAAAAAGGAGATCCAAGAATTCAATGGTAAGATGAATTTTTTACGTCGTTTTGTGCCAAATCTTGCAGAACATTTGAGGGAAATCAAAAACATGTTAAAGAAAGATAGTGTAGTGAAGTGGACTGAGGAAGCCATCAAGTCTTTCAATTTGGTAAAGTTAGCCCTTTCTTCAGCTCCAATTTTGATAAGCCCGGATTATTCCCAAGATTTTATTTTGTTTTCATTTGCTTCGGATCATACTATGGCAGCGGTCTTAATGCAAAAAAGAGACCAGCTTGAGAAACCAATTTCTTTTTTCAGTAAAACAATAAGGGATGCAACTTTAAATTACAATATTATTGAAAAGAAAGCTCTTGCTTTGGTAAAGGCATTGAAAGATTTTCGAGTCTATATTTTGCATTCTCACATCCTTGCTTATGTCCCTAACGCTGCCGTTAAATATGTCTTAGTTCAAACAGATCCAGAAGGGAGACGAGGCAAATGGATCTCAACTTTGTTAGAATATGATGTGGAAATCAAACCAACAGAGCTCATCAAAGGATAGGGGCTAGCCAAACTGATGGCGGAATCTAATTTGCATGCCTTGGACAAAAATCTCATTGTTGCTATGTCCGAAGAAGATGAGGAAAGTTCACTTGTTCAGGTATCTGAAATGTTTCTCCTTTCTCCTTGGTATTCAGATATTATTTATGTGCTCCAACATCTTTCACCGCCACCTGAAATGGCTAAGAATAAAAGTAGGAACCTGAAATTAAAGGCTGCCAAGCTTTGTATATTGAATAATGCACTCTATTGGAAAGATCTCGGTGGTGTCTTGCTAAATTGTTTGGTTGAAGAAGAAGCAAAACAGGCCACTGATGATTTTCACAAGGGAGATTGTGGAGGTCATCTATTTTGGAAGACAACAGCCAATAAAATTTTGAGAGTGGGATATTATTGGCCAAACCTCTTTTCTGATGTGTGCAAAACTATTACAAGCTGCCACGAATGTCAAGTTTTTCAAGGTAAGAGAAAAATACAGCCTCTACCACTCAAACCAGTTGAAGTAAGTGCTCTATTTTAGCAGTGGGGTTTAGATTTCATTGGCGAGATCCGTCCTACTTCTTCAGCATAGCATAAGTGGATCCTTACAGCGACAGACTACTTCACTAAATGAATTGAGGCGATTCCTACTCAGCAGGCCACTGATTCGATAATAATTCAATTTCTTGAGAATAATATTTTGTCACGTTTTGGTTGTCCTAATAAGCTGATTACAGATAATGCAGCAACCTTTAAATCTAAAAATATGATTGATTTTTGTAATAAATATCAAATTACCTTGGGGCACTCAACTGCATACTATCCACAAGGTAAGGGATTGGCGGAATCCTCGAATAAATCATTAGTCAACATTATCAAAAATCCACTGGAAACAAACAAGAAGAGATGGCACAAGAAATTGGTCAATGCACTATGGGTAGATAGAGTAAGTCAGAAAAAATCAATAGGCATGTCCCCTTTCGAGATCGTGTATGGTGTTGACACGGTTTTCCCTACATCTCTCGCAGTCTCGGTTGTTAAACTTCTGTAGGAAGCTGGCAGTGAGGAAGATCATTTGCAGCAGAGAATCAATCAAATGATCCATTTACAGTAGACTAGAGAGGAGGTTTTTCAAAATACCTTCAAGCTGCAAGAGAGAATCAAGAAAATATATGATCGAAAGGCAAAGGCGGACAAGTTTCAAATTGAAGACATAGTGCTGAAATGGGATGCTCGAAACAAAGACAAAGGCAAGCATGGCAAGTTCAAGAACCTGTGGAAAGGACCTTTTAGAATTGCTACATACCGAGGTCAAAATGCTTTCTTGTTGAAAGAAATGGATGGAGAAGATTGTCTAGGTGGGCCGGTCAATGGTCGGCTGCTGAAATGGTACCATCTTTGAAATGTTTTCTGTTGTCATATGTATCATTGTACATACCGTTTTATTTCCTTCATTGAAAGTGTGTACTGTTATCATTCATTCAATTTGGGGCCCGAAGTGAAGGCTATTAAACTAAAGCTTTGATTTCAATTTTGGTTTGGATTGTTTGAGTCAAGTTTTTAGTTGATTTCAGTCTTGAAATTGAGTCAGTTTTGAGTCAGATTTCAGTCCTGAAATTGAGTCAAGATATTGGTTTTGGTTTGTCGAAGTTATTGACTCCATAGCCCAATGGAAGAAGGCACTATCTTCTTTCCATAGGTCTGTAGTTCTTGGCACCTCCAAGGAGCTACCATCCCCATTGGAGCCAATGTTAGTGTCGGTATCTTCATCCCTCCATCAGTGATCAAATTCTCTTGTTGCATTGCATGTTAGGTGTCTCATCCGATCAGCTGCATTCCATTAGGGTAATGGATCATCTAATGATAGTGGCATATTATACATTTTCCCTCATGATCTTTACCTGTTGGTCCATTTTCATACATTTAGGTTATTTGCAGTCTTTTTTGCATTTACATCTGCAAAAGTCATTTTTAGGGTTTTAGGTCTAGGTTTTGTCAATAAGGTCTTGAAAATGCTCAATAATGGTCAGCAGGCACATGAGAAGGTCAAATAAAGTCTCAGCAACAAAAATTTCAATAATCACATGCTCAGTGATTGATTTTTCCTGAAAACCCTGTTTTGAGGAAAAATAGAGTTTTTTATGTTTTATGTACAAAATTTCATGTAATTTCATTTTTTCTATATGTAATAATTCTGAGATGCAGCCCTAATCACCTTACCAAGCTCTTGCACTCCAGTTCCTACAAAAGAAACAAAATTTCAAAGCATTTAGTCCATCAAAGGAAAAAAGTAAGACAAACTACCCAAAACAGAGTTTTAAAAAAACAAGTGAAACACAAACATTAGGAAAGTGGGTTTTCATAAGTGAAAAATTAAAACCATTGGTATCTAAAGTTTTTTCATGTCAAAGAAGCTCATTTGTATGCCAAAGGAGAAGAGAGCAAGTGAAAATCGTGTTTTCAAAGCCAAGGAGCGATTTTGCATTCAAATAGTGAAAATTTGCAGGCGCGACGCACCTGGCCTGCGCAACACACACAGAGTTTGCATTGAAATTTGTAACTGGCGCAACGCACCAGAGAGGCGCGGCACACCTGTGAGTGGGCGCGGCGCACCAGTCTTCAAGGCCTGAAATTCATCCATATCTTCCTCTAAAGCTTCAAAACCGCTAACTCCTCATCTCACAAGTAAGTCAACACCTCCATATGGACAATGCATGAGTTTGCTTTAGTGTTTATGGTGTTTCAATAGGGAAATATTTAAACCCTAGTTCCTTGCACAGTTAGTTGAAGAAAACTGCCTAGTGTTTGCAAATTACTGTTTTTGCAATCTAAATCCCACCCCTGCCATTTTCAATCCTTCACTCCATTTCATTCACCTCTTTCCTCCTTCCCTTTTTCACTCACATTTACCTATTCCCCCTATCTCTAAAACTAA
This sequence comes from Pinus tabuliformis, assembly GCA_031772625.1. Taxonomy (NCBI): domain Eukaryota; kingdom Viridiplantae; phylum Streptophyta; class Pinopsida; order Pinales; family Pinaceae; genus Pinus; species Pinus tabuliformis. Next base: position 2,069,493,077 of record CM062817.1, on the reverse strand, counting down.
TAACCCTAATCCCTAAATTCACTTCTCCCAAACCCTAGTCAGTATCCCTAAACCCTAAATATCATTCCCCAAACCCTTCCATTTCCACTAACCCTACAAGCAACACCCCAAACCCCTTTTCACAGTGCCTTCCCAGTCCTTATCATCAATCCCTATCTTTTAGTATAAAATACTTATTGACACTATAAAATATATTCATACTCATCTAAGAAAAATCAAGCATTGGAAAACATGGAGTTAGATTCTTCTTATGAAAGAAATGAAGAAATAGTCAGTGACTCCTCCAAAGAAATTCATGCACCAAGGAGACCTCACAAGAGTGGAAAACATAACCAAGAGGAGCCTACTACACTTTTAGAGTTGTTGGCTTTCCCTCTTGCTGTCACATGCTTCCAACATCAATATTGTTACCAATTTTGTGAGATGGTGGAAAGAGTCAAATACCACCATGAGCTTTCCAGACTGTATGTGCTCCATCTTCACAATGGCCAGGTCAATTTGGCAGGTGTAACATTCACCTTGACACCTGAGACTATAGCTCAAGCAACTGGTATTCCGAATGTAGGTGAGCAGTGGAATAAGGGCAGCTGGTGGACAGAGATCATTATGAGCCTTATATCAAGGCTGGTTTTCAGAGGCATGTTAGTAGGGTCTTCCCTTTCAGGTACCTACAAGACACATATGCTCCCCTTATGAAACTCATAATCAAATATTTCAGCTGTGAAGGCAGATTTTCTCGCCTATACACCTATCATATCAGATTGTTGATGCATTTTACTAGGGTGAGGATGATGAACCTCCCCTATTTCATTTGCCAGAATATTGAGAAAATGACCACATTAGTGCAAAGGAAGCCTCCTCATCAACAGTATAACAACATCTATCACTTTGCATTAAACAAGATTCTGGTTTTGCAACAGCTTAGTTTACTGAATGTTTCGTGGGAGGATTTCATTTCACATGAGGTATTTACAAGTCCTCAAGTGCCCCCATCAGTTGTTCATGAGATAGGAGAGCCTTCACATCAGCAAGAGGTGCATGAGACACAAACCACCAGTGTGCTAGTGTTTTTCACTTACCAAAAGGGCACTAGAATATTATTTGCAGCAGCAAAACGAGTACTGTCTCCACTCGGGGTGGAAGGGGTCTCATCTCCTTCAACAAAAAAGCAAGTACAGGAAAAGGGTAAGCATCCATTACATGATGAGGGACCTTCAGAAGGTCAATAGGCAGATTTCATTCTCATTCAGGAGGATGACATTGATTTGGGCTCCCAAAGCTCAAAGCTCAAGGAGATCATCCGAGAACAGCAAGATGGCATTCATGACTTGTCTCTCAACCTAGAAAGAGCCAAGTGGATAATCAATTATCTTGAGGAAAGGAACAAATAGTTAGAGGATCATAAAACAATCATGGAGCTCCAAAACATAAGAGAAAACCGGCAAGCTGCCAAGAGGACGAAAGTCAAGTTGACACCACTTGAACAAGAAATTGAAGTTGATCATGAATCTTGGCTTGAGAGGACAAACATTCACTTGTAAAAGATGTTGTAGAAGGCCAAAAAAGAGAAAAGGATGTTGAGGCACATGGCCTATCACTATTTTTCAAGAAACAAAAGTTGCAAAGCAAGAATTAGGACTTTGAAGGCCAAGTTGAGGAAAGAATTGAGGAAGAGAAAAGAGCAAGACAAGATCCAGATCTTGGCTGAGGCTTCCTTAGCCCAACACAACACTTGATATAGGACACTCAGCCCAAATTTCAAGAAATTTGGGATACTTTTTGCAAATTTTGAATTTTTTGAGTAAAAAATAGGTTTTTTTCCCTGGTGCACCGCGCCACCTAGCGCGCGCTTTTGTTAAGGACCTCCTCTGGAGGAAAACTCAACATTTTTGGATTCCTTAGAAAAAAATATGAATTCTCACACATGGCCAAAAAAATTTATCAATTTTTTAGCTTCCAAAAGGGTCAAAAACACCTCAAAAATGCACTTTCTGCCTTTTTTGCCACACAGGAAGCAGTGTTGGGAGAACTCATTTTTGGAGGAGAAAATGGACACCAAAATCAGAAATTCCACTTGTTCTAGAAAGTAGACAGGTATAACTTTCCAAAAAACCCACTGGGAGAAAATTTGGTGTATGGGAGGGTCTCCAAAGTCAGATGCAAAGTAGCGCAACACACAGGAACAGGGGCGCGACGCACAGGATGAAAATTTGTCATTTTTGCCAAAAAAATTCCGTTTTTCACCTAGTTTTTTCTCAGTTTGAATTTTCTCTCTCTATTATTCAAAATCATGATGTAATTTGATGTAACTTGATGGATTTTGATGTAAATATGCTAAAATTTCACTCATGGAGGTAGACACATCATGAAAAGGTAGTTTGCAACTGAATGAATTAGTTTCCTAGGTTTTAGAGGCAAGTTGTTCCACTGCCTACTTTTTAGTTCTTAGTTTAAATCTCGTTGAAATAGCTCCTAAACTCATGAATTCTACCCTTAAAGCCTAGCATGAGTTTTTTGTTGCCTGTACCTAGTATTTTTTCGGTCATTGGTAAAGGTTGGACTCTTGTGAATGCTTTGAGCATTATTGTACATTCATCTCTGTAGTTTGGCAAAGGAATAGACCCGGGTTTGCAGCACTTTGTGGGATTCTTGTGGAAACTTGATTTGGTATTATTTTTCCTTCTGTAATTGCAAGTTTACATGTTTTTATGTATTCCATCATCTCTCTCTCTATTCATCTTAACTAAAAGAAACAACGATAAAGGTAGAATTCATTAATGTTGCAGTGCTCTACCTAGGGTTTGTTTAGTTATTTATGTTTTCAACTGTTTGAAGAGGATCCCTAAGACTTTCTTGCCCTCTCCAACTCCTCACCAGTTTTAAAGCTCCCCATCTCACTCAATTTGAAGTACTAAACCATTTGCCTACCTCGCTCCATAGAGATCTCTGTAATATTGTGTCCATTCCCCAGACCAAAATCTGCCTTTCACATTTGAGCCAGAAAACCAAAATTAAATTCAATCAAACTCCTCTGAGCATACTCCTAGCCTAAAATTAGTCTTTACATCAGTCATCTCAAGCCTTATTGACCATATTTTTCCTGAGATTGACAAGGAGAGAGCCCTCTCCCGACCTGGTAGTGCTAGCTACCAGGTTAAGTGTGGTTTGATGTTACCCTAGATCCTGCCTTTCTCAGCCTGAGGTAGATTTAGGCCCTAACACTTGAGAAAGTGGAAACAAAAATAGGACTGGCCAGAAGCTCCAGAAACACCCCAGTGGAAGTTATATGAGAAAGAGATGGTAACCCGGAAAATTGCAAAAGTAGAGGGGCTGGACATTCTAAGATGGGGATACATGATTAAAGGGATGTTCACAATTAAAGGGGGCTATCAACTACAAGAAGAAAATCACAGGCAACAGGAGACACATATCTAGGAGAGTATATGGCAAGAAAATTCATGGCCAAAAGTCGCCTTCTTCATGTGGATCCTCTGCCATGGGCGCACACTTACATGGGATCAATTACAAAAAAAGGGGTTGCAAGGACACTCGATATGCAACTTATGTAAAGAACAAGCAGAAAAAATGGATCACATGACCAGTGACTGTAGATACAGTGATAACCTGTGGAAAAACCATAACCAACTCTACAGAGTAAGTGATAGAAATCCAAACAACATGAAAACAACAACAGATAACTGGCAGAAAAACCTTACCAAAACACAAACCTGAATCGAGCTTGGAGATTATCGTTAAGGTTCGTCCTGTGGGCAATATGAAAGGAAAGAAATAATTTGATCTTCAAAGAAGAAAGATGGAAATAGATAATCCAGAACATAAGAGAGATGATACTGGAAGAGAAATGGTATGAGGAGGATTGTAAAATCAATCCACAAGAAGAAAGAATAATGAAAGGTCTAAACTTGAAGCCTAGTATGCTAAACACCTCCTCGTGGAAGCATCATAACCCCCAATGGAGAGTCTACAAATTGTTTTTTTTTCTCGGCAAGATTAACTACTAATATATTAATATGTACAGATAACTTTACAATCAGAGAGGCTGGCGACCCAAGGCCTACTGTAGCTCATGGGTTGCATTTTCAAACGAGTACATTTGCCGCGCTGGGCTTTACGATCAGTAGGATCAAAAATCAAAATACTGAGAGTTTCCAAAACGACCCACGCAGGGGCGATTCCAAACAGACCTACAACCCAGACCAACTATGGAACCTGAAGACATAAACTTGAACATACAAAAAACCAGGCAATCACCAAGGATTTGCGCCCAACAGGAGATTAAGTCCCCACTGCCGTGGTGGAAACCGCAAGCAGTACCAGACAGAACAAAAACACAGACAACCATGTGACACAGGAAATTGCGATTATTCTTACCCCGAAGCCCGACTTGAGTGCAAAAGGCAAAAACACAGAACCACCCACCAGAGCTAATCCTCTGGCTCTTCTTCCATTGCTGACGGATTGTGCACAGGTTCCGGCTGCTCGGGAGCTCGAGGTTGGGACGGGGATTGAGAGCGGTCCGACCCTGAATTGCTCTCTGCACTCGCTGACTCCCCCACTGGGAGCTTCCCTCAACCAATTGCTGAGCCTTCCGCATCAGTTGATGGCTCCCACATTGGGAGTTTTCCCTTACCATGCACAACATTGTCCTCCGCCAGGACCAGAGATGAGTCTTCTGCGTTCTCCTCCTCAATTTGGGTGAACAGCACAGAGATATGGGCGTTAATGCCTGGATTATCCCCAGAACTACCCAAAGTAAATATAACTGAACCAAATGCAGGTAACTTGTGCTCCCCACCGCTTGAGCTGCCCACTTCCATGACTTGACAGGGTTGGATAGGGGTGGCTCCCATCCTCCGGTGGCAGTAACAACAACAACAGTGATGATGAATATCAGCAGCTGGAGGGCGAGAGGATTCTCCACGCCAGGTTCCTCTGCGACAAGGCATTCTCTCACGCACCATGACAGCCACCAAGCTTTTGTTCCTTTCCCCGACAGACGAGGTCCAGCAATGGAGCTGCGCCTTCCCCACAACAAACACTCCCCAATTTGGGACAGAGCAACGCTTAAATAGGCTAAAGACCAGTCCGAGGAGCGCAGGCGAGTTCTGAGTCGCGACCCAACTCTCCACCTCCTACCCTCCGCGCAGACACTCAACGCTCTGCAAATTCCTTTTACCATAATGAGCTCCCTTCTCCAGACATACCACATTCTTAAACCGCACTCCATTACCAATGAAAATACCAGCAATGAATGCCTCCTGCAGGCTAACCATTCCCTCCCTCGGCTCCATTAAGAAAGCTCAGAGGCCGCATTTGATGAGAGGTACTGACGGCGGATAGCATTTAAGGGTGGAGCTCTATCACGTGGCAGCCCATGGCCGTCATGTGGCTCGCCGTTGAATATCACACTGCCACCCACATCCGGGGGAGAGTCTACAAATTGTTATGAATGGGCCCAGAAAGAATTTATCAAACTTAATTTTGATGGAGATGCAAAAGGGAACCCTGGGGCGGCGAGGAGAGGAGGAATATTTAGAGATGATAAAGGGAAAACAATCATATTATACTCCATGGACTACGGAAATGCGAGCAACAACGAAGAAGAGCTTCATGCTCTGAAGAGGGGACTGGAAATTGCGGTAAGAGAGAGATTCCAAAGACTATAGGTGGAAGGAGACTCGAAAATGGCAATAGATATGGTGAAGAAGCTCCAGCAAGGAACGCACTGGGAAAAAATCAGCCAAAGCTGGAGGACCGCAAGGCTGGTCCAAGAGATCAGCAAGCTAATTCGATAGATAGGATACATCATCCCAACACATGTCCAAAGGATGGGCAATGTGGCAATGGACAATCTTGGAAACTGGGGATGCGTCTAGGTAGGTAGAAATCTAGATATAAGAGAAGAAGAGTTATTAAAAATAGAGGGAAAGAGGAAACTAGTGGAGATCCTAGAAAAAGATAAGGAGCAAGAGGAGAACCCTCAATTGGGGTGTGACAGAGAAGAGGAGGTGGGCTAGAGGTGATGGGAGGCAGAGATGTCAGGGATCATTCACTCGGGTGCAAGGACAGCGAGCACATCGGGTTGTGGGGGAAGAGGATAGCAGGAAGGGTAGGTAGAAGGGCAGGGTAGGGAGGAGGAAAGATAAAAAAGAAGACAGGTGTGCTTGAGAAGGGAAGGAAGAGAGGAAGGTTTGGGGGCTAGGGAGGGAGTGGGCAAATTGAAGCCAGCAAGTGGAAGGAGTATAGAGAAGAACCCACGGCAGGAGCAGCCGGAGGCACAAGGGAGTTAATGAGGGACAAAGCTAGAAGCACCATAGGGTCATCATTCCGAGGAGTAGGAATGAGGGAAAGGGCAGCGGGAGAATTAGGAGGATAGGAGGGAGGTGTGACAAAAGATAACGAGGGTAGCAGGTTAAAAAAAATGGTAAGTGAGAAAGAGGATGGTTGAATGCAGAAAGAGAGAGTGAGGGCAAGAGCAACGAAAGGTGGTAGACGCAGGACGAGGACGCACGCCAGTGGATGCAAATATGCTAAATGAAGTTTACGGTATGTATTCCTCAATATCCTTAGCATTAGAATTATAGTAATGCCAATTTCAGTGGTACTGGGGAAAGAGACTTGGGAAAGTCAGGACTCAGAAAGAGTTGGAACCAGGGTTTCCTGGAACACTAACTGGGTCAGGAACAAAGATGAAAGGGAGAGAGAAGTAAAAAATAAAGAAATTCCTTTGAAAAAAGCATAGAGAGGGAAGGAGGGAGGCTGGGGAGAGAAGAGAGAACCTGGTAAGGGAGAAGGCAGAAAGAATATAGCTCCGGCCAGGTGGCTCTTTAGGCATGGATGGGATAGTTTAGGTAGCTAGTATAGAGGGGAAACTACCCTAGAGGCCACAGTAGCTAAGATAAGGGAGAGGATAATCAAGGGCTTAATCAGAGCGAAGACAATAGATAGGAGAGAGAACGGAAAGAAGAAACCTCGTGAAAAATAGAATGGGGACAAGGTCTCCCTTTGTAGACTCCACGATAGGTTCTCTAAGGTAAATATAGAGAAGAATCGAGAGGCCGCAGCATGCTAACCCACGAATTGTCAAGGGGGGAATCTGAGGGAGAAGGGAGGCAAACTCAAGCTGCCAGGACTTGAGCGAGAAACCAAACCCAGAACACTTAAATATAAGACAGAATGGGAGGTATACTTTCAGATTACTGATACTTCTTATGGTATTTTTTTAGGTATAATTATAATCTACATACAACACAGTTTGGAGGCAAGCAATCATACAGAGGAGAGCGAATTGGGTGAAGAAAACTGCAACTGGGACAAAGTAAGAATGGCGAGAGAAGGAAAAGAAGTGGCTAAAAAGAGCAACAGAGGAGCAGGCAAAGCAGGGAAACAGACCACCAGGGGGGGTGGGAACCTCCAACAGAGACCAACACAAGCGAGGTAGGAAGACGAGACAAGAGCATATGAAAACCCTTATCGATGCATACATGGCTGGTAATCCACCCAAGGTAAGAGTGCAAATAGCAAGTTGGGAGCGGGAACTAAATGATAGTATCACTAACCAGGATATTCCCACAGACAAATGGGAAGACATGGTACAAGACCCGGTGAACACCCATGGTTGCCACACTCTATTCAGAAAAACAATCAAGAAATATTGGGTTATGAAGAATGTAGTGGCCCGAGCTATGACACTTAATAAAGAAAAGGCAGTAAACAAAGGACAGGAGGCACATAAGGAAACCAAAATGAAGAAACCCAGCTGAGAGGATCTCCTCAGAGAGATAACAGCAATTCAGATTCAAACCTATCGAAACAACCTGACACTGAGTAGGATCGAGCAAAGCCTATAGGACATGAGGAGAAGCAAGATGTCGGGATCCAGCGCTAAAGCCCCAGCCCCGGTGGTACGAATGAGGAGTAAAACAGAGTACTAGATAAAATTTTGTTTTTATGTTGGGTATCTTTTACTTTCCAAAGTTGTTGTTCAGTATAGATAAAATAGTTAATGCTGTAAGGATGATAGAAAATACTTATTTAAATTTTGGACAGCTTTTAATACTAATAGGTGGCCAACTTGGTTTCCTACGGGTAGGTTGAGGCCACCTGATACTATTGGAAAAACTTGATTATGGTTAGTTAATACTAATAGAGAAAGTACTACCAAGCTTACAAAAAAAAAAAAAAATCCATCTTTCATTGTTTTAGAATATTTATTCATTTCTTTTATTTATTCACTACCATTATTATTTATTTATTTATTTTTTCACCCCTTAACTTTCTTTTTATGATTTTGATTATGTTTCATCCTCTAACTTTCTTTTTTATCTATTATATTATTATTAGATTAGGGATTTTTGTAACATAATGTTTTAATTTCTTATTTAATGTTATATATTAAATTAATAATAATATTATAATTTCTAATTATATTAAAATAATATTTATAAATTTGTATAGGTTGTTATATAGTTTACCCTTTTGAAGCAATTTCTAATGTATTAGTTTATTCATTATTTAACTAAAAATATTAATAATATTGGAAACTCTTTCTAGATTTTTCTTCCTTTTTATATGATATTTATATTGTTATTGTTGAAAAAAAAGTTTAATATAATGTTCCATTTACTATAATATTATTTAATTTCATAATCATTTGGAGTTTACCATTGCATCCCTATTATAAGTATGTGATTTGTTGATCTCACTAGCTATCTTTTTCTTGATGATGAAACTCTGATAAGGGTTCGAAACACATCGATCCTAAAACTTGGTGTCATTTATCTGAAAGAGTTTGGCTTTAAGCTAGAAGAGTGTCGGGAAGTTGTAAGATGTGATGGTATGAGGCTCACTAGTATGGTCATTTCTCTTCTCCTTTCGGCTAACAATTTCATTCTTTTAGCTAGGAGCCATGATGATCTTGAAAATCCACTTAGAATCCTAAGTGATTACTGCTCCAAGATGGGTATGACTATTAATACCAACAAGACTAAAGTCATGATAAGTAAATCCAAAAATATCAACTATGATAATTTCATATATTATAATAACTACATGGAGAAAGTTTCTTCATACAAATATTTGAGAATAGACATTCATGATTAGCTCAATTGGAATTATAGCATCAAGAAAAACGGTAATTGGAAGTTGGAAAGATTATTATGGGCTTGAAAACAATTGTAAGTAGATATATCTTTGGGATTGGATTTAAAAAATGTTCCTCTTTCAGACTCTCCTTACCCTTGCTATTTTATATGGATGTGAGGTTTGGGGTTGCAATATACTAGAGAATGTGGGAGGAAGATTGAGCTGATCCAAAAGAAATTTATAACTTACAACCTCAATATTAAAGGAAATACTCCCTACCCTATTATCTTGATTGAATCTAGCCTTTTCCCCATTGGAAGAATAGCTACGATTAGGTATCTCAGGTATAAGAAGAAGCTATACAACATGGAAGACAAGAGGTATCCTAAAATTGCTTCTAACTCATTGAACCAAAACCCCCACTTCCAGCTCAAGTGAGGTTGGGATAGGGATGCCCAGTCTTGCATAGACCATTGGGGGGTAAAGGAGGAGATCATCTTGAAGAATAAGGATAATATTAAAAATATTATTAATTACAAATTTAAGGATAAGTTGTGGGGCAATAAGGAGTTAGAGGGGAAAAAGAAGCTAAGGTATTATAAGGAGGTGATAAACCCCAATCTTGAAAACCAGAATCATCTTTCTATCTTGATCAGTGCTAAGAAGAAAATGAACATTTTCAACATAAGAACTATATCTCATGAGCTTCATAGTGAAACTGATCGTTGTTCTATCCCTAAGGCACCTTGGGATGAAGGATTTTGTCACCTCTATGATAGTAAGAGCATTGAATATGAAAAAAACTTTTCTTGGATTACCGAGCTCTTACTCAGATCCACTCTAATTTTGAAAATATTTACCACACTATCATCCTTCTTGACTTGTGAAGTCAACAAAACTAAGGTGATCTAGGAACACTTCTCTCCTTTTTTTTTAATCATAGAAATAAAATGTTAAAAAATCTCAATTAATCTCTTACTTTCTTAAGGTTCGATAGACCATATTGGTCTTAGTGGACGATCATCATCATCATCAACAACAACAATTATACTTTATAATTATATGTTTTATTATTATTTTTATTGTTTATTAATTAAATAAACATGATTTGAGGTCCCTTTGGATGTTGGTTGCTTGATCTTGACTTTTTCTGGAATTCAATTTGGATTTTTTACTTGTTTATCCCTTTCTCTTGCATCTCTACTCTATTTATTCATGTGGATTTAATCAAATTTCTCATTATTATCATAATGATGAAGCACAATTACTAGTTCAAAATTTCCACCCAAATTACTCAATATGATGGATTTGGAAGAACTAAATCAAAGCATTTCAATTCACAAAAGTCTAAGTTCAAATATAAATTGAGTTATTTAAATTCTATTTTACTTGTTTATCCCTTTCTCTTGCATCTCTACTCTATTTATTCATGTGGATTTAATCAAATTTCTCATTATTATCATAATGATGAAGCACAATTACTAGTTCAAAATTTCCACCCAAATTACTCAATATGATGGATTTGGAAGAACTAAATCAAAGCATTTCAATTCACAAAAGTCTAAGTTCAAATATAAATTGAGTTATTTAAATTCTATATATATATATATATATATGTATGTATGTATGTATGTATGTATGAGCTATTTAAATTCTATATATATATATATATATATATATATATATATATATATATATATATATATGTATGTATGTATGTATGTATGTATGTATGTATGTATGTATGTATGTATGTTATTAAGTTTTTATATTAAATTAATTTATATTATGTTAAATATATGTGTGTGTGTGTGTGTGTGTGTGATGAATAATTAAAAATTAAATGATTAATAAATAATATTGGATTGAGAATTTGAAAAAAGTGGACGAATTATTGGTTAGGTTTTTTTTCACTCTCTACATCTTCACAAGCCACCATTGTCAGGTATCCAAGTTCTGATACACCCTTTTCATTTGATCAATGGAGTCGTGAAGGGACAAATTGCTTTTTTATAATCATAGGAGTATATTTGATTTTGATGTCTTCAGAGGAAATTTCTTACACTGGATTTTATGGGCGAATATACTCTGTGGGCATATGTGGGCGAGTTATCTACAAGTATTGGTTCTCTTTCTCAATAATATTTCTTTACTTCTCACAAGTTCAGTATCCTTGTATGGCCTGCTTTATTTTTACGTGGTGGTTTATATTTTAGAATGAGAGCTACTACTTTTGGATACTCTACTGGCCTCTACACCCTTTTATATATCCTTGACTTTATGTCATACAACTGAGTATGGGGAAACTATGCTTCTCGTGCCTTTTACGGCGGCCTCTCGTAGTGAGGTCCCGTATATGAAACCCAAAGTTGGGATAATATCTCCATTGACAAATAATAGTATAAATATCTCAATCAAAATGTTTACTAAAGGTTTTTGTGGGAAATATAAACTTTTATGGGTCAATAACTCTTATTTCGTATTCTCTTTCAAATAAAACATAGGAACTATGTGGGGTATATCTTATTGTTTACAAAGTCTTCAATTTGATGGGACAGTCTTATTAGACTTCTCCCAGCTCCAAGACTATACTATTTCAAAAAATTAAGCCATTATTCTGAACACGAGACTTTGTGAGGGCGCTCTTGGTACAAAATCAACTAATGGAATGTCTATCTATTTTAAGGATGCAACCCAAAGGTAGGTGTTGTCGATGCGACAAACACACTCCAAATTTTTTCCTACACATGAATTTTGGAGCCTACTAAGGATATAATGATTTTTTGTTTTGTAGTCGCTTCATGATTGATTATTGTTATGCCAAGTGTTTAAGTCTTCTTCTTGGTTTCTAAATGTTGAATTCACTTGTTGAGTCATGCTCAGTTCATAATGATTTCATGACAACATTTCTTTATACAAGCTTAAAAAGGCATAACACATTCCATCAAGACAATGCATGTCCAATGTTCAACCTATGTTGATAGTCAATGCACACTTTCAATTGATAGTCTCTCACTTTTGGTTGTGACTGTACTTCTATTTCAGTGAGTTTTTTCCAACTGTCGGTTTTTCGCACCTTCGCTTTCACAAGTGTCTTTTTCATGTTTATGACTGTTTCTTTCCTTCCTTTCACTTTAATAATTATTGTTTTCATGTCATATTTTCTCTAAAATGTTTCTTTCAATGTTGTTTGCATTTCCAAGTGTCATTTGCACTTTTCTCTTTGTTAGACAACTAATCCTTGGGATTAAGCTTGGGTCAGCTTGAGTAGTTATTGGAGTCCAAGAAGACCCAGAAACTAATTCAATTGTTTCCTATACGTATTAATATGTACACGTTATACATCATTGATTGAGTTCAATTAATATTCATTTTATTTGGTTTGCAGTTTGTGTGTCTTAGAGTGGTATCAGAGCGGAGGTTAATCTATTTTGTTGATTGATTTGAGCCACTTGTTTTGTGGCCTTCCTGGGTGCCCTTGTTTTTTTTACGGACTTTAAACTTCTATATGGAATTTTGAAAAAGATAGATGATTGATAACATGCAGAGAGATTGGTGCATATTTCAATTAAAAGGAGAAAAAAGCATGTGGAATCTATGTTGAAGCAAGAAGAACTAGTTACTTGGAGAAGTCTGTAATGGAGAAATAATGTTGTAGCATAAAGAAAAGGTATCAATTATTATTTTAATCGAATGAATTTTTTTATTAATCTTCAAGTAAAATTAAGAGTGGTGTAGAGGCATGGTGATAAAAAAAGTTCATCTCAACCAAGACTTGCTTGTCTCTCAGAAATGGTTTTTAAGGACAACCACAAACCAATATGTCAGAACTCAAGGTCTCAACCAACACCAACTCTGGAACCTTCATAGTAGTTCTCAGAACAACCAAAAATGTGGTTTTAAGGTGACCACAAACTTTGGAATGATCACAACAGTTCCTCTAACAATTGAAGTCTCACAACTTTGGCTCTAACTGTTACAGGTTATGGCTCACACTTAATGTAGATCTCTGACTCAGGCTCTCTTGTTATCTCGAACAAACTTGATATCTCGAACTCAAACCTGTAGCAGACCATCAACAATCCCCCCTTTTTCAGATACGAGGTGAGAAATATTCTTCATCACTGCAAGATTTGTCATCACTCTAGAACATATCCTTCGGTATGAACGATAAAATATTCTTGGCTGTTTTCATCCAATCCCAAGAAGCAATCAAAATTTAGTTTCTCTTTTGTAGTAGTATTCTTTCTGGAACATATATTTGTATGACGATTGCACTTTACACAATGCTCACATGGGTGAAGATCAAAACATTGATCTTTCACATGTCCAAATCTATTTCATTGTTGGCATCTGTCAAATTGTTCTGGACAAACACCTTCCAAAAATCCAACACTTCAGAATTGTATAGGTTTAACAAAATCTGGAATGTGAAAAGATACATCCAAGACATTATATCCCAAACCAATTATGTGTTTATTATGAGTAATCTCTTCCCACGGTATTATAAAATTTTTGGTAATGATGAGCTTCACATCTGTATGCAAATGAATATCACATATACTTGTCTAAAGATGATTTTCCGCTGCACCCAAATTTTCTCTTGAAATCACTTCATTACTCTGAAAAGTGGTGGAAATATTTCAGGACAAGTTTGTTTTAATTTGAAATAAGTTTTAAAACTTGAAGAGAAAAATAAAGTGGTTAATTCTGAAATTAGTTAACTTGGAATTAAAAGTGGTGGAAATATTTTAGGACATGTTTGTTTTGATTTGAAATCAATTTTAAAACTTGAAGAGAAAAAGAAAAAGGGACCAATGAGAATTGAACATAGTTATCCATTGGATTATTTTCGAAGCCCACCATCAAATCACTAAGCCAATTTTTATTTAAAACAAAAGGAGAAAGGGATTTATATTTTTAGAGGACTACTTCACATATTTGAAAATTTTAAAAGGATTTGTTTGAAGAATTTATTTCACTACAAAACAATTATGACTTCAATAGTTTCCATAGTTGGAGTTGTCCTTAGTGGAAAGGAGAAATATTAAGAGTGGTTTGAGTGTTTATAAAATTGGAGTATTTGGGATGCATGAATGCACAATGAAATTGAACTTGTAAACAAGGTAGTGTGGTTAGCAAAGATCATACAATTACATGGTGTGTTAAAGGTCACAATTTCAAATCTTTGCGCTGGATAATTTTTTAGAAAACAAAAAGGGAAGTTAATTTTGGAGGTTGTGATACTCACTACAATGGCTTTTTGCAAGGACGACATTTTGTTTGCAGCAATATGATAATTTTTTTATTGAAATTATTATGTTGTAAATGGGTGCATTTTTGGTTGAACCTGACACCCAGTTAAATCATTGTAAATTCATTTGTATTGGGTGCATTTTCGGTGGTAGCTGACACCCCTTTTTTAAAATTGATTGCCAGATAAAATGGTCAAACTCAATGATTTGTTAAAGTTATTGAACAATTTAATGCCGTCTACTATTCATAATCGTGTCCAAGTCAACAAGGACACTCTCTTTTACATCTAAACATGTTTGCAAAATGCTAAAAGTAAAATTGAATTCTTGGAGCTAGAGTCCCAGTTTAAGCAAGATGAACTACATGGATTAGAAAAGAAGAATTTTGAACCTTCTCTTGTTCAGAACAACAATTTGTTTGAACTTGATCATCAGTCAGAAAATTATTAGAGTAATGAAATGATTTCAAGAGAAAATTTGGGTGCAGCTGAAAGTCATGTTCAGATAAGTGTATGCGAGAGTCATTTGCATACAGATGATGAGCCTCATCATTGGATAATTATATGGGCCTTAATTCACCTCATAGCTTAGTCAAACCAACTATTCTCATAACTTATTGCATACTTTTGATTATATTTTATCAATGAGATGAGTTAGAGTTGGATATTTTGCTTTGTGCTCTAATATGCATTTAATGTAGGATTAAAGGATAAAAGCAAGGAAATTTTGGCCAAGGCCAAAGTCAAAACTCGAATGGGACAAGGGAGAGGGATGATAGGAGGTAAATCCTCCTCATTTACTACCCCTCCATTCAAATATTCCTCCATCAGCTCGGGGTGCAAACAACCAAATCATGAGGACTAGAAGCCAGCTGAGCAAGTGAAAGGCAAAGCACCAGTTTATCTCAAGTTTGGGAGTCGAGCCTCCCTAATTTGAAGGAAGTAGTTGGAGACTTCAGATGTACAAGTAGAGAGGCCTACGACCTCAGTAGGATACAGATTTTTGATTGTAAAACTCTACTCTATTTTCGAGCTGCAAAACTTGTGACAATTTTTGATGTAATCCATTGTTTTGGTAATAAGAATGAGTTTTGTTTTGAGCCAGCACTGAGTTAACTCAAAGGGTTGAAGCTCTTGGGTTAGGGCCCAAACCTAGAAGCCAAGGCTCCTCTTTATTTTACATGTATGCTAGTATAGATTCATAGCTTAATTGTTCATTTTCTTAGTAGATGCATTTCCATTACAACAGTATAGATTAGATCGGTTGTGTGATAGTTTTCTTCCATTTGTTCCTTCTTTCAAGTAGTAGGTTACCAAGGAGAAAAAGGATCACCACAAGGTTGTCAGCAGGTGTCTCAGCCTCACTTCCTCCCTCTGGGACCATGACTTGAGGAAGGGACCCTTCAGCAGCCCCAAAAATTTAGACTTCTAGTTCTTATATGAGCTTTGGAGTTTGTTGTCTTTGATTCAGTATTTGGTTCATGTTGCAAGGAAGATTTCATTGTCATCTTTTTCCATCTCCATTTCTACAATAATATCTCACTCATGCTTTCATTCCCTTCAGAAACTTTCTTCATGCATAATATAGGCAATTGATTCATGCTTTTCTAGTTTATGAAAATGTATCTTGTTGCATAATTCTTGGAAGACACACATGTTTTAAGCAGAGCAGGTACTTCAGGAGGAGACCCAAAATTCATCACCAGTAGCCACCTTCCACTTCATCCACCTTAGCCATCTCTTGTTTCACCATCACCCTCACTAGTTTTTCTCAATTTTCATTGAAATTCCCCTAGATACATTGAGCGAATCTAGCCATCTCTTATCTTGGATATTGACTCCTGAGTGCTCCTAGACCTTCTAACACCCCATTCCACTCATCACACACCTTTCCCAAGCTTCCCAACACCTCACAATTATCTCTCAGTTGTATCTTGTAGGTTTCCTGTAATTCCTACAGGATCACCTTGTAGGTTTCTAGTACATCTACAGGTTTTCCTGAAATGGCCCGTTTTGAGGCCGAATTGATGGGAAACCTTTAGGAAGTCACAAAATTTCTCCTAGGACCCCTCCACACCATCCAACCACTTCATAAACCTTCTATCCATCCTCAAACACCTTCCATCCACCTGTCACATCCACAAGAACAATTAGTTTGCATACTTGATTTTGCCTAAAAAAACCCAAAAAAGTGAAAATAGATTTAGTTTAGTTTTTTTCTTGCACATTAGTATGGTTTGATGCTTTTTACATATTCTTAAATGGTTAATTAGGGTATGGTGTGATTTAGCATTACATGTTGTTTTTTTATTACTGTAGTAGAGTAGCTCTCTTAGAGTAGAATTTCCCTTCTTCCATCAAAGAATCAAGCTTCTTCTGACTCTATAGAAATCTGGCTTGGAACCCCAGTGGTCTCTCACCAGATGAATAGTGACAATAGGCAGGACCATCACTTTTACTTGTGTATACAACACTATCACCTCCGAGTTTGTACGAACCCCGGGTTGATAAGTAAAGCTGGTAGCCCAGGAATTGCAGCATCCTTGCTACAATATTGGTGCTCATCACTTTTTGGCATCGTTGCTGGGGAGGTGTCTAAGTAGAATGTGATTATTGCTTTCTTTTCTTCCATTTCTTGTCTTCAATATTCTGTCGTTAGTTTATTTATGCAAAAGTAATCTAATTGATTCCTTTCTTTCATTTTTCATTACCTTCTTTCCTTTCCATTCTGCAAGTAGGATTTCAATTCAGCAAGTAGCTTTTTCATTATGTTAGTGATTTTCATTCAATCGACAATTTCATTTCCACAAGTGCTTTCCAAGTTTTAAAAAAGAAAAAGAAAAACGAATACAAAACCAACCCAAAAATATTTCCTTTCATGCCTCGTAAGAATAGGGACAACTTAGGGAAATGTTTGCCAAATACCCCCACAACATCCAACAACCAACCTTCTCTCTTATTCGGTGGCTATGAACTGGAGGAATTTTTAGGTGAGAAACCTGACATATTTGAAGAACCTACAAGGGAAGAAGAAGAAGAGGAACCCATTCCTACTAAACCAATGGCTAGAAAACGAAATGATAGAGGGAATAGAGAGAGAGTTGATGGTGCCTTCCCCATTAGGGAAACCAACGGGGACACTAAGATGAAAAATATAAGCCCCTCTACCCTACCTCATTTCCATGGCCTGACCATAGAGGACCCCGACACTTTCTTATTTGAGTTTGTTGTTATATGCCGAACCTATGACTATACAGATGATGAGAAAAAGTTAAAACTATTTCCATCAACCCTCAAGGATGCAGCATTGCGCTAGTTCATGGGCTTAATTGGAGATAGCATCACAACTTGGGCTCAGATGCAACAAGCCTTTAATAAAAAATATCGAGACTATTTTCGGTCAAAGGATACTAAAGAAGAAATTTTTAGGATGACCATAGGCCATGATGAATCCTTAGAAGACCATGAAGAAAGATTCCAGCTCAGTTACAAAAGGGCCAGGTGCACGCTTAACCCTGAGTCACTAAAGCTAGTCCTACTTAGGGGAGTAAGAGAAGATCTTCTTGATACCTTACATTTTTTAGCAGGAGGAGATATCTACTAATTACCCTATGAGGATATTTGTTAACAAGAGGAGATATCTACCAATTACCTTATGAGGATATCAAGACTGTCTTTAGAAACCATTCTAGAGCGGTTAGGAAAAAGGGTAGGGGTAGTCAACCTATGGCCAATACATCATCTTCCAACTTGTCCATCAAGGGTGAAATTGGAAACATGCTGGAAGATTTCAAAAGTGAGATGCTGCAAACCCTTGCCTTGAAAATGGACACCATGAACATTAAAAGGAAGCAGGAGGAAGCAGAGAGAGCCTTGGCCATCTTTTGTCCTAGACGCACTAGGAGGCATCCTAGGAATGAATTTCCATTGAATTGTATTGAAATTTTATCGGTCTGTGAAGAAAACCACTGCATAGAAAATTTCCCTCTTTACCTAGACTCAAAGTTGTATATCAAGGAGCTGAAGGGGTCACTGAGCAGCTTTGCTACATTAACAAAAGGAGACCTCTTGGGCCTAGACCATACTAGTAGGGCATGCAAGGTTATCCCATGCATATTAAAACCCCAACCAAACCACAACTATACCTTCTTGGGGACCCCCTGCTCATCCTTCCTGGTTTACACCCCCTCCTTGGTCCTATGCATCTCAGTATCATTCCCAGCTAGCCAGCTGGTCATTTCAACCTTACACTCCACCACAACCTCAGTGGAATACACCACTCCAGGGGTGGATGCCCCAATACAACAATGCTCCAGCTCTATTGCCTCCACCACTTGCCCAACCACAACTCCTACACTCTGCTCCACCCAAGAAACCCCAGACACCTGCCCAACCAAATCTAAACCCGAACAATGGGTTGGCTCAACAAGTATACATTAGAGAGACATCATATCTAGCTTATGCTATGGAAATCCAGGAGATTAACCTGAGATCTAGGAGAGTTCTCTTGCATAACAACCTCCCCCTCCACCTAGGGAGGTTGAGGAAGAAAGAGAGGAAAGAAACCTTAAAGTAAATCCACCCTTTCCTGAGAGATTAGCCCAACCACTCTAGCCTACCACATAAGAGATTGAACTTCTGGGAGAATTGAAAAATCTATGTGTAAATATCCCCCTTTTCCAGGAAATAAAAGATGTTCCCATTTACAATAAGTTGATTAAGGAGAAATGCTTCAAGAATTTAGGGAGGTGAAAAAGGGATGCCCCTACCATTAATGTCATTGGGCAGTTGTCCAACTTAATGCTGGGGTAGGTAATATGTCCAAAATATATGGACCATGGAATCCCTATAGTAGATGTGCACATCAATGGAACCATTGTCCCATACACTCTAATTGATCTTGTGGCTTCCATTAATGTGATAACCAAGGACACCATGCTCAAGATCAACCTCCAAGGGTCATTGAGGAAGACCAAAACAATTTTGCAACTTGCATAACGTTCCACAGTAACCTCGAAGGGAATTTTGGAGGATGTGATGGTCTCCATTGACTCCAGGGAATACCCTACAGATTTCCTAGTTCTCCAGCCTAAGGCTAAGCTTACTGGTTTTCCTCTCATCCTTGGGAGGCCATGGTTGGCCACAGCCGATGCTTACATTAGCTACAAAGTTGGGAATATGACCATCAAGAATGGGCATATGTCCAAGCAGTTAGTCCTATACCTTCCCACTCAACCTTCTCTATAGCATGATTTACCTTTATGGTTGGAGTAGGAGGAAGAATATGAGGTTTATTCCACCCAACTTTATGCTTTGGAAGCAACCATGGGAGGAGGACAACAAGATGAGGATGACTTGATTGAACACCTGCTCCAAAGTCCAACTCCTAGTTCATTACCTTTAGAAGAAGCAGTAAAGGAAACCCAAAACAATCATCCAATTGACTTATGCTTAGCCGATTCCAACCCACTCCATGTCAAAACCATAGAATTCAGCCCAGAGAAAACCTTGAAAATTAATCCATCTCTTTCTTCTCCCGAAGAGGAGAAGTTATGCAACATGTTAAAGGAAAACCTAGAAGCATTCACTTGGAGTTACAAGCAAATGAAGGGAGTACACCCCTCAATGTATACTCATCACATATACATCAAAGAAGGTTGCAAGCCAGTCCGACAACCACAAAGGAGGATGAATCTAGCTCTTAAATATATATTCAAAGAAGAACTGCAAAAACTGCTAGATGCATGATTCATTTACCCTATCTTCGACAGTGAGTGGGTCTCCCCTTTGGTGTTAGTTCCCAAGAAAAATGGTAAGTGGACGATTTTTTTCGATTACAGGGAGTTGAACAAAGCCACAAATAATGATCATTTTCCTCTACCCTTCATTGACCAAGTGCTAGACGGCTTGGCAGGGAAAAGGTTTTTCTCTTTCCTAGATGGAATCAGTGGGTACAACCTAATCCAGATCTGCCCAGAAGATGAGGATAAAACCACATTCACCTATCCTTGGGGTACTTTTGCCTATAGGGTCCTTGCAATGCTCCTGCCACTTTCCAGAGAGCAGTATTGAGTATTTTTGCCGAATTAGTCCATGATGTGGTGGAAATTTATATGGATGATTTTACACCTTATGGCTGTGATTTTCAAGAAGCCCTAACTAACCTAGGCAAAGTACTACACAAATGCATTGAAATGAACCTATTCTCAGTCTTGAAAAGTGTGAATTCTTAATGACTGCAGGGACCATGCTAGGTCATTCAATACGTCAACAAGGATTACAGGTGGAGCCAAACAAAATAGCAATCATCCAAAGGGTTCCACCTCCTCAAAAGTAGAGAGATGTCAGAAGTTTCTTAGGGTTAGCTGGATACTATCGAAGGTTCATAAAGGACTTCAGCAGTTGGCCTCTCCTTTATTTAGTTTGTTGGCCAAAGATTCTGAGTCTATATGGTCAAAAAGTTGTTAAGAGGCCTTAGACATTCTAAAGGGTAAGTTAACCACTGCACCAATTATTTGAGGCCCAAACCGGGCCCTCCCCTTTCATATTCATGTTGATGCCTCATACAAAGCCATAGGAGCAGCCCTAGGTCAGGTAGAGGAAAAATTGCCTTATGCTATCTAT